>CM035837.1:200685299-201885299 GCA_020510985.1 Pholidichthys leucotaenia | reverse complement strand
TGGTAGAAGTCCATACAAGGAAATGAAGTCTACGGCTTCAGGCCGACGCTCAGGGCGAGGCGGCTTTTATCCTTCGCCGCTGACGAGTAGCAGGTGCGTGAGCAGGTGGCGCCGCTGATGAATGGCGCGGCGTGACAGTACTCCCCCCTCTAGCAGCGCCTCCTGGCGATGGCTTATCCGGGTGCGCTCGGTGGAAGTCCGCGATGAGCGATGGGTCCAACACAAACGACGGGGGCACCCACTGTCGATGCTCGGGCCCATAGCCCTCCCAGTCCACCAAGTATTGCAACCCACGACCCCGGCGCCGGGAGTCCAGGATGGAGGAGGCGGACCAGGCCGGATGGCCACCAATCATCCGGGGCGCGGGTTGCGCTGCAGGAGGAGGGCAAAGGGGGTCAGTAACCGCCAGTTTCACCTTCGACACGTGGAAAGTAGGATGAATGCGGAGGGAGGGGGGAATAGCCACGCGCACAGCCACCGGGTTGATGATCCGGGTGATGGGGTAGGGACCCATGAAGCGCTGTGCCAGCTTTCTCCTCTCGCCTTTTAGAGTGACGTCCTGGGTGGAAATGTAAACAAGCTGCCCAACTCTGTACGCCGGGGCAGGTCTCCTACGCCGGTCCGCCACAGTCCTGTTGCGCTCCGCTGTGCGCAATAGCGCATGGCGCGCGGCAGCCCAGGTGGAGCGGAACTGCCTGAGATGGGCCCTAACTGACGGGACAGTTACCTCACTCTCCTGCTCCGGAAACAGCGGGGGGTCATAACCCAGGGACGCTTTGAAGGGGGACATCCCTGTAGCAGAAGAGCGAGCGGTGTTGTGGGCATATTCAACCCAGGCAAGATGGTTGCTCCAGGACGCGGGTTTGGATCTGGACACACAGCGGAGCGCAGCCTCCAGCTCCTGGTTGGTCCTCTCACACTGCCCGTTGGATTGGGGGTGATGGCCGGAGGAGAGGCTCACCTTGGCTCCGATGGCGTTGCAGAAAGACCTCCAAACCTCAGATGAAAACTGGGGCCCCGGTCCGAGACCACGTCCACCGGAATCCCATGCAGCCTGACCACGTGTTGGACGAGGAGGTCCGCCGTCTCCAGGGCAGTAGGGAGGCCTCGCAGGGGGACGAAGTGCACGGCCTTGGAGAAGCGGTCCACGATGGTCAGGATGGTGTCATAGGAGTTGGAGATGGGGAGTCCGGTGACGAAATCCAGAGCGATGTGCGACCAGGGCCTGCCAGGGACGGGCAGGGGCTGGAGCAGACCCGCTGGAGGGGCATTTCCCGACTTGCAGGTGGCACAGATTGGGCAAGCCCGGGCGTAGCGGGCTGCATCCCTCCGCAGGCCTGGCCACCAAAAGGACCGTTGGAGGAGATCTATCATCCGGGAGGTGCCAGGGTGACAGGTGAGCTTGGAGGTGTGGAGCCAGTGGATGACCTCTCCTCGGACCGCGGATGGCACAAACAGCCTCCCCTCCGGTCCGCCGCCAGGGTCAGGTTCCACCTCCTGTGCCTTCCGGATCTTGCTCTCAATGTCCCACGAGATGGCTCCCACGACGCACGACCTGGGCAGGATGGAGTGGGGCGCCTCCTCCGACTCCACGGGGGCGAACTGCCTGGAGAGGGCGTCAGGCAGGACGTTCTTAGAGCCAGGCCTGAAGGTGATGGAAAATTGGAACCTGGCGAAGAACAGAGACCAGCGCGCCTGGCGGGCGTTCAGGCGCTTGGCAGACCGTAAGTATTCCAGGTTCCTGTGGTCCGTGAGGACCACAAATGGCAGGCTTGCCCCCTCCAACCAGTGGCGCCACTCCTGCAGGGCGAGCTTGATGGCCAAGAGCTCTCTGTCCCCCACATCGTAGTTTCTCTCCGCCGGGGACAAGCGCCGGGAGAAGAAAGCGCACGGTCGCTTGGCGCCATCGTCCGGTGACCGCTGGGACAGCACTGCTCCCACTCCCGTGTCCGAGGCGTCTACCTCTACAATGCACTGCAGCGCGGGGTCGACCTGGCGAAGGACCCGGGAGGAGGAGAATTCCGCCTTCAGCGCCTCAAAGGCGGCAGCGACCTCTTCGGTCCACCGGAACGGGACCTTCGGGGACGTGAGGCGGGTCAGTGGTCCCACGATGGCACTGAAGTTGGGGACAAAGCGGCGGTAGAAATTGGCGAAGCCAACAAATTGCTGCACCTGTTTCCGAGATGCAGGTGTGGGCCATTCCACCACCGCCTTTACCTTCTCTGGGTCGGGGAGCACCTTATCGTGGGCGATGATGAACCCCAGGAAGGATGTGCTCCTGGCGTAAAATTCACACTTTTCCGCCTTAACGTACAGACGATTCTCCAGCAGCCTTTGGAGGACCCGCCTCACGTGGACCTGGTGCTCATCCCTGGACTTGGAGAAGATGAGAATATCGTCCAGGTAGACGAACACGAAAAGGCCAATGAAGTCCCGGAGGACGTCATTAATGAGGCGCTGGAAGACTGCAGGAGCGTTGGTCAACCCGAACGGCATCACCAGATATTCAAAGTGGCCGTTCGGGGTACGGAAGGCCGTTTTCCACTCATCTCCCTCCCGGATCCGGACGAGGTGGTAAGCGCTGCGTAGGTCCAGCTTGGTGAACCAGGTCGCCCCCTGGAGGGAGTGGAAGGCAGTGTCCATGAGAGGCAGGGTGTAACGGTCCCTCTCCGTGATATTGTTGAGGGCCCGGTAGTCGATACAAGGGCGGAGGGACCCATCCTTTTTCCCCACGAAGAAGAACCCTGCCCCCACGGGTGACGATGATGGGCGGATAATCCCAGCACTCAATGATTCCTTCAGGTAGGCGTTCATCGTCTCCTTCTCCGGCGCAGACAGGCTGTAAAGGCGACCAGAGGGTAAGGGAGCCCCCTGGCGGAGGTTGATGGCGCAGTCATAGGGCCGATGAGGGGGAAGAGACATAGCTTTCGCTTTGCTGAACACTATACCCAGGTCGTGAAATTCTGGGGGCACCAGAGACAGGTCCGGGGGTGCAGCGTCCGTAGCAGGGGGAGGAGCGGACGGAGAGCAGGCAGCGGACTGAAGGCAGGTGCCCATACAGAACGTACTCCATGCCGAGATCCCAGCTGATTTCCAATCCAGGACCGGATTGTGAAGGCGGAGCCAGGGATACCCCAGGATGACGGGCGACACAGAGTTGGGAAGGACGTAAAAGGTCATTTCCTCCCGGTGGTTTCCCGAGATGATGACCGGTAGGGGAACAGTTTGATGTGTCACTCTCCCGAGGGTGGCACGGGAGAGGTGGATTAGGGAGATGGGAGTGTTGAGTGCCTGGCAGCGGATGCCCAATCGGGTTGCCAGGCTTTGTGAAATGAAGCTGCCTTCTGCGCCCGAATCCACCAGTGCGTGGGTGAGGTGCCCAGTAGGGTTATGGCAGAAACGGATGGGCAGCTTCAATTGAGAAGGTGATCCTAACCGATTGACATCCGCGAGGCTTCCAACAGTGACTCGCGGACCCCACCGACTGGCTTTCCGTGGACAACGCTCCACGGTGTGTTGGTCGCCTCCGCAATACATGCAGAGGCCCAACTCACGGCGGCGTTGTTTCTCCACAGGGGAAAGTTTAGTCCAGCCCGTCACCATCGGCTCCGACTCCTCGGGGCGCGATGCTGGCGGCGCCGCCAGGGGGCGAGCTTGGAACAGGTGCGGCGAGGCTCCACGAGGGCGAGAAGAAGAAGACCTCCGCCCCGAGGAGCGCTCGCGCAGCCTGTTATCCAAACTTATCGCTAAGGATGTCAGCTCCGCTAGCGTCCCAGGGATATCCCGACCAGCCAGTTCATCCCTCAGATCACTATTGAGGCTGCGGAGGAACAGGCCACAGAGGGAGCGTTCCTCCCAGCCCAATTCCTCCGCCGCTACCCGGAAGTCGACCGAGTGGTCCGCTGCCGACCGGCTTCCCTGCTGGAGAGCGAGAAGCCGATCGACCTGGACCGTTTCGGTTTGTGAGTGGTCAAAGACCTCCAGAAAGCGCCTCACGAATTGGTCATAGGTGAGGGTGGCATAACTAGGCCTCGCCATTACGGCGTAGGTCCAGGTTAACGCACGCCCCTCCAGAAGATTCCCTATGTAACCAATTCGGCTGTGATCCGAGGGAAAATCTCCGGGCACACGGTGGAACACGGACTCACACTGCATAATAAACCCCCGCGCTCCGCCGAGCTTACCGCTAAAGCGGGCGGGGGTCGGAATCGGCGTGAGCCGAACCGGTGCCACTGGAGCCGGCTGGACGGCTGCTGGAACAGCAGGAGCCGCGCCACCCTGGTGAGTCGGGAGGAACGGCTGTTGGGGGTCCAAGCGGTTCAATCGGTTAGTCAGCTCTAATAATTGATGAAGAACCACCTGTTGCTGATAAACAATCTGATCCACCCGAGCCTCGAGGATGGTAAACCGGTGTGCGAGCCCGCCGTCCGCCGAGCCGCTCTGCTGAAGCCGTACTGACATAACGTTCGGCTCAGGAGACGCACACACACAGGCTCAGAGTAGTTCAAACTGTTTATTAACAACAGGGATGTTTGGGTGCGTGTCTGCGGAATGTTAATGTGTTGGTGGTGGCGTCTGCTTCGGACCCAGAGGCAGGAGACCGTTCAGCCGGCAACCCTATGGGAGAAATCAGACACAGGGTGATGAGCACACACCAACACGGGAGGAGAATAGGCGAGGGAGAGAAGCTTACTTGTTTGGGCAGATGACTGGCGCTTCAAGGATGGAAGCCCGGGAGACAGCCACCTGCAGGGCTCGGTGCAGCAGCGAGGAGAGACGAGGGACGGGATTGTCCGCCGCCGAGGAATCCACCTGTGCACAGGGGAGCAGACTGGAGAGATGAGGTAAGTGAACTTCTTACCGGAGATGAGGATGCTGAAGAGAATGTGGTAGAAGTCCATACAAGGAAATGAAGTCTACGGCTTCAGGCCGACGCTCAGGGCGAGGCGGCTTTTATCCTTCGCCGCTGACGAGTAGCAGGTGCGTGAGCAGGTGGCGCCGCTGATGAATGGCGCGGCGTGACATCTGGTAAAAGCCAGGTTTGAATAATCTTAGGATCTGTCTCTGTTAAGGCTCTGGTAAAAGCCAGGTTTAATCCTTGAAACAGGGACTGGGCAACAGTTAGGAGAGGGTTTCCCAACTGACTATACTGTAGTCTTTCTGGCTGGGAGGTTGTCCTCTCGGAACGTCTCACAGTCTGTGGGACTTCTTTTTCAGGTTCTCTGTCTTCCGCAGGTTCATCACAGGTACTTTTATCAGGTGAGTTGGTTTCACTTTCAGTTCCATTCTCATTGTTTGATGGTTCCACATTTGTTTCAGTTTCGTCCAGGTTTCCATCATTCGGTAAGTTGTCACATCCAGGTGAAGTGACATTTTCTATTTGGTTGTCATTCTCAGGTGAGTGAGTTTCAGCAGAAATGTCTCCTTTAAAGAATGTCTTTGGATGGGGAATTTCATAAACTCGAGTGAGCTTTATGGGTGTTTGGATTGGTTCTTCTCTGTACCAATAGACATCTTCATTTTCCGGTTCTGAATTCTCACATTCCTCACTTTGTTCAGGTGATTGTCTTGTCTTAGGTTTGCGGACACGTTTTAGTTGGACAGGTTCTTCTTCAACAGGGGCAAGAAAACCACAGGGAAGCAAGAGGTCGCGGTGAACGGTGCGAACAGGACCATCTTTTGTTTCAGGTTTTATGGTGTAAACAGGCAAGTCACCTGCTTGGCTCACCACAATGTGAATTTCAGCTTCCCACCTGTCTGCTAGTTTGTGCTTGCCTCTGAGGCGGACTGCACGTACCAAAACTCTGTCGCCTGGTTCTAGTTTTGAGGGTTTCACTCGCATATCAAATCTTGTTTTGTTTCTTTCAGCCATCTTGTTAGCATTTTCTGTTGCTAGTTTGTAGCTTTCTTGTAGAGTTGTCTTCAGTTTTTCAATGTACTGGGAATGTGACTTGAAACTTTTGTTGTGAAACGGGAGCCCAAATGCAAGGTCGATGGGCAATCTCGGCTGACGACCGAACATTAACTCATATGGGGCAAAACCAGTAGTGTCATTCTTTGTACAATTGTACGCATGTACAAGTGGTTTTACATAGTTGTGCCAATGAGTTTTGTTCTTTTCCTCCAGAGTACCCAGCATGCTCAGTAACGTTCTATTGAAACGTTCTACCAGGTTACCTCTGGGATGATAGGGTGTCGTCCGGATTTTGCGAATGCCCATGATTTTGCAAAGTTCTTTTATAATATGGGACTCAAAATCGGGACCCTGATCACTATGTAACCGTTCGGGTATCCCGCAGTGGACTATAAAGTTGTCCCAAAGTGCCTTTGCAACGGTCTGAGCTTTCTGATTCCTGGTAGGGATGGCTATAGCGTATTTTATGAAATGATCAGTTAGCACAAGCACATCCTTCGTGTTACTTTGATCGGGCTCAATGGACAGGAAATCCATACAGACGAGTTCAAGCGGTCAGGTGGACTTGATATTGACAAGCGGAGCAGCTCGCTCTGGAGCGGTTTTACGTCTTACGCAGCGATTACATGTCTTGATCTTCTTTTCAATATCTGCCGCCATGCGAGGCCAATAGAACCTTGTTGTGGCGAGATCCAAAGTACGCTCTGTGCCTAAATGGCCCATGTCACAGTGGAGGCTTTGAAAGACTGAATTGCGGAGCTGTTCAGGTAAGACGAGCTGGTAAGTAACATTTCCTCCGTCTTGACGAGTGCGGTAAAGGATGTTATTGCACATTTCAAGTTGACCGAGCTCTCGGAGTAACAAGTTGATGTCAGGAAGCTCAGTTCATACAGTTGGTGGAACTTTTAGCCCAGTTTCAATTTGTGCAATCACTTCCCTTAAACAGGGGTCAGTTCTTTGTTCATTTTTGATCTGTTCAGGAGTCATGTGGGATACAACTGGAAGACCACCACAGCCATCTTCATCGGCGTAGCCATCTGGAATGGCGGCTACAGAGATGGCGAGTGAACCAAAGGGAAGGTGTTGTCTGGAGAGCTACAGACAAGGTGTTTTTCACATATAGCAGACACTACCTCGAAACTTAAACTGTTCTCAGGAAGAGACAAGTGAGTTTGAGTGAACTGCTGTATGCGGTCAAGCTCCTTTTGGGACACTGCGTCATCAAGTAACTCGCCACGTGGCCGTCTAGAGAGGCCATCTGCATCTGAGTTAAGCTTGCCTGCTCTGTATTGGAGCTTAAAGTTAAACGTCGACAGAGCAGCTAGCCACCTATAACTCATGGCATCCATCTTAGCAGTAGTTAAGATGTATGTCAGGGGATTACTGTCTGTCACGACAGTAAAATGATTGCCATATAAATAGTCTGCGAACTTCTCCGTTACTGCCCACTTTAGAGCTAAAAATTTTAATTTATGGGCGGGGTAACGGGACTCACTTCTAGACAACCCCTGGCTTGCAAAAGCTATGACCCTAGTCTGGCCCTCCTGCTCTTGATAGAGGGCGGCGCCAAGCCCTGTAGTGCTGGCGTCAGTATGGAGTGTATATGGCAACTGAGGGTCAGCGAAACCCAGGACAGGCGCAGTACTGAGCTTTTCAATGATGGTTTTGAATGCAAGATCACAGGAAGAAGTCCATCGCTCGCCAAACGGTGTCTTTGGGTCGTAGTACTGGGCAGGCTTAGCTTTGGGCTTTGTGCTTTTGGGCAAAGGAGGGTAGCCTGCTGTTAAGTCAGTGAGGGGCTTAACGATGCTGGAATAGTTCTTAATGAACCACCTATAGTACCCTGAAAAGCCTAAGAATGAGCAGAGCTGTTTGAGATCATGGGGCACAGGCCAGGTACTTAGGGCTTTCACTTTTTCGGGGTCGGTCTCAACTCCTTTACTGAACACAATGTGACCGAGGTATCTGACAGAAGTTTGAAAAAATCTGCATTTCTCAGGGAAGAGTTTAAGCCCATACTCTTTTAGGCGATTAAGAACTTTCATTAAGCGAGCCTCATGTTCTTTGGGCATCTTGGAGAATACAATGATGTCATCGAGGAACACAATCACCTCATGCAGATTCATGTCGCCCATGCATTTCTCCATGAGGCGCTGGAACATGCTGGGGGGGTTTGTAATGCCTTGAGGCATTCTATTGAATTCCCAAAAGCCCATGGGACATACGAACTCCGTCTTTGGTTTGTCTAGCTCCTCTACCTCAATTTGGTAGTACCCCGACTTTAAATCGAGGACTGAAAACCACTGCGAACCAGTCAAGGTGGAAAACGTTTCCTCCAAGTTGGGGAGGGCGTAAACATCTTTTACAGTCTGCATGTTAAGCTTCCTGTAATCAGTACAAAGGCGGACATCGCCATTTTTCTTTCGCACCACTACAATAGGCGAAGAAAATGGGGAAGTGGACTCTTTTATCACGCCTGCTTGTTGGAGTTCTTTGAGATGCTTACGGACTGCTTCCAGGTCATTTGGATGTATGGGACGTGCTCTGTGTTTGAACGGTGTTTCATCTGATAGTTTGATTGTGTGTTTCGCTCGATCCGTTTTGCCAAAGTCAAGATCGTTTTGTGCAAATACTTGGGGCATTTGACTGAGTTTTTCTGTTAGGCGCTCTTTCCATTCAGCGCTAATGGGGAAGAGTCAAAGTTGAACTTCAGAGTGGACTTTGGTTCAGTTTTGGACTTTGTAACTTCTATGGAGTGTTCTTGTGATAGGACTCGTTGATATGCACAAATTTCTCCAATGACACACTTCTGTGGGATTGTCACGTCATGTTCCGATTCATTGGTGAGTATAACTGGAACAAGGTAAGGTGCTCTTTCAGGTAAGTCTATGAGACATGGTTTTACCAGGATACCACCAGGTAAGGCTGACATTAACGGGTGTTCTAACAAGACAGATTTTTCACTGTTGCCGGCTGACACAGCTATAGCACCATCTAGAACAACTGTTTGGCCTGCAGGAACTAACTGTGGCTCTTTATTGCGCATGGTCACTAAACCAAGGCTAGTGTCTTTGGACTGTCGGTGCCGCAGCTCAAGGACTTTTAACACTGCCTTATAACCAAGTGACATGGTTGGCTGCAGTTCAGAACATGCATCAGAGTACAGCTTGTGCAGTACATCTAATGTGTTTGTCCCTATTAACACTAAGGACTGATCAGCTGCACGTACATCAGGAACCACTAAGGCAAGTGTTGGCACTTCGGCTTCAATACCGAAAAAGCCTTTTGGGAAAGTGACATGCATTTCAATGTAGCCTAAATAAGGTACACTCTGACCGTTAGCTCCCTCCACTTCTAACAGCTCAAAAAGTGGCTTAATCTCATGGTTGGATAAGTACTGTCTGTAATAGGACTCAGGGACAGTAGTCACCTGGGAACCTGTATCTAACAAACAGCTCACAGTACAGCCATTCACTTTCACTTGTGCTGTACTTTTTGTACCAATTAGACCATTAGGAAAGTTAAAGGGGTCTGTTTTGTAGTGTGACTTCAGTTTAGCACGTGTCTTGAATAGAGCTTTTGGTTTGGGACGGGTCATCTCTAAACTAACCTCTGTCCCGCAACAGGGGGAGACTTCAGTTGTAAAGAGGATTTGGGGTTCTGACTGTCCCAAATCTGTCTTTTTACTCTTAGTTCTTTGCATTTTGCAGCTACAAAAGCTGGAGTCCGTGTTCCACCCTATGCAGGACATACTGGATGCACTGAGGAGCTCATTTAGCAGCAGACTACATCATCCCAGGTGCACAACCGAGAGGTTTCGTAGGTCCTTCCTACCAACGGCTGTCAGACTGTACAACCTAAGCAGGGCTGCTCGCAGAGATAGCAAAAAGACGTAACAAACTAATAGTTTGTTTTGTTTTTTTTTTGTTTTTTTTTTTGAATGCAAAAGATGCAATAGACTTACACAATGGTCCTCTCCGGCATACAACTAGGAACATACCGGTCGCTATGGAGGGTGAGAATATGTATGGGCACATAATCATACCATGTAGGATAACTAAATAGACGGTTATGCTGTTTCATCCCACCTAGCAACAATGCTCTGCACTGTGTGTGTTTATATATTTACATATTTATTCCATCTAGCTACAATGCTCTGCACTGGGTGTGTTTATATTTATATATCTATATATTTATTCCATCTAGCTACAATGCTCAGCACTGGGTGTGTTTATATTTATATATCTATATATTTATTCCATCTAGCTACAATGCTCCGCACTGTGTTTTTATATATCTACATATTATTCCATCTAGCTACATTGCTCCGCACTGTGTGTGTTTATATACTTGCATATTTATTCCACCTAGCTGCAATGCTCCGTACTGTGGGTGTTTATATATTTACATATTTATTCCATCTAGCTACAATGCTCTGCACTGTGTTCATATATTCATATATTTATTCCATCCAGCTACAATGCTCTGCACTGTGTGTCTGTGTGTGTGTGTGTGTGTGTGTGTATATATATATTTTATAGTAATATGTACATATGTATATTAGCTGCTCTTGCTTGCTTGTTTTTTTTGTTTGTTTTTTTTTTCTTGCCTTCTGATTGTTGCTCTGAGTGTTGCTATCCCTGTGCTGTTGCAATCCTGGAATTTCCCCGTTGTGGGACTAATAAAGGCTTATCTTATCTTATCTTATCTTACAAGTGTAGGGTTTGGCTCTGACTCACAAGTGGCTACAATATGCCCATCTTCACCACAGCGGAAGCAATACCATGGTTTGGGCCTAGTATTGGGACGGCTGGACGAAGGTAAGTTTTCAGGTTTGGCATGGTCAGGTTTTTTATTTCCAAATTTCTTAGTTGGGTCTTTCTTTGGTGGTGCTTGCTTCTTTTGTTTCATGACAACAGCTAATTGGTTTTTTAGATCAGCAACTTGCTTTTTCAGTTCTTTCAGACTATCAGACTCCACTTCACTATTTGTACTTGTTTCAGTGACTGTTTGTTCGTAGGAAGCTGCTTTTGGTTTTGTGGCGCCCAAGTGCTTTTTCATGCGTGTGTTTTTAACTTCGTGTCTGTTTTCAACAGTGCGAAGGTGAAGCAATAATTCTGCATACTCAGGTGGATGTTTATCTTTCAGTTCCAACTGTAGCTCTTTTAGCAGATTATCATCCCAACAGCCTCTGTTAAACTGCTTGAGAAGCTGTTTGTTCGCTTCCTGGGGCTCCAGACCGCCTCTACGCACTGTGAGATTGAGCGCCACCTGCAAACGATGCAGATATGCAGAGGGTTTTTCTCCAAAATTTTGGAAAGTGTTCATGAATCGCACAAGCAGTTCCTCACCGTCTTCAACAGTCCCAAAAGCTGAGTCCAACAGCTTAAGATAGTCGGCAGAGGTGGCTTCAGGCCCAAGAGAGCGAATAACATCAGACGCAGGAGCAAGAAGACTTTCAAGGATCCTGCAAGATTTTTCCAAGTCAAACAAAGAAGTATCTTCCATCATCAGGTCAACATGTGAACGCCATGTTTCATAATCAGCTTCAGTATAC
This sequence comes from Pholidichthys leucotaenia, assembly GCA_020510985.1. Lineage (NCBI taxonomy): Eukaryota > Metazoa > Chordata > Actinopteri > Cichliformes > Pholidichthyidae > Pholidichthys > Pholidichthys leucotaenia. The sequence continues at coordinate 201,873,828 of CM035837.1, read as the reverse complement.
AGTCTTGGCGTTTTGCCAGAGAAAGCTCTGATTCTCCAAGAGGAATGGGCATTTGATGGCTTCTCTGCATTTTTAATGACATGCTCGACTACGATTTTCTGAACCTCGGGTGGGTTAAAATCAGCTGGGCTCAACATTTGAGGTGTCAAGTTTGGTCTAAGAGGGCTTTGGAAGAGTGCTTGAGTGGTTTTAGGGGTGCGAGGCACTTCAACTTGGAGTGGAGGAGAGACTCCACTTTGTGTGGGTTCTACAGTAAGGAAAGCAGGATCAATGTCAGCAGAGACTGTTTCAGCTGTCTCAGCAGCTTCAATAGACTTCCCTATTGTGGACATGACCTCCCGCAACACCTCTTCAAAACCTTTTCCACTTAGCTTAGCTAAACCCCTCAGGTTGCTAAGATAAGCCTCAGTAACACTGCCCCCTACAGTTTTAGTGTAGACATCGGTTAGAGTTCGAATGCAGTACTTAACGTCAGGATTGTCAGTGGATGGAAAGGAGCACGGCAACGTAGGTGCTAATGCTTCAATGCTTAATCCAGATTCGAACTCTACAATATGACTTTTGTCAAAGTCAGATGAGTTATCATTAATGCTAAGCACCCTACGAATAGTGCCATGTTGCTCTAGAAACTCAAAAACGTCTTTGTCTTTTTCTTTGTCAACAACACCACTAACAATGACTGCATTTGGAATTTTAACACCATGTTTTTCCACAAAATCCATTTTGACAGTATATAAACTGTTTAGTCAGAGGTCAAAACAGAATCCACATCTGTTGTCGCAACGCTCCAGGCACCTGGCTGGTTCGCCAAATTTTTTTGTAACCTGTATACCACCGTAACAATAGTATACACAGGGTGATACAATTATATTATACCACTGGGGTGGTACAATACTTGCGGGGTAATTGGGGGTAACAGGGTCCACTAACACCTGCGCTCACCAGATTTTTCTGTGTAACCCTTACTAACACCCACTCACCCTACTCACTTTAGGTGTAGTACCCTTTTGGTAGTGTTGTGTTATGGCAATGTATTTACCTTAACTTTACTACCTGAGGGAAAAGGGATAATTGGGCCAGGTCAGACCGACTCTGGGTTCATAGGAGCCTTGGAGGTGCAACAACAGATCACACACACACACACGGTGTATGGAACTTGGAACTAAGTATATTTCAAAATATGTACATATATAAACAAATACACAGCACGATAAAAAAAACCCACAATCCATAAACTCAAACTTATATTTACAAAATTCACAGTTCCTGTTTGTCCTTTCCAGGTGACCAGTGGAGTCACCTTTAGCAGTTTCTAGGACTCGGGCTTCGGCTCACCATCCAGATCTGGAGATCCACGCTCTGGTCAAACCAGTCCAAAAGAGAAAAAAAAAAAGAAAAGAACCTGACCATGCCAAGTGGCTCATGCTTCAATGGAGTTCCCGCGCTCAACGGCGTCGACAACCTTTGGATCCCAATCAATTTCAAGGATTTTATCCAGGCAAAGGCTGCTACCAGCACGCTAGCGTCGCCATATCACCAAGGACCGTCTCTCTCTCTGGTCTGTGTCTTTCGGCGTCTGGCGTAACTGAGCCAAAAATGCAAGTCATCCCAGACCCAGGGAGAGAGCGCTTAACCCATTGGCTGGCGTGACCCAGCAACGGCGCAGCCATTGGTTACAATAAATATCAACACACAATACTAGGAACTTTATCAGAATATTCTAGAAAACGTTCCTAACTATTTATGAATATATATTTATTTAAATATTCATATTCAAATTATGTATTCCCATTGTGAAATGGGTGTTTTTCTTTTCTAAAAGCGGCATCAATATTTATAATTTAATTCATGTTAAACTATCTACTCCCATTATGAAATGAATGTCCCCCTTCTTCTTAAAGCGGTATCGACATTCATATTTTTAATCACGTTTTTAACACTGGGTTACAATGGCGTCAGCTCTTTTTTGGACTTTGTGGTGGTAGATGCTCTGCAGAGAAGGGAGTGGAGTCCTGATGATCTTCTCCGCTGTCTTCACCACTCTCTGCAGACATTTGTGCTCCAGGGCAGTGGTGCTGCCATACCACGCAGTGATGCCGTTGGTCAGGATGCTCGCGATGATGCAGCTGTAGAAATTGTTGAGGATCCTGGAAGACATGCCGAAATTCTTCAGTCTCCTCAGAATGTACAGTCGCTGTTGAGCTCTCTTGACCAGCTCTGTGGTGTTGTGTGTCCACTTAAGGTCCTCGCTGATGTGGATGCCCAGACATTTAAAGCTGCTCACCCTCTCCACCTCAGGCTTCCGGATGAACAGTGGCCGATGGGGTCTCCTCCTCCCTTTCCTCATGTCCACTATCATTTCCTTTGTCTTGTCCGTGTTGAGGGTGAGATTGTTGTCCTCACACCATAACACCAGGTTGACCACCTCCCTCCTGTAGGATGCTTCGTCATCACCAGTGAGTGATGCATCCTATCACTGCTGTGTCATCCGCAAACTTTAGGATGATGTTGTCTTTGTGGGACGCAACACAGTTATGAGTGAAGAGGCTGTAGAGGATGGGGCTGAGAACACAACCCTGGGGGACACCTGTGTTTGTGATGATGCTGGCTGAGGTCCTGTTATCCATCCTGACCGACTGGGGCCTGCCAGTTAGAAAGTCCAGTAGCCATTCACAGAGGGTGGGGTGCAGGCCAAGTGAAGACAGTTTGTCGGTGAGTTTGTGGGGGATGACTGTGTTGAAGGCGGAGCTGTAGTCGACAAAGTGCATCCTAATGTAGGAGTCTTTATCTTCCAGGTGGGAGTGAGAATAATGGAGTGCTACAGCATTGGCATCTGAGGTGGACCTGTTGGGCCGGTAGGCGTACTGCAGGGGGTCCAGGGTGCCCGGTATGCTATCCTGAATAAAGGGCAGCACCACTCTCTCAAAGCACTTCATGATGATTGGAGTGAGTGCTGTAATCATTCAGACAGGTTGGTGGGCTCCTGTTGGGGATGGGGATGATGGTTGTTGTTTTGAAGCAGAAGGGGACTATGTTCTGGTTGAGGGAGAGGTTGAAGATTGCTGTGAGAACATCAGTCAGCTCTGCAGCGCATGCTCTGAGGGCCCACCCAGGGATGTTGTCTGGTCCTGCTGCCTTGCGGGGGTTAATATTCCTTAGTGCTTTGCTTACCTGGTCTGGTGAGACTCTCTTATGGCCCTTTTCCACTAGTACCCACTCGGCCCTACTCGGCTCGGTTTGTAGCCTTTTCCATTAGTACCTGTTACCTGGTACCAGGTACTTTTTTAGTACCGACTCAAGGCCAGGGTACAGCCGCGCTAAGTCAAGCCGAAAATGTGACGTCAACAGACTGCAGGCCACTGATTGGTCAGGGCATAACGTCATGAAAGCGTCCATCTTCTGAAGAATCGCCAAACCGCCATTTGCAAAAGTTCACGGCATGAACTCGGTCACCAAGTAAACACGATATTAATAGAGACAGCGTTGTAGGTTTCGTGGAAATCTACACCATGGTCCAACAAAGAGGTGCGGAGTTTTTTGTGCTTGGTGGCAGATATCAGTATCCAGAGCAACATGGAGGTACCCCACATCGAAACAGATGGCAGCCCAGCATAGAACGGAACTACAGACAAGCTGAAGATGAAAGTGAGAGAACCATCAATGGTGAGTGATTTGTGATATTGTGCATCTTTTCGCTTATTTATCCTGTTGGTGGTAAGCTCACTTTTTTTGAGCAATACAACGCCGTCCTGTGCTGGCTAATGAGTGTTATCTAGTAGCTAGCTAGCTAGTAGCCAACTCTGCTGATTCGCGCTTGCTTTGTCCGAAGTATTCGCTTGTGAGAGCAAAACGATGAAATATGCTAATCCTGGTTAAAGTCCTGGTTTGTGTACGTGTTACACTTTGGTGCTGTGCATTAAGCTGTGTGTAATTTCTTTCTAGAATCTGTTTCCACATGCCAGGGGTCCGCCTCCCTCAGTATGTTGTGTTGATATTTTGGATACAGGTCAAGAGGACCCCAGGATCCAAAATCTCAACATATTCAAGTGCATTGTCAAACCAGTGATTTATAAAGTGATTCATATAATTTTCTAAAGCATCAGAATAGACCCACACACCTATTCTGTGGATTTTCAAAAAAAAAGTATTGGAACAGTGTTTTCGTGCTGTTTCTGTTCCACTATAAATCCCTAGATTGAAAATGTACTTGTTCAGAGTGGATCCTGGGGTGCTCACTGGTCAGAGAAACAACGTATTTTTGTCACATCCCACCACTGACTGTCATAAATGTATTTCCCTAATACAGGTACATCTCCAAAAATTAGAATATCATGAAAAAGTTCAATATTTTTTGTCACTCATTTCAGAAAGTGAAATACATATATAGATTCATTACACAGACAGTGATATATTTCAAGCATTTATTTATTTTAATTTTGATGATTATGGCTTACAGCCCCTGAAAACCCCAAATTCAGTTTAGCAAAAAATTAGAATATTACATAAAATTAATTTTAAAAAATAGTTTTTAAATAGAAATGTTGGCTGTTAAAATGTTGGTTAACATGGGCTGTAGCCATAATCTTCAAAATTAAAATAAACACTTGCAATACATCACTGTCCGTGTAATGAATCTATATATGGGTTTCACTTTCTGAAATGAGTGACAAAAAATATTGAACTTTTTCATGATATTCAAATTTTTTGAGATGTACCTATATATGTGTTGAACTTGCTTTAACTAACCACCATCCATTTCTGTCTTTGGTCTAGGCAAGAGGAAAGGAAAAGCAGCCACCTCACAACGGACCTTGCCACTGTGGAAAGTACTGAAATCCTTTGCTTTTATAGGTAAAGTGCCAAAACCAAAGTAGCACAATTTCCACTTAATATAAAAGGGACTGAACTGAAATTTATTTGATTTATCAATTACAGAATAATTGAAAATGAATGGCACATCAACTGTAAAATAAATCGCTTGTTAATGTATTTTTTTGTCAGATCACTTGTGATCCTTTGTGAGTTATGTTCATAGCTGTATGTTGCACTTTGGGGAATGGGAATTGTTCAGTCATCAATATAATTTAGTTTATATGTGTAGTTTATAGTCTATCATCAATAAACTCATGCAGTGTTATAATAGCAGGACACATTATAAATATTTGAGACCCATTGTAGTGCTTCCTTTTATATTTTAGCAATACAAGTACAAAACACCACCCACACTTGAAGCCAGGCCAAGAAGAGACACAGCAGTGACAGAGCAGTGGCTAAACTTTTATTAATAAAAACTCCATATTTTGTCTGAGCGACTCCATGCTTGGTGATGCACACCCTCAGTTTAAGTACTAGATTCCATTCAAGTGCATGTATTCATTCTGATTGCTGAGGCCACAGTAAAAACAACTGATTTTAAATGTAACCCAACCCTTGCAAAATCCACTTTACTGAAGCACAGCTACATGAAAACTGTGGTTAAATACAACAATGAAGCACTTTTTTGTCACATTCCACCACTGGCTTTTAGCAACAAGTGTATTTCTCAAATATGTTTTAAACTTACATTAATTAACCATCACCCATTTCTGTCTTTCGTCTAGGCAAGAGGAAAACGATTCACCCCAGACCGGACCTTGCCTCACTATTTACAGAGATGCAGGCTGAAGATCTGCTGAACTGGGACCAGCTTGAGCGACACATCCAGTTGCTTCTCAGTGAGGCAGCGTGGCCGGCGTGTGTGACCCATTTCAAGCTGTTTTTTTTTTTACAGTTTGAATTTTGCACATTCTGAATAATCTGGAATTTGCTGCTGATCGTAATAAACAATTTAGTGACTTATGTGTTTGTATCATGATTTTCTATTTTGTCTGTTAAGGCACTGGTGGGAAAAGAGTCAACAGTACAAACCATTTATTGGTGAGTGAAAATAATGGCTCATTTTTAAGAAAAAGTAACCAAAACAGTTATTTTATTTACTGAAGACTGTATTGTTGGATGTGCCAGTGCAGAAGACACTGCACACTTTAGTGATAGTACCAGTATATGGAGGAATTCTGGGCCATATTAGCATCTGTACTTTATCATAATGGGTTAGAGCAGGGGTGTCCAATCATGTGCCATGGAGGGCCAAGGCCCTGCAGGCTTTACTTCCAGCCAGTGTCTTCAACAGCAGATTCCACTGCATTTCTTCCACTGACTGCTGATCAGTGAAAACACCTGCTGAAGAGACTGGGTAGAAGAGAGAACCTGCAGGGTCTTGGCCCTCCATGGCACATGATTGGACACCCCTGGGTTAAGGTTTAATGGGATTTAACATTTTAACACAAACTGCTTTATGGTTCATAATTCTGTTGACAGACTTACACCAAACCAAAAGTGATTTCTCAAACTGCTGGATTGTTCTTAGACAGCTTTTCCAATCTTTTAGTATTTAATTTGTCATTTGGTGGTAAAAATTTCAAAGGTTTATTGTCAAAATTCCCAGTGCAATACTACATGAATACATGTATAGTACATTGTTGATGCAGAGAATGTATATTTCTACAGTACATGTATCTAGTAAATCAAGTATTTTCCATGTAACCTTGTGACTGCATTATTTTAATTGCTTTTAATCCTAGATCAAGTTTGTTTTGGCCTAAAATGCATCATAATTGTCAAATATATCTTATTATACCTAACTCAGTACTGTTTACCTTTTGAATATATATTTTGTGGCTAATATAACCCCATAACTACATCCTGGCGATCGAGTTGTGTCAGCTGAACAGTTTTTGCCATGACACCACCACAGACTCAGTGCTGCTGGAGCAGGTACATGACATGATGTCTCAATAGACTGTCCATGATTTTCATGCAGATCAGAGCAATTTGTTGCACAGGAAGCTAAATGTTTCTACAGACATTCTTAAGCTCTATAACCACTGATCGTTTGTGAAGCTGGGATGACATCAGTGAGAGGCTGTATTGAATGCCCAGACCGATGGTTTGAAGCAGTAATTTTCCCACAACAGAGCCATCTGAAACACACACACACAGCATACATATTTTAGTACCTAGTAGCGATAACTTGCAGACATTACAACGTAGTACAGCGGCCTTAAAGCAAACTAGCATTAGCAATCATTAGCTTACCGTCATATGTGATCTAGTTCGTATCCTCATGTCTTCCGCTCTATGGCTTCCCAGACGCTCCAGTACTTTGCCAGAGTGTTTCGTCTCGTTGCCTGTACCCTTCTCTGGTGGTCTTTTTTGGCTTTTACGGTGACAAAAAGCCAGAGACCGAGGAGTCGCCTTGTACAGCCCCCATGTTATGTTTTGCTTGTGTCGCGTGTTTTACGTCACGGGAGTGTGGCGCCTCCTTGCTGTAAAAAAAAAAAATCCCACCCACCCCAGGTGTACCCAGCTGTAATGGAAACACAACCAAACCGAGTAGAGTAAGGCCAACTGAGTACTAGTGGAAAAGTGCCATTAGTTGGGGGGGGGGGGGTTGCGTGAGTGTGTGTCTCTTCTCTGTGCTATAGTTAATGGTCTCGAAGCAGGTGTAAAAGATGTTGAAATCATCCGGCAGGCTGTCTGTAGGGCTAGCGGTGCTGCTGTTGGTCTTCTTGTAGTCTGTGATGTGTTGCAGGCCTTGCCACATGCGCCCCGGCTCAGGAGTGGAGTAGAGGCTGTCCAGCCTTTCTCTGTACTGCCTCTTGGCTGTTGTTATAGCCTTCCTCAGTCCATACTTTACAGCTTTGTACTCGGCCTCACAGCCTGATATAAATGCATGAGAGCGAGCACGCAGCATCTGACGTACCTGACTGTTGATCCAGGGCTTCTGGTTGGGGAAGTTCCTTGTGGTGTAATCTAAGTATTACATATGTGGAGCCACTAGGGGGCGACACAGACCGGATGTTGTCAGGAGTACTGCATGATGGATATTAATATGGCGGAGTTCGTGTGTTAATGTGTTGCAGTCAGTTAATAAAGGAGGCTCCGTGTTCACCCAAAGCAGCAGTCTTTATTCATAAAAGAACCCAACACAACATGGTGTCAGAAGTTGGTGCGCTTTGAGGTGAGAAAAGTCAGCTTTGCAACCGGCTAGCGGCTATGCCAGACGAAGTTCAAAGAGCTGCAGCTGCGCCAATTGATCCAGTAATGGCGGCGGCTACTCCAGCGGCAACCTTCACCATTAAACCACCGGAGCCCTTCGACTTTGCGAGACCCCAAGAGTGGGAAAAGTGGATAAGACGTTTTGAGCGTTTTAGACTGGCAAGTAACCTGAATAACTCATCTGAGGCGAACCAAGTAAATACGCTGGTTTATTGCATGGGAGATGAGGCTGACGACGTGCTAAGAGGGCTCGAGCTAACGAGTGTGCAGCACCAGCAGTACGATGCCGTTAAAACAGCCTTTGATAGACATTTCGTTCCCAGAAAGAACGTGATTTATGAACGAGCAAAATTCAACAAGCGAGTGCAACAGCCGGCAGAACCAGTAGACTCGTTCATAACAGCACTCTACGCGCTGGCAGAAAGCTGTGAGTACGGTGCACTTCATGATGACCTCTTGAGAGACAGGCTTGTAGTGGGTCTGAAAGATTCATCGCTGTCAGAAAGAATGCAGCTTGACAAAGATCTTACCCTAGCTAAAGCTATAACAATGGCAAGACAATCTGAAGAAATAAAACGGCAACAAACTGACCTAAGAGGTGAAACTAGCATTAACAGAACAGCCGTGGATGCGGTACACATCAGAAAAGCCAAGCCAAACAAGTTCATAATCAATGAACAAAAACAGATTAAGTCCTCAAGGCCTCAGCAGACAAAACAAGACAGTAAAGTTTGTTCCAAGTGTGGCAAAGCACCAGCACATGCAGCAGTACAGTGCCCAGCTAAAAACGCAGAATGCCATAACTGTAAAAAATGTGGACACTATATTAGAGTCTGTAGGTCCAACCCAACTGTGAATGAGGTCGCTGACAATGCAGATGGACTTTTTCTGGGTGAAGTGGATCTAGGGGAGGATCCATGGCTGGCAGACATAAACGTGAGAGGAAATAAAGTGACTTTTAAGTTAGATTCCGGAGCGGACGTCACAGCGGTTTCTGACCAAACATTTGAAATCTTCAAGAAGAAAAATGAACAGTTGGAAAAGGCACAAAAACCACTCTACGGACCGGGTGGAACTGCACTAACCGTGTTGGGGTCTATGACAGAGACTATTACATACGGTGACAAGAGCGCTACTGAGAAAATCTATATTGTCAAAAATCTGCGCATGGCACTACTGAGTAGAACAGCTTCCGTGAGACTGAAACTAACATGTGGTACTGGGGGCATGAACAACAAAATGCGTTTTGTAATCTCAAACAAGAACTGTCCTCTGCTCCTGTATTGCAGCTCTATGACCCAAACAAACCACAGAAAATATCTGCAGATGCCTCTTCATACAGATTGGGGGCAGTCATGCTACAGAAAGAGAGAGACGTGTGGTCACCAGTTGCTTACGCTTCCCGATCATTGACACCTACAAAGCAGCGCTACGCCCAGCTGGAAAAAGAAGCGCTGGCTCTCACGTGGGCCTGCGAAAGATTCAATGACTTTATCCTGGGTCTGCACTTTGAACTAGAAACTGATCATAAGCCACTAGTGAGTCTACTGGGAGGACAAGCTTTGGATGCGCTTCCACCGCGTATACAGAGATTTCGTATGCGCCTAATGAGGTACTCATACACTATAAAGCACATCCCTGGCAAAAGTCTAACCACTGCCGACACGCTCTCACGCTTACCGCTCACAAACAGTGTTACTCACACAGACACAGATCTTATGGAGGACACTAACATTTATGCTGACTCTGTGCTAGAGGGACTCCCTACAAGCAGCAAATACCTTGCAGATCTCCAAGAGCAACTGCAGTCCGACAGCGTCTGTTCACAAGTCATGAAATACTGCACAGAAGGCTGGCCAGATCGTAACCAGCTACAGGGAGCGGTGAAGCACTACTGGTCTGAGAGAGCCGTTTTGAGTGTGCATAACGGACTACTACTGAGAGGCACGAGGTTAGTTATCCCTGCTAACATGAGAAATGCAGTTTTGGACAAGATACATGAGGGCCACCAGGGGGTGGTTAAATGCAGAGAGCGTGCCCGTCAGGCTGTATGGTGGCCAGGTTTAAGCAACCAGATCAGTGAAGTTGTACTCAAATGCAGAAAGTGCATACAGGAAAGAGTTAATGTGAGAGAGCCTTTAATGCCCACAGATTTACCAGAAAGGCCATGGAAGAAGTTGGGAGCTGATTTGTTCACGCTACAAGACAAAAACTATCTGTTATTAGTGGACTACTTCTCTAGGTATATAGAGATTGCCCAGCTCAGCCCAACTCGCTCTGCCAATGTCATTGTGCATTTAAAATCAATGTTTGCACGTCACGGAATACCAGAGATACTGATCACGGATAACGGCCCGCAGTTCACAAGTCAGGAAATGGAAGACTTTGCAAAGGAGTACTGTTTTGAGCACGTGACCAGTAGTCCCAGGTACCCCCAAAGTAACGGTGAGGCAGAAAGAGCTGTCAGAACAGTCAAAAACCTTATCAAGAAAGCCAGTGATCCATACAGAGCACTGTTAGCCTACAGAACCACAGCGTTGGCAAATGGCTACAGCCCAGCACAGCTTCTCATGGGGCGTAGACTTCGTACCACCCTGCCAATGCTTCCAGAGGCCTTGCAGCCATGCATGCCGAATCTGCAACAAATTCGTCACGTGGAAAAGGAGAGACGGATGAGGCAAACAGAATGTTTCAACAAAAGACACAGAACGAGAGATTTGGATAAACTGTTACCCGGAAACTCTGTTTGGATTACAGATGCAAAAGCACAGGGCACAGTGACATCTGTCCACAAAACTCCACGGTCCTATGTCATTAGTGGACCACAAGGGACAATCAGGAGGAATCGCACTCATCTTGTGCCTATGTCGATACCAAAGACTGAGATGGAACCACAACAGACCCAGTCAAATGGAAAAGACACTCCTACAGAAACTGTTTCTGAGCCCAATGCACAGGGAACACCAGATGTTGTTAGAACCAGGTCTGGTAGAGAAGTGATTAAACCAAAGAGACTGGATCTGTAGAGTTGCATGTTAATATTCGTGAAAGCAGAGTTGAGTTCTAAAAATGCCTTCTTTAAATAGAAAATAAGAGGCCTTTGCATAATATGTTCTTACATGGCAACAGTGTTGGAAAAAAAAAAAAAGAAATGTCATAGATTTGTAAAAGGCGGTGATGTGTTAAATTTATGCTGTCATAGTTAGTTGACAAAAGGGAACGGAAATAAGAATGTATTTTGTGTTTTCAGCTAAAAGGGGTCAACTTGGCTTCAGTAAGGGGGATGTGGTGTAATCTAAGTATTACATATGTGGAGCCACTAGGGGGCGACACAGACCGGATGTTGTCAGGAGTACTGCATGATGGATATTAATATGGCGGAGTTCGTGTGTTAATGTGTTGCAGTCAGTTAATAAAGGAGGCTCCGTGTTCACCCAAAGCAGCAGTCTTTATTCATAAAAGAACCCAACACAACATTCCTGACCTGTATGGTGGGTACAATGGAATCAACGCACATGCTGATGTATGCAGTCACGTATTCAGCGTAGTCCTGTATGTTAACAGAAGAGTTCTTTCGGGTGGCTGCAGCTTTAAACACATCCCAGTCTGTGCAGGCAAAACAGTCTTGCAGGGTGCTCTCAGTCTCTGGCATCCAGCGCTTAATTAGCTTAATTCAACTTTATTTATATAGCGCCATTTCACAACAACAGTCATCTCATAGCACTTTCAACTGTAGGGGGAACCCCCACAGTTGCAGAAAGACCCCAGCAATCAGGCGATCCCCTGTAAGCAAGCACTTAGCGACGGTGGAGAGGAAAAACTCCCTTTTAACAGGAAGAAACCTCCAGCAGAACCAGGCTCAGGAAGGGGCCGTCATCTGCTGCGACTGGCTGGGGGGTGAGGGGATAGAGAAGATGAAAAGAACAGGCATGTAGAGAGCAAACAGCACGATGGGGACTCAATCTATGGGAGAGAACAAACAGATGATAATGACCAGCAAAAAAAAAAAATATTCATTGAGAGTGAAGAAAGGAGTGAGGCCCAGTGCATTATTGGAGGTCCCCCGGCTGACTAAACCTAGTAGCAGTATAACTAAGGGAGGGTTCAGAAACACATGATCCCTCCCTAATTGTAGACTATATCAAAAAGGAAGGTTTTAACCCTATTCTTAAAAACAAAGATCGAGTCTGACTCCCGAATCCAGATTGGCAGCTGGTTCCACAGGAGAGGAGCCTGATAACTGAAGGCTCTGCCTCCCATTGTACTTTTGGAGATTCTAGGTATTACAAGTAATCCTGCATTTTGGGAGCATAGTGTTCTGTTAGGATAATACGGTAGTATCAGATCTTTTAAATAAAAAGGGGCCTGATTGTTTAGAGCTTTGTAAGTAGAAGAAAGATTTTAAACTTAATTCTAAACTCTATGGGAAGCCAATGAAGGGAGGCCAGAGCCAGAGAGATATGATCTCTCTTTCTAGTACCTGTTAAAACTCTTGCTGCAGCATTTTGGATCAGCTGAAGACTTTTTAAAGATGTTTTAGGACAACCTGATAATAAAGAATTACAATAATCTAATCTAGAGCTAACAAAAGCATGGATCAGTTTCTCAGCATCACTCTGAGACAAGATGCTCCTAATCTTGGCAATATTACAAAAATGATAGAAGGCAGTCTTAGAAACAAATTTAATATGTGAATTGAAAGACAGATCTTGATCAAAAATAATTCCAAGGTTCCTCACAGAGCTATTAAGAGAAAGAGTAACTGCATCCAAACTGAAAGTTTGATTTGGAAACGTATTCTAAGGTTTTTTGGACCAACAAGAATGACTTCAGTCTTATCTGAATTTAATAGCAGGAAATTACAAGTCATCCAAGCTTTGATTTCCTTAAGACAGGCTTCCAACTTGGCTAATTGATTACTATCATCTGGCTTCATTGACAGGTATAATTGTGTGTCATTTGCATAACAATGAAAATGTACACAGTTGAGGCGGATGATAAAATAAGGCAGCGAAGTGAGGGTTTTAAGTAGGTTTATTATCATACCGCCATCACGGAGTTCGCTCCATGAGCGAGCCCGGAGGCTCTCCAGCAAAGTGCGCAGATGAGCAGTAGTTGTCAGAGTGAGAGAGTGAGTTACAGAGTGATGCAGCTTATATACCCAACTACAGACAATACATGAAAGGCATTCACAGCAGTAGGTATGGGCATTTGCATTTGAGAGACACACATAACAATAAGGAGATTGCTGGCCGTAATTCGCCTCAGCTCTGGAACTGCAGGACAAAAGAGGTTACAAGGCACATCTACATATTGTTATCAGTGTATAGACACAGTAAGGGCAGGAAGCATGAACACAATGCATGAATGGCACATTAACATCACAGTACTGAGCCGGAAAAAGCCAGAAGAAGCGGGGCTGCCTGTTGACATTAATACACACATTTCACTGTTCTGTTAGTTGCTCTAGTTGAGCGCTTTGCCTGTCCCAGTCTGTTGTGGGGGTTACGCCACAACAGTGCTTTCTTATAACGTTGCCTAATGGAAGCACTAAGAAGAGTAGGGCCTAGCACAGATCCCTGTGGAATAACAGGGATCTGTGCTATAATAACAGGGTTTGTTTGTTTCAGCTTTTGTCTGTAGGCTGGGTACATAAACAGTGAGATGTGATCTGACTGTCCAAAGAGGGGAGCGGGGTGCCACTCTGTAGGCGCCATGTATGTTGGAATAAACATGATCCAATGTGTTTTTATCGTGGGTGGGAATGTCCACATGCTGGTAATATTTGGGGAGTACAGTCCGTAAATTGCACTGGTTGAAGTCGCCAGCAACAATAAAAACAGCATCAGGGTGCTTCGTCTGTACTGCGCTGATGACGTCATGGAGTTTGTTTAATGCTACTGTGTAGTTGCTCTGTGGACAGATGTATACAGCAGCCAAAAATACAGTGGCAAATTCCCTCGGTAAATAATAGGGACGGCATTTCAGCAGTAAAAATTTCACTTTGGGCGAGCAGTGCTTGTAAACAGTCTGTATATCTCCGCACCACGAGTGGTTTATAAATACGCGCACACACCCCCTCCCCTCATCTTACTCGAGTCTTCTGTTCTGTCTGCTCAGTGTGTTGAGTGGGTCTGGAGCTGAATAGCACTCTCCGGGACTCTGTCTGAAAGCCAAGTTTCACAGAATATTAGGGCACAACACTCTCTTGTCTCCCACTGGTCTTCAATCCTTGCTCTTAGTTTGTCTAGCTTATTTTCCAAAGACCAAACGTTTGCCATTAAGAGACTGGGTAGTGGTCGCCGGCTGGAGCGAGCCTTTAGCCTAGCATGTAGCCCTCCTTTCTTGCCTTGCCTTCGGCACCTTTGACCCCACCTCTGACGTGCTTTCTTCGGGTCAGCCTGCTCATGCGGGCTCGGTGCTTCAGGGCCTTCCTGGGGGTGCTGATGGTCACCGCTGGGGTAGACGATGCATTGCTGGTCAGGTGGTATAAAGCCAGTAAACTCCATGTTGCTGCTTGACTTGGCGATATCCAGTAGTGTTTGTCGGTCCCATGTTAGCAGTGCATGACCTCCATGCACTGTAGAAAGAAGAACAACTATACAAAAAAGGAGAAAAGTCGGCATTCAGGAGTGGAATGAGCAAAGACGTTCGCCAACGGTGGGTGCCATCTTCAAAAAGATGGTGCCCACTAATATTCAAGACTTGTGTTACCACGTTATTCTCTGGAAAGGGTGAAATAAAATATGACTTAACACAAAATCTGACTGCACTTGTTTGCTGCTTCTTCTTTTGTGGCTGTTATTATACATTTTCTTCAAAAGTTTATAGCATTCAACTTTGTATTAAAGGGGTCATTGACTGCATTTTTTCCACATTTTAATAACTCTGACATGTCTTAATGAAATGTTTGTGACATATTTTGTTCACATTTTCTTATTTTTTTTTATTTATTGAAGCAAATTTGTTTTTTATTTTTCCTGGCTTGCTTTAAATGCTCTGATTTAAGGTCTGTCACTTTAAGAACCATCCTTCACCATTTCAACTCCCCCCTCCTTCTTACTCAGTTAGCCATTTTCCATCCATCCATCCATTCATCCATCTTCTTCCGCTTAATCCTTTTCGGGTCGCAGGGGGGCTGGAGCCTATCCCAGCATCTTTGGGCGAGAGGCAGGGTACACCCTGGACAGATCGCCAGTCCATCGCAGGGCCAACACAGAGAGACAGACAACCATTCACTCTCACAGTCACACCCAAGGACAATTTAGAATTTATCGCGTAATGTATTTGTAATCTGTGGAGACTTCAGTATTGATTTACTAAATCCATTTCAACAAAATGTAATTACAGAGTTCATGAATTCTATGTACAGTATGAGTCTATATCCCACAATAACACATCCCAGTAGAATCACAGTCCACACTGCTACACTTATTGACAACCTGTTTGTTAATATTATTGATAAGAAAATAGAAAGTGGATTATTGATAAATGACATAAGTGATCATTTGCCAGTCTTTGCACTTATCCATGGCCACACTGGGGCCATTACAGAAAAACCTTTAAAATCTTTCAGATACAAATCACAAAATGCAATCAGTTCTTTTAAAGAAGACCTGCTGAAGCAAGACTGGACAAAAGTCTACAGTATGTATCAGATGTAAATAAAGCCAATGACACATTCACGAACATTGTAACCACTCTTTATGAAAAAAAATGTCCATTAGTAAAGAAAAAGCTTAAACAGAAATTTGTTGACAAGCCATGGTTAACTAAAGGATTACAAAAAGCGTGTATAAAGAAAAATTCATTATAGAAAGCTTTTCTAAAGAAAAGGACAAAAGAAGCAGAGCAGCGGTATAAAACATACAAAAATAAGTTAATATATATAATGAGATGTAGTAAAAGAGACTATTACAGTAAAGAACTGGAGAAAAACGGAGATAACATTAAAAATACATGGACAATACTTAACAATATTCGTGGAAATAAAAACAGAAATACAAGCTACCCAACCAATCTTTCAAAAAAAAAAAATGAGTGTGAATGCAGTCTCACCTGCAGATGAATTTAATAAATTTTTTGTTAACATTGGTCCTAATTTGGCACGAGAAATACCCATTACAGCATCTACAGGTGATACAATAAGTAAAAACATTGCTATAAAAGACTCCATTTTCATAAAGAACACAGACGAGAGAGAGGTCATTGAAACTGTTAAATCGTTTAAAAGTAAAACATCTACGGATTGTGATGGTATTGATGTGCTTTTAGTCAAAACTATCATTGAATGCTTAGTGAAGCCACTGACGTGTATTTGTAACCTGTCTCTCCAAACAGGTATATTTCCCAGTGCAATGAAAATAGCCAAAGTAATTCCCATAAACAAGACGGGTGACAGAGGGGAATTTTCAAACTATAGACCAATTTCACTATTGCCGCAATTTTCCAAGATACTTGAAAAAATATTCTGTGAGAGAATTGACAACTTCATACTGAAGAATAATTTATTGTGTGAGCAGCAATATGGGTTCAGATGCATTCTGTAAAACTTACAACCGTGAGACCTTATTAAACATCAAGGTACTGCACACTGCAAGAATCGCGGCGATCGGTTGTGATTTGGACATTCTATGCCAGCATGGAATTCTGGCGGAGTCCCCGCTGGAAGCTACCCGAGAGAGGAGGAGGCGTAAGCGGAGCGAACGCAAGCAAAAGCATGGAAAAAGGGCCGGGATCCATGCTAGGCTAAAGGCTAACCCCTCCAGACCAGCGGTACCGTCACTCATTCTCTCTAACATCCGCTCCCTCGACAACAAGTTGGACGAGCTGCGTCTGCTGAGAGAAACCCGGAGAGAGTGGAGAGACTGCTGTGTGCTTGTGTTCATGGAGACATGGCTCCACGACAACATCCCTGACGAGGCCATTCAACTGGAAGATATGGCGATGTTCCGTGCCGACAGGGAAACGGCGAGCTCCGGTAAGAGCCGGGGGGGTGGGCTATGCATCTATGTTAACAAGAACTGGTGCGTTAATGCCACGTTAGTGTCTAAACACTGCTCTCTGTTGGCGGAGTTCCTTATTGTAAATTGTCGGCTATATTATCTGCCGAGGGAATTCAGCAACGTGTTTGTTGTGGCTGTTTACATAGCGCCGAGTGCTAATGCTAACGCTAATGCTAAGAAGGCACTCGGGGAACTGCGCAATGCGATTAGTGAAATCCAAACTTCATACCCGGACAGTTTTGTGGTGGTTGCGAGGGATTTTAACCTCACCAGCTTAAAGACTGTGCTCCCCAAGTTTAAACAATGTGTGGACTTTAAGACCAGAAGAGAGAATATGTTGGACTTAGTGAACACAAACACAGATGCATATAAGGCGATACCCCGCCCCCATCTCGGCCTTTCTGACCACATATCCGTGATGCTGCTGCCTGCCTACAAACCTTTATAGAAGCGCAGCAGGCCGGCAATGAAACAAATCAGGATTTGGCCAGAAAGTGCAACCTCTGCACTGAAAGACTGTTTTCTGCACACAGACTGGGAGGTCTTCAAAATAGCAGCCTCCCAGGAAGACAAGACAGATGTGGAGGAGTATGCTGAAACGGTCACCAGCTACATCGCGAAGTGCACAGAGGATGTCACTACAGTGAAGACCATCACTATGCGGGGTAACCATAAGCCCTGGATGACTGCAGAGGTGCGCTCACTGCTTACAGCCAGGGATGCAGCCTTCAGAGCGAAGGACAGGATCGCCCTCCGCTCAGCCAGGTCTGCGCTCTCAAAGGGAATTAAGGCAGCGAAGCGCGTCTATGCGGAGAAAATCCAGGGACACCTCTGTGACACTAGGAACACCAAGCAGATGTGGCAGGGAGTTCGGACACTGACGGGCTATAAGTCTAGGCAGGGGGTCAATGATGATGATGCTTCGCTTCCAGACAGGCTCAACGACTTCTTTGTACGTTTTGAAGCATCAAACTCGACAATCAGAGGGAGGGCTGGCCCACCCCCACCATCGGTCGGACCAGCTTTTACCATCAATACAGTGGACACACGGATGACCCTAACCAGAGTCAACCCACCTAAAGCTGCAGGTCCAGACAACATCCCGGGACGTGTGCTCCGAGACTGCGCGAGCGAGTTGGCGGATGTCCTGACTGACATTTATAACATCTCCCTGAGTCAGGCCATCGTTCCCAGATGCTTCAAGACCTCTATCATTGTACCGGTGGCAAAGAAACCAGTTGTGTCCTGTTTGAATGACCATCGTCCTGTTGCACTGACACCAATTGTGATGAAATGTTTTGAACGGCTTGTCAAACCACACATTACAGCCTGCCTCCCTGCATCACATGACCCGCTCCAGTTTGCATATCGTTCAAACCGCTCCACGGAGGATGCTATAGTCACCACCCTACACTCTGTCATCACCCACCTGGACCAGAAAGACACCTACGCCAGACTCCTGTACATTGATTTCAGTTCAGCATTCAACACCATTATTCCCCAGAGACTGATGGAGAAATTACTCCTTCTCGGTCTGAACAACGCCACTTGTCTCTGGATCCTGGATTTCCTGACTGAGAGACCTCAGTCTGTCCGGGTTGGAAACAACATCCCCAACTCTGTCACGCTGAGCACCGGATCCCCTCAAGGCTGCATACTCAGTCCACTGTTGTTTACACTTCTAACACATGACTGTGTATCCAGACACGAGGGGAACCAGATTATTAAGTTTACAGATGACACCACGGTGGTGGGACTTATTCAGAGGGATGAGGAATCAATGTACAGGGAAGAAGTGAGAGACCTGGAGGGCTGGTGCAGGGAGAACAATCTGGTGCTCAACGTGGACAAAACGAAGGAGATGATTATCGACTTCCGGCGGTCACAGCCTGAGCACGTCCCCCTCAGCATCGGCGGCCGTTTAGTGGAGAGAGTGGAGAACATCAAGTTCCTTGGAGTGCAGATCTTGCAGGACCTGACCTGGAGCAAGAATTCCTTGGGGATCAGGAAACGGGCTCAGCAGAGACTGCACTTCTTGAGGAAACTCAAACAGGCCTCTCTCCCCATCTGCATCCTCAGGACCTTCTACAGAGGTGTGGTGGAGAGTGTTCTGACATACTGCATTGCTACATGGTACTCCAGTTGTAGTATGTCAGACAAAAAAGCCCTGCAGAGGATAGTCAAGGGAGCTGAGAGGGTAATTGGAGTCTCCCTCCCCTCTGTCCAAGAACTTTTTCAGAACCGTTGTAGGAGCAGAGCACCGAACATTGTCAAGGACCATTCTCACCCTCTGCATAAACACTTTGAACTTCTTCCATCTGGTAAACGATTCCGGAGCATCAGAGGCAGAACCACCAGACTGATCAACAGCTTCCTTCCACAAGCTGTCAGGATGCTGAACAGTTGACCCGGAATCTCTCATACACACTACTGCACCTAAGGACATTTTTGTATATTATTTGTATATTATAGTTAGTTTTTTTTCCCAAGTATGTCTCAGGGATGTGTGAAAGGATGGGGGGGTGGGGGGGGTTAAGCTATGTGTGAGTGTGTCTTAAATCATGCTGCTTCTATTTACAGTGATCCCTCGCTACTTTGCGCTTCACTTTTCGCACCCTCAGTGCATTGCGGATTTTTCAAAAATATTCATCAAAAATTCAAAATTGAGAAAAAATACATTAGAACATCACGTATCAACACGGAGAGCCCGCACAACTCAAAATTCACCTCTCTGATTCGCTGGCCAGCATCTCCCCCCTAAGAGATCGCTCCCGACTCTAGATTTTGTTCTCGTGTTGACTCGGCTCAGGAATCTCGCGAGAGTGCATCTCTCGCGAGATTCTTTTCATTCTCTCGCTCTTTCTCTCTCCCGAGAGAGAGAGAGTGAGAGAATGAACGTACGTATTATTTATATTATTTATACATTATTTTATGTATCAAAAAACTAACGAGATCAGCCTGGAATTCCACAAAGGGGGGTGACGCTACTTCGCGGTTTTTCACTTTTCGCGGTCGGTTCTGGAACCCATTAACCGCGATAAGTGAGGGATCACTGGATGCCGAGAGAAACGCAATTTCATCTTGCCTGCACTACACTTGTATGTACAGCAATATGACAATAAAGTTTGATTTGATTTGATTTTGATTTGAAGAGGACAACTACATTTGCTCTAATGGAATTTAAAGAAAAAATATCAACTGCCATTGAAAACAAAGAGTATTCAGTTGGGGTATTCCTGGATGTTAAAAAAGTATTTGATACAGTGGATCATAAATTATTATTAAAGAAACTACAGAATTATGGTATTGGGGGGTAGCACTGTCCTGGTTATGTAGTTACTTAAAGAACAGATATCAGTATGTATGTGTTGGTAGCAAAAACTTATTCAACGTGTATATAAATGATATATGTAAAGTTTAGGAAAAAATGGATTTAATATTGTTTGCAGATGACACTAATTTATTATGCAGTGGAAGCATTTTGGAACAACTTTTGGATACACTCGGAAAGGAATTAGGAAAGCTTAAACTGTGGTTTGAGTCAAACAAATTAATGCTCAATTTAAGTAAGACAAAATTTATAATTTTTAACAATCATCAAAACAACTCAGTATCTAAACTCAGTGTAAATGGTGTAGAGATTGAAAGGATATCCGAAATTAAATTCCTTGGAGTAATAATTGATAATAAACTGTGTTGGAAGTCACATATTAATTATATTAAAGGTAAAATATCCAAATCAATCGCAATACTACACAGAGTGAAATATTTGCTGAATCAACCCACACTATATACTTTGTATCATTTGTTAATACTCCCATACATGACATATTGTAGTGAAGTATGGGGAAATGCATATAAAACAAACATATATCCAGTCTTTATGCTTCAGAAGAGAGCTATTAGAATAATAAACAAAGCTGCTTACAGGGAACCAACAAACCCACTTTTTCTTAAATTAAAAGCTCTCAAGTTGAAAGATCTGGTTGACTTTAAAACTGCAGTAATAATGTTTAAAGTGAAGAATCTATCACTGCCCGCAAATATCCAAATCTTCAGTGAGAACTACCACCAAGAAACACTGTGTCTCAGTGCAAGGAGTCAGATTGTGGAACGCTTTTGGACCTGAATTAAAATCATGTACAATGCTTGGACAATTTAAACAAAAACTAAAGGAAGAAATACTCCAAACATATATACAAGATGACATGTAAAATCACATAAGGACTGTCAAATTCAGTCTGTGCTGTGCTGTTGCTTAGTTATTTTTTTTGTCATGTTTTGTCTTAGTTTTGTTCTGAATTGTAATCGCTCCTGTTTTGTTTTTCTTTTGAATTTTTGGACGGAATATGGGTGGGCAATATAAGCTGCGGCTTCAGCCATCACCCATTTCTGTCATAACCCGAGTGTCGGTTCTGCCCACACTCGGGTCTCATATCATATTTCCCTGGCTTTGGCAGCAGAGGATTCCTTCCAGCTCCTCGGGCTCTTATTGTGAAGGCGCCCGGGGGAGCTCCCTGCTGTCAAAGTCAGCTGCTGAGCTGCTGTCATGGCGAGCAGCTGCGCCGCATTGGGGTCATTAGCCGCTAGAGATAAAAGCTGGTGCTGAATGTCCTCCAATGCGGCAGTCTCTGTTATGTTCCTGTTCTCCTTGCTCATCGTGTTTATCGGACTTGGGAATCCCCTGTTACCCGCCTGTTAATGGTCCCGTTGTTAAGGTACGCTCTGTGTGACTTTACCTTTATTATTATCTCGTCTGGCGCATCGGGTGCTCCCCGGCTCAGACGTGCTCATTCCTTGTGTGTATTCCTATGCCTGTCTAAACCTGCACTGTAAATAAACATCACTGCAAACTCACTGGTGACTGAGGCGTCTTGTGATGGTCCGTGAGGGCCATCGTGACAATTTCGGATAACTTATGTTGAACTGTATAATCAGAGGAGTTATTGTTTAATTTGACCTTGTTCGATTTTTTTCCCTTTGTTATATTATTCTGTTCCTTTCTTTTAATCTTTACTTTTAATCTATCCGAAATAAAAAATAAATAAATTGCTGACCATTATAACTGACTAGCTTCCAGCCTCCCAGCTCGGATGAGCAGCGCTCTGGTTCACTGATCCACAGTCGATGGTGCATCTTGCATCAGTCCGGCCTATCTCCCAATGATTTTGCTGAGATTCCCCAACAAATCACTAGCACTACGTACTTGACAGCTCCTCCGATCGCTGCAACCTGGCCCGTGACCTGAGGGGAAGTACCGAGCCAAGGGATCTCAAAGGGCAGTGTGGTTCTGTGGGACTCCATTCTGCTCTCACGGTGAGCTGAAAGCTGGAGTGATTACACTGCCCACGAGAGCTGTGCGGATCCACGGAGGACAGTGGGGGAGCCAGTAGACCCCAGCCAGCAGCATCTGGTCCCAGGACATTTTGATTGCAGCGAACTGGAGGCTTCGTCGTGATTCCGCGGTGGATCGCCTGTGCTCTACCGGCTTATGACTCACATGGCCGGCTAAAGGTAGCCTATTAGCCCACAAGCTAACACTGTTACCAGGACAGTCAGTGTAAGCATGGTTTATATTGTTATTTTCTTCAGCTCTTAGTCACCCTAATAGCCATCCCTGTTATCACCTGGTTCAGCGGTGTGCCTTGCGTCACTGTGGCCCATCTCTCAGTGGTTTCATCATGATTCCGCAGCGGCTCACCCATAACACCGGCCTGTAGACCTGTTCCCAGGCCATTGCAGCAACTGGTGTGCCCATATGGGCAATCCACCATGGAATCACGACGAAACCACTCGGAGATGGGCCGGAGTGAACCAGGTGGTAACAGGGATGGCTATTAGGGTGACTAAGATCAGAAGAAAATAACATTATAAGCCGTGCTTGGTTCGAGCTTCCTGATATTAGCTTGGGGGTAATAGCTCAGGGGCTAATAGGCTACCTTTAGCGTTCTATCATCAACATGACGGACATACGTACAGTACATGACAGACTGCTAGGCAGGCCAAAAACAGAACAGCGGGCTGGTTTCAAGGACCGCGGTGGGTTGGCTTTTTCTAAACATGACGTATATTCCACAGAAAAGTCAAAAACGTTTTTGGCATTTCTGAGAGAGAAAAATGAGAAAAGCTGTTTTTGTTGGGGTTTTTTTAAAGAGAATTGACTCTTAAAATTTTTGGCAAATTACGTGACCAGCTGACACATTTGAGACAGTTAAAACCTACAAACACACCATTTTTCAGTCATTGACTCCTTTAAATCAGAAATTCAGTCACGTTATCAATTTTTCAGATAAACTGAAAGAGCGATAAATGACTGAGATGCACATGACAACAGTATTTAATTGTGTTAAAAAAAAACACACACAGATTGCTAAAAGTTTTTCAAACCCTGAACCAGGCAAAATGAATTTGGGACCCTCAACTTAAAAAAAAAAAAAAAAGTCTGCTTGGGGGGCACTTAAATGGATGGAGTATGGTCTCCAAACATGAACAATTGGAACATCTGCTGATAAACTCCAATATTGATTTTATGGGTCTATCTGAAACCTGGTTATCATCCTCTTCACCTGAACCTATAAGTGCAGGTTAGTTAGTTAGTTAGTTAGTTGTTACCATGCCTGGCTATAATGTGTATAGGAAAGACAGGAAACAATGAAAAGGTGGAGGAGTTCTACTATATGTTAAACACCTTAAAATGTAATCAGATTGAATGGTCAAAAAATGTGAATCTAGAATGTGTAGGAGTTAACATAAGTTGTCAGCCAATATGACCTTCTCTGTTTGTTTATACCACAAACCCTTCTAACGCAGATTTTATGACCAATTTAAAGTGCTTCTCAATCAATGAAATTCTAAAAATGAATTAATCTTATTGGGTGATTTTAATATAAAATGGGATGACAAAAAAGACAGAAAAAAATCTAAAAATCATTACAGATCACTATAATTTAGCTCAATTAGAATCAGAATCAGAATCAGAATCAGGTTTATTGCCATTGTTCATGTAGTACACAAACTAGGAATTTGTCTCGGTACAATGCTGCAACATTAAACATGATAAGATAAGAGAAATAAACTATACATGTAATAAAGTGTAGGATAAGATTAAGTGATACTGGTCAACAGTTAAAATATATATTAGCCAGCAGCAGATACTGTGGAGAACTATATAGTGCAGTCGGTAATGCAGGAAGAAAACAGTGATGATTGACATGAGTCTGGTTGAGCTGCTGTACATGGTGCACGAGAGTCACTTAGTGTTCAGCAGTCTAATGGCAGAGGGGAAGAAGCTGTTCATGTGACGGGAGGTTTTAGTCTGGATGGACCGAAGTCTTCTACCAGAGGGGAGGGGGGCAAACAGTACATGACCAGGGTGTGAGGGATCGGCTATGATCCGGCCAGCACGCCTCCGGGTCCTGGAGATGTACAGATCCTGGAGAGATGGGAGCTTGCAGCCGATCACCTTCTCAGCAGTGCGCACGACGCGCTGCAGCCTTAGTCTGTCCCTGGCAGTGGCTCCTGCGTACCACACGGTTATGGAGGTGGTGAGGATGGACTCGATGATGGCTGTGTAGAACTGCACTAACATCTTGGTGGGTAGCTTGAGCTTCCTCAGCTGCCGCAGGAAGAACATCCTCTGCTGGGCTTTTTTGATGAGTGAGCTGATGGTCAGCTCCCATTTGAGGTCCCTGGTGATGGTAGTGCCTAGGAAGCGGAAGGAATCAGCAGTGGTGATGGGAGAGCCTGAGAGGGTGAGGGGGGGCAGAGGAGTAGTGACTCTCCTGAAGTCTACAATCATCTCCACTGTCTTCAGAGCGTTCAGCTGCAGGTTGTTATTGCTGCACCAGGACGCCAGCTGGGCCACCTCTCTCCTGTAGGCGGACTCGTCGCCGTTGGAGATGAGCCCGATGAGGGTGGTGTCGTCCGCAAACTTGATCAACTTGACAGACTGGTGGCTGGAGGTGCAGGAGTTGGTGTAAAGGGAGAAGAGTAGGGGGGAAAGTACACAGCCCTGGGGTGATCCGATGCTGATGCTAGTATAGTCTGAGACAGTCTTTCCCAGCCGCACATGCTGCCTCCGGTCCGTCAGGAAGTCGATGATCCACCTGCAGAGGGAGTCAGGCACGTTGAGCAGGGACAGCTTGTCCCGGAGCAGAGCGGGGCGGATGGTGTTGAATTAATTAATTGAATTAATAGATAAACCAACCAGTCACAAGCCAGTCAAAAACCAAAATTGATTTACTTTTCACAAATAGTCCTGGAAGAATCTCCCAGACTTGTAACCTTTTAACAGGACTGTCTGACCACAATATAATAACAGCAACAAGAAAACTTCCACGGAAACAGCCTTCAAATCCATTTAAGAAGTCATCAGGTAACACAGTAGATTATATAATACCAAAAAACCAACAACAAAATATAACAATGGCAATAAATGAAACTGAATGGAAGGAAATCACCTCCTCAAATGACATAAATCACAGCAATGAATTTTTTATATGCAAATCGAACAGATTATTGCAGCATTTTCAAAAAAAGGAAACAGAAGAATCAGTTTACCATGGCTCAACTCCGAATGTCTGCAACTAATGAAGACCAGAGATCAGCTTCTTAAAATAGCTTTAAAATCAGGTTTAACAACAGACAGACAAAAATGTACATCTGCTAGAAATAAGGGAACACAAACCCTGAGGAAGGCAAAGGCAAACTTTTTTAATAACCATTACTGAAAATGCAAAAGGAGCTGGCAAAAAAAATAAAATAAAAATGGAATAATATTAACAAATTGACTAATAAACAGAACAAAAAAGATGATTGAGAGATGGAACTTAATATTAATAACAAATTGGTACAGAATCCCACTGTTGCGCTAAAATATTTTAACCTCCGGTTCTTTTGGTACGAAGGCTAAATAACCAGACAGAGAGGTGAAGTATAGTTTCACTTATTTTACTGAAGCTGAGATATGGTACAAGATACGGCACCAGAGCACTACTCTCAAGATGTATCAAGAGAGAGTGCTCCTCCAACAGTGGGTCCTATGGTTTTTATAGAACAATGCCACTCCCTCACGCAGGAGGGAGGGCTCCCCTCACATGTATCAATGTCCTTCTACTATGTGCCAACTCAGCTGAGGGCAGAGCTGATTCTATTCTTTCAGCGAGTGAGTCCTTGGATGTAACCTAACGGCGGCAGTGTGGCGTGCAAAGCAAGCAGGATGAAGGGTGAAACCATAGTTACAGAATAACTGACATTCTCAAAGCAAGCAGGATGAAGGTTGGAGAAACATAGTTGCAGAATAACCAACATTCTCAGCCAGACAAGGGCATCATAGAAATTTACCAACAATTCTCCCTGTTGAGGTGTCCTAATGGGCAACTTGTACTGTATTCGTGTTTTTGCATCTCCCCCTGTTGAGATGGGCATAAACCCATCTCATAACCCTACTCTAGCCCCTGAGTGTAGTGTTTCTAAGTTTCTATATGTAACTGATGTCCCCTTCCAGCAGTCACGTGGACCTGCCCCCTTCAGGCTGCCATCTCTCCAGTGGACATCAGGTGTGATGCAAACATTGTGGGTCAATATGGCTAACAATTCTATATGTGTAAACTATATCAAAATAATCTACCCCCCATACGCATCTACATCCCATGAATCATATCTCACAAAAGAAACCTGTGGGGCAGAGGCACAGCGAAGCAAATGCTAACATCACGTAGGTGTGCATTGTAGACCCTATTGCAGGCCCTAAACTATTTCCGGTGCGTCTTCAAAGTCCTTGTCCAGGTCCAATCGTGGCACAACTTCATCGCCATCCTCTCAGTCGGAAAGGAGGTGGGCAGCTTCCTGGACACCTTGGTATAGAGGAGGATCTTTGCAAGAGAAAGCTGCTGAAATAGTTCTTTCAACAAGTCGTTTAATTATGGGAATAAACAACATCCACAGAAGACAAAGATCAATAAACTAATGATAATGCTTACAAGGACCCCTTAAATTATTTTTTTCCCCATTTGCCAAATACATTATCAAACCAACTACCTACATGATTGTCAATGCCAGATTGAGCTTTTAGTAGGTCCAATAAGGCTCTTAGTTTGTTTAGGCTTTTGGTTAATTTAATTAAGTTAATTTTGAGTTGTCGTCTGTGACCTACAGAGTGAGTTTCCTTGCATAGCAAAAGAAGCAAAGCTGCTAAAGCAGCAATCTTACCCATATAGGAGCGGCAAATGCCCTCCTGGTCCTTGCGCACCCCAGATCAAATTATTTTGCTTTGAGCTCCCTAAGGCATTGTTCCCTTAATTTGAGTGAGAATCTGTATTGTCTTTGTAGTTGATTCTAAATTAAGTTCCACAGTAAAACATAAATTCAGCACAAGTTGGACTTTCCTTAGACATTTGGAACATTTCCCATAAATTTGCATGGTTGTCTTCCTTATCAGTTTACCTTGTTTTTTATAAACATGATACTTTTTACAATAATCTGCAAATATTTTCTTAAATATCTGGAAATTTATTGATGTAACTTTTAACTTTTCCTATTGAATTTTGTGATTTCATTACCATATGGTTTCATTTATATTTTTCTCTTCATTACTGATCATCTATTGATAATTTTTTATGTATTATCTATTTTTCTAAGGATTGCTAATTATTTTTGCTAATTAATTTCTTTGATACCCCGCTTTTGATGCATGGAGACGCACATACAGCAAAGTTACAGGGTATTTGCTTGATGGGTAGTGTCTTTTACTGGAAGGAAGCGTGTTACCACTTTTATGTGTTACACACAGTTAATTTAGATGAAAATTTGTGAGTAGTACAGCTCCTTCAAAATGAGGTTTCAATAATCATGGCTTCTTTTGTGACGTCTTTTGAACTAATTTACAAATTCCATTTAGGAAAAACAATATACTGTAGCTGTCTGTGCAGATTTGATATGATTTAGCATTGATAACTAAGATCAGTTTGTCCAGTTGAACACAGACAGGTTGAATTTGTGTAAGTGAATCCTTGTGAAAGATTGCATCACCCTCCTTCAGTCAATAGAAAGGTGGACATATTGCCTAATTAGAATTTGGCTTAATTTTGTAGAAGCAATGCCTCATTTTATATATTCCTTGATAAATTATGGGGTGGACTGTAGTCCTGAGGCCCAGCTTGGCCACGGCTGCGCATCGGGAAAACACATTCCTTATTACTGTCACATTTCTGAAATGTGATATTGTCACACCATTATGTGGTGAGTAGCATCAAATGTACCCTGCAGTGTAAAGTCATATGTAACCCTTGCCTTATGTTAATTAGGTAAGGGAAATAATTAAGTGTAGACCAGTTGCTAGGTTTGTAAGGGTTACAATAGGGAATTAGAGTGAGTGTGGAATGAAATAGCTGGAGGCAAGAAATGAGCAATTCATGTCTGTATTAATAAATATAGAAGGAGCAAAATATACAAACAATGTACAAATATACAAATATAACAATGGCCGGCATTGAATAACATACATACTGAAATCAAAGGAAATTGTGTTTGAGAATATATGGAGACCTTTCATTGATTATGTAAAGAATTTAAACATAACTTTTGAAGAAGAAGGTGAATGATGTGTGTGGACCTTGTAAATTACAAACTGGTGAATGTATAATATGTATACTTATGTAATGGATTGCCTAGACGAAACAGAGGAGCATTGTTGAAGACCTGTTCTTGTTAGTGGTTGTCAGAGTTTTTAGTACTTTTTTTTTAATTACTTTAGTGTTAGTGTTTGATTGTTTGTGTTATGTTTGTAAAAAAAAGGTTCAATAAAAAATATTGTGGAAAACAATGTACAAATATACAAATATAACAACGGCCGGCATGAAATAAAACCCCAAAAGTGTCCTACTGAGCTCAGTGTTTGTTTGTCCTTTCAGGTTAGTCGTTTGACCAGTCAAGATATCTTGTATCTACAGACTCAGGTTTCCTTTCCTCTTTTAAAGCGGCTCCTTGGGTTGTTACCACTTCAACGTTGGGCACTGGAGAGAGGAAGGATGCTCTTCAATCGAGATCTTGGTTAGATCTCAGATCAATCTCGGTTCAGTCTCGGGTCAGGCTCGCCATCTCCATTCGGAGAGAATCCAGGATCCAGAAGGTTTTTGGTCGGCAACCAAAAAAAACCTAGCCTGCACAACAATAATAGTATTATTGTTTACAGCTAGAGTAATTCGTTTTCCAATCCCTTCTTATATAACACCATAGCTTAGTGTTTAAATTCTTCTCTCATATTACTATTATCACAATCCAGCAATATAGTAATATCTTACATTTCACATCTTGCATCTTACATGCATGTGTTCTTTTTTCTTTTCTCATAATCTCTATTAGTGGCACATGAAATACCCTTTTTATCATGTAACCAATTAAATGAATTCCTCTGTTTATCTCTACATCACTTAACCATGAAATTATGATTAATCCTCCCTAACCTTGTCTTTGTAATTCATGAAATGAATTACAATTAATTTATCACATAACCAGGGAATATACTGTCCCATAACTTCCAACATTCCCTTTTAAAAATCAGAAGAACCCGGTCTGGGCTACTGGGTTTAGCATAACCTATGCTTTTACCCAGAGGGCTAACACCATGTGCTTTTAGCATCAAACTACACATTACATTCGACAGAAATGGTGCATAAGAGCTAAAAGTACTTCAGCATACTGTTGGGAACTGAAATCACATTTAGGGAAACCATACAGACACAAAGACAGCCTTTTCCATTGCTTTTAACAGGAAAAAATCCACTTGCGATTAGCATTAGCATAACGCTAATGTTAGCATGTATCTCACTCACCAAAGATGAGATTCAGGGTGAACACAGCAGAAGTCACCGCTTCACGGCCTCTCAAGTTCGTGCTCCCATCAACTTAGGATAATAAAGGTTGCAAATTAGTGTTGGGAGAGTGTTTAGATCCATTTATAGTATTTATCTGAATTACATCCTACAGTCTTAGTCCTACAGCTCCTCTCCTCCGCACGCAGATCGTGAAAAGAACAAGCCTCGGGTGCGCGCCTCGGCACTCGGCCCGGAAGGCGGGGCTAATATCGCTCTTAACGAATGAGAAAACTCAGATCACCCAACGTGACCATAAAACGGAAGTTTTAAAGTTGGATCACGAGGATCACACTTCCTCTTCCCCAAGAGAATCGGTTTCCAAAATAAAATCACACAATTGTATTAATACAATTTACATCTGAGAAAAAGGGTCATTTTCTCAGCTGGGTTACACACTCCCCCGCTTAATATCATGCACATCCCGTTGCATGAGTATCCAAGACTGTCCATCGTCAGTATTTAGAAACTCTGAGAAAGCTGTATTCAAACCTTGGAAAAGGGACTTAACAACAGTCACTACAGGATTTCCTAATTCAGGATAATCTAGTCCAGGGGTTGGCAACCCACGGCTCCTGAGCCGCATGCGGCTCTTTCATCCCTCTGCTGCGGCTCCCTGTGGCTTTGGAAAATAAATAATGAGTATTTAATTAAAATGTATTTTATTTTAGTTCATTAGTTTTTAAAATGTAATTCTAAATTTGAAGATTATGGTGATCTTGTAAAATCTAAAAAAAAAAAAACGTGTTAAAGTTTAATCACCGTCAGCGAAAAATCAACACGAAGTCAGAAGTCGTCTCCCGCGATAACCCGGATGTGTTGTGTTCAAGCTACTGCTGTATTGTAAACAGCCCTAGTTGCAAATGATTGGACCAATCAAATGGCTCGTTGTATGCTTTTTCAAAGATTCATGGTGGCGTGTTGTCAAGGATGTGATTTTCTGTTAATTCGCCGAATTCCGCTTTATTTTATCTTCCAGGGAGATAAAGTACGTTAAGTACGTTAGCGGCTTGTGGTCCACGAATGCAGTGAAGCTGCGCCCTTTCAGGCAGGACTGGAAGTGGCGTATGGCCACCGGTAATCGATATGGCCAGGTGGAGAGTCATTAACTCTACAACGGCTGTATGAGCTGGGCTGGCGCAAGGGATTAAACGGTAATAAAAGTTAACCATCCCCTTTTATGATTCCAAACAGTTTGAAATTGACAGTGCACAGTGGACATTGACTCATAACTTTTGAATATTTCTAAGACTTGGCTGCATCAGTGATTGTACAAAATGAACTGCTCAAGACTCAATAGAGATTGAAACTGGTGATCTGAAATGAATGCTGAAATTATAAAAAGTAAAGGTATGTTGGAATTTTATTTCTATTATGGAATAGATAAAATTAACTGATTTTGATTTGATCAAGTGTTAAAGCATGTGATGGATAATGCTTGTTGGAATATTTTAGGAATGCTATCTTCTTGGAACATAAGTCAATATTATACATTAATAAGTGGCATTCAGCTGTTTGTTTTATGTCATTTAAGCACAGTTCTGGTACTTAAAAATCATAAAAACCCAGGAGCTTCGGGGGGCTTTGCCCCCCTTGCCCCCCATCCCACCCCGGACCCCGCTGGGGGACTATGTCCCCCAGACCCCCTGCTGAATTTTCAGATAAGCTTCTTCTAAATAAAACTTTCATCTCTAATTTATGAAAATATCAGGAACTAAAGCTGTGTGATCACTGTTGAAAGTAGGAGATGGGTGATATTTTTCAGATTTAAACAATTTATGAATGTGCTGATAATTAAAACTATGCAAAAAGTATGGTCAGATATTCAGAAATTTATTTTTCAGCACAAAACAATTTATAATATATATCTAACATTTATTTCATGAATGAAGCTATATAAATGAAGCTATAAGCAGTTTTTTCCCACTGCTGTAGTAGGAATTCATTAATGCCACATAATATTCAGAGCTATGTACAGTATATAAACAACTTTATAAGCAGCATAATCTTTATTTTAAAGGTCAAATTGCCGTTGCGGCTCTCAGCCACGTCTGTTTTAGTCGGAGACGGGCAAAACGGCTCTTCGGCTGGCAAAGGTTGCAGACCCCTGCTCTAGTCTTTTTGGGAGTTGTCTGATTCTTTCAGATCGTCGTATTGGTTGAATTGCAATGTGATCATTTTTGTCCATTTCATCAGGCAAATCATTCGATTGGTGTTCTTGCCCCTTGAATGAATTGTCAGAAGGTTCCTCTAGTATTGTTGCTGTTTCATTTTCCACAGGTGAATTATAGGAAGGTTCAATCTCAATTGCATTATGCTCCCTATCCGGTTCTGCATTGGTAGTGGTCTCAGGTAAATCACAACCAGGTGGGTTTGTCATTTCCGGTGTTTGCAAAGGTTTTGGATAATCATGTACAGTAGTAAATCTGGTTATCTCTCCACATGGGGAATCCTCAGCCCACGGAATCGAAAATTCATTGTCAATTTCGATTAACTCTTCGTGATCATTGTTCTCTGCAACAGTTGTTTGGCGTGTCTTAGGGCGGTGAATAGGCTCTGGTTCAGGTGTTTCTGCTGTGGCAACAGGGAGGAAACTGCAAGGAAGAAAAAGGTCTCTGTGTAAAGTTCTCGAGGGACCTTGCTTTGACTCGGGCTTAACCGTGTAAACGGGTAAATTACCTGCACGTTTGACTACCACATGAATATCGGCCTCCCATTTATCAGCAAGCTTATTTTTTCCACGCAGTCTCACATTTCTAACTAAAACCCTATTCCCAGGTTCAAGTTCAGAAACAGTGATTTTGCGGTCGAACCTGGCCTTGTTCTTGTCTGCAATTCTTTGTGCATTTTGTGAAGCTAACTTGTAGCTTTCTTCGAGCCTTTTCTTGAGATTTTCAACATATTGCAAGTGAGTAACTTTCTGATCTTTGTTGAGAGGAAGTTCGAACGCTAGATCAACTGCCAATCTGGGTTTTCTACCAAACATTAATTCGTAGGGAGTAAACCCGGTTACATCACTGCGTGTGCAGTTGTATGCATGTACTAACGGCATAACATAGTCTTTCCAGTGGGACTTTTGTTTGGACTCAAGCGTTCCTAACATACTCAGTAGCATTCGGTTGAATCTTTCAGTAGGGTTACCCCTGGGGTGGTAAGGGGTTGTTCTTATTTTCTTTATGCCTGAGATCTCACAAAGGTCTTTTATTAGTTTTGCCTCAAAATCAGGACCCTGGTCGCTGTGCAGGCGCTCAGGTATACCGTAGTGAACGATGAATTGATCCCACAAGCACCTGGCAACCGTTTTGGACCTTTGATTTGAGGTAGGCAACGCAAGGGCAAATTTAGTAAAATGATCAGTTATTACGAGAATATTGCTGGTATTGCTACTGTCTGGTTCCAGACTGAGGAAATCCATGCAGACTAGCTCTAAAGGTTGTGTGGTGGTTATGTTGACCAGGCTAGCCGCTTTTTCAGGAGGACTCTTCCTTCGTATGCTTTTGCTCGACATCTGTTGCCATACGTGGCCAATAGAATTGTGTTCGGACCAGATCAAGGGTTCTGTCAATACCTAAGTGGCCCAAGTCATTGTGCAGACTTTGGAGTACGGGAGCTCTGAGTTCCTCGGGAAGAATGAGCTGGTGGGTCACTTGGTCTCCAATTTGTCTTTTTCTGTACAACACTTCATTGTACATCTCCAACCTATGGAGTTCTCTGAGTAAAAGAGGGAGATCTGGGAGTTCTTCTCTAGCAGTCGGTGGGGGTGTTTGGCCACGTTCGATTTGTTCAATAACTTGTCCGAGTGTCGAGTCCGCTCTTTGTTTGTCTTTGATTTCTGTTTGAGACAAGACAGGGATAGTGGGTAAGCCATTGTCTTGCTCCAAGACATACAAGTCTGGGATTGCATCAGCTGAGATGGTAAGTGACTCCACAAGTGTAACACCACTGTCCTGATTGTCATCACGAATTTTAACAAGGTGGTTTTGACAAATGGCTTGAACAGCTTCATCATTTACAATCTCTGTGGTGTCACTGTCAGTTAGGTGGCGCTCTACAAAGCGGCTTACACGCTCCTGCCCTTTCCTGGACTGGACATCGTCAACAAGTTCACCATGAGGACGTCTAGACAACCCATCTGCATCTAGGTTTTGCTTGCCTGCTCTATACTGTAACTTAAAGTTGTAGTTAGACAAAGCTGCAAGCCACCTGTAGCTTGAGGCGTCTAATTTAGCAGAGGTCAATATGTAGGTGAGTGGGTTACTATCTGTAACTACCGTGAACTGACCACCATACAAATAGTCGTGAAACTTTTCAGTTACTGACCATTTTAGAGCTAAGAACTCTAGTTTGTGAGCTGGATAACGTGCTTCGCTCCTTGATAACCCGCGACTGGCAAAAGCTATGGCCCTAAACTGACCGTCCTGCTCCTGATAGAGTGCTGCTCCTAAGCCAGTGGTACTAGCATCGGTATGGAGTACGTAAGGCAGCTTCGGGTCTGCAAAGCCTAAGATAGGAGCTGATGTTAACTTTTCAATGATGGAGTCGAAAGCTTCTTGACAGTCTGTGGTCCATCGACTCTCAAATGGCAGTTTGGGGTCAAAGTAGGTTTGGCCAGTGACTCTGGATTTTGACTTTTTGTTGAGTGGCGGGTAACCACGTGTGAGGTCGTTAAGAGGGCATACTATAGACGAGTACCCTTCAATGAAGCGTCTGTAGTACCCTGAGAACCCTAAAAAAGATCTCATTTCCATGAGATTCTTAGGCCGTGGCCAAGTCTTAAGGGCCTGAATCTTTTCGGGATCTGTCTCGACACCGCTTTCGGAGACTACATGACCTAAGTACCGGACTGTTGTTTGAAAAAAATTTACATTTTTCTGGCGATAACTTTAGCCCGTACTCTTTAAGACGATGGAGTACCCGCATGAGTCGCCATTCATGTTCTTCCAAACTATTTGAAAAGATGATGAGATCATCTAGAAAGACTAGCACCTCATTTAAGTTCATGTCACCGACGCAGCGCTCCATGAGCCGCTGAAAGGTGCTTGGGGCATTGGTTATGCCCTGCAGCATGCGGTTGAACTCCCAGAATCCAAGGGGTGTTACAAAAGCAGTCTTTTCTTTGTCTGCTTCTTCTACCTCAATCTGGTAATATCCAGACTTAAGATCGAGGACTGTAAACCACTTGGATCCTGTGAGTGCCGAGAACATCTCCTCTAGATTTGGGAGAGCGTAAGAGTCCTTTGTTGTTTGCAAACTGAGTTTGCGAAAGTCTATACATAGACGCACATCATTGTTTCATTTCCTCACCACAACAATGGGGGACGAGTAGGGAGACTGGGACTCTCTTATCACACCTGCAGCGAGCAGCTCTTGAAGGTGTTTACGCACTGCCTCAAGGTCTTGGGGGTGTATAGGGCGTGCACGGTGCTTAAGGGGAGTCGGATCATGAAGACTGATGGAGTGTTTCACTTTGTTCGTACACCCAAAGTC
The DNA here is from genome assembly GCA_020510985.1 of Pholidichthys leucotaenia. NCBI lineage: Eukaryota > Metazoa > Chordata > Actinopteri > Cichliformes > Pholidichthyidae > Pholidichthys > Pholidichthys leucotaenia. The sequence continues at coordinate 201,838,370 of CM035837.1, read as the reverse complement.
CAAATCATGGAAAGCGAATACTTCCGGGATGTCATTTAGTTGTTTGGTTATTTGCTCTTTCCACTCCTGTGGAATCGGTGAATCATCAAAGTTGAAACTCAGTTGTGTCTTGTTTGCGGCCGACTCATTTGCACTGACGACATTGTGCTGGGACAGGATACAATGGAAAGCTCCCAGTTCTGCTATGACACACGTGGACGGCATTGTGACATCTTGCTCTGTTTCGTTGGTAATCATTACAGGCACTTTGTGTGGAGCTCAGGAAGGAAGTGTTATCAGGCAAGTTTTAACACAAAGGCCACCCGGTAAGGAAGACTGAGAGGGGTGTTCCACTATAGCACAGGTGTCTGAGGTACAGTGAACATTGGCAGACCCCTCTAAAACTACAGTTTTACCTGCTGGGACTACAGCTGGGGCTTTGCCTGACAAGGTAACTAATCCAATGTTCCCATCTTTGTTCTTTGTATGTCTTAGTTCGAGAGTTTTCAACAGTGTCCTAAAACCGTAAGAGCTAGGTAAGTGATCAGGAGTCTTCATGTCTAAATACTTTCCATAAAGAACATCAAGTGTGTTTGTTCCCACTAACACTGGTGTCTGACTATTAGGATTGGCATCTGGAACGACGAGAGCTAAGGTCGGTATGTCAATCTCTGTTCATAAGAAGTCTTTTGGAAAGGTAATACACATCTCTATATAACCTAAATAGGGAACGGGCTGACCTGCAGCGCCCTCTACTTCTAAAAGGTCATAGAGTGGATCGGGAAAGTTCTGTTTGTAAAACGACTCGGTGACTGTAGTCACTTGTGACCCTGAGTCAAGAAGACAATGCACATTAACATCAGAAATGCTAACTACAGCTGTGCATTTGGAGCCAACTAACCCTTTTGGTAGGTTATACTTAGGTGGGTTAGTAACAGATTGCTTAAGGCTAGCGCGTTGCTTGTACTTAGTGGGACATGACTGTCTGGCTACAGTCTCCATTTGCCCCGTAATAGAGACTTCTTAGTTTAACCCGGTCTTTATTAGCTGTGGGCTTTCTAGACCCCCATCTCTTTTGTTTCTCTTTAAACAGCTTACGCTTTTCAGTAACTAGAGCTGGGTTGGGTTCGTTTTCGCAGTTCGGCTTGATGTGGCCATCCTCTCCACATTGGAAACAGTACCACTGTTTGGGTGGGGTACTTCGAGTTCTGACCATTTGTTCTGTGGGTTCCTTTGTCACTTTATTCGGCTTTCGTTTCTCTTTTGGCTTTGTACTGGGTGTACTTTTTGAGTTTTGGGCTTTTGGTTTTGCAGTTAGTTTTGCTAGTTGATTTTGAATTTCTGCAACTTGTTTTGAGAGTTCTTGAATTGAGTTTACCGTGATTCTGTCCTCATTTTCATCTGAACTACATTGCACAGTTTGCACGTGGGGTGTCACTTTTTGTTTTGAACTGCTCAAATGTTGACTCATTCGCAAAGTTTTGGCAGCATTTTGGTCTTCTTCAGTACGTAGCAAGAGAAGCAAATCAGGAAAAGTTGGGGGATTCATTCGTTTTTGTTTTAACTGGAATGCAGTTAAAAGGGAATCATCCCAACAACCTCGACAAAACTGTGTGACAAGCAGCCTGTCAAAATCCTGGCTTGAAGCACCACCACGCTTCATAGTGTGAGTCAAAGCTACTTGAAGACGTTGTAGATATGATGAGGGTTTCTCACTTGTGTTTTGGAAGGTGTCAATAAACTTGGCGTAAAGCTCTCCGCCATCTTGAACTGTGCCATAAGCAGAATCTAACAGCTGAAGGTATTCTGATGGTGAGCTGTTGGGGTTCAAGTACTTGACTACATCAGCTGCTGGGGGTAAAAGAGACTCAATGATCTTTCGGGATTGTTGCAATTTGGACATAGCAGGATCAGTCAAGATTAATTCTACACTGGAGCGCCAAGTATCATAATCTAGCTCATAAGTTGGTCGGAGGTCTTTGCCAGAAAAAGCTCCGAGCTTTTGTGAAAACGGCTGCACGGAAAAATCTTCCCTTTTCACAATGTGCTCAACTACCACACGTTGCACTTCTGGGGGATTTAAATCATGTGCAGAAATGGTGGGCATACTTCGAGCTGGGGTGCTCGTAGTGTGATTTGACTGGTTAGTTGGTTGTGCACCTTGAATACTGGACTCAGCTGCAGAAGGCTGAGGTTGAGGTTCATCTAAGAAAGCTTCAGGTAAGTTATCAGGTAACTTAACTTGCTCTGATTGATCATTTTCAGATTCTTTGATTGCCTCAGAAATCCCTAACATCACGTCTTTCAGGACATCTGCAAAATCTCTGCCACTCATCTTCGCTAGGTTTTTAATATCAGTGCGATGTAACTTGATCATCTCATCAAGTTGCTCATCTCCAGCGATTTCACTCACTATCACTGCATTTGGAATTTTCACAGATTCACGCTCACCAATATCCATTTTGGGTATGTTATAGGCTTGAAATAACGTAAGGGAGAGAAAAAAAAAAAGCTTCTGGCTGGCTCGCCACTTCTTATTGTAGCCCTTGCCTTATGTTAATTAGGTAAGGGAAATAATTAAGTGTAGACCAGTTGCTAGGTTCGTAAGGGTTACAATAGGGAATTAGAGTGAGTGTGGAATGAAATAGCTGGAGGCAAGAAATGAGCAATTCATGTCTGTATTAATAAATATAGAAGGAGCAAAATATACAAACAATGTACAAATATACAAATATAACAATGGCCGGCATGAAATAAAACCCCAAAAGTGTCCTACTGAGCTCAGTGTTTGTTTGTCCTTTCGGGTTAGTCGTTTGACCAGTCAAGATATCTTGTATCTACAGACTCAGGTTTCCTTTCCTCTTTTAAAGCGGCTCCTTGGGTTGTTACCATTTCAACGTTGGGCACTGGAGAGAGGAAGGATGCTCTTCAATCGAGATCTTGGTTAGATCTCAGATCAATCTCGGGTCAGGCTCACCATCTCCATTCGGAGAGAATCCAGGATCCAGAAGGTTTATGGTCGGCAACCAAAAAAAACCTAGCCTGCACAACAATAATAGTATTATTGTTTACAGCTAGAGTAATTCGTTTTCCAATCCCTTCTTATATAACACCATAGCTTAGTGTTTAAATTCTTCTCTCATATTACTATTATCACAATCCAGCAACATAGTAATATCTTACATTTCACATCTTGCATCTTACATGCATGTGTTCTTTTTTCTTTTCTCACAATCTATTAGTGGCACATGAAATACCCTTTTTATCATGTAACCAATTAAATGAATTCCTCTATTTATCTCTACATCACTTAACCATGAAATTATGATTAATCCTCCCTAACCTTGTCTTTGTAATTCATAAAATGAATTACAATTAATTTATCACATAACCAGGGAATATACTGTCCCATAACTTCCAATATTCCCTTTTAAAAATCAGAAGAACCCAGTCTGGGCTACTGGGTTCAGCATAACCTATGCTTTTACCCAGAGGGCTAACACCATGTGCTTTTAACATCAAACTACACATTACATTCAACAGAAATGGTGCATAAGAGCTAAAAGTACTTCAGCATACTGTTGGGAACTGAAATCACATTTAGGGAAACCATACAGACACAAAGACAGCCTTTTCCATTGCTTTTAACAGGAAAAAATCCACTTGCGATTAGCATTAGCATAACGCTAACGTTAGCATGTATCTCACTCACCAAAGATGAGATTCAGGGTGAACACAGCAGAAGTCACCGCTTCACAGTCTCTCAAGCTCGTGCTCCCATCAACTTAGGATAATAAAGGTTGCAAATTAGCATTGGGAGAGTGTTTAGATCCATTTATAGTATTTATCTGAATTAGCTTACCAAGAAGAGGTGTCAGCGTGAGGACAGATTGTCCTACAGCTCCTCTCCTCCGCACGCAGATCGTGAAAAGAATAAGCCTCGGGTGCGCGCCTCGGCACTCGGCCCAGAAAGCGGGGCTAATATCGCTCTTAACGAATGGGAAAACTCAGATCACCCAACGTGAACATAAAACGGAAGTTTTAAAGTTGGATCACGAGGATCACACTTCCTCTTCCCCAAGAGAATCGGTTTTCAAAATAAAATCACACAATTATATTAATACAATTTACATCTGAGAAAAAGGGTCATTTTCTCAGCTGGGTTACACATATGAACACTACACTTTTAAAGTCAGTCATTTATATTGTTATGCTTTATGTCATTTGCAATGTCATTTGTTCTACTTAGCTTCAAAAAATGGTTGTCAATTAAGAAGTCCTTTTTCCCTGTAAAGTGCAGTTATGCTTCAGTCAAAGAAAAAAAGAAAAATCAGTGATACGTCAAAAAATAGCTTTAAAAAATATGTAAATAGTTTATCACGTACACAACATTAGAGTTAAAAACCCGCAAAGTTAGATTGAAAAAAATAAAACCCCAAAACTTTGCAAAAATACCCATATGTAGATTAGTTCTCTTTCACTCCCCTGTCACACAGGTCAGCACCCACACAGCCTGTGTTTTTTCATTCTCTTTTTTTCTCAAGCAACCACACACACACACAAACACACAGAATTGCTCCTTTCTCCGTTATCTCCACAAGGTCGGAGCTACTTAGCAGCATGAAGGTCCTTCCATTTTTTCTACACTGCCATGACACACACTAGTCAACTCCTTTTGCTCAAAGCTACTATTTTCAAATACCTATAATTTTAAACATTTCTCAAAAGGATAACAATTAATTAACCAACCCTTTTACACTCCACAAATATTAAATACAATAAATACTAGTGATGGGTCCGGCAACACCGATGCGTCGGCGCATGCGTCGGGCTCATAGAGCGAAACCCAGTTTCGGTGCGTGTCGGTGCGTCTCGCATTAAGAAAGTCACATGACCGATACAGGGACTGTATCGGTCACGTGACGCTAGGGCGTCGAAACACTGACGCGCCCGCGTTTATAAGGAAGCGCATCTGTCAACGGGATGCATTTGCCCAAAGACTCGTATGTGTTGCGGATGGTCCTTGTACAAATTTATCACGAATTATGGAGCACGAGCAGCAGCGTCAAGGCAAAAAGGTTTCCACCGTGTGGGACCATTTTGATCTGATATCGGAAAATAAGGTATTTCCAAAAAATATAGTATTTTTAAAATACTATTTTCTTTGTTTTAATTTCCTTGTTGTTTCATCCTGTTCCTCTCAGAGTTTCCACTTGATTTATCTGAATTCAAATTCATTTGAAAGTGACTCTTAGTTTACTCTTCATATTTTCTGCAGGCTAAATGTCGCATTTGTTCGACAGAGTTGTCGTATTTCAACAAGAGCGCCTCCTCAATGCTGAGGCATTATAGGGCCAGGCATGAACATGAAGTCCCGGATACACCCAGGATAGACGCAGGTATACAGCCCTACTACTACTTACTCACAGTTGCTTTATTGATAATTAATTCCTATTAATTTATTTTTGACTTCATTTTTAACCATCAAGCTTCCAGTAAGCAGGTGCTGGATGAAGCTGTGCTCAGTTTCATCGTGAAGGACTGCCAGCCCCTCAGCATTGTGGAGAGTGAAGGGTTCAGGGAACTGATTCAGGCCCTTCAGCCCTCATATGTTTTGCCAATCAGAAAGGTTTGTGGAAATTATCTAAAGTAGTAGTTGATATATCCAATTTATTTAATCTTTAATTTAAATATATGGATTTGCTTTTGGTTTGACTTGGTGTAATTTTCAGACCATCAAACAAATGCTGGCGAAAAATACGAGGAGGAACGGGAACGAGTGAAAAAGGAAGTACAGCAAGCTGTGGCAGTGAGTATAACAGCTGACATGTGGACATCTGTGAACATGGAGGCGTACTTGGCTCTTACCTGTCACTACATTAATGAGAATTTGCAGTTGTGTACGTCTGTGTTGGGTGTGCAGTACTTTCCACAAAGTCACAGTGCTGACAATTTGGCCCAAGTCAAAAGGGGCATGATGGAGGACTGGGCCATAACCAATAAAGTAAAGTGTCTTGTGACCGACACAGCACCAAACATGATTGCATCCACTAGACAGCTTCAAATTCGGCACTCAATTTGCATTGCACATAGTCTCAATTTATTAGTTAGTAAATCATGTGATCAGATCCCCACACTTACATCCATCAGACACAAAGCTAGGCACATTGTGACATACTTCAGATCAAGCACTACAGCCAAGGAGAAGCTCGCTCAAGTGCAGCAACAGATGGGACGACCAAGCCTGAAACTTATCAATGAGGTGCCAACACGCCGGAACAGCACATATGAAATGTTGTCAAGGCTACATGATGAGAGGGAACCAGTGTGGGTATCTCTGGCCTCTCTAAAAACAGATTTGACTCCACTTACAGCTGATGAGTATACCATCATAGGAGAAACACTTCTTGTGCTTGCTCCTTTCCATCAAGTGTAGGGTAAAATAGAAATATTAATAAATAATAAATATGATCAGGTATGAATTATTTAATTTATATTGATGTATTGGAATCTGAGCTCAAATCTCATTTCATATACAGTGATCCCTCGCTACTTCACGCTTCACCTTTCGCGCCCTCAGTGCATCGCGGATTTTTCAAAAATATTCATCAAAAATTCAAAATTGAGAAATAATGGGCGGGCGCTAGCAGAAGGCAGGGAGACTACATTAGACCATCAGGTGTCAACACGGACAGCCGCTCAACTCTCTTTGCTGTTCTCGTGTTTGCTTGGCTCGGAAATCTCGCAAGCTGATTGGCCGAGACGTTTCACCCCGCAAGCTGATTGGCCAAGACGTTTCACCCACCTCCTCTCCCTGCCAAGCACCCATGAAGGGAAGGAAGACCGCATTCATTGCTTTTTATCGCTCGTGTTACTTAGTCTCGCCGCGTGGAACTTTTTGCTGTTCTCTTGTGCCATTTTGTGCGAAATAGTCTTCCCGTCGAGCCACTACGCCGCCTCCTGCAGCTTCAGCTCTATCGGAAGCTGCCCTCAATGATCCTGAGCCTCCAGCACCTCACGATGAGGCGTCACCTGAGGAGCAGTAAAGCTCTCATTAACCTGTGCAGTAAATCATTTTCATCTTGAGTTACATATCTTGTTATAAGAATAAAAGAGTTCTAAAAACATATTTATGTACACTTTGTTTACATCTACGTATGTATGTACACGTACACACACACACGTATCATATGAGAGAGAGAGAATGAACGTACATATTATTTATGGATGGCGTCATTAGGGGTGACGCTACTTCGCGGTTTTTCACTTTTCGCGGTCGGTTCTGGAACCCATTAACCGCGATAAGTGAGGGATCACTGTACATCAGAAAAGTTAATAACACTCATAAGGGGCACCAGCTTCTATCTTTAAGAAGCAATTTGATCTTTAATTTCACTTTATACCTGTTTGATCACTCAATAAATTAATCAATAATCAGTCTCAAAAATTTTCCGTGAATTCGATACCTGGGCTTGAAACAGACTCGGAATGAAATAAATTCCCAACAACTTCTCTCATTTTTAAATATTTATTAAATGAAATGATTAACAGACATTGCAGTAATTTCCTTAATCACAAAATTAATCTTGTAAATGATAGATTAACAATGTCAATATTTTCGGAACCAGGGTTAAACTGAGAAATGAATTTCTATCAGTTTGAGTTAACAGATTATAAAAAAAAACCCCGCAAATTTATGGAGAAAGTTTACTAATTATCTGAAAAGTCCTCGATTGATCTTAAGAAAATAAAAATGGAATTTTAATGAAAAGAAAAGTTATGTTAAGGGCTTCTTAATTTGCATCTGATTAGATATACAAATTATTACCGAACCTCAAAAATTTAATTCAGCAGAGGAATTAAAGTTTTTGCAGCTCACGTGATCCTCGGTGATGATGGTTCTGTCGTCGTCCTCAGCCCAAGATTTCGTGGATGTTAGGGGAAATATCTGCCTGCAGATTTTTCAGGGTCCACAGTTCGACCTTTAAATTCAAGCGGTCGAAGGGGGCTGGATCTTGGCCGTATGACCCACAGTTGAAACTGGGTTCTAGCCAGATGGTGCCGATGCTTCTTCAGCGTGTGATGGACAGCTGCGCGTTGATTCCTCAGCTGCGTCTTTTCTTCCTGGTAGACAGGCAGCTGCAGAGGTCTTCAGGAATAATTAAAGATATCTAATCCGATCTCAAATTAAAAAAAACTTTCGGACTTTAGATAAAAATAGTAGCTTCTGGTGGGTGCTTGGTCAAGAAAAATATTATAAAAATAAAGTCAAGATTAAAGTTTACATTAAAATTAAACAAACGGTGGTTTTACAGAAAGTTTAACAAAGAAAAAGTGATGAATAAAAATTGGAGTTTAACTCCGATTAAGAATTGAGCTCAAAGAAATAGGAATTCCTAGGTATTTAAGAGAAAAAGAAAATACAAAGTTACATAAATTACGAGTTATCTGCTCTGTGTTCAGAAAAGTGACACGTGGTCGAGTCTTTGTTCAGACGGTCCTTTGTTCTTCCTTGCTGTGTGTAGACAATGGAGAAGATCAGAGAAAGGGAGCAGCCAAAAAGAAATCCGGGGAAAAGAGTGAAGCAAAAGAGGGGCGAAGCAGGGGTCCCTCTCCTTTATATAAGCTCTGTTGAGTTTCGCGGGCTTCCGGCCTGACCGGAATCTCAGCCAATGAGCGTCCTTCGTGGGCGGGCTCGATGAACTTTTAGTCCAATGAACAAACAGTCTATTGTTTGGAGCTCTTTGGGATGAAGAGTTGTCATGCAGAGATTGGCTGTTGGAGTCACATGTGATATCGAGGCAAAACTTTGATACATACTGGAAGTTAATATTTCCCTTTATGTATTAAACTAAGATAACTTTAGTGATTAGTATAAATTATAAGCAGTGCTTCTAAATCAACATGCAGGAGTAAACATTCATTTAAACATTAACATGCATATATATAAAATCACAGATTAATGCATTTCACATATATTATTGATTTTCCACATCAAAAACATCAGAGTCCATCTGCATTTTCATAGTTCTGAAAAGAATGAAGGTTTAGAATTGAGTTTGTAATAATGTACTTTAAAGTTCACTAGTTAAATCCAGCATGTCCAGAGTTTAAGGAAATTAGCTGAGTTGTGGGTCTGTGTAGGTTTTATGGGGGCAATAAAAGTGAAGCCGGACATTGGGGAAATTCCTTAGGTTGGTTTTAACAAAAGAAGGGGGATTTCAGCTGTGGCCTGGAGGAAGAAAATCCATTTTTTTGTTATTCCTGGATGAAACAAAATGTCTTTAAGCAGAAGAATAATTGTTGCTGAGCCAAAGTGAGATGAGCTACAGTGGAGTTCTCTGAAGAGAGGCGAGTGTCAGGGTCAAAGGTCATCCCGATGATGAAAATGCTCTATCTTACACTAGAGCGTAATGCTTCAACCTTGCACACACAGGCAGCCATACACCTACATGAACACCTGAAGCGTCGAGTTACAGACACTGCTTCCAACCTGGAGTCATTAAGTGTGTTGACCCTAGCCACACTTCTAGACCCCAGATTTAAATCACTCGGGTTCCGCACTTCCTCCAAGTGCAATGACACCATCAGTAGACTGCGGGCAGAATGTGCGTCTGTAATCGGACGCACAAATGAGCCCCAGCCGGGACCGTCTTCACAACAGCTGTCTGCACCCACTTCAGGCATGTTATTCAGCATTATTAGTTGTTGTTTGGAAATCATGTACTAAAATGCCAATTTGTTGTTTTTGGGTTTTTTTGTTTGTTTTTTTAGATAACCTTTGGCAACCTTTGGACATCGAAGTGGGCAGGCAGACCAAAAACGCCACAGCTGATGCCATCCAGGAGGTGCAGAGGTACCTGGCAGAGGGCAATATTGCCAGGTCCCAGGATCCTCTGACATACTGGGACAATCAAAAGGCCATCTATCCCAACCTCTTCCAGCTGGCGTTAGAATTTCTCTGCACTCCAGCCTCATCTGTGCCATGTGAGCGTGTATTTTCAAGAGCTGGAGAAGTTGTGTCCAAAAAGCGCAACCGCCTGAATTTTAAAACTTTGGAAAAACTTATTTTTTTGAATAAAAATTTGTAAAAAGAATTTTCTGTAAAAAATAAAAATAAAAATGGATCAATTAAAAAAAAAATCACAGTCCACAAGCATCCTCATTAACAACATGTTCACTTAGATTTTCACGTTATGATACATGTTCACATTATTTAAGATAAGATAAGCCTTTATTAGTCCCACAATGGGGAAATTCCAGGATTGCAACAGCACAGGGATAGCAACACTCAGAGCAACAATCAGAAGGCAAGAAAAAACAAGAGCAGCTAGTATACATATGTACATATTAATATAAATATATATATATAGACACACAGTGTGGAGCATTGTGGTTGGTGGATGTGCAGCAGAAAGTCTAAGCTCTCTCTCCGCGGGTGCGGCGGGCCAGCTGGATGTCTTTGGGCATGATGGTGACCCTCTTGGCGTGGATGGCGCACAGGTTGGTGTCCTCAAAGAGACCCACCAGGTAGGCCTCGCTGGCCTCCTGCAGAGCCATGACGGCGGAGCTCTGGAAGCGCAGGTCGGTCTTGAAGTCCTGAGCAATCTCCCTCACCAGGCGCTGGAAGGGTAGCTTACAGATGAGCAGCTCCGTGGATTTCTGGTAGCGACGGATCTCTCTCAGAGCCACGGTACCGGGCCTGTAACGGTGATACAAATTTATTGACTGTATCTAAAAATATCAATGATATTTGAAATTAAAATGAAGATATGAAATAATACAATATAAAATACAATGACTTAAATTATATACTGGTCCAAAAAATAAAGGGAACACTAAATAACACATCCTAGATTTGAATGAAATATTAAAATACTTTGTTCTTTACATAGTTGAATGTGCTGACAACAAAATCACACAACAGCATGTGAAATTGTCAGTGTTGCTTCCTAAGTGGACAGTTTTTTAGCAGTATATTATTGTATATACTAGGTCATCAAATCAGTGTCAGTTGAGTCTGTCAACTAGGTTGCCTGTAGGGATTTTTAAGGTCCAGCAGGTGTCAGTATTCAGCGACACAGTATCAACACAGTATCAATACAGTTTTGCAATGTGTCGAAACGCATCATGACGCCTCATGAACCCATCACTAACAAATACAATTTCACAGCCTGCTCCTTCCGCCTCCGCGGAGAATTCACTTTTTTTTTTCTCTTCCACACCACAGCAGATTACACAGAGACAAAACAACCCAGACTGCAGTAGCTTTTATCTAAAACTCACAAAATAAAATATTTCAATGGTCAAATTATTTTTGCCTCGTGTTTTTTACCCTTTTGAAGAAGACCTGCCTTTTCCTCCTCCTCTCTAGCCTGTTCTTGTCTATACAATCTTCCCACATAAGTGGCTTTGTCTGATTTATTTGGTAGGGGATCCCCAAATGACCAAATATTCCGTCTCTTTGCAGTCAATTTACCCAAGTTTTAAATTGTTTGCGTTCCCCTTCCTTTAATTTTCACATCGTGCAGTCCCTCTTAACACTTCCTCCATTTCTTTCATTGCATATCCCAGAGTACCCAGAGGGTAATCAGAACTATGTTTTTCATTGTCCATTTTATCGTTATCCGGTTTTGTTGCCATTTAGTCCAACCAGTTTAAGTGCTATAGTCTAATATCAATATCTTATAACATAGAATGAGAGTATTGTTATGATCTTATTTATTTCCACTTCTTCACGACAACATACTTGTCTCACACATCTGTGTTTTTTACTGTAATTAGTTTAGTTATTTTATTATATATCTATGTTAATCATCGATTGCATCGAATTAACTTCATACTTATGTGTTTATTTCACACACAGAAGGATTTCCTAACTATTGCGTTAAGACCAACTCTATTTTAGAGGCGCGCCCGTTGCAATTCTCTGGGAGTTAAAACCTTTTGGTCTGAGCTAATTATGCTAGGGGTGCCAACTCTACTTTTAGGAATTAAGCAATAATTCCAAGGGGTTAAAACCTTTTGGCAAAGCTATGCACAACTGGATAACACTACTTTTTCGGTGACCCTATATCAGCCACCTCGGGGTTAAAACCTTTTACCCAGACTATGCAATGCACAACGGGGTAACTCTACTTTTCAGTGGACCACATATACTATTTCCACTGTGGGGTTAAAACCGTTTACCCAAGCTATCTCCAACACTACTTTTTAGGGACAGCATTAACGCGTCTGACTTATCCCATGGGGTTACCGTAAAACCGTTTGGAGAATTCCTTATCAAACTCAGTAAATATTCCTTAAAACAACATATCATAAATTCAAGACCATATCTCAGGTTCATTCCACAAATAAAATCACACATACGTGAATATTTAATCTCTACAGAAAGGTCTGTCCCCGAAGGGACAGGCAGAAGTTTGTTGAAAAAGGTTTCTGCTTACCTTTTATGGTTTGCGGCCGCCAAACTGTAGAGAAAAAGTCCTCACGCCGTCTACTAAACTAAAATTTAGCCTCGTAACTGGGCAGAAACACCAAATTGTTGCGCTAAAATATCTTAACCTCCAGTTCTTTTGGTACGAAGGCTAAATAACCAGACAGAAAGGTAAAGCATAGTTTCACTTATTTTACTGAAGTTTATTTATTTTGTTTATTTGACAGGGACAGTGCAATAAACATAGACAATTAATCAAATGACAATCAATCTAATGTGTTGCACAAAGAGTGTATAGCTATTAGCTAATTTGCAACTCTTGTCCCTGGATGGGCTTTAGAAAGAAGAAACAAGCAAAAAGAAAAAAGGATAAGGAAAAGAAAAAATGAAAACAGAATAAACAATAACCACATACATCAATGCAAAAAAGATTATAAATACACAATATAAAAACCTGATTCACATTTGCCTATTTCAGGCCTCCCTCCCTTCGTCACTCACTATAAACAAACACATTCATTCCTTCCCTTCATTCACTCTCACCCTGCAGACAATCATTTCATACATGGGTTGAGATATGGTACAAGATACAGCACTGGAGCACTACTCTCAAGACATATCAAGAGAGAGTGCTCCTCCAGCAGTGGGTCCTATGGTTTTTATAGAACTCTGCCACTCCCTCACACAGGAGGGAGGGCTCCCCTCACGTGTATCAGTGTCCTTCTACTATGTGCCAACTCAGCTGAGGGCAGAGCTGATTCTATCTGGTTTCAGTGAGTGAGTCCTTGGATGTAACCTAACGGCAGCAGTGTGGCGTGCAAAGCAAGCAGGATGAAGGATGAAACCATAGTTACAGAATAACTGACATTCTCAAAGCAAGCAGGAACACCACGGTCATAGCTACAGAATTTAACAACTTTTTCATAGACTCTGTGCTAGAAATAGCCCATTCATTTAATTCATCTGATCATAATTCCAGTCCTATTAACCCCTCACAACCAGTTTTTAATATATTAGAAATAACTGAAAAGGAAGTCGCAAATATCATCAGCTCATTGAATAGCTCAAAAGCAACAGATGAATATGGTCTTAACACCAAATTTTTAAAAGAAAGTAAAGAATCTCTCATTTGTCCAATTACTCATTTAATCAATCTGTCAATCAAACATGCTGTCATCCCAAACTGCCTGGAAGGTAGGAGTGGTCAGACCAATTTTCAAAACAGGGAGTAAAAAAACCACAGACCAATCAGCATCTTACCTGTCATCTCCAAAATAATTGAAAAATGGGTGGCCACACTATTATGTGAACATCTGAATTACAGAAACACCCCCCTGCATCAGGAACAGTTTGGGTTCCATGCCCACCCCTCAACAGAGTCTGCAATAAGCTTGTTCCTAGAGAAAACTAAATCTTTCTTAGATAAGTGCAGTTGTGTAGGTGCTGTGTTTTTAGATCTGAAGAAGGCATTTGACACCGTTGACCTCAACATCCTTTTAACCAAACTTATTCAGTTAAATTTTTCAGAACATGCTATCAAATGGATGAAATCCTATTTGACCAACAGACAGCAATGTATAAAAGTCAACAGTGTCAAATCGCCATATTTGAAATGTCAAACGGGTGTCCCACAAGGCTCCATACTTGGACCATTATTCTCCCTATACATACAGTGCATCCAGTAAGTCTTCACAGCGCTTCACTTTTTTCACATTTTGTTATGTTACAGTCTTATTCCAAAATGGACTAAATTCATTTTTTTTCTCAAAATTCTACACAAAATACTCCATTATGACAATGTGAAAAAAGATTTTTTGACATTTTTGCAAATGTATTAAAAATTAAAAAATCACATGTACAAAAGTATTCACAGCCTTTGCCATGAAGCTCAAAATTTTGCTCAGGTCCATTCTGTTTCCATTCATCATCCTTGAGATGTTTCTACAGCTTAACTGGAGTCCACCTGTGGTAAATTCAGTTGATTGGACATGATTTGGAAAGGCACACACCTGTCTATATAAGGTCCCATCATTGACAGTGCATGTCAGAGCACAAACCAAGCATGAAGTCAGAAGAACTGTCTGTAGACCTCAGAGACAGAATTGTCTTGAGGCACAAATCTGGGGAAGGGTACAGAAAAATTTCTGCTGCTTTGAAGGTCCCAGTGAGCACAGGGGCCTCCATCATCCGTAAATGGAAGAAGATTGGAACCATCAGGACTTTTCCTAGAGCTGGCTGGCCGTCTAAACTGGGCAATTGGGGGAGAAGGGACTTAGTCAGGGAGGTGACCAAGAACCCGATGCTCACTCTGTCAGCACTCCAGTGTTCCTCTGTAGAGAGATAATAACCTTCCAGAAGGACAACCATCTCTGCAGCAGTCCACCAATAAAGCCTGTATGGTAGAGTGGCCAGATGGAAGCCACTCCTTAGTAAAAGGTACATGGCAGCCCACGGAGAGTTTGCCAAAAGGCACCTGAAGGACTCTCAGACCATAAGAAACAAAATTCTCTGGTCTGATGAGACAAAGATTGAATTCTTTGGCATGAATGCCAGGTGTCAGAAAACTAGGCACCGCTCATAACCATGATAATGTTGGCAACAGCATCATGCTGTGGGGATGTTTTTCAGTGGCAGGAAATGGGAGACTGGTCAGGATAGAGGGAAAGATGAATGCAGCAATGTACAGAGACTGCAGAGACAGTTCATCTTTCAGCAGGACAACAACCCTAAGCACACAGCCAAGATATCAATGGAGTGGCTTCAGGACAACTCTGTGAATGTCCTTGAGTGTCCCAGCCAGAGCCGGAACTTGAATCCAATTGATCATCTCTGGAGAGATCTGAAAATGGCTGTGCACTGACGCTTCCCATCCAACCTGATGGAGCTTGAGTGGTGCTGCAAAGAGGAATGGGCCAAACTGCCCAAAGATAAGATAAGATAAGATAAGATAAGCCTTTATTAGTCCCACAACGGGGAAATTCCAGGATTGCAACAGCACAGGGATAGCAACACTCAGAGCAACAATCAGAAGGCAAGAAAAAAAAAAACAAGCAAGCAAGAGCAGCTAATAAACATATGTACGTATTACTATAAAATATATATATATACACACACACACAGACACACAGTGCAGAGCATTGTAGCTGGATGGAATAATATATGAATATATGAACACACAGTGCAGAGCATTGTAGCTAGATGGAATAAATATGTAAATATATAAACACCCACAGTACGGAGCATTGCAGCTAGGTGGAATAAATATGCAAGTATATAAACACACACAGTGCGGAGCAATGTAGCTAGATGGAATAACATGTAGATATATAAATATATAAACACCCACAGTACGGAGCATTGCAGCTAGACGGAACAAATATGCAAATATATAAACACACACAGTGCAGAGCATTGCCGCTAGATGGAATGAAACAGCATAACCGTCTACCCAGCTATCCTGCATGGTATGATTATGTGCCCATACACACTCTCACCCTCCATAGCGACCGGCATGCTCCTAGTTGTATGCCGGAGAGGACCACTGTGTAAGTCTATTGCATCTTCTGCATTCAAAAAACTATTAGTTTGTTACGTCTTTTTTGCTATCTCTGCGAGCAGCCCTGCTTAGGTTGTACAGTCTGACAGCCGTTGGTAGGAAGGACCTACGAAACCTCTCGGTTGTGCACCTGGGATGATGTAGTCTGCTGCTAAATGAGCTCCTCAGTGCATTCAGTATGTCCTGCATAGGGTGGAACTCGGACTCCAGCAGAGATGACAGTTTAGCCACCGTCCTTCTCTCTCCTATCTCCTCCATCGGATCAAGGCGCTGCCCCAGGACAGAGCTAGCTTTCTTAATCAGTTTGTTCAGTCTCTTCCTATCGGCTGCAGTAATGCCACTGCCCCAGCAGACCACTCCAAAAGTGATGGCTGATGCCACCACCGTGTCATAGAATGACTTCAGCAGCGCCCCTTGTACACCAAAAGACCTGAGTCTCCTCAGCAGGAACAGCCTGCGCTGTCCCTTCTTGTAGAGTGCATCAGTATTGTGTGACCAGTCTAGTTTATTGTTCAGATGAATACCCAGGTACTTATAGGATGTCACCATCTCGATGTCTGTTCCCTGTATATTTACTGGTACTGTGAGGGGCTGCCCATGCCTGCGGCAGTCCACCACCAGCTCCTTAGTTTTCCTCGCGTTGATCTGGAGGCAGTTCCGATGGCACCAGTCCACGAAGTCCTGGATAAGCCCTCTGTACTCAGCTTCATCTCCATTGGAGATGAGGCCAACGATCGCAGAGTCATCAGAGAACTTCTGTAGATGGCAGTGTGTTGTGTTGTGTGAGAAGTCCGCAGTATAAAGAGTGAACAGGAAGGGAGCCAGCACCGTTCCCTGGGGGGCCCCCGTGCTACTGATGATCGTGTCGGACACACAGTCCCGGGTTCTCACAAACTGAGGCCGGTTCGTGAGGTAGTCCAGGATCCATGATGACAGGTGCTGGTCCACCCCTGCGCGCAGCAGCTTGTCCTTCAGGATCATCGGTTGGATGGTGTTGAAAGCACTGGAGAAGTCAAAGAACATGATCCTCACCATATTCCCGGGCTTCTCCAGGTGGGACAGAGAACGGTGAAGGAGGAAGATCACCGCATCCTCCACCCCAATGCCATGCTGGTAGGCGAACTGGAGTGGATCCATCGCTGGTTCCACCAGGGGGCGGAGGTGAGCAAGGAGCAGTCTCTCCAGGGTCTTCATCAAGTGGGACGTCAAGGCCACCGGTCTGTAGCTGTTCAGGTCTTTGGGGTGGGAAGTTTTTGGTACAGGTACCACACAAGATGTTTTCCACAGCTGTGGTACCCTCCCCAGTTTCAGGCTCATGTTGAAGATATACGTCACAATCCCACACAGCTGGTCTGCACAGGACTTGAGGAGCTTTGCGCTGATGCCGTCCGGTCCCGGCGCCTTCCTCGCCTTGATCTTCCTCAGCTCCGTCCTCACCTGGGTCCTGGTCAGGGTCAGGATGGGGGGCTGTGTGTTGGGAGTGGGGGGGTGTTGGTAGAGTGGGGAGTGGGCAGCAGGACTTGATTTCTTTAGAGGCAGCAGTGGTTGTTGTGCAGTCAGGGGGGAGGGCGGTTGGTCAAATCTATTGAAAAACAGATTCAGGTTGTTCGCCCACTCCCTGCCCCCTGTGGCCTGGGGGGAGGTATTCTGGAGCCCCGAGATGGTTTTGAGGTTTCTCCAGACCCCGCCGATGTCGCTCTGTTGCAGCTTGTCCTCCATCTTCTTCCTGAAGCTGTCCTTGCCTTCTCTGATCTTTCTCCTCAGCTCCCTCTGTACGGACTTCAGCATCTCCCTGTTCCCTGACCTGAAGATCCTCTTCTTCTCTCTCAGAAGTGTTTTAATCTCAGGGTTGATCCAGGGTTTGTTGTTTGAGTGACGCCGTATGGTCTTGGTGGGAACGGATTTGTCCACACAGAAGCTGAGGTAGCCCGTGAAGGTGTGAATGAGGCCATCGATGTCCTCACCATGTGGATCGCAGAGCTGCTTCCAGGCGGTGGCTTCAAAACAGCCCTTTAGGGTGTCCATTGTCTCCTCAGACCATAACTCCACAGTGTGCATGGCCGGAGGTTGTCTGTGCACTAGGGGTTTGTACACCGGCCGGAGATGAACCAAGTTGTGATCCGATCTCCCGAGTGGGGGTAGTTGTGATGAGGTGTACGCCTCCTTAGTGTTTGCGTAGAATAAATCCAGTGTTTTATTGTCTCTAGTGTGGCATGTGACATACTGGGTGAACGTGGGTAGAATGGGAGACAGTGAAACATGGTTGAAATCGCCTGAGATGAGGAGAAGAGCATCTGGGTGTTCTGTCTGCAGCCTGCTGGTTACTGAATGGATGACGTCACGTGCTGTCCCAGCGTTCGCCGTCGGATTTGCATAAACAACAATGCAGATCACGTGTGAGTGTTCTCTCGGGAGATATGTAGGCCTCATGCTAACAGCTAGCAACTCAATGTCTTTGCTGCAGTGTCGTTGTTTAACAGTGATATGTCCCGGTCTGCACCAGTTGTTGTTAACATACATGATCACTCCACCGCCCCTAGCCTTGCCACTGTCTGGTGTTCGGTCAGCTCGTATCATGTGAAAACCCTCCAGCTCAATGTTAGCATCTGCTGCTAGTTCAGTTAGCCACGTCTCAGTAAACAAAAGGAGAGAGCACTCCCGGTATGTGCTATCATAACGGGAGATAGCCGCTAGCTCATCTAACTTTCCCAGTATCGACCGTACATTTCCCATGACAACAGATGGAAGGGAGGGTCTGTACCTTATATTTTTTGTCCTCCGCCTTACTCCAGCCCGGCAGCCGCGGCGTTTTCGCCTCAGTTCTCTCGGTATGTCGAGTATTTCCAATGGGACCGGGTGGCGGTTGAATGCTAGCAGCTGTTCTCTGCTGTATCGTATCCTGCTATAGACAGTGGCTCCGTCCACCGGCTCAGGAGACATTTAGGACGATCTGTGTGTCCGTGATATAAGTGGGGTGAAAAAAAAAGACGGATCAAAAGAGAGAGGAAGGGGACTTCCGGTCTGGACGCCATGGCGACTGCAGCTTAACACTGAAGCTCTCAGACTCAATCCAGGATAACACCTTGAAAATCAAACTTAACGGATTTTTGGAGGAGTGAAAATCAAAAGACAAAATCATCATGTCTAAAGGAAAACAGAAGAAACTGAAATTCTCCAGGCTAGGACACGTATCGGCCGGAGAATCTGAACTGGAAGATCCCCGTTCAGAAGACGAGGAGCTGGTGATAGCTAACAAAAGGGTTAGCCTGAAATCACTATTTGAGGAACTACGACGATTTCGCCGAGATGTTACGGCCGAATTTCGGGAATTCAGAGAAGAATTGAAAAGGACAAACAGCAGAGTGGACCAGGCCGAGAACCGAATCTTGGAAACAGAGGATCGAATAAAAGTGCTCGAAGATTCTGTGCTGGACCTACGCAAAAGACAAGCAGCTATAGAGGCTAAGCTAACCGACCAAGAAGGAAAACAAAGAAGAGACAACATAAGAATTCATGGTCTGATAGAAGGAACCGAAAATGGTTTTAACTCAATGGCAGAATGCGTGGAATCCTTACTAAGAGAGAAATTGGATATTCCACAAACCACCGACTTGAAGATAGAAAAGGCACATCGTTCATTAGCCGCTAGGCCGGCGGCGGAAGCGCCCCCACGTTCGGTGTTGGTAAGATTTTCCAATTTCAAAATAAAACAAGAGGTTGTAAGACTGGCCTGGCAGAAAAAAGGATTTATGCACCAGGAGAGAAAAGTCTACGTGGAACACGATTACGCCCCGGAGGTCCTTAAAAAGCGCAGGGAATACAATGACGCGAAAAAGGTGTTAAGAGAGAAGAAATTGCGCTTTCAGACACCATTTCCTGCGAAGTTAAGGGTCTTCTACGGCGATGAAACGTGTCTCTATAATTCGGCGGAAGAAGCAACAGCTGACATGGCGAGAAGAGGGCTCCCGGTAACGGTGTTTAAACCCGCAGCAGACCCGAGTGAGAAGATCAAAGCGCAAACATGGACAACACAAAGACTCTCAAAATCCACGGACCAGCAGCGGGAAACCCAGCACCAGAGCGTCGCGGATAAACTATCCGTTTTCAGGTTGGAATAGCGACCTTTTTTTTTTTTTTTCCCTTCCTCTTGAATCAATCCGCACATCCAACCCCCCTCATACAAGGTAACAAACATTAAAGGAGATGCATATTCAGCATGTGGTAAAACATTTCATGGAACAATCATATTATTTGAAACAAATAAGTCTTTGTAATAAAAAAAAAAAAAAACTTGTTAAAATAGAAATGTGACAATAATCCACATGTTCTGCTCATACTAACAAATACTGTTTTTGCGTGAATGTTTGATGTGATGGGGGTGGGAGGGTGCACACAATTTCACAGGGTTTAGGCATAAAAGGAAAAAAAAAAAAAATCATTACAAGTTTGGATTGGGTTCTGAAACTCACGTTAAAAGCATGGGACTACTTTCAGTGGTACGAGAGGGCCCTCAACACGTAACAGAGTTTGAGGAATTTCCCTCAGAGCCTTCACTCCATCAAGGCTCTTACAGGGTCTTTAAAAAGACCTCAGCTCAGGAAGTTCTTTTGACAGTTTTTTGTTTTAAAGTTTTTTACACTATGTTCTTAATGTTTTTCTTGTTTTTAATGTTCTTTCAGTTTCTGAGTAGCACAAAAGAGGGCCACCACACAGTTATACTAAACAAAACAACACAATGGAGAAACAGGGTGTAACCAAAATAATTTCATATAATGTAAAAGGGATCCTGAATCCAGTTAAAAGATCCAAGATTCTAGGCAAAATGAAAAAAGACAAAGCAGGAATAATACTTTTACAAGAAACCCACCTAACAGACGTGGAACACAATAAACTCAGTAGACAAGGGTTTAAAATGATCTCTTCATCTTCATATAAATCAGGGAGGAGGAGGGGAGTAGCGACATTGATATCAACCAAAATTACATTTGAAAAAAAATCAGAACACAAAGATAAAGAAGGGAGATACAGTTTGGTAACTGGGCGGCTAGAGGGAGAAGATATCACCCTGCTGAATGTGTATGCTCCCCCAGGGGCTAACTGGAAATTTTATAAAAATGTATTCGACCTAATGATAACTAAAGCTCAAGGTTTAGTGATATGTGGTGGGGACTTCAATCTTAGACTGAATCCATACTGGGATGCTTCTGGTAATTCCCCACATCAAAATAACACCCAAAACAGGAAGACTCGGATGCTACTAAAAGAAATGGGAATCTGTGATGTGTGGAGGGAACTCAACCCCAGTGTAAAAGACTATACATTTTACTCAACTCCACATTCATCTTACTCAAGGATTGACTATTTTTTTATGTTTAATAGAGACATTGGTAGAGTAAAAACATGTAAAATAGGACTGATGGATCTCTCCGACCACAGTCCGATCTACATGGACTTAAATATCCAAAAATACACAAATAATACATTTTCTTGGAGGTTAAATTCAAATGTCCTGAAAGGACCATTGAAAGATGAATTGGAGTCAGATATTCTCAGATATTTGGAAGATAACGATAATGGAGAAGTATCCCCTTTAATACTGTGGGATGCATGTAAAGCTGTAATAAGAGGAAAGATTATTGCAAAACTGGCAACCCAAAAGAAACTAAGACAAGAAAAACTATCCACATTAGAGTCAGAACTTAGGAACCTAGAAAAAGAACACAAAGGCAACACTCATTCTACTGACTCGCTCAAGATTAAGGAAATTAAAAACCAAATAAATGAGATCTACACAATAGAAATCCAGAAGAAACTTACATTTCTGAAACAAAAATACTATGAAGCAGGCAGTAAATCGGCAAAATTGCTAGCCTATAAATTGAGGAAACATCAAACAGAAAGAGCAATCTACAAAATCAGAGACCCAGTATCAAAGGAAATAAAATTCAGAATTCAGGATATTCTTAAAAACTTCGAGAATTACTATAAGAACTTATACTCCCACAAAAAACATAAAAACGCATCCGAGGCATTCCTAAACACATTAAACCTTCCCCAACTTACGGAGTCACAAAATAAAACACTACTGTCAGAAATACATTCTAAAGAATTGGAAAAAGCAATTATGAAACTTAAAGCTAACAAATCCCCAGGAGCTGATGGCTATACAGCAGAGTGGTACAAAACCTTTAAACAGCAACTATCTCCTCTCCTCCTGAAAACATTTAATTATGTCCTCCACACAGGGGAAATCCCCCCCTCCTGGAGAGAAGGGGTCATTGCAGTTATACCTAAACCTGAAAAGGATAAACTAGAGTGCTCCAACTACAGACCAATCAGTGTACTAAATCAGGACTATAAGCTTTTTACCATTATCCTTGCCAAAAGGTTAGAGAATATACTGACAGACCTAATTCATTTAGACCAAACAGGTTTTATAAGACAAAGACAGACACAAGACAACATTCGACGCACTTTACACATAATTCATCATATAAAAAAATATAACTTAAATGCAGTCATATTAGGATTAGATGCTGAAAAAGCATTCGATTCGGTTGACTGGTCTTTTCTATACAGAATCTTATCCAGTTTCAATTTTCATAACAACTTCATTAGAACTATACAGGCATTATATAAAAAACCAACAGCTAAAATAAGGATTAACGGTAATTTATCATCATCTTTTGAACTGGAAAGAGGATGTCGTCAGGGCTGCCCCCTGTCTCCACTGCTCTTTGCAATCTTCATAGAACCTCTGAGCCAATGGATAAGACAAAACCAAAAAATTCAAGGTATTACACTTGGTCAGAAGGAACATAAAATAGCACTCTTTGCTGATGACATTTTAATATACCTAGGGCAGCCGGACACTTCTTTACCAGAACTAACCTCAGTTTTTTCAGAGTATGGAGATTTATCGGGGTACAAATTAAATATGCATAAAACCCAAGTTTTAACATTCAACTATGACCCAAATCATTATTCACTAAGCAAACTCAAAACTAACTGGGAGTCGGAATCTATGAAATATCTGGGGGTCAATATCCCGAAACAACTCAACAAAATTATATCACTAAACTATGATCCACTGGTGACAAAAATAAAATCTGACCTAGCAAGATGGAATATGATACCATTCTTGGGTATTGCACAAAGAATTGAAGCAGTCAAAATGAATATACTTCCACGTCTTCTATACCTTTTCCAAACAATACCGGTAGAACCTCCCAAAAAAACATGGCAGGAGCTGGACAGAAGGATCTCAAGATTCATATGGCAGGGCAAGAGACCTAGAATCAGATATAGAACCCTACAGCTAAACAAAGACAAAGGTGGGCTCGCGCTGCCAAATATCAGGGACTACTTTAAAGCCGCACAAATTAAAACTTTAGTAGAGATATGTAACCCAGTCTACTCTGCACAATGGAAGGAGATCGAATGCCAAATAACAAGTGACATCCCCCTACAGGCGATAATAGGGAACAATGTCTTACCTAAGCTTTTGAATAACACTAACCCGTGGATAGAGACCCCGCTAAAAATTTGGTTTAAGATAGTCAGAGAGAATCAAACTAAAGAGCCCTATCGACTTCTGCAATGGATCGCCTATGATCAGGACTTTACTCCTAATAAAACAGACACCAGATTTAAAAAGTGGAAGGAGAAGGGGCTGATAAAATATTACGATTTTTTTAAAGGGCAAATCTTAAGAAGTTTTGAAGATTTGAAAAAACAAGGCCTAATAAATCAAGACCTTTACAGGTTCTTCCAGCTTAGACACCACATAAACAATATACTTAAAAAGGAGGTTTTGGAAAGGGCCCAGTCAGGTGTTCTGAAGGTCTTCTTAATGGCATATAAAGGGATCCCAGGGATCAGATACATTTCTAAAATATACCAAGGTCTTCAAGACTTAAAAGGAGACAACACATCTTATATAAAAGAGAGATGGGAAAAAGAGGGGAATTTCACTTTACATCTGGAAATATGGGAAAAGCTAAATAAACAGCAATGGAAAAGTACCTCATCCCTGCAGTGGAGAGAATTTGGATGGAAAAACTTGGCAAGATTTTTCAGAACACCTGCACAAATCAAATTTACCCATAAGGGATTGAACTGTTGGCGCTTGTGTGGTGAAAAGACTGCAAATCATTTTCATGTGTTTTGGTCATGCCCAGTTATCCACCAATATTGGACCAATGTACAGACAATATTGGGGAAAATATTCAAAATTACAGTTCCCTTTTCTTTTGTAACTTTGTATTTGGGTTTACTACCGGACTCACTGGAAAGACGAGGAGAAAAATACTTATTCAATGTTTTAATATTGGCAAGCAAAAAAGCTCTAACTAAAAAATGGATGTTGAAGGACTGTCCTACACCTGAAGATTGGACTAACGTGATCCAAGACATTTACTCGATGGAAAAGTTGACATTCGCACTGAGACAGGACATGGATGGGTTCATGAACTTTTGGCATCCCTGGACCGCATATGTGTCTTCCATTAGATCTAATCTTTGACAAATACCATTTCAATAATGGTTCTGCTCTTTGTTCCAATGCTACTCAGATGCTCTTTTATCTTTATTTACTTACTTTTTCTTTTTGTTTGTTTTTTACTGGTTTGTTTGGTTTTTTTTTTTTTGTTTTGTTTTTTTTTCTCTTTAATTTCACTTTTTCTTTCACTTTAAAAAAAAAAAAAAATAAGGGGTGTTGTAAGAATTAATCTTCCAATGTTGTCAGATATCAGAAAATAAGGGAACATGTGATGAAAATGTAAACACTGCATTGCTGTAACGACCTGTATACCCTTTACAAAAACTTAAATAAAAAAAAAAAAAAAAGAGAGAGGAAGGGAAAAAGACTCGGAATCGAGCCGCTGTTGCAAAAGGCAGCCGACTCGTGTGGCGCCCCTAGTGTTAAAGGGTAGATAGGTGTGCCAAGCTTGTGGCACCATATTCAAAAAGACTTGAGACTATAATTGCTGTCAAAGGTGCATCAACAAAGTATTGAGCAAAGGCTGTGAATACTTATGTACATGTGAGTTCTTAGGTTTTTTTATTTTTAAATTTGCAAAAATTTCAAAAAAATGTTTTTTCACATTGTCATTATGGGGTATTGTGTGTAGAATTTTGATGAAAAAATTTAATCTCTTTTGGAATAAGGCTGCAACATAAAATGTGGAAAAAGTGAAGCGCTGTGAATACTTTCCAGATGCACTGTAAATGATTTACCAAATGCATGTAGAAACATTCGTATACAAATGTATGCAGATGACATGGTAATATTCACACCTGCAAAAACACACAAGATGCCGCCTGTATTCTTACAACAGTAATGACCCAAAGCCATGACTGGCTACAATGTTGTTGCAGCCAGTTAATAAAGAGGCTCCGTGAACACCCCAAGCAGCAGTCTTTATTTGTAGAAGAACCCAACACAACATGGTGTCAGAAGCTGGTGTGCTTTGAGGTGAGAAAAGTCAGCTTTGCAACCGGCTAGCGACTATGGAGCCAACACAAGAGACAGCAGGTTCAGCAGCGGGGACAGCAGCAGCCCAAGCAGCCGCGCCAGCAGGTCCTGAAATGATGGCGGCCGCAACCCCAGCGGCAACCTTCACCATCAAACCACTGGAGCCTTTTGACTTTGCAAAACCCCAAGAGTGGGAAAAGTGGATAAGATGTTTTGAGCATTTTAGACTGGCAAGTAACTTAAACAACTCCTCAGATGCAAATCAAGTAAACACTCTGGTTTATTGCATGGGGGGTGCTAAGAGGGCTCGAGCTAACAAGTGAGCAGTGCCAGCAATATGATTGCCGTTAAAACAGCTTTTGATAGACAATTTTGTTCCCAGAAAGAACATGATTTATGAACGGGCAAAATTCAACAAGAGAGTGCAACAGCCATCAAAACCAGTGGACTCGTTCATAACAGCACTCTATACACTGGCAGAAAACTGTGAGTATGGTGGACTTCATGATGACCTTTTGAGAGATAGACTTGTAGCGGGTCTTAAAGATTCATCACTGTCAGAAAGACTGCAGCTTGACAAAGATCTTACCCTGGCTAAAGCTATCACAATGGCAAGACAATTTGAAGAAATAAAACGACAGCAAACTGACCTAAGAGGTGAAGCTAGCGCTAGCAAAACAGCTATGGACGCAGTACACATTAGAAAAGCCAAGCCGGACAAGTTCAAAAGCAAAGAACAAAAACAGTTTAAGTCACCAAGGCCTCAGCAGACAAAACAAGACAGTAAGACATGTTCCAATTGTGGCAAAGCACCAGTACATGCAGCAATACAGTGCCCAGCTAAAAATGCAGACTGCAATAACTGTGGAAAACGTGGACACTATGGTAGGGTCTGCAGGTCCAACCCAACTGTGAATGAGGTCGCTGACAATGCAAATGGACTTTTTCTGGGTGAAGTGGATTCTGGAGAAGATCCAGATTTTCGCTCAAGGTGCCAAGGCGTGTGCCACTGCCGCTCATGGGCAAAGTCAAAGAAGAGCTGGAGAGGATGGAAAAGTTGGGAGTTATCAGTCGTCTGGAAGGGCCAACAGATTGGTGCTGTGGCATGGTTGTAGCTCCCAAAAAGGACAACAAAAAGGTGCGTATCTGTGTGGACATGACACCTTTAAACGAGTCAGTGTGTCGTGAAAGATACATCCTCCCCTCCGTAGACCAAACGTTAGGCATGCTCACAGGTGCTCAGCACTTTTCCAAAGCTTGATGCAAATACGGGCTTTTGGCAAATACCACTGTCCAAAGAGTCGGCCCTCCTCACCACATTCATTATGCCATTTTGCAGGTACCATTTCAACAATTTGCCATTTGGTATTTCCAGTGCACCCGAACATTTCCGAAACATCATGGTGACAGAGATTACAGCGGGTCTTGAGGGAGTCATCTGTCACATGGATGATATCCTGGTCTGGGGATTCACCAAGAAGCAGTATGACAAAAGACTGCACACCATCCTGGAATGGGCAGAGAAAGCCGGCGTTACATTAAACATGTTGAAATGCGAGTTTGGCAAAAGAGAAGTCAAATTCCTCGGATTTATCGTCTCAGCAGAAGGAATGAGTCCTGATCCAGAACCCAAGCTGTTCAGGACATGAAAGAGCCAAGCAATGTGAGTGAGCTCAGGAGCATTCTCGGAATGGTGAATAAACTTGGGAAATTTATTCTGAACCTTTCAGAAAAGGACAAACCATTGAGAGACTTGCTTTCAACAAAGAACATGTGGTATTTGAGGCACGAACAACAAAAGGCGTTTCACAACCTCAAACAAGAACTCTCCTCTGCTCCCGTACTACAGCTCTATGACCCAAACAAACCAAAGAAAATCTCTGCAAATGCCTCTTCATACGGGCTGGGGGCAGTCATGCTACAGAAAGAGAGAGATGTGTGGTCACCAGTTGCTTACGCTTCCCGATCATTGACACCTACAGAGCAGTGCTACATCCAGCTGGAAAAAGAAGTACTGGCTGTCACCTGGGCCTGCAAGAGGTTCAATGACTTTATCTTTGGCCTGCACTTTGAACTTGAAACGGAGCACAAGCCACTAGTGAGTTTACTGGGAGGACAAGCTTTGGATGCGTTTCCACCGTGGATACAGAGATTTCGTATGTGCCTAATGAAGTATTTCTACATTATAAAGCACATCTCTGGCAAAAGTCTCACCACTGCTGACACACTTTCACGCTTACCGCTCACAGTGTTACTTGCACAGACAAAGATCTTATGGAGGACACTAACATTTATGTTGAATCTGTGCTAGAGGGTCTCCCTACAAGCAGCAAATACCTTGCAGATCTTCAAGAGCAGCTGCAGTCAGACAGCGTCTGCTCTCAAGTCATGAAGTACTGTGCAGAAGGCTGGCCGGATCGTAACCAGCTACAGGGAGCAGTGAAGCACTACTGGCCTGAGAGAGCCGTCTTGAGTGTGCACAATGGGCTATTACTGAGAGGCACGAGGTTAGTTATCCCTGCTAACATGGAAACGCAGTTTTGGACAAGATACACAAGGGTCACCAGGGTGTGGTTAAATGCAGAGAGCGTGCCCGTCAAGCAGTATGGTGGCCAAGTTTAAGCAACCAGATCATTGAACTTGTTCTTAAATGCAGACAGTGCATCCAGAAAAGAATCAATGTGAGACAGCCTTTAATGCCCACAGATTTACCAGAAAGGCCATAGCAGACGTTAGGAGCTGATTTGTTTACTCTGAAAGACAAAAACTACCTGTTACTAGTGGACTACCTCTCTAGGTATATAGAGATTGCCCAGCTCAGCCCAACTTGCTCTGCCAATGTCATTGTGCATTTAAAGTCACTATTTGCACGTCACGGAATACCGGAGATACTGATCACAGACAACAGCCCACAGTTTGCATGTCAGGAAATGAAAGACTTTGCAAATGAATACTGTTTTGAGCATGTGACCAGCAGTCCCAGGTACTCCCAAAGCAATGGCGAGGCAGAGAGAGCCATCCGAACAGTCAAAAACCTCCTCAAGAAGGCCAGTGATCCATACTGAGCACTGTTGGCCTACAGAACCACGGCGCTGGCAAATGGCTACAGCCCGGCACAGCTTTTCATGGGGCGTAGACTCCGTACCATCTTGCCAGTGCTTCCAGAGGCCTTGCAACCATGTGTGCCAAATCTGCAACAAATACATCATGTGGAGAAGGACAGAAGGATGAGACAAACAGAATGTTTCAACAAAAGGCAGAGAACGACAGATGTGGACAAACTGTTACCCGGACACTCTGCTTGGATTACAGATGCAAAAGCACAGGGCACAGTGACATCTGTCCACCCAATTCCACGGTCATACTGTATGCCATCAGTGGACCACAAGGGACAATCAGAAGGAACCGCAGTCATCTCGTGCCTATACTGATACCAAAGACTCAGACTGAACCACAACTGACTAACTTCTATTTTTGTCTTTAATAAGAACAAAAGGTAAATAATTAAAAGAAGACAAAATGAACCTACTTGAGCTTCTTTGGATGTTGTTGTGGGGTCTTTTGTGACTTCTTGGATGAGTCGTCGCTGTGCTCTTGGGGTAATTTTGGTCGGCCGGCCACTCCTGGGAAGGTTCACCACTGTTCCATGTTTTCGCCATCAGGCCTGGGTGTGGCTAGAGATAATTGAACTTGGCTTTCCAAGGATGTGATAAACCAGTTAATTGATGTTTTAACGGGGAGGACAATCACTTTTTCCACACAGGGCCATGTAGGTTTGGATTTTTTTTTTGACCCTTAATAATAAACACCTTCATTTAAAAACTGCATTTTGTGTTTACTTGTGTTATCTTTGTCTAATATTTAATTTTTTTTTATGATTTGAAACATTTAAGTGTGACAAACATACAAAAAAATGAGAAATAAGGAAGGGGGCAAACATTTTTTCAGAATCAGAATCAGAATCAGAATCAGCTTTATTGCCAAGTATATTTACAAGTAAACACACAAGGAATTTGACTTGACATTGGGCGCGCACGTTAGGCGCATCCAATGACGCGGCAGCCATGAAGGCGCCTGTCATGCAGTGAGGGTAAAGAGGGGAGGGGGGGGGAACACAATAGGCAGAGAGAAAAAACATAGTTATCAGAATAACGCTCGTATAAGCTCATATAAAGCTCAATGAGCCAAATTTTGATTACACAGAAAAAAACCCTCTATGCACAATTAGCAGACAATAGATCACACATTAACAAAACAGGAGAGTTGAGAGAGTCAGTGTATTATATTTGTGTCAGTTTACATGTATCAGTCATGTAATGTTGAATGCAAAGTGTAATGTAGGTGTGTCATTGCTGGTGAACAGCAGAGGGCACCCTCTGGCAACGGATAGATGTTATTCAGTCAAGTGTTCTTTAGTCCAGACACATGGTAACGCTGTCCTTCGAGCTGGTCTGCAGAACAACAACAATTGTCGAATGATTGGGTTAACTCCCTTCAGCCTTATCTTCCCAGGAGGAATGAGTGGTCTTCAAGGGCGCCGAATCAAGGTCGAAAGGCACAGCTCACTTAGAGTAAAATTTCATCTCTCAACGATTGTGCATCACAATTTTCAGGCTTTAAGTCATTCTTTGGAAAGCACTCAGCGACTCCAGATGATATCCACCTACCGAAACATAGATAACATGTCCAAGAGAATCCATTCTCTCTTCAGTGCATGCCAGATGGTAAATTCCATGTTAATCCCATTTGCCGCTATCCGTGCTCCCCCCAGCTGGAAATTGTTGTTGGGGGAGCTACGCCGGGGTCCGCATTGATTAGCTCTCCCGAATAATTTTGATACACCAGGAACTTCAAGGCCAAACAGAAAATCCTGTGCTCATACCAATCCACAGTCGAATCACGCAGGTTCCAATTCTTGGGCTCCCCCTGGCCCGGTTCTTGTTGAAGAGTGATGACAATAGCATTAAGCCACAATCCAATTTCCATAGTTTCCATTCGGGTCGATTCAGCAGAAGTAGAGCGAGAGCGACACAGACACAGCATTGTATATATATGTGCCCGTGTGTCACACACCTATGCCCCGCCTCTTGTTTGTTGCTTTGAGGTGCTTGGGTGCATGTGTGTGTGTACACATTCACAGCACCTCACTCGTGTGACATTTGAATGTTTTGTAACACCTTAACTCTTGCACTTTAGCATATCCACTTTGTACAGTTTCATTGCAGTTGTTCTGCTCATGTATGATTGTGTGTTTTTGTGACCCGCTGGGGGACTACAGATACAAATTAGCAGTACTGCTAAATTTGGCATACTTGCATTTATATTAATATTCATTAGTATGTAATGTCCCTTTCAAATAAAGATTAAACTAAAACTAAACTTAAGCCACATTTCCACTATATAGTTCTGCGCTACTCTTTTCTTTTCTTTACTACTTGTTTCTCCCGCGGCTGCGCCTCCATCACAACCGCGGAAAGCCGAGTATTGCTGGGGTGGGCGGGATCGAGGTGGCGCTACACTGCTGACGTAGTAAAGAACGCGACCGACTCCTCAACAACACAGAAAAAAATAGCGGATTACGAGCGGAGGATTTCCACGGTTTTTAACACAATGAATATCTTTAACGAGACAAGAGAATTTTACAGGAGAAGACGACGTGGATTGAGACAACACACGTTGGAGCAGGAGAGGAGAATAGCGGTTGCCCAGGAGGAATCTGAAGCAGCTGCATATGAAGCAGAGATCATTTCATTTGTTCAGTGTTCATGTGCATACATATGTCAAACGTGTTTTTTAAATAAAATGTTGTGCACTTTTAAACTACGTCGCCTCTGTTGTTCAAAACGGTTAAATGTTAACAGACGGTTAATTAAATGCTGAAACACCGGGGTAATTTAAAATAATGCAGAAGCTTAATCCTAAACCCCTTTAACTTACCAAATAATTTATAATATTATAAAAAAGCCAATCCAAATCTAGACCCATTTTGTGTATTGTGTAATAATGATACACTGATGATAAACTGACTTCCCAAAAAAAGCAGCAGCTAGACAACGCACTTTTGGTTTGATGGAATTGCCAATTGACCTTGGAATTATATGTGGAAACTTGTTATACTTCCAGTTAACTTTAACTTACAAAATAATTAAAAATATTATAAAAAAGCCAATCCAAATCTAGGCCCATTTTTTTGTATTGCGTATCATTTGAGTATCATTGTACAATCTATTGTTCTTTATAAGGGTTATCTGTTCAGTGGTGGCTAATTACACACTAAAACAACGTAGAAAATGACTGCAAAGAAAATGCTGCAGCTAGACAACTCACTTTTGGTTTGATGGAATTGCCAATTGACCTTGGAATTATATGTGGAAACTTGTTATACTTCCAGTTAACTTTAACTTACCAAATAATTTATAATATTATAAAAAAGCCAATCCAAATCTAGGCCCATTTTTTGTATTGTGTATCATTTGAGTATCATTGTACAATCTATTGTTCTTTATAAGGGTTATCTGTTCAGTGGTGGCTAATTACACACTAAAACAATGTAGAAAATGACTGCAAAGAAAATGCTGCAGCTAGACAACTCACTTTTGGTTTGATGGAATTGCCAATTGACCTTGGAATTATATGTGGAAACTTGTTATACTTCCAGTTAACTTTAACTTACAAAATAATTTATAATATTATAAAAAAGCCAATCCAAATCTAGGCCCATTGTGTATCATTTGAGTATTATTTTTCCCATCTATTGTTATTTATAAGGGTTATCTGTTCAGTGGTGGCTAATTACACACTAAAACAACGTAGAAATGACTCCAAAAAAAAATGTTGCAGCTAGACAACTCACTTTTGGTTTGATGGAATTGCCAATGAACCTAGAATTTTTATTACGAAACTTTTTTAATCCTACTAAATACTGTGACATTGTCACACTGCCCAACACCAAATTATAATTTTCTTTTTCAAACCAAAGATCACTATGGGGACTTCCGGTTATGGCTGCCACGTAGGACGGACGTGTCTCGCTCTGCTCTGCTCCTGGAAAAAAAAAAATCGGCAAATAACTCTCTCATTTGGGACAGAACGTATCCCAGCATTTGGGCGAAGATATGTCGGCGAAGCCTAAGGCTGGAAAACCAGGAAAAGGAAAAAGCGAGCCGCCGAAACAGTCCAAATTAACGGACTTTCAGGTCTGTGACGCAGTAAACAAAACTCCATATATGGCGGAGGAGGCTGGCAACGCTGCGATATCTGCGGGGAATGGCGCAGATGCGCTGATGGCTGCCATGAGTTCAATGAGAGTGGACTTTTCCTCTAGATTTGATGGGATTATGACAGCGTTGGAAGGAATAAGAAAGGAATTGGGTGACTGTGTAGAACGAACGGCGCAGATGGAGCTCCGTCTCGCTAGTGCTGAAGATGACGTCACCCGTCTTCAATTAAAGGTGCGCACTTTGGAAAAAAAAAAAAATCTCTGGAAGATAATATTTTGGATTTGGAATCTCGGTCGAGACAGAATAATTTGAGGCTGGTGGGTCTTCCAGAGGAATCAGAAGGTCGGGACGTATGTTCCTTTCTGGAAAAGTGGATTCCGGAGGTGCTGGGCAGCGAGGAGTTGCAATCAGCAGTGGTTCTGGAAAAAGCACATCGTATTGGCCCACGGAGAGATAAGGGACCGCCGAGGACCTTAATTATGAAGTTTCTTAGCAACAGAGACAGGATGAAGATCTTCAACGCTGCACGAGCTAAAAAAGGAGAGATTAAACACCAGGACCAGCAGGTGCGGTTCTACCCAGATTTGGCCACAGGAATCCAGCAATTGAGGAAGCAGTTTGATCCCATACGTAAGGAGCTGCGCAACCTTGGGATTCGTCATGGTGTAATCTATCCTGCGAGACTGCTGACCACGTATGAGGGCCGAACCCACATCTTCAAGACCCCAGAGGAGGCGCAGGAGTTCATCAAGAAGATCAAAGAAGAAGAAGAGACTGGTGGGAGCTAAGCATGAGCAAAATATAAGGTAGAATAATTAAGCATTTGCACAGGCATCTGACTGACTTGAAGTAAATAGTAAGTTTACAAAATATAGATTGTATTATATATTAAAAAAACAAAACAAAAACAAAACAAACAAACAAAAAAAAAACTATGATGTACAAAGTTGTTAAAAATTTTGGAGTTAAGTTGGAAAACTACAGAGGAGAGTTAATGTTACGTCATTAAAAGCAGTAGAGTTGGGGTGACTGGGAGGATGAAGAAGGAGTGGCTTAGGCTGATCTTCGTGGGTGTGGAACGGTCGATGGCTATATCGGGAGACAAAATTTTTCTTTTGATTTTGGGGGGTTTGCCACAAGTGTGGGAAGGGGAAATTTGTTTGTGTGTAGTTTGTAGGATGAATGTTCAACCACTCATGTTTTTGCTTCTCTGTATGAGCATGTTTACACTGCAAGGCAATCCCAAACTCTCTATTGATCATGGACCAAAGTGTTAATCTTAATTTAACTTCATGGAATTGCAGAGGTCTACAAAATTTAAAAAAACTTAAACAAGTTATGAATAAAATAAAGGACATGGGTTCAAGAATTGTGTTTTTACAAGAAACTCATCTGATAGAGGAGGATGTTAAAAGAATTAGGAGTAGATGGCAGGGAAGTGTATTCACCTCTTCATTTTCATCCCGAGCCAGGGGAGTTATGACTCTCATACATAAATCAGTTCCTTTTCAAGTGAAAAATGTAATTGGAGACAAATTTGGAAGATATGTAATCATTCAAGGTTCTTTGCTATTAGAAAATATAAATCTTGTGAACTTATATGGTCCCAATATAGATGATCAGAAGTTCTTTGCTAATTTATTTCTCATCTTATCATCACTTACAGGGCAACATATAATAGCAGGGGATTTTAATTGTACATTGAATCCAGGTGTGGATAGATCAACAGGACTGGATTGTACGCACATTGGATGTAGGATGACTATTAATCATTTTATGAAAGAATTGAGATTGTTAGATATATGGAGAGAAATGAAACCACAAGTTAAAGCCTATTCTTGTTATTCCAGTACCTACAAGACATTCTCACGTATTGATTATTTTTTGATTTCCACAGAATTAAGGTCCAAGATTCAAAACTGCTTTTATGATAACATCGTGATCTCTGATCATGCACCCTGTTGTCTAATATATGTAGATAAAAAATTGACAAAGGAATCAGGTAGATGGCAATTTCAGCATAAATGGCTTCAGGATGAGGAATTTGTCAAGTATATAGAAAAACAGATAGACGAGTTCTTTGACATCAATACTACACAAACATCAGCATGTGTAAAGTGGGAGGCTTTCAAAGCTTTTATTAGGGGACATATTATTAGTTATACAGGATCAAAATCTAAGAAGACTCGAGAGGAGAGAGCTAAATTGGAACATAAAATAAAAAGTCTTCAGGAAAAAGTGTATGCAGGAAGTGACCCAAGGTTGGAGAATGAATTACTGATTTTGAGAGCTGAATACGACAAAAAATCAGCGAATAGAGCTGCCTCGAGTCTTCTAAGATTGAAACAATCTTTTTATGAACAAGGTGAAAAATCAGGAAAATTATTAGCATGGCAGATTAAACAATTGGAAATTAAAACACCAATTACCAGTATTATAAGTAACGGACAGGTAGTTATAGATCCTTTAGAAATTAATAGAGCCTTTAGAGATTACTATGAAAAATTATATGATACCAAAAATGAACCTGATTTAACAAAACTAAATGGGTTTTTGAACGAACTATCTATACCGTGTATACCAAATGAAAACAGGGAGATATTGGAGTCTAAAATTAGTCAAGAAGAAGTTGGGCTAGCCATTGATAATATGAAATCAGGAAAAAGTGCAGGACCAGATGGTCTTCCAGTTGACCTTTATAAAAAATTTAAGAATAAATTAATAAAACCTTTTTTGGAAATGGTTTTAGAAGCATTTCAAAATAATAATTTACCATCATACATAAATAATGCCTTAATTATACTGCTGCCAAAACCAGGTAAGCCCTCTAATAAATGTGAAAATATGAGACCAATAAGCCTATTAAACGCCGACCTTAAGATAATCTGTAAAATTTTAGCAAGACGAATACAAGAAATTTTACCAAATATTATTAATCGAGATCAGAATGGCTTTATAAAGGGTAGACAAGGCTTCCATAATGTAAGAAGACTATTTAATATTATTTATTTTAATAAAGAAGCACCGGATACAGCTCTCCTATCATTGGACGCCGAAAAGGCCTTTGATAGAGTTGAATGGCCCTTTCTTTTTGAAGTCCTACAAAGGTTTGGACTTGGAAATAATTTCATAAAATGGGTTCAAATAATATACAATAATGCTACAGCAGAAATCCTAACAAATAACAATATTTCAAAACCAATAAAAATCAATAGAGGATGTCGACAAGGCTGTCCACTTTCACCTTTACTGTTTACTATGGCAATTGAACCTTTAGCGATAGCGATACGTTTACATTCACAAATATATGGAATTAAAGTTGGACCAACAGAACATAAAATCTCCCTGTACGCCGATGATATAATTTTGTTTATGTCGAATCTAAAAAAATCAATTCCAACCTTGTTGAATTTAATAAAGAATTTTGGGGAAATATCAGGATATAAAATAAATAAAACTAAATCTTCAATATTAATGCTAAATGAGACCCAGAGAAATTACCCAGCCCCTGAGGCAAATCAATTCAATGTTGTAAATCAGTTTAAATATTTAGGAATCCAAATTATGCCTAAGCTAGAATCAGTCGCCAGCGTCAACTATGAAGCCTTAATGTCAGATATCAATGAGTTAACTCAGAGATGGATGTCACTACCAATGTCGATGATCGGGAGAATCAATATACTTAAAAGTAATATTTTACCTAAAATACTTT
The DNA here is from genome assembly GCA_020510985.1 of Pholidichthys leucotaenia. Taxonomy (NCBI): domain Eukaryota; kingdom Metazoa; phylum Chordata; class Actinopteri; order Cichliformes; family Pholidichthyidae; genus Pholidichthys; species Pholidichthys leucotaenia. The sequence goes on along the minus strand of CM035837.1, from coordinate 201,801,992 downwards.
ATTTATTTCAATACATTCCCTTATCACCACCTTTAGATCTATTCTCAAGAATAAAAAAAAAGTTAGTGGAATTTATATGGAACAACAGGAGGGCTAGATTACGTCTGTCTTTATTATATTTACCATTTGATCGTGGAGGTCTGAAATGTCCAAATTTTATGTTGTATTATTGGTCGGCACAACTGAGGTCTATGACATATTATTTTTCATCAAATGATCTCCCTCACTGGACTGAAATGGAATCATACAATTTACCTTTACCTCTTCCCATATTCATATACTCAGATTCGGCAAAAAAATTACAAAAACAAGTTAAAAATCCATTTGTAAAGCATATGATCAAAATATGGTGTGAAGCTAAAAACTATTTAAAAGAACCACAGTTATTGTCACAATTTAGTCCAATATGGGGTAATCAATATTTTAAACCAGGGAGAGCGGACGCTGTATTTAAAGTATGGAATTTAAAAGGGATACAAAAGATTCAGGATTTATATTTGCCATGTGCAGACAACATAATGTCTTTTGAAGAGCTGAGGATCAAATTTAATCTCAATAGAACACATTTTTTTAAATATCTTCAACTTAGAAACTTTATTCGATCAAATCAAAATAAAGCTCTCACTCGACCTATTTATTCATCCTTGGAAAAAATGATGATGAAAGATAGTAAAAGAAAGGGTATTATTTCAGAGTTTTATAACTCATTGACACTATCTTCAAGTGAAAATTCACTGAAAAGATTAAACTACTGGAAAGAAGATCTGCAAATTGAAATTTCGGAGGAACAATGGGAATTGGCTTGTACAGAAGCTCAAACCAAATCAATAAATGCACGCCTTAAATTGATACATTTCAAATGGTTAATGCGGATGTATGTTACACCGGAGGAGTTAAATAGATATAACAAAAATATACCAGATACATGCACAAAATGCATGGAAAGTAAAGGAACCCTATTTCATTGTTTATGGGAATGTAGATTAATAAGAATGTTTTGGGAAGAGGTGAGGGTAACAATTGAAAAAATAATCTCAAAACAAATCATACTGAATCCTAAACTGTTTTTGTTGGGTCTGTACCCAGAAAAGCATAATTTTAATAAAAGTGAAAGAACATTCATAGACCTCAGTTTGCTTAATGCCAAAAAATGTATTGCACTATTATGGAAAAAGACTCATAGACCAGATGTGACTCAGTGGTTAAGACAGATGTTAACAAACCTTCCATTAGAAAGAATAACATATTGTAACGTCGGGGCCATTTTAAGGGAGCCAGGGATTTCCCAGCATGCTTTGCCAGTTTGAAACGTTACTGTGTGTGTTAAATGTGTTACTTCTGGGTTATACTGCCGTGTCATTATAACTGCATTATAATGACCCAGCAGTGTTTAGCAGGATTAGGGCAAGATGTATCATGTGTGTGTAACCATGATTCAAACAGGGGTCTGGGAGAATGACCCCCGCTTCCGTCTGTGCTGAGAAGCAAGTTGGGGTCGGGGGTGTGTAAATAAAGCCTATTCATCACAACCATCTTGCTCCATTGTCTTTGTGTGAACCCTTGCAAACGTCACACTGGTGTCAGGAGTGGGTATGGAGCGAGATGCGAATTCAGGCGGACGTCATGCGGCCGGAGCGGTTCATCGCTCGGCTGGGGACGGAGCGTAGAGCTGAAGCGCCGGCCCCCGGAGACATTCGCCGCGATGGACGGAGCAGCGGACCCCACGGGCCGAGGAGAGCAAACCAGCCCCGTTTCCCGCCCTTTTCAGGGCAGGAGGGGCTGGCGATTCCAGGGCGATCAGGAGCGGTGATCGACCGGCACGTGACCGTCCCATTCATCCGGCAGCGGGCCAAGATTCCCCGCTACAACGGCGAGAACCTGTTTGATGACCACCTGTCCCAGGTCGAGCTGGCCGCCGCGCTGAAAGCGAGTGGGAGGAGGAGCCACGGCAGCGCGTGCACGAGGGAGACTACAGGGGCAGAAGCAGAGCGGGTGGAGCCGCTGATGAATCACAGCATTGAAGCGTCAACGCCGAGACCAAGAACCTTCCAGGCCACGGCTGACAGCAAGGGGGAGGAGGAGGAGTTACCGCAGACCACGGCGGCGCGTCCACGGAGGAGACGGCCGCGGCGTGAGGAAGGGTACATGGCATGGTACCGCCCCGCACACAGCGCACGACAAACTGGCCCCTCGCCGACGCTAAATTAGAGCGAGGTGGCGTGGACGGGGAAAAAGCCGCCTCCTGCAGATGCTTCCCCCGGCAGATGAGGTCAGAGTCGCAGGAGCGACGCAGCGGAGCGAACAGGACGAAGATGCGGCCACTTTCCAGGCGCGGCAAAGGCTGGACGCATGGATGCGGGCCAGCGGCCGCCTGGAAGAACTGGCAGCGGTGGGAGTCGGCCGGAGCGGGCCTGGGACTCCCGCTGCCAGGGAAGGGACTGTGCGTGGTCCTACAGAGGCTGTCAGATGTGTCCATCCGCCCGCTGATGGCCAAACCGGAACCCTACCCCAACCAGATGCTCTGACCGAGACTCAGATGGCCCGTGCATGCCGCCCTGGCACCGGGCTGACTCGCGTTGGATTTCTGAAAGTGGACTTTGAATTTTCTGGGGACAGAAACCAGTCCAGGGGGGGGCAGTGTAACGTCGGGGCCATTTTAAGGGAGCCAGGGATTTCCCAGCATGCTTTGCCAGTTTGAAACGTTACTGTGTGTGTTAAATGTGTTACTTCTGGGTTATACTGCCGTGTCATTATAACTGCATTATAATGACCCAGCAGTGTTTAGCAGGATTAGGGCAAGATGTATCATGTGTGTGTAACCATGATTCAAACAGGGGTCTGGGAGAATGACCCCCGCTTCCGTCTGTGCTGAGAAGCAAGTTGGGGTCGGGGGTGTGTAAATAAAGCCTATTCATCACAACCATCTTGCTCCATTGTCTTTGTGTGAACCCTTGCAAACGTCACAATATATACTGAAATCAAAGGAAATTGTGTTTGAGAATATATGGAGACCTTTTATTGATTATGTAAAAAATTTAAACATAACTCTTGAAGAAGAAGGTGAATGATGTGTGTGGACCTTGTAAATTCCAAACTGGTGAACATAATATGTATACTTATGTATTGGATTGTCTAGACTAAACAGAGGAGCATTGTTGAAGACTTGATTTTGTTGGTGGTTGTTGGTGTTTTTAGTGCATTTTTTTTTTTTTGTAGTACTTTAGCGTTAGTGTTTGATTGTTTGTATCATGTTTGTTAAAAAAAAAAAAAGGTTCAATAAAGATATTGTGGAAAAAAAAAAGATCACTATGGATCTATTGAATCACAATAGCATAGGTTTATCATATTCATGTCAACGTTTACAATATCGAAAATGTTATATTTGGGTTTACATGTATGGGTATTTTCACTTTATATTATACTAGACTGCTTATAATTTATTGGAATTCTCAGAATTTGGAATGCCGATATAACATTCAATTCACATGTACTTACCTTTTACCTAATTCGACTTTTACCTTTATCAGTGTCTACTGCTGAATGTAAATTACACCTGTGCAACTGCTTACAATTTTACTTAAAAACTGTACCCAATGTAGAGCAATGGATACAACAGTGGTAATATTTATTAAATTTAACAATAACAATTACATTACCATTAAAAATCTTGACACCTTTATGGCTGAACAGCAGGATTAGGGTCATATGAGGCAATGGAATGTGTATGTAATTATTCGCCTTTATCATCCAGTGTTATAATATACAAACCACACTTTTATCCAAAAGACTAACATTTTATTACATTACAAATATTCCCAAAACATGTTAACAAATGGGGAGCTTTCAGTACTTCGACCAGACTGCCAAAATGGTTTAGGAAGGCTCCGTGGAAGGAAGCCGTCTCTGTCAGCTCATCCCTTCTTAATGCGGCTAACTGCAGGTGTCTTTCACGCTGTTCATGCTGCCGTTGATGCTGTTCGAGCATCCTTTCATGGATCCGCATCTCCTCAGCATGATTCTGGGCCATCAGTGATGCAAGGTCTGCAATGTTGTTGGACCTTTTCAGCTTGCCTATATGAAAGACAGAAGTCATTGTATTTAGATAACATTGGATCAAAACATGTCAGAAAAAATATTATGGAATTAAACTGTTGAAAGCCTGTGGTGGATGCTTCGTTGCTGTATTTAAGCTCAACTGTCATGTTGTTGCCCCGCAGTAGAGTGGACTATAAGCAACTTCTGTGGTGATGTGGTTAGGCCCCCCTTCATTTCAAAAAGGATTAATTGTAAAAAGTATTTTGATTTAATGGGTTATTTTTAAAAGAATTTCTTTGTACTGTGGCCTCAAATCAGAATGGGTTAATAGTGTTAGCTGACTTGAAGAATTTCAATCAAGCATTTTGATTTGAAGTCGGTACATGTGCTCCTTTTTTTTTTTTTGTGAAAATACAACAGTATTTCCACCACCAACACGCCTATAACACTGGGCCACTGTGGCTATGAACACCCCTGAATCTAGTATTTTTATAAACGTAGAAAGACATTTTAAATTCCTTATTATGCATCTATAGAAAATAACAATCACATATAAAAACAACCGGGTGGTAATTTTCAGTTTGTTGTGCCTTACCAGCACTTGACCGGGAGATGCCGGGGCAGTCAAGTGAGGCGGACCCCAAGGGATTTGAAAATTATGTATAGAAGGAAAAAACACACAATAAAGCTCACAAACAAAGTGCAACATGTACCACAAACACAAAACTTTTTAACCAAAATACAATAAGCTTACGTCAGCGTTTTGTTCGCGTGAATACTGAAATAAAAGCGCGATTCAGCAGCTTGATGCGAGGTAGCAGCAAGGTACAGAGGTAGCTAGCTATTAGCGGGCTAGCCATCACCACAATTGCCCACAATCAAACAACTTTCTTTATTGCTTAAATAAAGTGCGCTTTTGACCGAAAGGCAAGAAGACGGACAATAACAAAACAACACTCACCATCACCGTTTTGCAATTGTGTGGCCGTGTCGAGTCCAAATTAGCAGGCCGGACACTTCCTGGTATATTTTTTCATTGCGAGTTGCCCCACCAACTCGCTCTGGATGTAGTCATCGGCTACGAGGGACAGAAAAGTCCGCACCTCCTCGTTTGTTCATGGAATAAACTTGTGCGTGGACATCGTTATATGAGAACACAACTGTGAATCCAGTCACCGCAGTTACTCGCTGAAATTACAAATGGCGGTCGTGTAGCTTCAACAGAAAACAAAACGGACGCGTTTGGTGACGTTACGCCCTGACCAATCAGCGTTTAGCAGTCGATTGACGTAAAATCACACCTCGCTTTTCGCTCGGCTGTACCCTGCCTCTGAACGGGCACGAAAATCGTAACGGTTAAACCGTGAGGACTTGGGTGGAAATGGCGAAAAACCGAAACAAGTAAAAAAAAGTAAAGCCCAGGTGATACTGGTGGAAATGGGGCTTTAATGTTTAATGAGTACTCCTTGAGGTGTAAGGAACTGGAAACTCACTGAACTTGCTTAACATTATCTTATACTTCTTGGGGTCATGCTATCCTTCATAAAACCCATACTCTTTGCAATATATTAAGTTTCAGGTATCTGTACTTTACCTAAAACAAACAAAACCCTAAAAGTTTCAATGAAGATTTGAAAGTTTGGTTCTAGCATGTGCTTCCTAACTTCTTGTTTCTTCAAACCCCAAATGAAGAGCTAAATATGATGCTTGCCTCAGGAGGCTGATGAACCCTTTGACTCCTTCCTTAATTGGTGTTGCGAAGTCTCTCCGTGTAAGTGAAATATTGTCACTGCAGTTGCCCGGCAGCAGAGGGAGGCACGCAGAATTCTCAAGGGTTTCCTGCTGAAGGGCATGTGAATACATTTTTGGGAATTGTTGTTTCAAATGGCAGATTTTGTGATAGAACCCCTGAATTTCTGCACATGCCTACTTTTCTGTTCAGTATGCCCTTTCTGATAGCCTTTAAGTAACTTAGAGGAGCAGTCAGAAAAAGAAATTGCTTGAGTCAACTTATCCCAATCATGCCCACTTGGGCTAACAAAGGGAAATGAGGAAATCTTGTGATATGTTTTTCATGTGTGCATAAGTGTCATAACAGACAAGAGCACATCCAGTAGACTGCAGCACAACTTTGGGAGAAACAACGCAGCCAATTTGAATCTCAGTCAATCAATGCAGTATCAGAGGGAGTGCTAGACTGCTGTTGATGATGATTTCCCTCGAGAACCTGCTCTGTGATGTCTTTGGCTCATTAACTGTCCAACCAATTGTAATCCAGTTGCAAAGGCCTGCCCCTTTGTATTGATATGTATGCATGTCTCATTAAAATCAAAGGATCACCAACAATATCACTCACAGAGAACTCTAACAACCTGCTTCATGTTTAGCAAGACAAGTTCTTTCACCCCCAGTCAGCCAAAACAAGTACAACTAAGGTTAAATCGTGTTACCTTTTAAAACATATAAAGGTGAATTTTACAAAAGGCTGCTCTATTTCAACATAAGTCAAATCAATTTCAATGTATGACCTATAGATCTCACGCCGTCATGTGACTCAAAGCAGTCCGATATGTAAATACATGCTACTGTCCAAAATGAATGTTACATATGTAGAGCGTCACTTAAAAAAAAATGGAAGACTTAATGGCCGACATACTTTACATTCCACTTCCAATTGAAGTCAAAGCAACTGGTCTAAAGTCATTTACCGTTTTAGGACAGCTGGATTTTGGAACGGGAACAACCACGGCATCTTTCCAGATCTTAGGCACATGTTGTGTCTGTAAGGACTTATTGAAAATGTAATGAAATATAGGACTCAGTTCATGTGCACAGGACTTTACCAGGCGTCCACATATATTATCAGGGCCCTGACTTTTGTTCACTTTTACAGCGCGGAACTCCCTTTCAACATCCTGCATCTCAATATTAAAGTGCTGATTGTCTTTGAGTTTCTGTTTCAAATCTTGGGTTTCTGTGCTAAAATCAAAGGAGTCAAAACGACCATAAAAACAATTAAGAGCATTAGCCAGCTCTGTGTCTGAATTAAAACCATCTAAAAACACACGATTACTGCGCTCTGTGCTCTGAAGGCCTGCAATAGTTTTCATACTGGCCCAGGCCGAACCCAGTTTATTTGCTGCCATCTTGCTTTCCAATTCTGATTTATAATTCTGTTTTGCTCTTAAAATTTCGGCCTTCAGCTCCTTGGTGGCAACCTGTAGCTCAGAAACAGACCCCCGTTTAAAGGCAAGAGCTTTCCTCTGTAAGCAGGATTTAACTGATTTAGTAACCCATGGTTTGTTGTTGGGGTATATTTTGACACGTTTACGTGGAACAATCTTATTTTGACAGTAAGCCATGTATGAGCATGTGAGCTCAGCCAGAGAGTCCAAGTCATCCCCGCAGGCCATTATGAACATCTTCCAGTCTGTACAGTCAAAGCATTCCTGGAGGCTGTGCTCTGAATCTTCTGTCCACACATTAATGTCTCTCATCTCCACCTTGCCTCTTCTGAGAGCAGTTTTATATGTGGGCAGCAAATGAACACAGCTGTGATCTGATGATCCTAAAGGAGGAAGGGGGAGTGATTTATAGGCCCTCTCTATGGATCCATAGCACAGGTCCAATGTCTTTTTTCGCCTGGTTGGGCAGGAGACATACTGATGAAAGTTTTTAACTGTCTTCTTTAAAGAAACATGGTTAAAATCCCCAAGAATGAAGTTTGGCGCCTCTGGAGAAATTGACTGCAGCCGCTGCACCACATCAGAGATGGTGCTGGAGGCGGAGTCAGCGTCTGCCCTCGGGTGAATGTACACAACTGTGATGAAAAGTTGGGGAAACTCTCGAGGCAAATAAAAGGGGCGTAGTGACACAGACAGGAGCTCCACATCGGGTGACACATTGGACGACTTGTAATTTCCTGCTATTAAATTCAGATAAGACTGAAGTTATTCTTGTTGGTCCAAAAAACCTTAGAAATACCTTTCCAAATCAAACTTTCAGTTTGGATGCGGTTACGCTTTCTCTTAATAGCTCTGTGAGGAACCTTGGAATTATTTTTGATCAAGATCTGTCCTTCAATTCACATATTAAATTTGTTTCTAAGACTGCCTTCTATCATTTGCGTAATATTGCCAAGATTAGGAGCATCTTGTCTCAGAGTGATGCTGAGAAACTGATCCACACTTTTGTTAGCTCGAGATTAGATTATTGTAATTCTTTATTATCAGGCTGTCCTAAAACATCTTTAAAAAGTCTTCAGCTGATCCAAAATGCTGCAGCAAGAGTTTTAACAGGTACTAGAAAGAGAGATCATATCTCTCCGGTTCTGGCCTCCCTTCATTGGCTTCCCATAGAGTTTAGAATTAAGTTTAAAATCCTTCTTCTTACTTACAAAGCTCTAAACAATCAGGCTCCTTTTTATTTAAAAGATCTGATACTACCGTATTATCCTAACAGAGCACTACGCTCCCAAAATGCAGGATTACTTGTAATACCTAGAATCTCCAAAAGTACAATGGGAGGCAGAGCCTTCAGTTATCAAGCTCCTCTCCTGTGGAATCAGCTGCCAATCTGGATTCGGGAGTCAGACTCGATCTCTGTTTTTAAGAATAGGGCTAAAACCTACCTTTTTGATATAGCCTACAATTAGGGAGGGATCATGTGTTTCTGAACCCTCCCTTAGTTATGCTGCTAATAGGTTTAGTCAGCCGGGGGACCTCCAGTAATGCACTGGGCCTCACTCCTTTCCTCACTCTCAATGAATTAATTTTTTTTGCTGGTCATTAACATTTGTTTGTTCTCTCCCATAGATTGAGTCCCCATCGTGCTGTTTGCTCTCTACATGTCTGTTCTTTTCATCTTCTCTATCCCCTCACCCCCCAGCCAGTCGCAGCAGATGACTACCCCTCCCTGAGCCTGGTTCTGCTGGAGGTTTCTTCTTGTTAACCTCTTGCGCTCCGTTGTACCGCGGACGGGCAAGTCTCTGCGTCCTAGAGCGCACGAGGGCGCTCTCGTGCGCTCTAGGACGCATGATGGAGATTGTGATGTAGGTGGTGTAGGCGTCCAAGCACGCACTGAAAATAAAAGCTGCAGACACAGCCGCGAACACATTAGTTCATCTGATTGACCTTTCATTCGACTAATAAGAGCCCTGAATTGGGTTTCTGAAACCTTGAAGAACCAATGACTGAAAACCTCACAAGAAGGACCCGCCTACCAACGCAGCAAGCCAATTGAAGCACAGAAGTTCGCTGAGCTGTTTTGTCTAAAGCTGGGTGAAGAGAGACTGCTTCAGCAGCCACAGGCAGTGCTTTTTTTTTTTTTTTTTAATTCCAGCAGAGTGTTTAGGATTCTCTTATATGGTCATCATAGACCGACGGAGGCCGACGACGAAGGTCGTAAATCATTCGCCAAAACCGCAATCATGGAATTAGGTTTTGACCAGGTCGCGAGACCAGAACCACGAGCGGACCAGCATCGCACTCGTCTGACAATGAGGAAGAGAAGTTGGCCAGGACAATGTGGCTGTGAAGAGGTAAGGTGTTATAAGCCAAATTATTTTTTATCCCTGAAAATTGTAATCAAAAATGACATTTGACCGATCGGTAAATTACAACTGTGCGGCGCACGATGTCCGAAGTGCATGCGCCGCGTTACACAGTTCGTTCGCCGCCTCCGGACCGTGAACGCCCCCCCCCCCTGCCACTACGATTCTGTAGCGGGGGGGGGGGGAGCCGCGGTGACAACGCTGCTGTGGCCACATCGCCACATCCTAGTGTAATCCGTCATGTAGCAATGGCCGATCTCCGTCCTCTGTAGCGAGGGGGGGGGACAACCCCCCCCCCCACACACACACACACACAGACACAGCCCTGAGTGTCACCTTTCATTAGAGCCCAAAATGAAGCTTCTACATTGAATCATTCAAAAGTTACAGACGTTTTTCCAAACTGTGCCATTTGGCACAATTTGGCACAGTTCCAAAACGCCTGGGAACTACCTGAGAACAAAGCTGTGTAATATATTCATTTTTTGTGGTATTGTTACAAAATTTGGACCTCAGCTGGATAACACTTGGTTCCACATTTCTGTTGCATTTTCCAGCCCGGATCTGAAGCTGTGTGTTATTTGCAAGCATTTGTATCCAAAAAAACACCCAGGCCAAATTTATTTTCTTCAAGTTCACTATGTTTAGATGACTGTAACTCAGTGGCTGGAGCACTTAGAGAGATCATGGTTTTTTTGCCAAAAAATTCAAAGTGTTTTCTTTTAAATGAGACCAACCCCATGAAGATGCTGCAAAGGGTTGAAGAACAGCTTTCGATTTACTTTGGGCACATTATTTTTTTGGCGTTTTTAGGGAAATTGACCGGAGTGCAAGGGGTTAAAAGGGAGTTTTTCCTCTCCACCATCGCCAAGTGCTTGCTCACAGGGGATCGCCTGATTGCTGGGGTCTTTCTGCAACTGTGGGGGTTCTCCCTACAGTTGATAGTGCTATGAGATGACTGTTGTTGTGAAATGGCGCTATATAAATAAAGTTGAATTGAATTGAATTGAATTGCAAAAATGCATTTTTCCTCATTGAGTGAGACACCCTGGCTCAACAGTACCCTCCATCACCCTCCCAAGGCGCTCGTCGCGGGCGGCTCAAGATGCGCCATGCACTATAAATGTCATCCAGATACACTACTACACCCTTGAGGCCTGCCAGGATTGTGGCCATGACTTCCTGGAAGCAGCTAGGGGCCGAGCTGAGGCCAAAGGGCATGCGTATGTATCTGAAAGCATCCAAAAGTTTCTTAAACTCAGCCGTGATGTCGTCCCGCAGAGCGAGGGGTAAGCAGCTAAGAGGTTGGATTTTAGGTGTCACTTTTGGGTCGATGAGTTAAAAGCGGTTATGCAACCCAGGCCGCCAATAGCACCGGCCAGCAGTATTGCCAGGCTGACGAAACGGTTAACACAGCAGAGTCCGTTGGGTCTGTAATGGAGAACCCCAACTCACCCAATAAGTTGGCCCCCTGGCGTGATACCTGGAAAGTGAATGCTGGTGTTAACCTTTCCTGCTTTGGTCTCCTAACCGTGGTTGGGGGACGCAGGGGAGATTTGTCTTTTCCAGGGCCGGAGGCAGCTTTTCCTCCGGGGTTAACTCCCGAGTAAACCTCACGGTTGTTAACAGCAGTATGGTGGTACCCAGAAGAACAGGTCGTTTTGCTGAAGAGTTGGGGCTTTATTATCAGACTGCACCATTAAGAACAGCAATTCTACCTGCTCCGGTCGCCTCTCTCTCTACTCACCCACACATTTCACACCCACCGTCCGCTCTGCGGGGCCATTCACATGGGGGGGGGGGGGGGGCGCCTCGGCTGCACACACGCACTCACTCACTCACGTTCACGCACTGAACTGTCCTATCTAAACACATGAACCAGACACATCCTACAACACTACCCCCACCATGGACTGGCAATTAACATTAATTCCATTCCATCCAAACAATATAAAACTGGTGCACAATCTCTATATCTGTAGACCTAAAAAAAATGTGAAGAGATAGCAGTGTCCAATATATTACAGGAATTCAAATAGGTAGGTTATACTATAATGACAAGTGTCTATGCAGTGATAAAAATTAGCTCGTTTAGCAGTGAAAACATGAGTGAGAGATACATTGAAATACAATTGTCTCTAATTAAACAAGGAGTACATTACACTTTGAAAACCTATTCCTTGGCAACCGGGAGTAATACTGAACAACTAATCAGAATACAATACATTCATATGAAATAAAGTGCATGTAGGTACACTACCGTTCAAAAGTTTGGGGTCACCCAGACAATTATTTTGTGTTTTCCATGAAAAGTCACACTCATTTACCACCATGAGTTGTAAAATGAATAGAAAATATAGTCAAGACATTGACAAGGTTAGAAATAATGATTTGTATTTGAAATAATTTTTTTTCCCAGATACTCAACCTGCTCAAAGGAAGGTCAGTTTTATAGCTTCTCTAACCAGCTAAACTGTTTTCAGCTGTGCTAACATGATTGCACAAGGGTTTTCTAATCATCCATTAGTCTTCTGACGCAATGAGCAAACACATTGTACCATTAGAACACTGGAGTGATAGTTGCTGGAAATGGGCCTCTATACACCTATGTAGATATTGCACCAAAAACCAGACATTTGCAGCTAGAATAGTCATTTACCACACTAGCAATGTATATTAGATATTAGAGTGTATTTCTGATTAGTTTAAAGTTATCTTCATTGAAAAAAACAGTGCTTTTCTTTCAAAAATAAGGAAATTTCTAAGTGACCCCAAACTTTTGAACGGTAGTGTATATGAAAGCATGGTGTCTTCAGCTTTTTTTTTTTTTTTTAAACAAACGTATAGAACATTATAACTAGACTAGAGTCCAAAAAAAAAAGTAAACTGGAGAGTCTCTAGTGCAAATATGAACTGCTACAGTTGGCTCACTCAGTAACCCAGTCCCCGTAACGGTCCGGTCCTCTGCGCCGACGTTTGGGCCGTGACACGTGCTGAGCCTGATGGTGTGGCTCTCCCACCACATCCCCACCATGGTCAAATATCACATGGGAAGGAGTGGATGGAAGGGACCCGATCACATTGGGAACATTAGCAGGTGGAGTGGACGGCCGGGAATTGCTGGGGCCATCACTGGAGGCAGTAACGAACAAGTTGTACAGGCTGAGGTCCTGGTCTGCTGGGTCCCCGTCCACAGCCGGTGGCAAGATCTCAGAAGGTGTCCAATTCTGGGCTCGGTCCAGGACCCAAGTGTTGTCCAGTGGCTCACGGCTGCGGTAGTGTTTCAGTTGGTCATGGTGGACGACTTTGACTTTGGCTCTGGGGCTCTTTTGGATCCGGTAGACTAGATCAGGGGTCTGCAACCTTTGCCAGCCGAAGAGCCGTTTTGCCCGTCTCCGACTAAAACAGACGTGGCTGAGAGCCGCAACGGCAATTTGACCTTTAAAATAAAGATTATGCTGCTTATAAAGTTTTTTATATACTGTACATAGCTCTGAATATTATGTGGCATTAATGAATTCCTACTACAGCAGTGGGAAAAAACTGCTTATAGCTTCATTTATATAGCTTCATTCATGAAATAAATGTTAGATATATATTATAAATTGTTTTGTGCTGAAAAATAAATTTCTGAATATCTGACCATAATTTTTGCATAGTTTTAATTATCAGCACATTCATAAATTGTTTAAATCTGAAAAATATCACCCATCTCCTACTTTCAACAGTGATCACACAGCTTTAGTTCCTGATATTTTCATAAATTAGAGATGAAAGTTTTATTTAGAAGAAGCTACTTTTCATTCTGTTTCCTCATAATGCTCCTTGTTCAAATGTATTAATATAATATAAATCTGTATTCTTCACTTGTTCTCCAGACTCTCAATTTGTCAACTAGTGGATTGGTTGTGGGCGGCGCAGTGGCGAAGTGGTTAGCACTGTGGCAGCACAGCAACTCACCCTTGGCCGGGGGATCCTGGGTTCGATCCCAGCCCCCGACCAACAGTGATCTGTGTGGAGTTTGCATGTTCTCCCCGTGTCTGCGTGGGTTTACTCTGGGATTTCTCCAGTTTCCTCCCACATGCCAAAAACATGCAAGTTAGGTTAATTGGCATCAACTGGGGATTCTAAATTGTCCTTAGGTATGGATGTGAGAGTGAATGGTTGTCTGTCTCTCTGTGTTGGCCCTGCGATGGACTGGCGATCTGTCCAGGGCAGGGGTCAGCAACCTTTACCGCTCAGAGCCATTTGGACCCGTTTCCCACAGAAAAGAAAACACTGAGAGCCACAAAAACCCTTTTGACACTTAAAATGAAATAACACTGCATATAACTTTTTTTTTCCCTTTATGCTATGTATAAACAAACTATAATGTGTTGCATTTATGAAATCAGGGAACTCCTGCAGAGAAAACAAAATTACATTTCTGCATGCAACAAAAACATTTTGAACTCCGAAAAAAAAAAGACATTGGGTTGAAGGTTGACATTGGGTTGAAAGGAGAGTGCTATTTCTAGCACTGATGACTCCTGATCCTTCGATAAAAATCTCATAATTCCGCTGAAAACAATACCGAAAGCTCAGAATTCCAACACGAACCAGCGATGTGATTTGGGGTTGGGGAAATTATCTGAAAATTCAGCAGGGGGTCTGGGGGACATAGTCCCCCAGCGGGGTCCGGGGTGGGATGGGGGGCAAGGGGGGCAAAGCCCCCCGAAGCTCCTGGGTTTTTATGATTTTTAAGTACCAGAACTGTGCTTAAATGACATAAAACAAACAGCTGAATGCCACTTATTAATGTATAATATTGACTTATGTTCCAAGAAGATAGCATTCCTAAAATATTCCAACAAGCATTATCCATCACATGCTTTAACACTTGATCAAATCAAAATCAGTTAATTTTATCTATTCCATAATAGAAATAAAATTCCAACATACCATTACTTTTTATAATTTCAGCATTCATTTCAGATCACCAGATTCAATCTCTATTGAGTCTTGAGCAGTTCATTTTGCACAATCACTGATGCAGCCAAGTCTTAGAAATATTCAAAAGTTATGAGTCAGTGTCCACTGTGCACTGTCAATTTCAAAGTGTTTGGAATCATAAAAGGGGATGGTTAACTTTTATTACCGTTTAATCCCTTGCGCCAGCCCAGCTCATACAGCCGTTGTAGAGTTAATGACTCTCCACCTGGCCATATCGATTACCGGTGGCCATACGCCACTTCCAGTCCTGCCTGAAAGGGCGCAGCTTCACTGCATTCGTGGACCACAAGCCGCTAACGTACTTAACGTACTTTATCTTCCTGGAAGATAAAATAAAGCGGAATTCGGCGAATTAACAGAAAATCACATCCTTGACAACACGCCGCCATGAATCTTTGAAAAAGCATACAATGAGCCATTTGATTGGTCCAATCATTTGCAACTATCCAATCGCAGGGCTGTTTACAATACAGCAGTAGCTTGAACACAACACATCCGGGTTATCGCGGGAGACGACTTCCGACTTTGTGTTGATTTTTCGCTGACGGTGATTAAACTTTAACATGTTTTTTTTTTTAGATTTTACAAGATCACCATAATCTTCAAATTTAGAATTACATTTTAAAAACTAATGAACTAAAATAAAATACATTTTAATTAAATACTCATTATTTATTTTCCAAAGCCACAGGGAGCCCCAGCAGAGGGATGAAAGAGCCGCATGCGGCTCAGGAGCCGCGGGTTGCCGACCCCTGGACTAGATCATCCAACTGTCCCATAACGAAGAAGGGTCCTTCGTAGGAGGGGAGGAACTTTTTGACTATTTTTGACATGCCGTATTCCTTTGATGAGGTACCACACTGCGTCTCCGACTTTGTACTGTGTGTGGCAAGCGTTTTTGTCATATTGTCTTTTTGCACGTGTGACTGACTCACCCAGGGCTTCTCGAGTGATGTTGTGAGCCAGCTCCAGTCGCTCGCGTATTTGTTGCACGTACTCTGGGGCTGAAGGTGCATGGTCAGAGTCCGGGGGCTAACCAGCTACAAGGTCCACTGGCTCATTTATTTCACGTCCGAACATCATATACCGTAGTTGGGGGTGAAACCAGTAGCACTGTGCTTGGTCGCTCTGTAGGCCATAACTGCATATGGGGTCATCAGGTCCCAATCCCAGTGACAGCATTCTGCAGTAGAGGCCAGGATCTTTTGAAGTGTGGCATTGAAACGTTCAACTTGGCCATCTGACTGTGGTCTGAATGGCGTAGTGTGGGTTTTCTCGATGCCAAATAGACGGCACATTTCTTGAAACACCTCTGATTCAAAATTGCGTCCTTGGTCACTGTGCAAAGAGTGAGGCATTCCGAAGCGGCGCACCCATTCTGTTGCAACAACGCGTGCCACAGTGACAGCCTTTTCTTCTAGGATAGGAAATGCTTCAGCCCATTTTGTGAAATACTCCTGTATCACAAGCACATAGCTGTTTTTGCGTTCTGTCTCATTGAGTGGGCCCATAATGTCCAGTGCAATGTGCTCCATGGGGGCTCCGACCCTGACAGTTCCCATGGGCGCTTGTGGCGTTTTGTGAGGTCTGGCTCTGCATGCACAGTTAGTGCAAGTCCGGCACCAGAGGGCCACGTCTTCTCTCATGTGGTACCAGTAGTATCTGGTTTGAAGTCTGGCCACAGTCCGTTCAATACCAAAATGTCCACCTATTGGCCCCTCGTGCATCTGGCACATAACATCGGGTTGCATTTTGCGTGGCAGGACAATTTGGGGGTAGTACTGTGTGTCGTCCAAACAGTAAAAGCGGCGGACCAGAACTCCATCTCGGAAATACAGTCTTTTCCATTGGCTCCAGTATGTTTTGGTGGCTGGACTGCAAGGGGCGACTGTGGTCCAGGGAGGGCGCTCACTGCTGGCCTCTAACCAAGCTTTTATTGGTGCAATGTCTGTGTCAGCGGCTTGGGCCTGGTGCAACTCCTCCATAGTCCAGCCAGGAAACAGTGTGGTCTCGTTTGTATTTGTCACATAAATTGTCTCTTTTAGTTTTAAAGTGTCTGTATTGGTAAAGCTGTCTGCACTTACCCCCACCGGACTCACAGCTGTAGTTGTAGGGCATGTCTCTACCCTCACCGGACTCAACGACAGGGAGCTGGTGTCAGAGTCCAATTCACACTGAATGGCTTGGTGGCTTGTGGTTCTCGGCTGTGAGGAGCGGTCCTGCAGTTTACAAGGACAGGACTGGTGGCAGGGCCTGCGGGAAAGACTGTCAGCATTAGTGTGTAAGCGACCTGGGCGATGAATGATCTCAAACTCGTACTCTGCTAGCTTCTCAAGCCACCGGGCTAACTGACCTTCGGGCTCTTTCATTCGGGTTAACCAACGCAGGCTGCTGTGGTCGGTACGTACTTTGAAAGGCCGCCCAAGTAGATACTGCCGAAAATGTGACATGAAATCGACAGTGGCTAGCAGCTCTCGTCTTGTAGTGCAATAGTTCTGTTCAGCTTTGGCTAGTTTGCGGCTGCCGTATGCCAACACACGTTCCGCACCATCCTGCATCTGTGAGAGGACGGCGCCGATGCCTGTGTCACTAGCATCGGTGTCCAAGATCATTTCACCATGGTCCAGTGGGTAGCCTAAGACAAGGGCTGTGGTGAGGTGGTGCTTGAGCGTGTTGAAAACAGCTTGGTGTTCAGCATGCCACAGGAAATGTGCGTTTTTCCTTGTCAGGTTGTGTAACGGTTCGGCAATGGAGGCAAAGTCTTTCACAAATCTGCGATAGTAGGAGGCAAGGCCAATGAAACGTCTGACCTCTTGGACCGATGTGGGAGTGGGCCAAGCTTGGACTTTGTGGACTTTATTGGGGTCAGTGGCTACACCGTGCTCAGACACAATGTGACCTAGATAGGCAACTTGGCGGCGGAAGAGGCAGCATTTGGCTGGTTTTAGTTTGAGGTTTGCGTGTTTAAGTCTCTGGAACACCTGACTCAGCCGCTGCAGCATCCCGGACACATCCTTGGCCAGCACGATGATGTCATCCAAGTAGACGAGGCAGGTCTCCCACTGCATGCCGACAAGGACGCGGTCCATAAGGCGTTGGAACGTCGCTGGCACATTGCATAACCCAAATGGCATAACGTTCCATTCAAATAGTCCATTTCGGGTGCAAAAGGCGGCTGCGCAGCGGGCTCTTGGAGTCAGCTCGACTTGCCAATAACCTGAAGCAAGGTCCAAGGTGCTGAACCATTAGGCGGTGGCGAAAGTGTCTAATGTGTCTTGGATGTGGGGTAGCGGGTACGCGTCAGTGATGGTGCGGTCGTTGAGTGTTCTATAGTCTATACAAAGGCGGTAAGTCCCATCCTTTTTACGTACCATAACAATCGGTGAGGCCCAATTGCTGTGGCTGCGGGTGGCGAGGCCGTTCTGGAGGGTCTCATGGATCTGCTGGTCTGCGTGTTGCTGCCTTTCCCCAGCCATGCGACGAGGGGGCTGCTTCACGGGAGCTCCAGGCTGGGTTATGATGTCGTGCTGCACAAGACTGGTCCGTCCCAGGTCACCAGGTCCTCTGGAAAACACATTTTCATAGGCACACAACAGGTTAGACAGTTTAAGTTTTTCATTGTCATTAAGCTCAGTGGAACTCTGGGCATAGAGCTCCTGGAGGTGCTCTGGGACCACAGGGGAGCTAGCTAGGAAGTCTGCCGCTGTGGAGGCACTGGGCGGGGGAAGAGCTTCAGCTGGCTGGAGGAGGCCTGCAATGGCACGTTCTTTAATAGTGACGGCCTTGTTGCCAGGGTTAAAGAGGCGTAGTGGAACAACATTAGTGGGCTGAGCGTTGACTAGGACCCTGGCAATGAGTATTTTGTGCTTCTCAACAAAGCCTTTTGTGGGGCTGAGCATCATGTCTCCCTGAGCTGCTTTGCCACAAGGCACAGTGCCCTTGCCTAGGTACTCTTGCCCAGGTTCAACCACAACAGTTCTGGCTACTCTCACAGCATGCGACTTTGGGACAGTCTCTGGGTGAAAGTATGGCACTTCTTCTCCAAACAGCACTATGCGGCGCTTACCAAAATCAAGGCGGGCCTCGGCTTGGGTGAGGAATGGGTGGCCTAGCAGTACTTCATTGCCCGTTATGTCCGCCACGAGGAAGTCCACTTCAACTTGCCAGTTGTTAATACTGACAGGTATTTTGGCCTCACCACGCACAAGCACGTCTCCTGGTCCCACCCCGAGCAGAGTCTCTACGATGGATGACCGTAGTGGGGGTCTCATGTCTTGGTGAATGGCACTGTAATGGTGAAGGGGCAGCACGTTCCTCCGCGCTCCACTGTCCAAGACTGCGCACACCTCCAGTTCATATATGCACATGTGGATGCTCATGTCACGACTCTGGCCTTTAAAGTGGAGCACAGTGGCCTGTGGGCTTCCCTGGGGAGTGCTCGGAATGAAAGTCTTTGCATTTCTTTGAGGGGATGAGCACTGGCTCCGTTTGTGACCCCAGCCCTAACAGTTATGGCAGCAAATGTCACCCTTTTTAAAGTTCTTGTGTTGCCCTGGTGTTTTTGCAGACGTGTGTGGGGCAAAGCGATTGGGTGAGGAGCTAGCTGCAGGTGTAGTGGCAGTTACAGTCTCGTTCTTGTCTCTTTCTCTGACAACAGCGGCCCGGGGCCTGCGTTCAGTGAGGTTACGGGCCCCTGGCTGCATGAAGCTAGTGATATAGGACGCAGCTCTCTTTGTGGTTTCATAGCGATGGGCTATCTCGTAAGCTCTGGCTAGTGTGGCTGGACGTTCTTCTAACAGTTTTTGGATTAGCTCTGCATCGCCCAGGCCATTTGTGAAAACTTCAACAGCTATAGCATCTTGCTCGGCCTCTGACCAATTTCCATAAGCTACAGCTACTTTCCCATAAATGTCATCTCTGAACACATGAAGGGCCTCACCAAATTTGCGTACTCTTTGCCTCAGCTCCACTGCCACAGCCGCTGAGTGGTATGAGGAAGGGCCGTATGCAGTTTCGAGTTCCTCCAGCAGGTGGTGGTAGTCCCATTTGGATGAACGAGGGTTTCTGTGGATGATGGCGCCTGCAGCTCCAACAAGGCAGAATTTCAGCTGGATGGCCATTGTCTTTTCTGACCAGTGATTTGCCTCTGCGCAGCTCTAAAATCTGTGCAGGAACTCTCTCCATGGTGTGCTGCCGTCGTACTGGCCTGGACGTAGAGTGGTGACTCTCTCTTTGGGATCATAGTCCTCATCACTGTCCGATGTAAGAGGCTGACGGGGCGCAGAGCGGCTCATATGTGTATGTGAGTGACAGGAATGGCTCAATGGTGAATCAAATCAAATCAAATCAAACTTTATTGTCATATTGCTGTACATACAACTGTAGTGCAGGCAAGATGAAATTGCGTTTCTCTCGGCATCCATATAAGAAGCAGCATGATTAAGACACACTCCCACATAGCTCCACCCCCCACCCCCCCATCCATTCACACATCCCTGAGACATACTCGGAGAAAAAGAATAACTAACTATAATATACAAAATGTCCATAGGTGCAGTAGTGTGTATGAGAGATTCCGGGTCAGCTGTGACCTGTTGAATGTCCCTGTTTATCAGTCTCCCCTGAATTAATGCAAGGAGTAGACATAGGGAGCGTACCCGCTTCTAGTTTGGAAGTAGCTGGTGTCCTATGTACAAAACTTTTCATGTGAGCAGCGGTAAAGGGGTTTGTATCTGCATAATACAACTTTAACAATGCATTTGGAGCAGGATTCGGGGGCACATAAATGTCTAGGCCTCCCACAGGGCTGTGGCTTTGACTGTCGGCTCTGAAAAAGGGATTTGTGGGGGCAAATTGAGCGGGGCTGCCGAATGGCGCGAACAAATCTTCTCCATCAACAAGTGTGTTTGTGCAGCTTTCATCACACAGAAATGGGTTATAATGTCCACACTTTGTCTCAGCCTGACGTTCATGAGCTTCCACAGTACCTTGTCTGTATTCCTGATTATTAGTCAGGGATGAGAATGGGGTTTGGGAAAAAAAGAGGAAACTAAGCCGGGGGTCTTAGTTAGGCCTGCGTCCCCCAAGCCGGATCCAAGGCGGAGCCTTGGTGGGGGGTCTGCGTTGCCCCCCAGAAGCTAACGAAATCTGGTGTTTTAGAATGCTCAAATGTGGTCTTATATTTAAAGTTAGAAGTAAGTACAAATGCATTTATAGTTTACCTTTTTAATCTGCTGCTGCATCACATGTGTAAATTTATGATATCTGAATGGTATGTTGATGTAATAATACTAAATTATATTTTACTACTATTTAATATGTTTAGAATGGTAAATGGCATTCACTTACATAGCGCTTTTTCTCATCTCTGGATGACCAAAGCGCTTTACAGATCCTGCCATCCACCCATTCACGCACACATTCACACACTGATGGCGGCAGAGCCGCCATACACACACAGGCGCTAGCCTGGCCACCAGGAGCAACTGGGGGTTCAGTGTCTTGCTCAAGGACACTTTGACATGCAGACTTCAGACAGAGTGGGAATCGAACCTATGACCCTCCGATCAGTTGGTCACACTACACCTGCACCACAGCCGCCCCTAGAACTGACACAGAATTACATTTACATAGTTCTAGAACAGACAAAATAATTTAACCAAGTAAAATAAATTATAAATATTAACAAAATTCCATCACCAAGTCCATCACCCATTTATTAAAATATAGACATTCTGCAAGCATTTTGATTTATTAATGTGTGCATTTGTTAGTGTTACTAGGAATATAAAAAAGTTGCATATTAGTATATTTTCTCTGATTTCTCTGATTATAAGCCCAGCAACTCCATACCTATAGCCATGACTGTGCCCTTTCTCAATGAGCTAAATAACTTCTATGCTCGTTTTGACAAGGACAACAATGAAAAGAACATCAATTTCCCACCCTCTGATGACCTCCACCACCTCACACTCACCCACACCGACGTCCGTAATGCACTGAGTCATGTCAACGTACGTAAGGCTGCTGGCCCTGATGGCATTCCTGGGCGTGTGCTGAGGGCATGCGCTGAGCAGCTGGCAGGGGTCTTCACAGACATCTTCAATCTGTCCCTGGCCCAGGCCGTGGTACCAGCGTGCTTCAATAGTACCAGTGCCGAAACATTCAACACCATCATGCCTAAATGACTATCGCCCTGTGGCACTGACGCCCATAGTCATGAAGTGCTTTGAGCGACTGGTCTTGGCACAGCTCAAAAAAGGCCTGCCCCCTACACTGGACCCTCATCAGTTTGCCTACCGGAGCAACAGGAGTACAGAGGATGCGGTTTCTACAGCGCTGCACTATGTACTCTCACACCTGGATGACAAGAACACCTACGCAAGAATGTTGTTTATTGACTTCAGCTCAGCATTCAACACAGTTATCCCCTCCAAGTTGCTCACCAAACTTGGGGACCTGGGAATCAGTACCTCCACCTGCAACTGGATCATGGATTTTCTGACCAACAGACCCCAGCATGTTAGGTCAGGCCCCAACCGTTCTTCCGTCATCACACTCAACACTGGTGTACCACAGGGCTGTGTGCTCAGCCCATTCCTCTACTCCCTCTACACCCATGACTGCAGGCCTATGTATGGATCCAATTCCATCATAAAGTTCGCAGATGACACCACGGTGATTGGACTCATTAGGGACAACGACGAGTCAGATTACAGGGCAGAGGTTGAGCACTTGGCTACTTGGTGCGCTGACAATAACCTGCTCCTTAACACCAGCAAAACCAAGGAGCTCATAGTGGACTACAGGAAGGAGAGGGAAGAGACACATGACCCCATCCATATCAATGGCATAGCTGTTGAACGTGTCCCCAGCTTCAAATTCCTGGGGACCCACATCTCGGAGGACCTGTCCTGGTCAGTTAACACCACCAGCCTGATCAAGAAGGCCCATCAGCGCCTCTTCTTCTTGAGGACATTGAAGAAGAACCATCTGTCAACTGACATCCTGGGCAACTTCTACCGCTGCGTGATAGAGAGCACCCTGACCAACTGTATCACACTCTGGTATGGGAGCTGCTCTGTAGCTGACCGCAAGGCGCTGCAGCGGGTGGTGAAAACCGCCCAACGCATCACAGGGACTCCACTTCCAGCTATAGAGGACGTCTACAGGAAAAGATGTCTGCGCCGGGCACGCAGCATTCTTAGGGACTCCAACCATCCTGCTCATGGACTGTTCCAGCTTCTCCCCTCCAGAAGACGTTTCAGAAGCCTTCGGACTAGAACCAGCAGGTTTAGGAACAGTTTCTTTCCAACAGCTGTCACGTTATTGAACTTAGTTCCCCGCTGACTCTCTTACAATCATCTTTTACCATCCTCACCTGTACATAACTGCATAACTACATAACTACATCTAACTTATTGCACATTATTTGCACATAACAGTACTTTTAACTTTCTGCACTGCTGCATATATTTGCATATATTTGCTTAAATTGCACATACTGTTAATTACCGTATATACTGCACTGCTGTCCTTTGCACTTCTGATTGGATGCTAAACTGTGTTTCGTTACCTTGTATTCATACATGTGTAATGACAATAAAGTTGAATCTAATCTAATTTTAATATTTGAAAGATAATCTAAGAAAGTAAGTAAAACCTAAAAGATGTTTAATTAGTGTTTCAAATTATCAATAGTGTTTCAAAACAGGCATGACGTCACAACTTACACATGCTATTTCATAACAAATTCATTACGCGAAAATTCTCAAGTACATTACTTATAACGAGAAAAAAAATCTTACCTCGGAATGTGTCTAACGATCACTAATTGCTGTAATCGGGGCCGATTGTGATGAACTTTGACTGGCATCTGAATTTAACCGTGTCCATCGATCGTTTTGAACGCAGCACGAGCAAGTAATTCGATCTCCCTGTAGCCACAATTTTGAGATGTTTGTTTTTTTTCGAGCCATTCCCAACGAAACTTGTTCCTTATCCCTTTGTCTTCTTGCTTTGTTGTCTTTCGTGAGTTTTAGGTTCACCATTTTCACGAAATCGGGAGAACCCGGTTGATTGAATTGTCCGCCATTTGCATTTCGCTCCGCGTGTGGGATATGACAAAGGAATAACAAAATCGCCGATTGGTTGCTTCAGTAAGTATCAGCCAATCAGTGGCCTTGTTACATTACATTACTGATCTCGCTGGGTAGCGCGTTCTGCGCGGTGGATTTTAGCAGCTGATCGAAAATACGACTCGCCGCTCATAACAGACCCCCCCCCCCAAAAAAAAAAATTTTCTCCTCGAATTTAGACGATTCACAAGAATGACCCTAGACATGATCAAATCCGAGGAATTCCTCGGATCCGCGGAGGATTCTCATTCCTGATTAGTTAGCGACTTGAACGGGTTTGAGTAGTTAGTTTCTTGTTTGTAAAGCGCTCTGGGGAACGCTCCCTAGGAGGTCTGCCGCGTCGAGGAGCACTCGCCAACTGCACAGCTTCGTCAGCCATCACAAAAGCGGGTTTGAGCCTGTTTATGCCAATCATTTCCTTTCTGCCCCCCAAATCTAGCAAAAAGTGCTTATCACCTGTTTCCAACACTCTAAATGGGCCATCATAAGGTGGTCGCAAGGTTGGGTGATGGGCATCGTGTCTGACAAAAACAAACTCCGCATTTTTTAAAGCCTTAGGCACAAAAACGCGTGGAAAACTGATGAACGGGGCCAGGAAGCCTGCTCGCTCCCGTGTCGCTCTGCAACCGCTGAGCAGGGGAGCACTCTGGTGCAGGGTTATCTGGGAGAAACTCTTCGGGCAGCCGGAGTGGCTGCGCAAAAACTAATTCAGCTGGGGAGGCTTTTAAATCCTCTTTAGGTGCAGAACGCAACCCCAATAAAACCCATGGTAGCCTGTCTACCCAATTTGCATCCGTAAGCGACGCTCCGAGTGCTGCTTTCAATGACCTATGGAAACGTTCGCATAAACCATTAGCCTGCGGGTTGTACGCGGTAGTGCAGTGGATCGTTACCCCCAGGCTGCGGGCCATCGCTGACCAAAGCTTGGAAACAAATTGACGACCTCTGTTGGACGTAATATCTGACGGAACTCCAAAACGTGCTATCCAAGTCGTTAAAAATGCGCGCGCCACCTCTTCGGCTGTGGTTGATGCCAGTGGGACCACTTCGGGCCAACGCGTGGTGCGGTCCACCATTGTCAAAAGGTGTGTGCACCCTTGTGACGGGGGGAGGGGGCCTACGAGGTTGACATGCACATGATCGAACCTCTTAGCCGGGATGTGAAACGGCTCCAAGGGGGCTCTAGTGTGTTTGTGTATTTTGGCTCGCTGGCAAGCCATGCAGGCTGCTGCCCACTCCTTAACTTGCTTGCGCAGGCTCGGCCATACAAATTTCTCTCCTACCATTTTGACCGGCGCGCGCACCCCCGGGTGTGCCAGAGAATGAATCGAGTCAAAAACGCGGCGGCGCCATGCGGCCGGCACCACGGGACATTGTCGTCCCGTGGTGCCTCGGGTCAGATTAAGGGGGGTATACCACCTTGCAGCACCCTGTTCTCCAGCCTTAACCCTGTTGGTCCAGACTAGAGCGCGCACATGTCCGCGTCGCTAACCTGATCCGCGGCCATGGCTGCATAATCTATCCCCACGCGGACTGGGGCCGCGCGCACCTCCGCGCCGCTAGCCTGCTCCGCGGCCATGGCTGTATAATCTACCCCTACGCGGACTGGAGTAGTTACGGCGCGCGAGAGACAGTCTGCCACTACATTTAGTTTACCCGCTACGTGTTGAATATCGGTAGTAAACTCGGAGATTGCAGCCAGCTGCCTCTGCTGCCGGCCTGACCACGGCTCTGAAACCTTGGCCATCGCGAAAGTCAGTGGCTTGTGGTCGACGAACGCAGTGAAACAGCGTCCTTCCAGCCAGAACTGGAAGTGGCGAATGGCCAAGTGGAGTGCTAACAACTCCCTGTCGAACGCGCTGTATTTTCGCTCGGTATCGCGCAAAGTCCTGCTGAAAAAAGCGAGCGGCTGCCAAGCCCCGGCAACCCGCTGCTCCACAACCGCCCCTATGGCCACATGTGACGCGTCAGTAGTGAGCGCTATGCGGGCCGTTGGGTCTGGGTGTGCTAACAACGCAGCGTTTGCCAAGGCTGTTTTAACCTCCGAGAATGCGCGCTCCCGCTCCGGAGACCATTCGATTTTATTTGTGGGTTTTTGTTTTTTAAGCGCGGCATACAGTGGTTGCATGAGCTGCGCTGCGCAGGGGAGGAAACGGTTATAAAAATTCACCATTCCCAAAAACTCCTGTAATGCTTTGACCGTTTGTGGCTGGGGAAAATTTGTTACTGCGCGCACTTTGTCCGGCAGCGGAACTGCTCCTTCTGGAGAGACGCGGTGCCCCAAAAAATCAATCTGCGTCACCCCGAACTGACACTTCGCTGGGTTGATTATTAACCCATGCTCTCCCAACCTCCGGAAAACTGCCGTTAAGTGGTTTTCGTGTTCCTCTTTGGACGCGCTGGCTACCAAAATGTCGTCCAGGTAGACGAACACAAAGGGGAGATCACGCAACACCGCGTCCATCATGCGTTGGAACGTCTGCACAGCGCCTTTAAGCCCAAACGGCATGTGCAAAAACTCGAAAAGGCCAAACGGAGTTATTACCGCTGTTTTGGGCATGTCCTCAGCGCATACTGGGACTTGATGGTACCCGCGGACCAAGTCTATTTTAGAAAAAATGCATGCCCCCGCCAGATGAACGGAAAAATCTTGGATATGCGGGATTGGGTAGCGGTCGTGCGCTGTAGCGTTGTTCAACCTGCGGAAATCACCGCAAGGTCTCCACGAGCCGTCAGCTTTAGGGACCATGTGAAGCGGGGAAGCCCATGGGCCGTTCGAACGCCGAATGATGGCCAGTTTTTCAAGGTTGGCGAGCTCCTCGCGCGCTATGGTCAGTTTAGCTGCATCCAAGCGCCGAGCTTTTGCAAAAACGGGGGGACCGGCGGTAGTAATAAAATGTTCCACTCCGTGTTTAGCGACGGCTGCTGAAAATGTGGGAACCGTGAGTGCTGGAAACTGAGTGAGGAGTGTGTGGAACTTACCGCTTGCCGTAGCGACGTTGGCTTGTGCTGTGGGCGGGGTCACTCTGGCTGCACAGGGAATAGAGTAAAAAGAGAGTGCATTAACCAAGCGTCTATTGGGAAGATCAACCAACAACCCATGTGAGCACAGAAAATCAGCCCCTAACATGTTGAAGCTCACCGCAGCTATAATAAAAGTCCACTCAAATGTACGGCCTTGCAGGGACAGAAGCAGAGTCTTCTCACCGAAGGTCTTAATGCTCGAGCCGTTCGCTGCCAATGCTCCGTGACTCCCGAGGCCTGCCAGCCGGTCAGCATAGGTTGGCATGATGAAACTCACTTGGGAGCCTGTGTCCACGAGGAATTGCCTCCCCGAACACGCATCCGTCAAGTAGAGCAGCTTGTTCTGTTCACCGAGGGCCACGGCTGCTACCGACCCCCGGCTCTGCCGTTTCCCGAGCTCTTGAACTGACACGGTGGTATACACTTGCGTGCCCTCTCTGCAAAGCGGCGATGGTAGAAACAGAGGTCATCTCCTCCGCGATGTTTGGCCTTCACCGCCGCCGTTGCCGGTGGGTCTGCTGCCACCGCCTCTGGCCCCCTGCCATCTCCGGCCATCGCGTCGAGTCCTGTCGCTGCTGCGGTGGCTGCGCGCTGTCTGCTGGCGTTGAGAATCCGCTGTGCCTCCTGGGCCAGCGCGCAGAAGTCCCACTGGGCCAACAACAGTGAGCCGGCCAGGGTCGCTCTCATGGCCGACGGTAGGGTTCTCAGGAAAATGTGGGTGAAGAGAAAGTCGTCGCCGTCTGAGCCCCACAGCCTCAGCATATCTTCCATCAGGTCGACGGGTGTGCTATCTCCCAAGTCGTTCAGGGCCAGGAGTCTCTCCGCGCTTTCCTGGACTGAGGGAGTGAAGCGCTGGATGAGTGCCGCCTTCAGCCCGCCGTATTTGTCTTCGGCCGGTGGGCGCTGCACCAGGCTCTGCACATGTCGAGCCGTGCGGTTGTCGAGCTTGGCAATAACGTGGTAGAATTTCGTGTCATCTGCCGTTATTCCCCGGAGAGCGAACTGAGCTTCGGTCAAGAGGAACCAGGAGCACGGGTTGTCCTGCCAGAAATCTGGTAGTTTGACTGAGACTGCGCTCGCCTGGCTGGTTCCTGGCGAGTCCGGCTCGGGGGAATTTCTTCCGCTCATGATACGTCTTAAGGTCACCAGTGTCTTAAGGTCTTAAGGTCACCAGTGTCTTGTCTCCAACATCCTCCAAACAGAAAAAGAGACACATCCTCCCACATCCGTCCTTTTTATACCCAGGACATCAAAGTACAGAGTCACATTGTCTTTTAATCCCAAGACACAATACATCATCCTTCAGGTCTTCTCCCCTCCACCTAAAACCACTGGTGGTCAGGAAATCCCTCAAGGCCACCTCTTTGCATAACAAAGATCACATTTCGCATCCTCCTGTCATCCCCAGGAGACCCAGACCTATCGTTCATTCTGAGACGTGAAGCAAGAGTAATATACATATGCAGCCAACTCACATATGTGTCCCACACATTAGCTATTAGCTGCTTCGCTAGCTGGGTGACTGATTCCATTTGGCTAGCCATCTGCATCACCTGGCTTAGCATAAAATTTGCTTGTGGTTAGCAATAGCTTCTCCTTTAGCCACTCGTTGTTTGTGCTGTATGCTAGCTTGTCATGGATCAGCTCATCTTCCAAAGGCCCAAAGGCACACATGCTTGCTAAGGTTCAGAGCTCCATAACATAATATTGAGTTGACTCACCTGCTTTTTGGCAGTGGTCGAAGAATCTGCATCTTTGCATCATCACGTTGCACCTCTCGCCGAAAATTCTTTCCATTAGGCTCACACAATCAGTGTCCATTTGGCCCAGAGTGTGGCGCACCCGTTGTCCTTCCTTGCCAAGACAGTGAATCAGGACATTCTTCTGTCTCTCTTCATCGGCGTCACCCAGGCCAGTCGCGTCAACATAGTTGGCAAATCAGTCCAGCCAGTGGTGCTACGGTGTAGGTGGCATGCCTGGTGACTCCAAAAATGGAGGTGGTGGTCTCGCGCACGCTCCTGTGGTTTTACCTCTCGTCGCCAAATGTTATTTCTGAAAATAGCGAGACGTGAGCCATCATACTGCAAACGAACAACCTTTATTTGTAGATTCACCAATATAAATACACGGGCAGTAGCCCACCTGACGTCATACTCCCTGACACCAGACGTCGGCCATGGGAAGTCCCATAGTACAAACCCTCCCAAACTCACATGTTACAGACGCACATTTTTTTGTAACAACAATGACATCATTTTGAGGAAAAGGAGGAATGGGAGGTTCAATCTTGCGCATGTGCAGTCAACGCGGTCACAAAATTTGGGCTGCACACAGACATCCGCGGACTGGAGACGATGATGTAACTTGCACTCTAATTTGCTAATTTAGACTAATTTGCTCTTTTTGCACTCCATGCCACTTTAACCCTCTATGTGCCCTGATATGCGCCTTAAATCACTACATGCTGTCTTAACTTTTATTGTATTTAGTTATTTTGCACACCCTTAGGATTTTTAGTTAGCGTCTGGTTGGGGGTTGGTTTTCTTTGCACTGATGTTTGATGTTTAATGTTTGGTGTTAGATGTTATACTTTATATTCATATTTCCTACTTAGTGTTTACCTTGCTGCACTGTGGGTCTCAGAATAACATAATTTCAATTCTCTGTATGTGCTGTACATATGGCAGAATTGACAATAAAGTTGACTTTGACTAATTTTCGTCACAGAAGCTGCGCGGTTGAGTGGACGTGGACAACAGAGATGCAGCATGAATCCAGCTTAACCATAAACCATGCTTGGTAAGCTAACTTCATAGCAGCACTGTTGGCACTGAAGCTAATGCTTCTGGCTTAACAACACTGGGTGGGGACTGGATCATCACAGTCAACAGCATTGTGCTGGGGGTGTAAATACACCGGATCACTGGTTAGTGACGTTGTGGGGGCATAGTGTGTGAGTGTTTTCTCACACCCAAAGAGGGGTATGGTGTTGGACTTCTCCACCCAGGGAACAATGGACCGAAAGAGAAGGTGTCACCGGGGGGTATCAGATGGGACAGTAAAGGACTATGCAGCCCCCGGGAGAGGAAGAATGACCAGAGCAGCCATGGCTGCTCAGAGAAGAAGTGTGTAATAGCGGCCCCAGCGTAATGTTATGTTAATTTGCCACACATTCCTTTGTGAGACAACAATGTATGATGGTCAGAAGATCCAGGTCTCTATGCATGGGACTAAAGATATAAAAGGAGAGTGTACAGAGACCTGAGAGGCTTTTTAGCCTCAGCGCTGTGGCGCTGAAGGCTTATAGCTGTTTTGCTGTTATGTTGTTGGAGAAAGAATAAAGTTCTGTGTTGTCCAGCTCATTGCCTTGCCTGCACCCTTTCTCTACACTGGTGACCCCTGACGTGCCATGAAGAGCGAGCTCACCTGCATACTTTCTCCACACTGGTGGGTGACCCTGACACACCATGGAGAGCGAGCCGAGCACCACCCTGGAGACGGCCAGGAGAAAGCGCATCAGCGCCGTGTGCACGGTTTCAGTCAAGCTCTCAGACTCTGGCTTCATGACCCGACAGCGGGGTTTCTGCGCATAGAAGCCCAGTGTACACTCCGCGGGAGAACCATGAATGACACAACAAGCTACTAAGTGGTCGCTGCGCCAGACACATGCACCACGCAACAGGCAACAAGTCTGCTTCAGGAACTGACCGGCCGCAGTGAAAGCGAACCTGGTCAACTCGCTGTTGCGGATGACTAGGGACTACCGCGCACTGACGCAGGAAACAGATCCACCATCCAGACACAAATTGGGTTGACCGCCTGCCCAGAGTTCACTTGAGGGCTGCGCTCCACACCTAAGGAGGATCTGGCAGCCTCCCCAACAGAACTTGTTTTTTTTCTTAGCTGCTGCTTATCACCGGAGAGTTTTCACTGGAAAATCTCGCACCCGAGGCAGATCCGCCCACACAATTTTTGCGCGGTCCGGAGGCTTTTAACATACCGGGCTGGCCCACCATTGTTTTCCCTGCACATTCGTCCCAAAAAGCCTGCAGAATGCCAGTTTTGTTTCCGTCAGGCATGATGCACACCGGACCCCGCTGCGCCCACCGCACAATGGACCGTTCACCGTGTTGGAACCTGGGGCAAACCAGCAGGGTGGTTCAACTGGACCAGCAACCCCCCGCCACAGCCGTTATGGGCCACAGCTCAAACCCAAAGGACAGGGGGTTAGTGCCCCTTCTGGGTGTTTGGGGGGGGGGGCCTGCGTGGAGGCATAGTGTGTGAGTGTTTTCTCACACCCAAAGAGGGGTATGGTGTTGGACTTCTCCACCCAGGGAACAATGGACCGAAAGAGGTGTCATTACCGGGGGGTATCAGATGGGACAGTAAAGGACTATGCGCCCCCCCCCCCCCCCCCCCGGGGAGAGGAAGAATGACCAGAGCCACCGTGGCCACTCAGAGAAGTGTGTAATAGTGGCACGGGTATAATGTTATGTTAACTTGCCACACATTCCTTTGTGAAGCAACAATGTATGATGGTCGGAAGATCCAGGTCTCTATGCATGGGAATAAAGATATAAAAGGAGTGTGCACAGAGACCTGAGAGGCTTTTTAGCCTCAGCGCTGTAGGCTTATAGCTGTTTTGCTGTTATGTTGTTGGAGAAAGAATAAAGTTCTGTATCGTCCAGCTCATTGCCTCGCCTGCATCCTTTCTCTATAACGTAAGGAAAGGGAACCCAGAAGAGCAAAACCTGCTTGTTCCCATTCTGCAGTTAAAATAATTATTTTTAAGTTGGGGGGACACATATGTGGGTTTCATATGCACAAATGTATACCACCTTATGCTTCATGTGTATGTCACTGTATGCTTACTGTATGCTTCACGTCTCAGATGAACAAAGGACTGAGCCTCCTGGGAGATAACAGGAGGATGTGAAATGTGGGCTTTGGTAGGCAAAGAGATGGCCGTGGGGGATTTCGTGGCTGCCAGTGACTTTGGGTGGGGGGTGATAAGATCTGAAAGGGATGCATTGTTACTTGGGATTAAATGCATTGTGACTGGAGCTTTGAAGCTCCTGGGGTATAAAAGGAGATGAATGTCTGGTTTCTTCCTCTTTTCCTGTATTGTTGATGTTGGAGAATGTGAATAAACCTGACTCGTGAGATAAACTCTGCCTCGTCCTTTCACATTTCCACACTGGTGACCCTAAGACGATGAGTGAAAGAAATTCCCCCGAACCAGCCGGATCAGGAGCTCCCAGCCAGGCGTATGCCGCTACCGTCCAGCAACCGGACTTTTGGCGAGACATTCCGTGCTCCTGGTTCCTCTTGGTCGAAGCACAGTTCGCCCTCGGGGGATAACGGTAGATGAGACGAAATTCTACCATGTAATCGCCAAGCTCGACAACCGCACAGCCCGGCATGTGCAGAGCCTTTTGTTGAAGCCACCGACCGACGACAAATACGCCGCGTTGAAGGCTGCGCTCATCCAGCGCTTTACTCTCTCAGCCCAGGAGAGAGCGGAGAGACTCCTGGCTCTGAACGACTTGGGAGAGGCACGCCCGTTGACCTGATGGAGGATATGCTGAGGTTGAGGGGCTCAGACGGCGACGACTTCCTCTTCACCCACATTTTCCTGAGAACCCTACCGTCGGCCACGAGAGCGACCCTGGCCGGTTCGCCATTGTTGACCCAGCGAGACTTCCACGCGCTGGCCCAGGAGGCGCACCGGATTCTCAACACCAGCAAACAGCGCGCGGCCACCGCAGCGGCGACAGAGTGCGGCGCGACGGCCGGAGACAGCGAGGGGCCGGAGACGGCGGCAGCAGACCCACTGACGGCGGCGGCGGCGGGGGCCAAGGATCGCGGAGGAGACACCCTCTGTTTCTACCATCGCCGCTTTGCAGAGAAGGCACGCAAATGTATACCACCGTGCCATTTCAAGCACTCGGGAAACACCAAGACCGGGGGTCGGTAGCAGCTGCGGCCCTCGGGGAGGAGAACAAGCTGCTCTACTTGAAGGATGCGCGCTCGGGGAGGCATTTCCTCGTGGACACAGGCTCCCAGTTGAGTTTCATCACACCTTCCTCCGCTGACCGGCTGGCGCCTTCTAGTGGTCCCGGGGTGTCAGCAGCGAACGGCTCGGTGATTAAGACCTTTGGTGAGAGGACTCTGCTTCTGTCCCTACACGGCTGTACATTTGAGTGGTCTTTTGTAATTGCTGCAGTGAATTTCAATATGTTAGGGGCTGATTTTCTGTGCTCACATGGTTTGTTGGTTGATCTTGCTAACAGGCGCCTGGTTAATGCACTCTCTTTTTATTCTATTCCCTGTACAGCTCGAGTGGCCCCGCCAACAGCACAAGCCAACGTCACAGCTGCGGGTGGTAAGTTCCACACACTGCTCACTCAGTTCCCAGCACTCACGGTCCCAACATTTTCGGCGGCCGTGGCTAAACACGGGGTGGAACATTTTATTACTACCACCGGACCACCCGTTTTTGCAAAAGCTCGGCGCTTGGATTCAGCTAAACTGACCATAGCGCGTGAGGAGTTCGCCAACCTGGAAAAGTTGGCCATCATCAGGCGTTCGAAAAGCCCATGGGCTTCACCGCTTCACATGGTCCCGAAAGCTGATGGCTCGTGGCGACCTTGCGGAGATTTCTGCAGGTTGAACAACGCTGCAGCGCACGACCGCTACCCAATCCCGCATATCCAAGATTTTTCAGTTCATTTGGTGGGGGTGCGCGTTTTTTCTAAGATAGACTTGGTACGCGGTTACCACCAGGTCCCAGTGCGTGCTGAGGACATACCCAAAACAGCGGTAATAACTCCGTTCGGTCTATTCGAGTTTTTGCGCATGCCGTTTGGGCTTAAAGGCGCTGCACAGACGTTCCAATGCATGATGGACGCGATGTTGCGCGATCTCCCCTTCGTGTTTGTCTACCTGGACAATATTTTGGTAGCCAGCGCGTCCGAAGACAAACACGAAAACCACCTCACGGCAGTTTTCCAGAGGTTAGGAGAGCACGGGTTAATAATCAACCCAGCGAAGTGTCAGTTCGGGGTGACGCAGATTGATTTTTTGGGGCATCGCGTCTCTCCAGAAGGAGCGGTTCCTCTGCCTGACAAAGTGCGCACGGTAACAAATTTTCCCCAGCCACAAACGGTCAAAGCATTACAGGAGTTTTTGGGAATGGTGAATTTTTATAACCGTTTCCTCCCCCGCGCAGCGCAGCTCATGCAACCATTGTATGCCGCACTAAAAAAACAAAAACCCGCAAATAAAATCGAATGGTCTCCGGAGCAAGAGCGAGCATTCTCGGAAGTTAAAACAGCCCTGGCAAATGCTGCGTTGTTAGCACATCCAGACCCAACGGCCCGCATGGCGCTCACTACTGACGCGTCAGAGGTGGCCATAGGGGCGGTCGTGGAGCAGCAGGTAGCCGGGGCTTGGCAACCGCTCGCCTTTTTCAGCAGGACCTTGCGCGATAGTGAACGAAAATACAGCGCATTCGACAGGGAGTTGTTAGCTCTCCACTTGGCCATTCGTCACTTCCAGTTCTGGCTGGAGGGACGCCGTTTCACCGCGTTCGTTGATCACAAGCCGCTGACTTTCACGATGGCCAAGGTTTCAGAACCGTGGTCAGGCTGGCAGCAGAGACAGCTGGCCGCGATCTCAGAGTTTACTACCGATATCCAGCATGTGGCGGATAAACTTAATGTAGTGGCAGATTGCCTCTCACGCGCCGTGGCGGCTCCAGTCCGCGTGGGGGTAGATTGCAGCGTGGCCCGGAATCGGGCACGCTGCCTGGCCCCGTTCACCACAGTTTTCAGCACGTTTTTATACCTAAGGCTTTAAAAAACGCGGAGTTTGTTTTTGTCAGACACGATGCCCATCGCCCGCCGCTACGACCACCTTATGATGGACCATTTAGAGTGCTGGAAACAGGGGATAAGCATTTTTTGCTAGATTTGGGGGGCAGGAAGGAGAAGATTGGCATTAACAGGCTCAAACCCGCCTTTGTGGTGGCGGACGAAAATGTGCTGTTGGCCAGGGCTCCTCGGCGTGGCAGACCCCCTAGGGGACATTCCCCAGAACACCCACAGGGATTGACTAACAGTTCTCACCCCCAGATAGCAGCCCCGCAGCAGGATGGCGCCACGGAAGTGTTGAAGCCTGCTTACAGCAGATATGGGAGGAGACTGAGGCCCAAGCAGCACGTGGGCTGATGTGTAATGATTTTATCATGACAGGCTGACTGTTATTCCATTGTTACATCTTAGACGTTTGGGGGGGGGGGGTCATGTAGGGACACATATGTGGGTTTCATATGCACAAATGTATACCACCTTATGCTTCATGTGTATGTCACTGTATGCTTACTGTATGCTTCACGTCTCAGATGAACAAAGGACTGAGCCTCCTGGGAGATAACAGGAGGATGTGAAATGTGGGCTTTGGTAGGCAAAGAGATGGCCGTGGGGGATTTCGTGGCTGCCAGTGACTTTGGGTGGGGGGTGATAAGATCTGAAAGGGATGCATTGTTACTTGGGATTAAATGCATTGTGACTGGAGCTTTGAAGCTCCTGGGGTATAAAAGGAGATGAATGTCTGGTTTCTTCCTCTTTTCCTGTATTGTTGATGTTGGAGAATGTGAATAAACCTGACTCGTGAGATAAACTCTGCCTCGTCCTTTCACATTTCCACAAAGTGAAGATTTTTCCTGCTGTCATGTAGAAAAGCACTGTAGAAGGTTAAAACCAAAAACGCACCATGTTTTTAGTCAATAGGACATTGAAAGAAAAAAAAAAAACTGCTGATTGTCTCCGTTGTGTCATAGAGTTAATCAAGCTTACAATATCGTTGGTATCAATTCACTTCTTGCGTTTTAGCTTTTGACAGAGTATGCAATCTGAAGTCCAGTGGTGAAATAAAAACTGACAGTGCTAATTTCACCCAAGGACAAAGATGAAGGTTGATTCTCAAGGGAAATCCTTGATCACTTGTGTAAAGTGTGGAAATCCCAGCTGACAGTGTGACCTCCTCCCCATCTGCTTCTGATAGCTGCCACTGAAGAAAGCACTGCATATCAATTACAGCAACAAAAGAACTGTTTGGCAGGAAAATGCCACACATTTTATACTGGAATAAAAGACATAAAATAAAGAGGCTACTCTCTTAATTCACACCTGTACGTGCTTATTTGGGGAGAATGCAAGTCTTTGTCTTCAGTTTTTGCTCAAGGGACAGAGACAACAATTCTAAAGATGAACAAAAGCTTTCTGCATCAAAAAGCATGTTCCATTACAGCTAAAGAACAGGGTTGGGTTTTTTTTTTTTGTCATTTAAAGCGTGTATTTTCCAACAAACGTGTTTCTTGCTGGGCTGAGGTTCACTTGTAAGGGGAATAAAAATTCTCTCCTGCCACCCAGAGGCCATAGTACACAACTACAAACCTGCCAACTTTTCGGAAAAGCTTGGAATGAGCTGTAGAAAGATTTGTGCGGGGGGTACTGGGGGTAGGGATGCAGTGGGCATTCATTTGTACAAAAGTTTTTTTCCAACGCATACACTTCTTTACCTCAGAACAAGTTGTAGAACATGTTCAGTCTGCTTTATCTAATGGTTGTGCTGAATGAATTTGTAAGGTAAGTTGATCTATTGTATAGGACAACTTGACCCAACATTAGGGCTGTGCAATATGATGACATATATCGGATGACGATATAAAAATGTCTATCATTTCATAGAATACTTATAGTGGAGTGAAAAAGTGTTTGCCCCTTCCTGATTTCTCTTTTTCAGGGATGGCAACAGGAAATTCTGATTTCAGCTGAAATCTAATTTGGTCGATTGACTTATGGGGGGGCCGGAGGGGCACAGCCCCCCTGAAGCTAGGAGGTTTTCAGTAAAACAGAAGTAATTTAGACTGAAAAAAATGATTAAAAAAAAAATGAAATACTAGACTTGTGGCCGACACACATTGTGGGCTCACGCTGCCACAGAAACAGAACTGAATGTGTATTGTGGAGTGTCACGTCTGCAAGGACTGAGGACTCAAATCTACAGGAGGTAACAAGGAAGTGTGAGATTTGTCTCTTTGTCCCACAGAAGACGCCCCGGAGGGTATTCCGGTTCATCAAGAAATGAGAGACAATGGTGAAGCTTCAAAGGGATGCTTTGTAACTGTATGTTGACAGAACACAAGCTCCTAGCATTCTCAAAGCAGGAAAGAGAAAGAATCATACTTCAACCCCCTTTTATACATTTCCAGCATCAGAATTCAAGTCACATGGTGTCTTCAGTCAACATACAGTTACAAAGCATCCCTTTGAAGCTTCACCATTGTCTCTCATTTCTTGATGAACCGGAATACCCTCCGGGGCGTCTTCTGTGGGACAAAGAGACAAATCTCACACTTCCTTGTTACCTCCTGTAGATTTGAGTCCTCAGTCCTTGCAGACGTGACACTCCACAATACACATTCAGTTCTGTCTCTGTGGCAGCGTGAGCCCACAATGTGTGTCGGCCACAGACTTAGATAAAACATTAAATTTAATGAAAAGTTAACTTACTTTTTCTTCAATGTTGTCTCACTGTCTTTAGTCCAACATATTTAACAGTTCTATAAGAGTTTATTACACTATTTACACTGGTCACCAAGTCACTTCTAATGTGAAACTTTCTTCCTTTTGGCAGCAAGCTGTGTCGGTCTCTGAACTTTGAACTTCATCTCCTTTTCTGTTTTCTTCAGAAACTGTCCGAGTGTTTCTGTCACCTCGTCGAACTTTGAGCCAATTTTCACCTTTACCATCACTTTTCTCTCAAGCCAATTCCATCGGAACTTATTTCTGACACTTGTTTATTTCTAGCACTAATGACTCCTGATCCTTCGATAAAAATCTCATAATTCCGCTGAAAACAATACCGAAAGCTCTGAATTCCAACACGAACCAGGGATGTGATTTGGGGTTGGGGAAATTATCTGAAAATTTAGCAGGAGGTCTGGGGGACGCAGTCCCCCTGCGGGGTCCGGGGCAGAGCCCCTGTGGTGGGGCAAGAGGGGCAAAGCCCCCCCGAAGC
Organism: Pholidichthys leucotaenia; assembly: GCA_020510985.1. Lineage (NCBI taxonomy): Eukaryota > Metazoa > Chordata > Actinopteri > Cichliformes > Pholidichthyidae > Pholidichthys > Pholidichthys leucotaenia. The sequence continues at coordinate 201,764,168 of CM035837.1, read as the reverse complement.
TCCTGGGTTTTTATGATTTTTAAGTACCAGAACTGTGCTTAAATGACATAAAACAAACAGCTGAATGCCACTTATTACTGTATACAGACATACCGGGAGAACTGAGGCGAAAACGCTGTGGTTGCCGGGCTGGAGTAAGGCGGAAGACAAAAAGTATAAGATACAGACCCTCCCTTCCATCCATTGTCATGGGGAATGTACGGTCGTTACTTATTTATTTAGCGAATGCAAAGTCCTTAAGCCAAGCAGTTGCCTCCTGGTTTGCTGTATGGAGGGTGTGTAATCCTCCTTCCAGTCTTTGGAGCGGGCAAGCCTCTATGATGTGTTCCATTGTTTGCTCCTCTCCACATGCGCACAGAGGGCTAGGGCTACTGCCCCATCTGTAAAGGCTGGCCAAGCAGGGGCCATGTCCAGTCCTGAAGCGATTGAGTGTAGACCACTGTCTCCTTGGGAGGTTGGTGCCCGGGACCTGTTGGTTGGGGTTTATCACCAGCTGTTTGTTTGGGACCTCCTTGGTCTCCCATTCCTCTTGCCAAGCTGTCTGGATGGTAAAGTCAGCTGGGGGAGGGTTTTTCCAAATCGGCCGTCTGGATGAAAGTCGGGCAGTGGGTGGAGTGTAGATATCTGCATGGATTGGTAAGTGAGGAGAATCTTTAACTTTTTGGAGCATCCTTTGAGTTAATGCTGCTCGCCGGATGTGTGGAGGGGCTATGTTTGACAGTACAGAGAGCCAGGGGAGTGGTGTTGAGCGGATTGTTCCAGTTATAGTTCTCATGGTTGTGTTGAGCTGGGTGTCTACATGGTGTGTGTAAGATGACCTGGACCAGACAGGGGCACAATATTCTGCTACAGAGTATGAAAGGGCCAGTGCTGAGGTGCGCAGGGTGGAGACTGCCGCCCCCCATTTTGCACCAGCGAGCTTGCAGAGCAGGTTGTTTCGTACCTTCACCTTAGCAGCCGTCCCCTTTAGATGTTCCTTGAAGGATAAGGTCCTATCAAGGGTCACTCCAAGATAAGTTGGATTTGGGGCATGCTTAAGCTTGAGTCCGCTCAGGTGGATGTTTAGTTCTCTGGCAGCTTTTGCATTGTGGAGATGGAATACACTGGAGACGGTTTTTGCTGGGCTTGGTTTTAGACGCCAGATTTTGCAGAACTGGTCCAGTTTGGCAAGATCTTCCGTGAGCACCCGTTCCAGTGGTTCAAAGTCTGGTGCTTGGAATGCCAAACAGATGTCGTCTGCATAGGTGAATTTGCGGGATTTTGTAGTAGGCAGGTCGTTTATGTAGAGGTTGAACAGAGTTGGAGCTAGAACTGAGCCTTGTGGGAGTCCGTTTTTCTGCATTCTCCATGCACTTGTCTTCTGACTGAGGTGGACTCTGAACCTTCGGTTGGTCAGCAGGGTTTTTATAATTGCTGTTGCCCAAGCAGGGATCGCCTTTATAAGTTTCAGGAGGAGGCCTTTGTGCCAGACCGTATCATAGGCGGCTGTAAGGTCGAGAAACACAGCCCCTGTCTTCAGTCTGCTCTCGAAGCCATTTTCGATGAAGGTGGTTAGGGCCAGTACTTGTTCTCCGGTACTGCGGTCCTTGCGGAAACCTGCTTGATCCACACTTAGAATATCCTCTACCTCTGGGGAAATGCGTTGCAGAATTAGGCGCTCCATGATTTTGTAAGGAACGCTGAGTAGGGAGATTGGGCGGTAGCTTGCTGGTAATTTGTGGTCTTTGCCAGGTTTTGGGATGGCAATGACCTTTGCTGTCCGCCATTTCTTTGGGATCGAGTTTGTTTGTGTGATCCTTGTGTAGAATTGTGTCAACCAGGTTAGGGCTCGGGGGCCAAGATTTTTCATGAATTCTGGGAAGATGTTATCGTATCCTGCTGCCTTTCCACATTTCAGGCTCTGTAGGACTTTCTCCAGTTCAGCAGCCTCGAAGGGTTCAGGGTTCGTTTCCTCTACAGGCATTTTTTGGTGTTTTTTTAGCTCAGTTGTAACTGCTCTTTTGGTGTCTTTGTCTTGGGGTGCTTTGGCGATAGTCAGTAGGTGGGATGCAACTTGGTTGGGTGTGACGGATGCTCGGCTTTGGCTAGGGGGCTTCTGTGCAGCTCCTAGGCGACGGATGAGGCTCCAACATTTCCTGCTAGAGTGGGTAAAGCTCCGGTCAGCAACTGTCTCCTCCCATTTCTTTCGCCGAGCTGTATTTAGCGATTCAATGAGATGGTCTGCTATCTCTGGGTCCCCTGATGTTTGATAGGATTGTAGGAGGGCAGCACTTTCTCCGTCCAAACATGGGACATAGAGGGGTCGGTAGCCTCGTGGGATTGCAGTATGGGCAGCCTTGAAGATTGCGCTGCAGAAGCGGTTGTATGCTTCATCTACAGTGATGGTGTGGAGTGGGATGGTAACAACGCTCCGGTCCAGAGTTTCACTGAATTTCTTCCAGTTGGCTTTGCGGAAGTTCCAGCGCATCTTCCTTGGGCTGTATATGACTGGAAGTTGTAGGCCAATGTGTACAAGCAGGGGCCGGTGTTGGCTGTGTGGAAAATCATCAAGAATGAGGATCTGTGTAGGATATGGCTCCCCATTCAAAGAGCTGACCCAACACAGGTCAGGAGAATAGTCCTTCTTCCACCTAGCAGAGTGGAAGGTTCCTCTTTGTTTGGGGTCGTATATCAAAGCGAGGTCATTTCTGGATGCCCAGTCTGAAAGTGCCTTCCCATCACTGTCCACTGCTGGGTACCCCCAGTCAGGGTGATGGCTGTTAAAGTCCCCCACATAGATGGCAGGGTGGGGTAGGGTGGGTAAGACCTGCAGATCCCAGTTGGCATTAGGGGGCTTGTACACATTGACAATATGGAAGCCACCAATGATTATGGTGTCTGAGAAATGTGTTGTTATCAGGTGATTTGCTTCAACTATGTCAGAACGCACATAGGTGGCACGTCCATGTTTAGCATGTAGAACATAGCACAGGAGGTCAAAGCCTTTGATGGTGAAGCGGCCAGCTTCCTCTGTGCCAATATGAGTCTCTTGGAGGCAGATTACGTCAATCGAATGTTGGAAGGTGAGGACTTCGATAAGGCTTCGCTTGGCTGCAGATAGGCCTTCAACGTTTAGTTGTAATATGCGAAGGGCCGATCCTACCACAAAGTGCTCTTGGGGCTGTTTGCTTTCGGCTTTAGGACTGTGACTAGGATTCTTCTTTGACTTGGCACAGAGGCGTCGTCTCTTCGAATTTAGTCTGCTGGTAGGATCATTAGCTTCCCCAGGCGAGCCCGGGTACTGGCGGAGGGCGCGACGAGAACGCTGATCCATTGCCCCCCACGGTCGTTACTGGGAAAGGTAGATGAGCTAGCGGCTATCTCCCGCTACGATAGCATATACCGGGGAATGCTCTCTCCTTTTGTTTACCGAGACGTGGCTATCTGAACTAGCAGCAGCAGATGCTAACACTGAGCTGGAGGGTTTCCACGTGATACAGGCAGACTGAACACCAGACAGTGGCAAATCAAGGGGCGGTGGAGTGATAATGTATGTTAACAACAACTGGTGCAGACCGGGACATATCACTGTTAAACAACGACACTGCAGCAAAGACATTGAGTTGCTAGCTGTTAGCATGCGGCCTACATATCTCCCGAGGGAATACTAACACGTATTCCCTCGGGAGATATGTAGGTCAGTGTTAGCATCTGCTGCTATCTGAACTAGCAGCAGATGCTAACACTGAGCTGGAGGGTTTCCACGTGATACAGGCAGACTGAACACCAGACAGTGGCAAATCAAGGGGCGGTGGAGTGATAATGTATGTTAACAACAACTGGTGCAGACCGGGACATATCACTGTTAAACAACGACACTGCAGCAAAGACATTGAGTTGCTAGCTGTTAGCATGCGGCCTACATATCTCCCGAGGGAATACTAACACGTGATCTGCATTGTTGTTTATGCAAATCCGACAGCGAACGCTGGGACAGCGCGTGACGTCATCCATTCAGTAACCAGCAGGCTGCAGACAGAACACCCAGATGCTCTTCTCCTCATCTCAGGCAATTTCAACCATGTTTCACTGTCTCCCATTCTACCCACGTTTACCCAGTATGTCACATGCCACACTAGAGACAATAAAACACTGGACTTATTCTACGCAAACACTAAGGAGGCGTACACCTCATTACAACTCCCCCCACTCGGGAGATCGGATCACAACTTGGTTCCTCTCCGGCTGGTGTACAAACCCCTAGCGCACAGACAACCTCCGGCCATGCGCACAGTGAAGTTATGGTCTGAGGAGGCAATGGACACTCTAAAGGGCTGTTATGAAACCACCGCCTGGGAGCAGCTCTGCGATCCACATGGTGAGGACATCGATGGCCTCACTCACACCATCACGGACTACATCATCTTCTGTGTGGACAACACCGTTCCCACCAAGACCATACGGTGTTGCTCAAACAACAAACCCTGGATCAACCCTGAGATAAAAACACTTCTGAGAGAGAAGAAGAGGATCTTCAGGTCGGGGAACAGGGAGATGCTGAAGTCCGTACAGAGGGAGCTGAGGAGAAAGATCAGAGAAGGCAAGGACAGCTTAAGGAAGAAGATGGAGGTCAAGCTGCAACAGAGCACATCAGCGGGGTCTGGAGAAACCTTAAAACCATCTCTGGGCTCCAGAATACCTCCCCCCAGGCCACGGGGGGCAGGGAGTGGGCGAACAATCTGAATCTGTTTTTCAATAGGTTTGACCAACCGCCCTCCCCCCTGACTGCACAACAACCACTGCTGCCTCTAAAGACATCAAGTCCTGCTGCCCACTCCCCACTCCACCAACACTCCCCCACTCCCAACACACAGCCCCCCAACCTGGCCCTGACTAAGACCCAGGTGAGGACGGAGCTGAGGAAGATCAAGGCGAGGAAGGCGTCGGGACCGGACGGCATCAGCGCAAAGCTCCTCAAATCCTGTGCAGACCAGCTGTGTGGGATTGTGGAGTACATCTTCAACCTGAGCCTGAAGCTGGAGAGGGCACCACAGCTGTGGAAAACATCTTGTGTGGTACCTGTACCAAAGACTTCCCACCCCAAAGACGTGAACAGCTACAGACCAGTGGCCTTGACGTCCCACATGATGAAGACCCTGGAGAGACTGCTCCTTGCTCACCTCCGCCCCCTGGTGGGACCAGCGATGGATCCACTCCAGTTCGCCTACCAGCATGGCATTGGGGTGGAGGATGCGGTGATCTTCCTCTTTCACCGTTCTCTGTCCCTCCTGGAGAAGCCCGGGAATGCGGTGAGGATCATGTTCTTTGACTTCTCCAGTGCTTTCAACACCATCCAACCGATGATCCTGAAGGACAAGCTGCTGTGCGCAGGGGTGGACCAGCACCTGTCACAATGGATCCTGGACTACCTCACTAACCGGCCTCAGTTTGTGAGAACCCGGGACTGTGTGTCCGACACGATCATCGGTAGCACGGGGGCCCCCCAGGGAACGGTTTTGGCTCCCTTCCTGTTCACCCTTTATACTGCGGACTTCTCACACAACACAACACACTGCCATCTACAGAAGTTCTCTGATGACTCTGCGATCGTTGGCCTCATCTCCAATGGAGATGAAGCTGAGTACAGAGGGCTTATCCAGGACTTCGTGGACTGGTGCCATCGGAACTGCCTCCAGATCAACGCGAGGAAAACTAAGGAGCTGGTGGTGGACTGCCGCAGGCAAGGACTACCCCTCACAGCACCAGTAAATATACAGGGAACAGACATCGAGATGGTGACATCCTATAAGTACCTGGGTGTTCATCTGAACAATAAACTACACTGGTCACACAATACTGACGCACTCTACAAGATGGGACAGCGCAGGCTGTTCCTACTGAGGAGACTCAGGTCTTTTGGTGTACAAGAGGCGCTGCTGAAGACATTCTATGACACGGTGGTGGCATCAGCCATCACTTTTGGAGTGGTCTGCTGGGGAATGGCATTACGGCAGCCGATAGGAAGAGACTGAACAAACTGATCAAGAAAGCTAGCTCTGTCCTGGGGCAGCGCCTTGACCCAGTGGAGGAGATAGGAGAGAGAAGGACGGTGGCTAAACTGTCATCTCTGCTGGAGTCCGAGTTCCACCCTATGCAGGACATACTGAATGCACTGAGGAGCTCATTCAGCAGCGAGACTGATAGAGAAATTACTCCTTCTCGGTCTGAACACCGCCACATGTCTCTGGATCCTGGATTTCCTGACTGAGAGACCTCAGTCTGTCCGGGTTGGAAACAACATCTCCAACTCTGTCACGCTGAGTACCAGAACCCCTCAAGGCTGTGTACTCAGTCCACTGTTGTTTACACTTCTAACACATGACTGTGTATCCAAACACGAGGGGAACCAGATTATTAAGTTTGCAGATGACACCACGGTGGTGGGACTTATTCAGAGGGATGAGGAATCAATGTACAGGGAAGAAGTGAGAGACCTGGAGGGCTGGTGCAGGGAGAACAATCTGGTGCTCAACGTGGACAAAACAAAGGAGATGATTATCGACTTCCGGCGGTCACAGCCTGAGCACGTCCCCCTCAGCATCGGCGGCCGTTTAGTGGAGAGAGTAGAGAACATCAAGTTCCTCGGAGTGCAGATCTCGCAGGACCTGACCTGGAGCAAGAATTCCTTGGAGATCAGGAAGCGAGCTCAGCAGAGACTACACTTCTTAAGGAAACTCAAACAGGCCTCTCTCCCCATCTGCATCCTCAGGACCTTCTACAGAGGTGTGGCGGAGAGTGTTCTGACGTACTGCATTGCTACATGGTACTCCAGCTGTAGTATGTCAGACAAAAAAGCCCTGCAGAGGATAGTCAAGGGGGCGGAGAGGGTAATTGGAGTCTCCCTCCCCTCTGTCCAAGAACTTTTTCAGAACCGTTGTAGGAGCAGGGCACTGAACATTGTCAAGGACCGTTCTCACCCTCTGCATAAACACTTTGAACTTCTTCCATCTGGTAAACGATTCCGGAGCATCAGAGGCAGAACCACCAGACTGATCAACAGCTTCCTCCCACAAGCTGTCAGGATGCTGAACAGCTGACCCGAAATCTCACATACACACTACTGCACCTATGGACATTTTGTATATTATAGTTAGTTATTCTTTTTCCCCAAGTATGTCTCAGGGATGTGTGAATGGATGGGGGGGGTGGGAGCTATGTGGGAGTGTGTCTTAATCATGCTGCTTCTTATATGGATGCCGAGAGAAACGCAATTTCATCTTGCCTGCACTACAGTTGTATGTACAGCAATATGACAATAAAGTTTGATTTGATTTGATTTGATTAGCAGCAGACTACACCATCCCAGGTGCACAACCGAGAAGTTTCGCAGGTCCTTCCTACCAACGGCTGTCAGACTGTACAACCTAAGCAGGGCTGCTCGCAGAGATAGCAAAAAGACGTGACAACCTCATAGTTTTGAATGCAAAAGACGCAATAGACTTATACAATGGTCCCCTCCGGCATACAACTAGGAAAATACTGGTCGCTATGGAGGGTGAGAATATGTATGGGTACATAATCATACCATGTAGAATAACTAAGTTGACGGTTGTGCTGTTTCATCCCATCTAGCAACAATGCTCTGCACTGTGTGTGTTTATATATTTACATATTTATTCCATCTAACTACAATGCTCCGCACTGGGTGTGTTTATATATCTACATATTTATTCCATCTAGCTACAATGCTCCGCACTGTGTTTATATATCTATATATTATTCCATCTAGCTACAATGCTCCGCACTGTGTGTGTTTATATGTATATCTACATATTTATTCCATCTAGCGACAATGCTCCGCACTGTGTTTATATACTCATATATTTATTCCATCCAGCTACAATGCTCCGCTCTGTGTGTCATATATATATATATATATATATACACTCACCGGCCACTTTATTAGGTACACCATGCTAGTAACGGGTTGGACCCCCTTTTGCCTTCAGAACTGCCTCAATTCTTCGTGGCATAGATTCAACAAGGTGCTGGAAGCATTCCTCAGAGAGTTTGGTCCATATTGACATGATGGCATCACACAGTTGGCACAGATTTGTCGGCTGCACATCCATGATGCGAATCTCCCGTTCCACCACATCCCAAAGATGCTCTATTGGATTGAGATCTGGTGACTGTGGAGGCCATTTGAGTACAGTGAACTCATTGTCATGTTCAAGAAACCAGTCTGAGATGATTGCAGCTTTATGACATGGCGCATTATCCTGCTGAAAGTAGCCATCAGAAGTTGGGTACATTGTGGTCATAAAGGGATGGACATGGTCAGCAACAATACTCAGGTAGGCTGTAGCGTTGCAACAATGCTCAATTGGTACCAAGGGGCCCAAAGAGTGCCAAGAAAATATTCCCCACACCATTACACCACCACCACCAGCCTGAACCATTGATACAAGGCAGGATGGATCCATGCTTTCATGTTGTTGACGCCAAATTCTGACCCTACCATCCGAATGTCGCAGCAGAAATCGAGACTCATCAGACCAGGCAACGTTTTTCCAATCTTCTATTGTCCAATTTCGATGAGCTTGTGCAAATTGTAGCCTCAGTTTCCTGTTCTTAGCTGAAAGGAGTGGCACCCGGCGTGGTCTTCTGCTGCTGTAGCCCATCTGCCTCAAAGTTCGACGTACTGTGCGTTCAGAGATGCTCTTCTGCCTACCTTGGTTGTAACGGGTGGTTATTTGAGTCACTGTTGCCTTTCTATCAGCTCGAACCAGTCTGGCCATTCTCCTCTGACCTCTGGCATCAACAAGGCATTTCCGCCCACAGAACTGCCGCTCACTGGATATTTTTTCTTTTTCGGACCATTCTCTGTAAACCCTAGAGATGGTTGTGCGTGAAAATCCCAGTAGATCAGCAGTTTCTGAAATACTCAGACCAGCCCTTCTGGCACCAACAACCATGCCACGTTCAAAGTCACTCAAATCACCTTTCTTCCCCATACTGATGCTCGGTTTGAACTGCAGGAGATTGTCTTGACCATGTCTACATGCCTAAATGCACTGAGTTGCCGCCATGTGATTGGCTGATTAGAAATTAAGTGTTAACGAGCAGTTGGACAGGTGTACCTAATAAAGTGGCCGGTGAGTATATATATATATATATATATATATATACACTACCGTTCAAAAGTTTGGGGTCACCCAGACAATTATTTTGTGTTTTCCATGAAAAGTCACACTTATTTACCACCATGAGTTGTAAAATGAATAGAAAATATAGTCAAGACATCGACAAGGTTAGAAATAATGATTTGTATTTGAAATAATAATTTTTTCCAGATACTCAACCTGCTCAAAGGAAGGTGAGTTTTATAGCTTCTCTAACCAGCTAAACTGTTTTCAGCTGTGCTAACATGATTGCACAAGGGTTTTCTAATCATCCATTAGCCTTCTGACGCAATGAGCAAACACATTGTACCATTAGAACACTGGAGTGATAGTTGCTGGAAATGGGCCTCTATACACCTATGTAGAAATTGCACCAAAAACCAGGCATTTGCAGCTAGAATAATCATTTACCACATTAGCAATGTATATTAGATATTAGAGTGTATTTCTGATTAGTTTAAAGTTATCTTCATTGAAAAAAAACAGTGCTTTTCTTTCAAAAATAAGGAAATTTCTAAGTGACCCCAAACTTTTGAACGGTAGTGTATATATATATATATTTTTTTTTTATTTATATTTATATGTACATATGTATACTTGCTGCTCTTGTTTCTTTTCTTTTTTTTCTCTTGCCTTCTGATTGTTGCTGTGAGTGTTGCAATCCTGGAATTTCCCCATTGTGGGACTAATAAAGGCTTATCTTATCTTATAATACTGACTTATGTTCCAAGAAGATAGTATTCCTAAAATATTCCAACAAGCATTATCCATCACATGCTTTAACACTTAATCAAATCAAAATCAGTTAATTTTATCTATTCCATAATAGAAATAAAATTCCAACATACCATTACTTTTTATAATTCCAGCATTCATTTCAGATCACCAGTTTCAATCTCCATTGAGACTTGAGCAGTTCATTTTTGCACAATCACTGATGTAGCCAAGTCTTAGAAATATTCAAAAGTTAGAGGAGTCAATGTCCACTGTGCACTGTCAATTTCAAACTGGAATCATAAAAGTAATGTAACTAAATTGTTTTGCTATTTTTTTCTCTCCTCAACATCAATGTCAGGGCGCTGCAGGAGTTTTGGGGGATGGTTAACTTTTATAACCGTTTCCTCCCCCGCGCAGCCCAGCTCATACAGCCGTTGTACGCCGCACTCAAGAAACGGAAACCGGCGGACAGAGTCGACTGGACTTCTGAACGGGAGCAGGCGTTCTCTGAGGTTAAAACAGCTCTGGCGAATGCTGCACTACTGGCGCACCCAGACCCGACGCCTCGGACATGGGCATAGTGGCCGTCGTGGAGCAATGTGTTGCCGGTTCTTGGCAGCCGCTCACCTTTTTTTTTTAGCAGGTCTTTGCACGACAGTGAGCGTAAATACAGCGTGTTTGACAGAGAGTTAATGGCTCTCCACCTGGCCATACGCCACTTCCAGTTCTGCCTGAAAGGGCGCACCTTCACTGCGTTCGTGGACCACAAGCCGCTAACGTACTTAACGTACTTTATCTTCGTGGAAGATAAAATAAAGCGGAATTCGGCGAATTACCGGAAAAATCACATCCCTGAGAACAAGCCACCATGAATTTTTGACAAAGCATACAACGAGCCATTTGATTGGTCCAATCGTTTGCAACTATCCAATCACAGGGCTGTTTACAATACAGCAGTAGCTTGAGTACATAACATCCAGGTTACACAGGAGACTTGACCTGGGGAAGCGCCGAGCGCTTATGTAATCGTGTTGATTTTCGCTAAAATCGGTAACAATAAGGTACCTTACCCCCCCTAAAATTTTCTCAACGGATTTAGATGATTCACAGAAATGATCAATTTGAAAATAAATCGGCAGAAATCCGCGGATCGGCGGAAAATTGCCATCCCTGCTTTTTTTTTTTTTTTTTTTTGTATGTTTGTCACACTTAAATGTTTCAGATTATAAAACAAATTTAAATATTAGACAAAGATAACACAAGTAAACACAAAATGCAGTTTTTAAATGAAGGTGTTTATTATTAAGGGTAAAAAAAAAAAAAAAATCCAAACCTACATGGCCCTGTGTGAAAAAGTGATTCCTCCCTCCCCCCCCAAAAAACATAAATTATCTGTGGTTCATCACATCTTTGGAAAGCCGAGTTCAATTTCTCTAGCCACACCCAGGGCTGATTACTGCCACACCTGTTCTCAATAAAGAAATCACTTAAATAGGACCTGCCTGACAAAGTGAAGAAGACCAAAAGATCCTCAAAAGCTAGACATCATGCTGCGATCCAAAGAAATTCAGGAACAAATGAGAAACAAAGTAATTGAGATCTATGAGTCTGGAAAAAGTTATAAAGCCATTTCTAAAGCTTTGGGACTCCAGCAAACCACAGTGAGAGCCATTATCCACAAATGGCAAAAACATGGAACAGTGGTGAACCTTCCCAGGAGTGGCCGGCCAACTAAAATTACCCCAAGAGCGCAGCGACGACTCATCCAAGAGGTCACAAAAGACCCCACAACAACATCCAAAGAAGCTCAAGTAGGTTCATTTTGTCTTCTTTTAACTATTTACCTTTTGTTCTTATTAAAGACAAAAATAGAAAGGAGATGTTTTTACCTTCTTTACATGTTTCAACTGTTGACTGCAGCCTTCGTCAGAAGTGTCAGCTGATTGCTGCCAGGTGTCATTTTATCAGCTAATAAAATCAGCTGACACTTCTGACGAAGGCTGCAGTGAACAGTCGAAACCTGTAAAGAAGGTAAAAACATCTCCTTTCTATCTTTGTCTTTAATAAGAACAAAAGGTAAATAAGCATCCAAACAACTGCAGGCCTCACTTGCCTCAGTTCAGGTCAGTGTTCATGACTCCACCATAAGAAAGAGACTGGGCAAAAATGGCCGAGATGGCAGAGTTCCAAGATGAAAACCACTGCTGAGCAAAAAAAACATAAAAGCTCATCTCAGTTTTGCCAGAAAACATCTTGATGATCCCCAACACTTTTGGGAAAATACTCTGTGGACTGATGAGACAAAAGTTGAACTTTTTGGAAGGTGTGTGTCCCATTACATCCGGCATAAAAGTAACACAGTGTAGAAGATGCCTTACAAACAAGACTGAGTGTATTATCTCAGGAAAGCTTTATTGGAAGTCACATCTTCTATCATCAAAGTTCTCAGCAGAAAAAGAGACAGACCCAACTTTCCCCACAGCTTTTAGAACCCAGAGATACAAAACCCCCACATCAAGTATCTCACACCTTCACCTCACAGAAGTTAGGTAAACATATGAACCCACAGTCCCCAAGACTCGCTGGCGCTTCTGTCCTCTTCTCCACCTCGGGGCTCTTGCTGGGACATTGTCTCTCACCTCCGTCTTCCTCCAGCACCCACTTCCTAGCCGAGGTCCCTGCTGGGGCATTGTTCTTATGGACGTTTGATCTGTAGGGTCTGCACCGTCATGCCTACTGGAAGCATGTGGGGGAGAATGCATATCATACAAGCATGCCATATATGTGCCTTAAATATGCACCATATAACCCCCCCCAAACGTTCAAATAAGGACAAGTTACATTTCAAATGCATAGAATCATGACACCCCACACAGAACAAGAGAGAGAAAAAAAACTTGGTACAACAGATCACATGTCCCACTGCTTGGGCTTTAACTCTCTGCCATATCTGCTGTGAGCAGGTCTCGCTCTGCCTGTGGCTGTCTGCTGCATCTGTGAAGTAGAATCATTAACACATCGTCGTGAAAGCTTAGCAGAGCACCTCCCGGGTGGCCTGCCGCGGCGGGGGGCTCTGGCCAACTGGACTGGGTCGTCAGCTAACATAAAAGCGGGTTTGAGTCTGTTAATGCAGACTAAGTCCCTCCTGTCTCCCAAATCGAGCAAAAAATGCTTTTCCCCGGTTTCTAACACACTGAACGGTCCATCATAAGGTGGCCTTAAACCTAACCTCTGTGCGTCGTGTCTAACGAAGACAAATTCTGCATTTTTTAAGGCTTTGGGCACAAAAACACGTGGAAAACTGTGATGAACGGGACCGGGGAGGGTGTGTGACCCCGCTTCGCTCTGCAGCAGCTGAGCGGGGAGGTGCTCCGGAGCAGGGTTCTCAGGGAGGAAATCTCCCGGTAACCGGAGGGGTTGGGCGTAGACGAGTTCTGCCGGAGAGGCTTGCAAATCCTCTTTAGGTGCTGAACGCAACCCTAATAAAACCCATGGGAGTTTATCAACCCAATTTGTGTCCGTGAGAGCCGCTCTGAGGGCTGCTTTCAATGACCGATGGAAGCGCTCGCACAAACCGTTGGCCTGGGGGTTATAAGCGGTCGTGCGATGAATTTTCACCCCCAGGCTGAGTGCCATGGACGACCAGAGCTCGGAAACAAACTGGGGTCCTCTGTCAGACGTTATGTCTGACGGGATACCAAAACGTGCGACCCAAGCTGTTAAAAAGGCACGAGCGACATCTGCCGCTGTGGTTGCCGCCAAAGGAACCGCCTCTGGCCAGCGCGTGGTGCGGTCTACCATGGTTAAAAGGTGTGTGAAACCCTGGGACAGCGGAAGAGGTCCTACTAAGTCGACATGCACATGATCAAAGCGTTTGGCTGGGATGTGAAAAGGTTCCAGAGGGGCTCGTGTGTGTCTGTGCACCTTTGCTCTTTGACATGCAGCGCAGGCTGCAGCCCACTCTTTGACTTGTTTACGCAGCCCCGGCCAAACAAACTTCTCTCCTACCATTTTGATAGACGCGCGGACGCCTGGGTGTGCCAGTGAATGTATTAAGTCGAAAACACGGCGACACCACACAGCCGGGACTACGGGATGGGGACGCCCCGTGGAGGTATCGCAGATTAGGTGGGGCATGCCTCTGTGCAGCACCCTGTGCTCCAGCCTCAGCCCTGTTGGCCCAGACTGGAGCGCGCGCACGTCCGCGTCGCCAACCTGTTCAGCGGCCATGGCTGCATAATCTAACCCGACGCAGAACGGAGCTGTGAGCGCTTCCGCGCCGCAAGCCTGGCCTAGGTCTGCCGCCGCCGAATCTGCCCCCTGGGGGCCTGTCGCTGCAACTGCACGCGAGAGGCAATCTGCCACTACATTGAGTTTACCTGCCACGTGTTGAATGTCAGTGGTAAACTCCGAAATTGCAGCCAGCTGCCTCTGTTGTCGGCCCGACCAAGGCTCTGAAACCTTAGCCATTGCAAAAGTTAAGGGTTTATGGTCCACGAACGCGGTAAAACGGCGGCCTTCCAACCAGAACTGGAAGTGGCGGATGGCCAAATGTAGGGCCAAAAGCTCCCTGTCAAACGCGCTGTATTTACGCTCGCTCTCGCGCAATGTTTTGCTGAAAAACGCAAGTGGTTGCCAGCATCCTGCCACCAGTTGCTCGACAACCGCTCCCACTGCCACGTCGGAGGCGTCTGTGGTTAGCGCCATGCGAGCTGCCGGCACCAGGTGTGCCAATAACGCAGCGTTCGCGAAGGCTGACTTGACCTGTGAAAAAGCGCGCTCCCGATCCGGGGACCACTCGACCTTAGATGCAGGTTTTTGCTTCTTTAATGCCGCGTACAATGGGTGCATGAGCCGTGCCGCGTTTGGGAGGAAACGGTTATAAAAATTGACCATCCCCAAAAATTCTTGCAGCGCCTTAACCGTCTGCGGTTGTGGGAAATCCGTTATCACGCGCACTTTATCCGGCAGCGGGACCGCGCCTTCTGGCGACACGCGGTGTCCCAAAAAATCGATTTTCGCTCCCCCGAATTGGCACTTCGCTGGGTTAATGATTAGCCCGTGGTCTGAGCCTCTGAAAAACGGCTGTGAGGTGGCGTTCGTGCTCGGCTTCGCACGCGCTGGCTACCAAAATATCATCCAAATAAGCGAACACGAAAGGGAGGTCGCGCAGCACTGCATCCATCATGCGTTGGAACGTCTGCGCGGCACCCTTGAGGCCGCAAGGCATGCGCAAAAACTCGAAAAGCCCAAAAGGGGTTATAACTGCCGTTTTGGGTATGTCCTGCGCACGGACTGGAACTTGGTGATAACCACGCACCAGATCTATTTTGGAAAAGATACGCGCCCCCGCTAAACGCGCCGAAAAATCCTGGATGTGCGGAATCGGATAGCGGTCGTGGGCTGAAGCATTATTTAATCTGCGGAAATCGCCGCAAGGGCGCCACGAGCCGTCAGCTTTGGGTACCATGTGCAGGGGTGACGACCAGGCGCTGTTCGAACGCCGGACTATGCCCAGCTTTTCCAAGTTGGCAAATTCCTCGCGCGCGATGGCCAGTTTAGCTGGGTCCAACCGCCGAGCTTTTGCAAAAACAGGGGGGCCAGAAGTACTTATGAAATGTTCGACCCCGTGTCTGGCAACTGACGCTGAAAATGTAGGGACCGTGAGTGCTGGAAACTGGTTGAGTAATGCATGAAACTTACCACCCGCAGCTGTGACATTGGAATGTGCAGAAGGCAGGGCCACCCGAGCTGTGCAGGAGATAGAGTAGAAAGACAGTGCATTTACAATACGTCTATTAGCAAGATCAACTAACAAACTGTTTGAGCACAAAAAGTCAGCACCTAGCATGTTGCTGTTAACTGCAGCGGCAATGAAGGTCCACTCGAAGTTGCGCCCGTGAAGGGACAGGCGGAGTGTCTTCTCCCCATAGGTTTTGATCGTGGAGCCGTTCGCCGCTAACACCAGGGGGCCGCTGGCCGGCGCCAGTGTGTCCGCGTAGGTAGGCTTGACAAAACTCAGCTGGGAGCCCGTGTCCACCAGGAATTCTTTCCCAGAATTCGCGTCCGTCACGAAAAGCAGCCTATTCATCGTGCCGAGAGTCGCAGCTGCTACCGGCTCCCGGTCTTGGCGTTTCCCTGGCGCTGGTACCAGCATGGTGGGACGCATCTGCGGGCTTTCTCGGCGAAACGTCGATGGTAGAAGCAGAGGGCGTTGTCAGCTCCGCTTCTCCTGGTCTCCGCCGCTGCTGCCGTCAGTGGATCCGGTGCCGCAGCCTCTGGTCTCCCTCCTTCTCGCGAAGGGGCGGTCATCTCCGCTGCTGCCGTCGTGGCTGCGCGCCGTCTATGGGAGTCGACGAGCCGTTGCGCCACCTGTCCCAGCTCGTGGTAGTTACGGTTGACGAGCGGCTGCAAGCTGGTCAGGGTGACTCTCACTGCTGGCGGGAGCGTTCTGAGGAAGAGGTGAGCGAAGATAAAACTGTCGTCGTCCTCACCCCTCAGGCTCATTATCTTCGCCATCAGATCCGCTGGCCTGTCTGCTTCTCCCTCTGTCAGCGCCAGGAGCTTCTCTGCCCGCTCTTCCAGCGAGGGAGTGAAGGCTCGGATGAGGGCATCTTTCAATGCGCTATACTTGTCGTCTTGGGGCGGGTGGTTGGTCAGGCTCTCCACCCGTTGCACTGTGAGGCTGTCCAGCTTCGCGACGACATGGTAGAACCTCGTTGCATCCGCTGAGATTCCCCGAAGGTGGAATTGCGCCTCCACAGTGGTAAACCAGGAGCGCGGGTTATGTTGCCAGAAGTCAGGCAGCTGTAGCGCGGTAGCCGCGTTAACCCGGTTGGCTCCTGAAGAGTCCGGTGCGGAAATCACGCCGTCACCGGCCATAAGTAGTCGTAGGTCACCAGTGTAGAAGATGCCTTACAAACGAGACTGAGTGTATTATCTCAGGAAAGCTTTATTGGAAGTCACATCTTCTATCATCAAAGTTCTCAGCAGAAAAAGAGACAGACCCAACTTTCCCCACAGCTTTTAGAACCCAGAGATACAAAACCCCCACATCAAGTATCTCACACCTTCACCCCACAGAAGTTAGGTAAACATATGAACCCACAGTCCCCGAGACTCGCTGGCGCTTCTGTCCTCTTCTCCACCTCGGGGCTCTTGCTGGGACATTGTCTCTCACCTCCGTCTTCCTCCAGCACCCACCTCCTAGCCGAGGTCCCTGCTGGGGCATTGTTCTTATGGACGTTTGATCTGTAGGGTCTGCACCGTCATGCCTACTGGAAGCATGTGGGGGAGAATGCATACCATACAAGCATGCCATATATGTGCCTTAAATATGCACCATAACAGCATTTCAGAAAAGGATCATACCAACAGTAAAATATGGTGGTGGTAGTGTGATGGTCTGGGGCTGTTTTGCTGCTTCAGGACCTGGAAGACTTGCTGTGGTAAATGCAACCATGAATTCTGCTGTCTACCAAAAAATCCTGAAGGAGAATGTCTGACCATCTGTTCGTGACCTCAAGCTGAGCACACTTGGGTTCTGCAGCAGGACATTGATCCAAAACACACCAGCAAGTCCACCTCTGAATGGCTTAAGAAAAACAAAATGAAGACTTTGGAGTGGCCTAGTTAAAGTCCTGAACTGAATTCGATTGAGATGCTGTGGGACGACCTTAAAAAGGCAGTTCATGTTCGAAAACCCTCCAATGTGGCTGAATTACAACAATTCTGCAAAGATGAGTGGGCCAAAATTCCTCCACAGCACTGTAAAAGACTCACTGCAAGTTATCGCAAACGCTTGATTGCAGTTGTTGCTGCTAAGGGTGGCCCAACTAGTTATTAGGTTTAGGGGGCAATCACTTTTTCATACAGGGCCATGTAGGTTTGGATTTTTTTTCCCCTTAATAATAAACACCTTCATTTAAAAATTGCATTTTGTGTTTACTTGTGTTATCTTTGTCTAATATTTAAATTTGTTTGATGATCTGAAACATTTAAATGTGACAAACATACAAAAAAAAAAAAATAGAAATCAGGAAGGAGGGCAAACACTTTTTCACACCACCGTATACCATGATTTAAAATGCACACACTCCCGTTTCTTCAGCAAAGCTCCTCATGCACTACTTGTCAGCTCTCCGCCTCTCCCCCGCGGTGTGCGCAGTGGAACAGGTGTGTGATGGGTGGCTAGGCTTCAGTCCGAAACTACCAGTTTGGTCAGATAGCTGCTACTCCTGTTTGCCAGGGATGTGGGACTGTTTCCTATTGTGCTGCGTCAGAGGACAGTCCGCTAACCTCGTGTCAATAGGAGGTAAGAGACGTTAACACCGTGTCTAATTATAAAACAGCAAATGCTCAATGACGCTACCAAGTTGTGCTAACTAGAAACATTATACAGGTACATCAAAAAATTAGAATATCATGAAAAAGTTCAATATTTTTGGCCACTCATGTCAGAAAGTGAAACCCATATATTATAAAGATTCATTACACAGAGAGTGATATATTTCAAGTGTTTATTTTAATTTTGATGATTATGACTTACAGACCATGAAAACTCCAAATTCAGTTTCTCAAAAAATTAGACTATTACATAAAATTAATTTTAAAAAATAGTTCTTTAGTAGAAATGTTGGCCGACTGAAAAGTATGTCCATGTACACACTCAATTCTTGGTCGGAGCTCCTTTTGGATTAATTACTGTACCAATGTCGTGTGGCATGGAGGTGATCAGCCTGTGGCACTGCTGAGGTGTTATGAAGGTCCAGGTTGCTTTGATAGTGACCTTCAGCTCATCTGCATTGTTGGGTCTGGTGTGTCTCATCTTCCTCTTCCTTCCTTCCAAACCAGGTTTTGATACTTTTGGCAGTGTGTGGGGGGTGCCAAGTCCTGCTGGAAAATGAAATCAGCTTCTCCATAAAGCTTGTCAGCAGAGGGAAGCATGAAGTGCTCTAAAATTTCCTGGTAGATGACTGCGCTGACTTTGGCCTTGATAAAACACAGTGGACCAACACCAGCAGATGAAATGGTTCCTCAAATCATCACTGACTGTAGAAACTTCACGCTAAACCTCAAGCAACTTAGATTCTGTGCCTCTCCACTCTTTCTCCAGACTCTGGGACTTTGATTTCCAAATGAAATGCAAAATTTACTTTTATCTCAACAGAGGTCATCTGCTGGTGTTTGTCCACTGTGTTTTATCAAGACCAAAGTCAGCACAGTCGTCTGCCAGGAAATTTTAGAACACTTCATGCTTCCCTCTGCTGTCAAGCTTTATGGAGAAGCTGATTTCATTTTCCAGCAGGACTTGGCACCCCCCCCCCCCCCACACACACACACACACACAGCCAAAAGTATCAAAACCTGGTTTAATGACCATGGCATCATTGTGTTTGATTGGCCAGCAAACTCTCCTGACCTAAACCCCATTGAGAATCTATGGAGGATTGTCAAGAGGAAGATGAGACACCAGACCCAACAATGCAGACGAGCTGAAGGTCACTATCAAAGCAACCTGGACCTTCATAACACCTCAGCAGTGCCACAGGCTGATCACCTCCATGCCACGCCACACTGATACAGTAATTAATCCAAAAGGAGCCACGACCAAGTACTGAGTGTGTACATGGACATACTTTTCAGTCTGCCAACATTTCTATTAAAAAAGATATTTTTTAAAATTAATTTTATGTAATAGTCTAATTTTTTGAGAAACTGAATTTGGGGTTTTCATGGGCTGTAAGCCATAATCATCAAAATTAAAATAAACACTTGAAATATATCACTCTCTGTGTAATGACTCTATATAATATATGGGTTTCACTTTCTGAAATGAGTGACAAAAAATATTGAACTTTTTCCATGATATTCTAATTTTTTGAGATGTACCTGTACATTATAGTGGATCAGATCATTGTTTCTTTGTTTGAAATTACTGCAGAGTTTCTTAGTTTTGTCTGAAAAAAAATTTATTAAAGCTGTAAAAGTGCGTGATGAAGGCACATACACGAAAAATAAATAAATTTAAAACGGGTCGGAGGAGCAAGTTGGCTCTTAACGTAATTTATTTAATTTCTAATAATTTTTATTAGTCAAGTAGAGATAATGAATCAAGAAAGTCATCAGATGTATTTTATTACATTACCTTTGTGTCTTTGATTTTCAGATCATGACCAATGTGAAATATTTTTAATAAGAAGCAAACAGGTTGAATCGGGCCAGAATAGCAGTCATCAGGCTGCAGGTCTACACTGAAATTTCCACTGATTTAAACTAACAGCTAATTTATATCTGTAGATGGCAGTGATGGGCAATTTTCTCATTTTCAGACATTTTTTACCTCCGCCAAGGAGGTTATGTTTTTACTGGGGTTTGTTTGTCTGTCTGTCTGTTACCAACATAACTCAAAAAGTTATGAACGCATTTTGACGAAATTTTCAGGACAAGTCCCAAATGGGACAAGGAAGAAATGATTAGATTTTGGGAGTGATCCGGATCACCGTCTGGATCCAGGAATTTTTTAAAGGATTCTTTATCATTGTGAGATAGGGCCATTTTTAGCATATGTGTATATAACGCCACAATAAATGGTCAGGACACTTGCCAAAAAAATACAGGATAAGATCCCAATAGGTTCTAGGAAATATCAAAGACTGATCCGGATCCTGCAAAAAATCTGGATACTGTGATCCAGAACAGGAAATAACAGGGGATCTTTGGAATTTTCATCACTGTAAGGTAACAAATTAAGATATAAACATACAACAAACACCAAAATATAGCCAAGACACTGAGGAATCAGTAGTGTGCCAGTGGATTTGCTGTATCTTCAAAAGCTATGGAGCTATATCCACAAGAAAACTGCCATTACCGAAAAAGTGCTTTTTGTCAATAACTATCGAACTAATAAAGATATCAATATCAATCCAATTGCTAAAGGTATGTTTTGATGGTCAAGGAATCTGAAAATATAGATAAAATAAATGTAGCACTATTATATTTGGGGAAAATCCCAATATTAGGGGGAACTGAGGTACCTGGTGGAGGTCTGCGCTCTCCGAGTGCTTTTATAGTTTATGTTATGTGTTTTGTTTTTTGCCTATTCTCTGGCTTAGGAAATATTATAATTATTGATGTTTACTTTTTTTATTCATATGATATGATTCAGAAGAAAAAAACTCAGATTTGTGAGAATCAAGTCTCAAATGCACATTAAACAACTATTTTATAACACTGCAAAATTATGAGGGGAAAAAGGTGCATGTAAAAAAAGGAAAAAACAAAAAAGAGATGGTCCTTTCTATGTGATTAAACAGTAGAATTTACAGAAAATGTATATTGTGATAGATATCGTTATTGTGATATAAGATGACTTATATCGTGATATGAAATCTTGGTCATCGCACAGCCCTACCCAACGTTACTGTAAACTATGTCAGAAGTGGACACACACCTCTGGCTGCCATCTACCATCATGAGAGCTAATGCAGCAGCACTGCACTGTAAAAACGGTTACATGCACACAAGTTGTTTTGATTTGCTTTCAAACTAAAAGACATTGATCAGCCTTGATCATACTTTGACAGTCTAGCACTGCCTTGAGAGAGCTTACTGTATACAAATCCGAAGGAGATCAGCGCGATATTGCCAGTGTATTTTCTCATTTTGGAATGAGAGATGGGTTTATGGTGTGAGAGAAAAACAGCGACACACTCAAAGAGTCAGAGTTGGCAACAGAAGTTGAGGGTGAATAACATGAAGGAAGAAGAAAACTTTTTTTTGCTGTGATGTATCGTTTCTGTTCTGCTTTGACTTTAACCAGTGGCTTCCTGCAAATTAAAAGGGTTGCCAAGTTTTCAGGAAATGACAAACTTGCCATAAAAAATGTGGCAAATTTAAATGGAAAAACATAAGTAGAAAAACTTATTTATAACCTATTTATAGGAAGGACGCTGCAAATTTATGACACAGAATTAGCAAATGACCAGTGGGGGGGGGGGGGACCTGCAGTGAAAACATTCAAAAAATGCAAAAGCTGCTTATTAAAGTGGAACAAAATAATTGATTTTGACAAGCCAATTTATACATTGTAAACTCCAATATTTTCATTTTCATTTTAAATTAAATAATTGTTTGGCCTCGTTCAGATTTTCAGGACAAAAATGTTCAGTCTTTTAGTGTAGTGAATTAAACTTGCCTCTAGAGGGCGCTAATACGATGAAGTTGCATCTTGTGTTTGTTTACGCTTGTGACAGAACTAAACATGTTCTAATCACTGAAACATTACAGAGCTTTTATTTTTGAATAATTTCAGGAAGTGCTCAGTTGTGTGACAGAAAAATTTACATTAACCTCAGAATGTGTAACTTTTTTATTTTTTCCACTCATTTTTCAAACTGACAAATCCATCGCATCGACGGTGAACTTTTAACCCCTGAGGTCGGAGAGGTGCATTTCGATCCTCCTGTGCAGGCCATCCATTTCAGCGCACACGGTGTCGAAGAGCACCTAGACAGAGCAGTGAAGTGCGTTAACACATTAACCGTGAATGATGGTGCACAGAGCAGCAGACGTGGAGGATGCAGGGGCTCCTCTCACCTGGGCTCTCTTTGTCTCCTCGCTGCAGGCATCCTTCAGACTCTTGATGTCGGCCTTCAGCTGCTGCGTCTCTGCACATATGTTCTGGATCCTCCCGGCCATCTCTTCACGTTTCTGATGGATTTGGTTGCACTCCCTGGAGAAGAGTTCACATTCTGTTTTCAGTTTATGAATGCACGTTTTTGGTTTTTTTGTAATCACAGACTGTAAAGAAAGGTATATAAATAAAGATATGAGGGGTCTCTAAGTGAAGCGCTCATAACTTAATCGCCCTCTGGAAGTGGACTGCAATTAGAAGATAAGCCTTTCCTGTTTACCCATTATTGTTTGCTCCATTTTACCAAACTGAAAGTGTAAATCAGTTTACAGTTTACAGTTTAATTTGTAAAGAAGTGTAAATCTTCAGTTGTCTTCAAATTCAATTCAACTTTATTTTTATAGCGCCTAAACACAACAAAAGTCATCTCAAGGTGCTAGACATATTAGCACACATACAGATCATAAGTAATTCTGAGAAAAACCCCAGTGATCGAACGATCCCCTACGAGCAGCACTAGGCGACAGTGGGAAAGAAAAACTCCCTTATAGGAAGAAACCTCCGGCGGAATCAGGCTTAGGAGGTGAGGTCATCTGAAATGACAATGATTCAAATGTAAAATGTGACCTGTGCTGGCAAAATGAGTCACTGAGGAAATTATCAAAACTGAGGTAATGTTATTTCTATATTCTCTATTGAAAGACCTTCAAAATGATATTTAATTTGTAGAAAGTACGCAAAAATGGACCCAAAAAAAGACAATTTGTTTATATTTTGGCTAGGTTTAAAACTCACGTTCAATCAGTCAGGGGTTACGTCTTCCACAAAAACATGTATTTTAAAGTACGTTTTCTAAGCTTTCCAAAGATACCAGGCACTCATGGGGGTTTTCCCGGGACTTGCCGCTAGCAAACAAAGAAAGAGTCATGATTTAGGACTTCTCTGCCTGCAGCTCGTAATGACGCGGTGCGCATTCCGACTCATTTTGCCAGCATGGGTCACAAATGATTTGAATTTGCCTTTTCCTGTTACTGAACACTACTGACACTAGGGTTGTGAGATATGACGACGTTTATCGCTGACACGATAAAAAAAAACATTGACCGTTTTATCAGGGATGTGGGACTGTTTCCCACCGTGCTGCGTCAGAGAGGCTAGTCCTCTAACCTCCTTTTAATTGGAGTTAAGTAACGTTAACATCATCGCTCTCTAATTACTAGAAAAGCACTCGGAGAGCGCAGACCTCCGCCAAGCGCCACAGTTCCCCTGTGGGCATTTTGTCCTGTATTTTTTTTTTTTTCCAAGTGTTGTGACTATTTTTTGGCAGAGTTACATGCACAAAAAAAAAAATATTGAAAATGGCCCCATCTCGCAATGTTAAAAAAAAAAAAAAAAAAAAAAGAATCCTTTAAAAAATTCCTGGATCCAGACGGTGATCCGGATCACCACCAAAATCTAATGAATGAATGAATGAATTTATTTATTTATTTATTTCGGATAATACAGTACAGGTTAAAGAAACTGTATAATATAACAACAAGGTCAAATTAGACAAAGACTCCTTCTACTAAACAATTCCACGTGAGTTATCCGAAATGGGAGATCCAAGAATTCAAAGAAAAAAGAGTAAACAAGACAAGAGTGATTACAATTTAGAACAAAGCTAAGACAAAGTGTGACTGAGAGAAAAAAAAAAACAAAACAAAAAAACTAAGCTAAGTTAAGCAGTTACTATTCAAGACAAATCTAAGACAGAATGTCACAGAGAGAAAAAAACAAAAACTAAGCTACAACACAACACAGGCTGGATATGTCAATCCTTATGTGATTTTACATGTCGTCTTGTAAATATGTTAGGAGTATTTCTTCCTTTAGTTTTTGTTTAAATTGTCCAAGCGTTGTACATGATTTTAATTCAGGTCCATAATCGTTCCATAATCTGACTCCTTGCACTGAAATACAGTGTTGCTTGATGGTTGTTCTCACTGTAGGCTTTTGAAATATACATGTTCCTCTGAAGTGATATCGTTTCTCCCTTGTTTGGAACAACTTTTGGATATTTGCAGGCAGTGATAAATTCTTCACTTTGAACATTATTATTGCGGTTTTAAAGTCAACCAGATCTTTCAACTTGAGGGTTTTTTGTTTAAGAAAAAGTGGGTTTGTTGGTTCCCTGTAAGCTGCTTTGTTTATTATTCTAATAGCTCTCTTTTGAAGCATAAAGAGTGGATATATGTTTGTTTTATATGTATTTCCCCATACTTCATTACAATATGTCATGTATGGGAGTATTAATGAATGATACAAGGTGTATAGTGTGGGTTGATTCAGCAAATATTTCACTCTGTGTAATATTGCAATTGATTTGGAGACTTTACCTTTAATATAATTAATCATCTGTAGGATACCCCATTTCTGACAATCTCTGAAAATTTCATGAAAATCCGTCCATAACTTTTTGAGTTATCTTGCTAACAAACAAACAGACAAACCAACGCCGATGAAAACATAACCTTTGGCGGAGGTAATAAAACAGCAAATGCTAAATTACGATGCTAACTTGTCACTAATAGGAAACATTATAGTGTATCAGCCCATTGTTTGCTTGGTTTAAATCACTGCCAAGTTTCTTGATTTTGTCTGAAAAAATATTACTAAAGCTGCAAAAGTGCATGACAGCAGCTGCATACACTAAATAAATAAATTAAAAACGTGTTGGAGGAATAAACTGGCCTTTAATGTAACTTGATTTCTAATAATTTTTAATTAGTCAAGTAGTGACAATGAATAGTTGAAGTCATCTCATATGCACATTAAAAACAACTTTATAACAACACTGCAAAATTAAGAGGGGAAAAAAGGTGCATAAAATTAATGACAGATGAATTTGTACAATTGATTTTTTTCACTATGTAATTTAAAATGTAGAAAGAGACGGTCCTTTTAATTGGTCATTATGAACTAGAATTTTTCATCGTACTCACCTACTTAGAGTAGTATGTAAAAGTTTGGCCATCCTGTGAGAAATGGCCAAAGTTGTTGATCTTTAAATTGGTGACTTGAATTAAGTGTGTGGGGGTGCACAGACTTTTGCATATGCCACAAATGCTTATTTATTCAAAAAAAAAATGTAACTACATTTATTTTTGTGTATAAGAGACTACATATTTTCAATTTAATTAAAATATGTTTTTGCATATTTTTCTCCATATACACAGTAAATATGTAGTAACTGCATGCATATACTGATATTACAGATGTATCGACTACAACATTTTAGGCTAATACAATACAACCCAAACTCCAGTGAAGTTGGGATGCTGTGTAAAATGTAAATAAAAATAAAAACAAAATACAATGACTTAACAAAAGCACTCTGAGGCGAGTGCAATATCCCCTGCCTCCGTTTTCTTTGAATAACCCAATATGTTACTGTAGGAGAGCAGTTTTCAACTTTTCCATATACAGTGCTGTGAAAAAGTATTTGTCCCCTTCCTGACTTTTTATAGTCGTGTGAAAAAATTAGGACACCCTATTAAATATTCAGTTCTTTATTAAGAATTGTTCACATATCTATGTCTAACCTTCTTTTTGTTTTTATTTGCATTTTCTAACATTTATTTTATCCATTTTAAGTGGCAATGAATGTGGGGGTGTCCAAATTTATTCATCACTATTTGTTTAGAATTACATTTAACAGAAAATTTGAAAAAAGACTTTAATTCATTTTTAATTGTTTAGTTGTAGTGCATGAATCTCCCAGTATTTTTAACACTGATATTAAATATCCATATGTCCAAATATGTTAAACACACAGGCTTATACAGGGTGTCCTAATTTTTTCACATGACTGTATTTTTGCATATTTATCACACTTAAATATTTCAAATCATCAAACAAATTTTAATATCAGACAAAGATAACCTGAATAAATACAAAATGCAGTTTTCAAATGATGATTTCATTTATTAAAGGAAAAAAACTATCCAAACCTACCTGGCCCTATGTGAAAAAGTAATTGCCCCTCTTATTACATAAGATAAGATAAGATAAGATAAGCCTTTATTAGTCCCACAACGGGGAAATTCCAGGATTGCAACAGCACAGGGATAGCAACACTCAGAGCAACAATCAGAAGGCAAGAAAAAACAAGCAAGCAAGAGCAGCTAATATACATATGTACATATTACTATAAAATATATACACACACACACACACACACAGACACACAGTGCAGAGCATTGTAGCTGGATGGAATAAATATATGAATATATGAACACACAGTGCAGAGCATTGTAGCTAGATGGAATAAATATGTAAATATATAAACACCCACAGTATGGAGCATTGCAGCTAGGTGGAATAAATATGCAAGTATATAAACACACACAGTGCGGAGCAATGTAGCTAGATGGAATAATATGTAGATATATAAAAACACAGTGCGGAGCATTGTAGCTAGATGGAATAAATATATAGATATATAAATATAAACACACCCAGTGCAGAGCATTGTAGCTAGATGGAATAAATATGTAAATATATAAACACACACAGTGCAGAGCATTGTTGCTAGGTGGGATGAAACAGCATAACCGTCTATTTAGTTATCCTACATGGTATGATTATGTGCCCATACATATTCTCACCCTCCATAGCGACCGGTATGTTCCTAGTTGTATGCCGGAGAGGACCATTGTGTAAGTCTATTGCATCTTTTGCATTCAAAAAAAAAACTATTAGTTTGTTACGTCTTTTTGCTATCTCTGCGAGCAGCCCTGCTTAGGTTGTACAGTCTGACAGCCGTTGGTAGGAAGGACCTACGAAACCTCTCGGTTGTGCACCTGGGATGATGTAGTCTGCTGCTAAATGAGCTCCTCAGTGCATCCAGTATGTCCTGCATAGGGTGGAACTCGGACTCCAGCAGAGATGACAGTTTAGCCACCGTCCTTCTCTCTCCTATCTCCTCCATCGGATCAAGGCGTTGCCCCAGGACAGAGCTAGCTTTCTTAATCAGTTTGTTCAGTCTCTTCCTATCGGCTGCAGTAATGCCACTGCCCCAGCAGACCACTCCAAATCATGAATTAACAGTGATTAACCACATTTTTTGGAAAGCTGAGTTCAGTTTCAGTAGCTACACCTAAGCCTGATTATTACCAGACCTGATGAATCAAGAAATCACTTAAATAGAACCTGTATGACAACCTGAAGTAGGCTAAAAGACCTCAAAAAGTAACACATCCCACTGTGATCTAAAGAAATTCAATATTAGATAAACAAAACCCCAGAACAACGTTTAAAGAACTGCAGGCCTCACTTGCCTCCGTTTGGACACTGGTCCACGATGGAACAGTAAGAAAGAGACTGGGCAAAAATGGCATCCATGGGAGAGTTCCAAGACAAAAACCACTGCTGGACAAAAAGAACATAAAGGTTCATCTCACATTTGCCAGAAAACATCTACATGATCCTCAAGACTTTTGGGAAAATATTCTGTGGACTGACGAGACAGAAGTTGAACTTTCTGGAAGACATGTATCCTGTTTTATCTGGCATAAAACTAACACAGAAATTCATAAAAAGAACATTGTATCAACAGTCAAACATGGCGGTGGTAGTCTCATGGTCTGGGGCTGCTTTGCTGCTTCAGGACCAGGATGACGTGCCCCAATTGACAGAACCATGAATTCTGCTCTCTACCAGAAATCCTGAAGGAGAATGTCCGGCCATCAGTTCATGAAGCCCTCCAAATGTGACTGAATTTAAACAATTCTGCACAGAAGAGTGGGTCAAAATTCCTCAACAGTGATGGAAAAGACTCATTGCCAGTTGTTGGCACCAATGGTGGCACAACCAGTTATTAGGATTAGGGGGCAGATAGGGGGCAATTACCTTTTCACATAGAGCCAGGTAGGTTTGGATAGCTTTTTTTCCCTTAATAAATGAAACCATCATTTGAAAACTGCATTTTGTATTTACTTGGGTTATCTTTGTCTATCATAAAAATTTATTTGATGATCTGAAACATTCAGGTGTGAAAAATATGCAAAGGAAGGGGGCAAATACTTTTTCACAGCACTGTATTTATTGAGGCAGAACCAAATTAAGATAAGCCTCATCCATGAATATACAACAAAAATAATTTTATATGACCCATAGTTGTAGGTCAGGATCCCAAGGTGGACCTGTGTAGCAAGTTTGATGGCCCTAAAGAGCTGCACTCGTTCTATTGTCAGGGGCATCAGGAATGATCTCTGATCAGCTTCTTAAACCCAACCTCAGCTTGTCCATTTTGTCATCCAAGTTCCCACTGTAAAATGCTTGAGCTGATGCGGACAGTTGTTAGCGGCTAACAGTGATTTAGCTTTGTGGTATTCCCTGCTAATTTAAGTGCAGTTCGCTCACTTTTTCTTGGCATCTTCAGATGAAATAAAGGCTCAATCATCACACTATGTGAACAGACACTGCATTTCTTTTTGATACATTCCATTTTATTTTTTTCACCATGTTCTGCTGCTTCCAAACAGTGCTGACTGCACAAAACAAAAAAAAAACAAACAAAAAAACTGACATTTACACCCCAACCATCGGTTTCAGTTTTATTTCGGTTAATCACCCAGCCTTAGGGTCTAATACTCCAGTTTTCACTAATCTCTCCAGCTCGGCCTCCACTTTGGGTTTGATGGTGTATGGAACAGATCTAGATTTGATGAGTATGCTTCCTGGTTTCACCATCAGCTTTGCTGTAATGTCCTTCATGCTGCCAAGGTCCTCAATGAAAACTCTGTGGAGTGCTTTTCGAAGATCTCCTCTGTCTACCATCTTTAAAGCATATAGTGTAAACTGTCAATCAATTATGTATTACACCTTTAGTCTTACTTCAGTCCACCCCATTACCACAAATTTTTCCCTTTGCCTTGGAATTTAGGACCAATAGGCCTTGTTTACCCTGTTTTTGAGTTAACCCTCATGTCCTGGGGTCATTCTGATGTCTAGGACATCATGAAAACTAAACTCCGTGCGGATGACGGCCACGCGTGTTGTTCGTGTGCACGCTTGCGGAAAGTCATTGCTTCATATATTTTTCTTAATAAATTCATATCGCCTTGGGGTGGCGGTAAAATTTCTGGCACAGCGGGCCGCCACGGAGAAATGTTACCAGAGGAAACCCTGATCATGATATCGCAATATCAAATATCACAATCAAATAGATGTCAATTTTTTTCAACTTAACCTCAAATCATGTCCCAAAGTAAAACTGTTGACATCGGTCATATAATAAAGTTTTCTCTGGGCTTCATTTTCCGTGGGAACACGTCTCTGTAGACAGGAAGGGTGGTGGACGGTGTTTGGAATAGACTCCCACTCCAGATACGTTTATTAAATTCCTTTCATTCTATTTTATTGTACAGCACTTTGTGACTATATGTCTCTGAAAAGCGCTTCATAAATAATCATTACTTTTTCTCCAATGCTGCTCGCAATCTCCATGTGTTTTTAGCTTAGCCGCTGCTAACGCTGCTCCAAAACGTGTGCTGGTCCACGTGGGTTTTTTTTTTTTTTTTGGTTGCTGTTTTTTGTGCAGCGCTTCTTGCAGGTTATGTGTCATGTCAAGGTCTTTCCTTCCATCTTTGTTATAAAAGGCCCAACATTTGAGCTAACTTTGAGCTAACTGCTTCCTAACTTTCAAAGCTGGCTGCAAATCTCGCAAGTCAAGCTACGACTTCACTTGACTCGGTGCTTCCTTTGCATCATCTCGTGGACTGAAAACACAATTGGTTGAATACCCAAGAGAGTATGTAACGTTTACATGATAATTAATAAAAGACTGATCCATATGTTTAGGAATTGGTGCATTGTTAGTGTTAAGTTTTGCGATCCATCACTGAATCGATCTTTTGTCCTTTTCTTCTTCTTGCGGCCACACCACCTCCCCCGCAGCAGCCACCTCTGTCTCTCCCTCTGATTCAAGCACACACAGACACGTGTGGCTGCCCACCTGTGGCTAACACTAGCAGTCAGTTGTCATTGTACTGTCTAGCCACACAATACTGACTTTTTACTAACAAAATAACAGGGCGTGAGGATGCATTACCTTGTCGGCAGTTTACACTATATTCAACTTGGTAACAACTTAGAAATAAGAGTCTAAAACCAGAATGTCAGCTTGAACAGTATTTTGTTCATCTTCAGACTCGAGGACAGAGGATGTGCTAGCCATGTGCACATAACGTAGGAAAACGTCAACACTATGGTAGCCCAGAAGGGTCAAACTCAAACGGTTAAAACGTTGCCAGTACCAGATAATTTCCAGAGAAGATGAGAGAAGTGGAACAATGACAGTTCTTGCAGCCTGTGTTGCCAGAACAAGTAGTTTTCCAGAGAGATGCATGCTAGGTCATGGTGCACGCTGCACCACAGGGTCCATGGCTATGCTGGACCTACTGCATGATTTTGATGTGGAAGTATAAATCAGACTTTTGGTTGAAAAACTAATAGCCATGAGAAGGCCTGTAATGATAACAGCTAAAATGATTAATCTGAAGATTAAAAAAAAAAAAACTACCATGCTAAGTTTTCTGGCCACGATAAGTCGGCATTTACATGTACACGTTTCTTTACATAATCCGCAGTTTCAGACAGTCACACTCATTCTCTCCCTCGGCATACTCCCCCTAGGAGGAGGAGCTTATGCTCACCACAGGGACAGCCGGAAAAAGTGAACCGGCAAGCTGAAGAGTCCACTCATAATATAAAGTTTGTCCCGACCCTGAAAAGTCTGGTCCTTTTCAACCATGTCATCGCTTTACACAGCAAAGCCCTCATTTTTGCTTCAGCTCTGGCTCAGTGACTCATGTAACATCCATGTTTATGCTCCTTTCGTATGATCGGTGTGACGTTCTTACTGTAATTACCAGCTGCATTAGAGAGCGCTACCAGAAAAAATAAACGTCGTCGACTGATGACGTAAAGCCACGTGTCTTGGTCGTCCATGACAACGGTGTTTATTTTATTCACGTCTTATTTATTTAGGACAGGAGTGTCCAATCATGTTCCATGGAGGGCCAAGACCCTGCAGGTTTTACCTCCAACCAGTGTCTTCAGCAGCAGAGTTCACTGAATTTCTTCCGACTGATTGCTGATCAGTGAAAACACCTGCTGAAGAGACTGGCTAGAAGAGAGAACCTGCAGGGTCTTGGCCCTCCATGGCATATGATTGGACACCCCTGATTTAGGATATTTCAAATAGTTTTAAATTTATTTTTTTTCCACATTTCTATTCCAGTGCTTAATACTGTTCATAAACAAAAGTTCAAAGCTCTTTGAAAAGTTTTACAGACTTATTATGTCACTACATCCTGGGCATAAAATGGTCTTCATGATGCCAACAATAATATCGTTTATCGCAATAATTTGGGGGAAAATTTGTCGTCCAGCAAAATTCGCTATCATTACAAGCCTAGTCACGTGCACAGTGGGGCTCCAACATGACGGCTGTCACACTTCCCACTTTTACAGTGATATATGGGTGATGAGCACATTTTCAAACGTTTGTTTTCAGACCGTCAAAATGCTTCTGTCATGAAAATAAATGACAAAAGTGCAACACAATTTGTTTTATAGGAGAACTGTTGTATAAATGAAGCATTTACATACCTGCCAACTTTTCAAACCTGAAAAGCCTAGTAGCTAGCCGGGGTCCAGGGGCCGATGCTAATGGTAATAATGCTAATGCTAATGCTAATAATAATAATGCTAATACAGTGGTACCTCTACTTACGAATTTAATTCGTTCCGGAAGAATTCTCGTAACGTGAAAAATTCGTAAGTAGAGGCGCGTTTTACATGTAAATACCGTAATCCGTTCCAAGCCCCCAAAATTCGGGCATAAATTTTTTATAAATCGTAAAAACGCATCAAAACATGTAACAAATACATGTTACAATTAGATTACTGCACAGTAAACATAAAATGAGAGTTTAAAATGAGAGAAAGAATAATAAAAGAGAATAATAAAAGAGAAAGAATAATAAAAATTATGTTCATTTACCCTTTAACTGCTATCGTCGTCGACGTCGTCACCTTTTGCCTTCTTTGGTTCATGTTCTGATCCAAGGACGTTTGCTTTTGTCGGCTTGTAAGCGCGTTCGGCTTCGTTTTGTTTTAATACCGTGCTGATCGTTGATGTATTACGGCCATATTCTTTGGCGAGATCAACCAAACGCATCCCCTTTTCATACCTTTCGATTATCTCCTTTCTTTGTTTGTATGGACAAAAAAACTCTTCTTTTCTCCTTTTCCACTTATCTCCGTCACTTTCTTGGGGCCCATAGCGAATAAATGTTAATTCTGTACTGTACACACACGTAAAACTTTCACTTTGTTCTTAATAAAGTTTTGGAAAAAAAAACAACTTTGTGGCCAATGGGATACCAGGAAGATGCTAGGCGATAGCCAATGGCAGAGCAGCTACAGGTATGTTTACGTTCGGTAAACTACGGAAGCTGCGAGGAGCGCGTACTTTTTTGCCTTTCGTATCCTGAAATTTCGTTCGTAACTAGAGGCAATATTTTCCCGTTGAGGCGTCTCGTAACCTGAAAATTCCGTATGTAGAGACGTTCGTAAGTAGAGGTACCACTGTATTTGCCAAACAAATACTAGCATTAAATGTAGTTAAATGTAGCTAACAGTCTCATATTTCTTCAACTTTCAAACCTGAAAAGCCTAGTAGCTAGCCAGGGTCCAGGGGCTGCAGGCCCCGGTAGGTCCAGCACAAAGTCCTGGTGGGGGGTTCAGGGGGGCAAAGCCCCCCGACGCCAAACAAATATTAGCATTAAATCAAGTTAGAATGTAGTTAACAACCTCATATTTCTTCACCTTTCAAACCTGAAAAGCCTAGTAGCTAGCCGGGGTCCAGGGGCCGATGCTAATGCTAATGGTAATAATGCTAATGCTAATGCTAATAATAATAATGCTAATATTTGCCAAACAAATACTAGCATTAAATGTAGTTAAATGTAGCTAACAACCTCATATTTCTTCAACTTTCAAACCTGAAAAGCCTAGTAGCTAGCCAGGGTCCAGGGGCCGCAGGCCCCAGTAGGTCCAGGACAAAGTCCTGGTGGGGGGTTCAGGGGGGCGAAGCCCCCCGACGCCAAACAAATATTAGCATTAAATCAAGTTAGAATGTAGCTAACAACCTCATATTTCTTCAACTTTCAAACCTGAAAAGCCTAGTAGCTAGCCGGGGTCCAGGGGCCGCAGTGTCAAACAAATATTAGCATTTGACATAGAAGTCACATATTAATTATATTAAAGGTAAAATATCTAAATCAATTGCAATACTACACAGAGCGAAATATTTGCTGAATCAACAATCCACATTATATACTTTGAATCATTCATTAATACTCCCATACATGACATATTGTACTGAAGTATGGGGAAATACATATAAAACAAACATATATCCAGTCTTTATGCTTCAGAAGAGAGCTATTAGAATAATAAACAAAGCTGCTTACAGGGAACCAACAAACCCACTTTTTCTTAAATTAAAAGCTCTCAAGTTGAAAGATCTGGTTGACTTTAAAACTGCAGTAATAATGTTTAAAGCTAAGAATCTATCACTGCCCGCAAATATCCAAAAGTTGTTCCAAATAAGGGAGAAACAATATCATTTCAGAGGAACATGTATATTTCAAAAACCTTCAGTGAGAACTACCACCAAGCAACACTGTGTTACAGTGCAAGGAGTCAGATTATGGAACGATTTTGGACCTGAATTAAAATCATGTACAACGCTTGGACAATTTAAACAAAAACTAAAGGAAGCAATACTCCAAACATATAAGATAAGATAAGATAAGATAAGATAAGTTAAGATAAGCCTTTATTAGTCCCACAACGGGGAAATTCCAGGATTGCAACAGCACAGGGATAGCAACACTCAGAGCAACAATCAGAAGGCAAGAAAAAAGCAAGCAAGCAAGAGCAGCTAATACACATATGTACATATTACTATAAATATATATATATATATATATATATATATATACACACAGACACACAGTGCAGATATATACAAGATGACATGTAAAATCACATAAGGATTGTCATATCCAGTCTGTGTTGTGTTGTTACTTAGTTTTTTTTTGTCATGGTTTGTCTTAGTTTTGTTCTGAATTGTAATCGCTCTTGTTTTGTTTTTCTTTTGAATTCTTGGATGGAATATGGGTGGGCAATATAAGCTGCGGCTTCAGCCATCACCCATTTCAGATAACTTATGTTGAACTGTATAATCAGAGGAGTTATTATTATTTAATTTGACCTTGTTCATTCATTAAATTTGCATTCAAAAGACTATCTTAACACTGCAGAGAACTTTGAATAGGCCAGATGTGATGTATTATGAATACTAGAAAAGCACTCGGACAGCGCAGACCTCCGCCAAGCGCCACAGTTCCCCCCATACAGTGTTTAACATCATAAATAAAATATTGAAAATGGCCCTATCTCGCAATATTAAATAAAAAAAAAAAAAAAAAAGAATCCTTTAAAAAATTCCTGGATCCAGACAGTGATCCGGATCACCACCAAAATCTAATCATCCGTAGGATACCCCATTTCTGACAATCTGTGAAAATTTCATGAAAATTTGTCCATAACTTTTTGAGTTATCTTGCTAACAAACAAACAGACAAACCAACGCTGATGATCACATAACCTCCTTGACGGAGGTAACTAGAAGACTACAAATATCAGCAGGGTATACTAGCACTGTTTAACAGACACGCGCGTAAAAGACGGCAAAATCGCTCTGATATTTTATGTGTTTACATGATACACCAAGCATGACAAGGCTTGCAATTACACAGCACATGTTCTTCAGAATCTTAGGCATTATATAAAATGTATTCTCCCTTTAGATGTCGAATCCATGGTCCATTTGCCAGGGTTGAAGTGCAGTCGTGCGAACGTCTGCAGCAGTTTACATCATGTTTACATCTCGCCATGTACGCACGCCTCTCCGGGATTTCGCGCAAGAATAGAAACCTCAATACCCTCAACAGCGATAGCGTTAGCTTAGCAAACGCTTCAGGTAAAGCGTAGCAGCGAGCCACGAAAAGAAACGCTACTGACGCTACTATGTTCTAAATTTAGATACGATTCCTAGCAATCTCGTGTTTGGAATTGCTTTCGTGTTTTTTTTAGGATTTAAAATTTTTGACTGAATTTTTAGTGAAAAACCGTAATTTTGATTAATAAAGCCGTAACCCGGAATGGGGTCTTGAAAACTGTAACCATTACGGCAAAACCGGAGTAGTTGGCAGGTATGCATTTATCTCCTCCAAAAGTTATGTTTAGGTGCCATTTGTCTGTTTTTACATCAGGATTGCACATAAACTACAGACCTGATTTCAATTAAATCTGATAGAAGGTTGGATCTTGGAGCAAGAATGAAGGGGGTGGATCCACAAACTTTTCTTTACTTCATAACAGTGCAAGATTGTCCATTTTTTTTTATCTTCCCATTAATTTCTCAGAGAATTACACATGGAACATGAAGGGGGGGAAATCAGGCATACTGTATATAGGAGATATAGGAGCATTTGTTTTATAGCGATATGGTGTGGATCCTACTAAAAACTGAATCTAGCACTTAAGTGTTGATAGAGGTATGCACTCTCTGAGATCTGTCTGGTTCCATTCTGTGATCTTACAGTGGCAAGTTTCAGTGCAGCTTACCCCATAACTTCCTGAACGCGCTGCTCCTTCATCTCCCTCTTCTTTTGCCTTCGAATTTTCATTTTGCAGTCCTTGTCCTGCTTCATGCCCAGAGCTCTCTTCAGCTGGCCTTCTTCCCCACACAGGTTCTTCAGCTCCTTCTGCTTCCTCTCACACTGAGCCACCAGCTCCTGGTGCTGCACCAGCACACACACACAGTCCTGTGTTCAGCTCTGACAATTATCAGTCTGATTTTTTGTAATACTTTAAACATTTTCAAGACGTATTGAATGAATTTTGTCAGTAGTAGGTGGTCAGAAACAATATGTAGTTTCAGCATTATTGTAGCCCTAAATTTTACTCAAGTAAAAGCAGCTTGAGATTATTTTTTTTTGAAACTTTTTATTTATGAACATTTTTCAATTAAAAAAAAAACACAAACACAAGAGGTCATGGGATGATCGATATGGTACAAGTCAGATGTAGCAAAGACATACAATTCCGAATCCGCACATTAATAAATACTGTCACGTCTTATGAAGTCCAGCCATTTTTTCCAACGTCTTTTTCCTAGCTCCTCTTGGAGTCACAGGGTAAAGGTCATGCGTTCCATAGACCTTATATTGTCTATTATGGAGGTGAAAAGGTTCAGTGTGGAGGGCTGTTTTTGTAGCCAGCATTTTGTTATAGCCTTTTTGGCCGATGCCAAAAAAATTTTCAGGAGATAAATATCATCTGCGTTCAGCTTGTCAGGGAAACATCCAAGGAATAACAAAATAAAAGAGCAGCCGATATTAAAGTCCAGTGCCTTAGAAATGACATTTGCTACGTCTGTCCAAAAAGGCTGAATGTGTGGGCAAGACCAGAATACGTGCCCATGGTCTGCTGTTGTTTCCCCACATTCTCTCCAGCAGTGAGCAGGAACTCCACTGTACTTAGATTTCTGATTGGGTGTTATGAAAAAACGAATAAGAGTCTTCCAGCAAAAGTCCCTCCAGGTGCCGGAGTTGGTGGATGAGGAATGCACCTCCCAAACCCTTGACCACATATCATCAGTTATTACAATGTTCATTTCCTTTTCCCACTTTTGCTTTATATATGTTGTTGAGTCTGTTTTAAGTGTCATTAAACTGCGGTATAATTTACTAATAAAGTTTTTAAGACTTGTTGACTTATATGCATTAATAAAGATATCAAGAAATAATGAAGATTCTTTGATATTACTGCTTTGTATCTTTTTATTAATGAAGTCGCGAAGCTGCAAGTATCTAAAAAAATCTTGCTTCTCCAGATTGTACTTCCTTCGTAGAGTATCGAATGACATTAGGTTTGATTTCTCGTACATTGTACATGCTGCGGTAAGGCCCCTGAATGTCCACTGTCTAAATCTAAAGTCATGTGAGGCGGGCAGAAAGTCAGGGTCATATGCTGGCCATCTGAGCATTTTAACCTCTTCCTGGAGTTTTAGTTTTCTTATCTCTGATTTCCAGATTTTAAATGTCAGATTAGTCCACTGACTAGTTGTTGGGGTAGTTTCGCTTTCAAGGGTGCCTAGTTTAGATTGGATTGGGACCTCAGATAAAGACATCTCAATTGTTTTCCATTTTGCATAATAAGATGGGTCACACAGACAAACCAGTGGTCTCAGTTGGGCTGATATATAGTAGTCTCGTAAAGAAGGCAGAGCCTGCCCCCCCCCCCCATCCTTCGGCAGCTGTAAGGTAGAATACTTAACTATTGGTCTCTTTTTAAGTCAAATAAACCTTGAAATGTATTTATTCCATTTCCTAAACTGTTTGTCAGGAATTGATACTGGAAGAGATGAAAAGAGATATAGCAATTTAGGGAGGATATTCATCTTGATTGCCTGTATTCTGCTGCCAAAGTCAAGGGGGAGCAGACTCCAGCTATCAAGATCATCAATTATTTCTTTGTTTAGTCGGTTGTAATTCAAATCATACAATTGTGACAAATCTTTGGGTAGGTACACTTCTAAATATTTTATATGGTCAGAATGCCAATTAAAATTATATTTAGATATTAATTCTTGTCCAGGGTGAAAATTGAAGGTCATAACCTGAGTTTTATGGATATTAAGAGCGTATCCAGAGAATGAACCATACATTTCTAAGATTTCCATCAACACTGGTAAACCAGAGTCCGGATCTGAGATTGTGATCATTACATCATCCGCATACAGGCTCAATTTATATTCCTCCTCACCAATCCGAACACCCTTTAGTGCGGTCTCTTGGCGTATTGCTTGTGCTAAAGGCTCTATAAATAAATTAAATAAATTGGGGCTACCGGGGCAACCCTGTCTACATCCGCGTTGTAGTTGCATAGAATTAGAAAGACTCCCGTTTATTTTTATTCTAGCAGTAGGGGAAGAGTAAAGGGCTTGAATGCATTTTATAAAGTCAGTACAGAATCCAAATCTCCTCATTACTAAATAGAGGAAGGCCCATTGAACTGAGTCAAATGCTTTTTCAGCGTCAAGACTAAGGATAACTGAGTTTATCTTTCTTTTATTAATCTGTTCAATTATATGTAGAGCTCTCCTTATGTTATCCGAAGTTTGTCTATTTTTAAGGAAGCCTGTTTGGTCTTCAGCAATCAGTAAGGGCATCACAGTGTCCATTTGTTTCACCAAAATAGTTGTATATAATTTGTAATCCGTGTTCAATACACTTATTGGTCTATATGATTTGCAGTCTATTTTATCCTTTCCCTCTTTTGGTATAACAGATATAAAGGCTTCCTTCCAGGACGGAGGTACAGGGCCTCCTTTCAGAATATAGTTAAAACTGGTTTCTAGTAGAGGTATCAGACTTTCTTTCATTTTCTTGTACCATTCAGGGGGGAACCCATCAGTACCAGGAGATTTGTTAGGTTTAAGGTTAGAGATGGCCTTGTCAATTTCCTCACGTGTTATTGGTGACATAAGCTTATTATTTGCATCTGTGCCGAGTGAGGGAAGATCCAAAGAGTCCAAAAAAAATCAACTACTGCATTTTTATTAATCGGCACAGATTGGCTATATAGATTTTTGTAATATGTTTCAAATGATTTTTGAATACCATCCAAATCAGTTAAAATGTTGCGACTTACAGGGTCTTTTATTTTGTAGATTGAATTTCCTGCTTGTTGTTTCTTAAGTCGCCATGCTAACAATTTAGATGCTTTAGATCCTGCCTCATAATATCTCTGTTTCATAAACCGTAAGTTTTTCTCTACTTCCTCACCTAGTATCCTGTCTATGTCCTGTTTAACTTGTCTTATTTGTTGTGTTATAGTGGGACTTTTTTTTGTCAGTTGTGTTTTCTCTAGATCTTTCAGTCTCTCTTGTAGTCGTAGCAATTCTTGAGTCTTTTGTTTTTTAAGCATAGCCGACCTTGCTATTATTTTCCCCCTCAGAACCGCTTTAGCTGCATCCCACACAATGCCAGGGTTTGTCTCGCCATTGTTATTATCCTGTAGGTATGAATTTAAATCGGTTGTCATGGACTGCAGAAAGGAGAGATCATTTAGCATCCCTGTATTTAATCTCCATAGTGTTTTTCTCTGTCTGACATCAAGATGTAAACTTAGGTAAATTCCAGAGTGAACAGAGATATCTCTTTGACCAATTCTACATTCTTTTATCCTGTTTAAGTCTTTATTATACATGAAGCAATAATCTATCCTTGAGTGAAAAGAATGGGGTGCAGAGTAAAATGTAAATCCAGGGGTAGATCTATGTACAGAGCGCCATACGTCAATAAGTCCTAAATCTGAAAGCATTTTTTTACACGTTTCTCTATAGGCAGACGTTTCCTTCTAATATTTGTTGTATCCAATTGAGGGTTTAACAATAGATTAAGGTCTCCAGCAAAAATTAAAGGTCTATAAGATTCTTTAGTAGTCAAATCAAAAACTTTTTTATAGAAACCAATATTACTCCCGGGGGAGCATATACATTCAATAATGTCAGAATCAGAATCAGATTTATTGCCATTGTTCATGTAATACACAAACTAGGAATTTGTCTCGGTGCCATGCTGCAACATTAAAAACATAATGAGAAAAAGGGATAAACTAAAAAAACTAAAGGACTAGAAACGTGCAATAAGTGTAGAAAAATAAGTAATAATAATAATAATACTAGTAATAATGAGTAGTACTAGTCAAGGCAGTTTTAAAAAATTAGCATGTAGCAGATAATGTGAAGTACCACATAGTGCAGTCAATAATGCAACAGAAAAACAGTGATGATTGACATGAGTCTGGTTGAGCTGCTGTACATAGTGCACGAGAGTCAAAAGTCACTTAGTGTTCAGCAGTCTGACGGCAGAGGGGAAAAAGCTGTTCATGTGCCGGGAGGTTTTAGTCCGAATGGACCGAAGCCTTCTACCTGAGGGGAGGGGGGCAAACAGCACGTGACCAGGATGTGAAGGATCGGCTATGATCCGGCCAGCACGCCTCCGGGTCCTGGAGATGTACAGGTCCTGGAGAGATGGGAGCTCGCAGCCGATCACCTTCTCAGCAGTGCGCACGACGCGCTGCAGCCTTAGTCTGTCCCTGGCAGTGGCTCCTGCATACCACACAGTTATGGAGGAGGTGAGGATGGACTCGATGATGGCCGTGTAGAACTGCACTAACATCTTGGTGGGTAGCTTGAGCTTCCTCAGCTGCCGCAGAAAGAACATCCTCTGCTGGGCCTTTTTGATGAGGGAGCT
The DNA here is from genome assembly GCA_020510985.1 of Pholidichthys leucotaenia. Lineage (NCBI taxonomy): Eukaryota > Metazoa > Chordata > Actinopteri > Cichliformes > Pholidichthyidae > Pholidichthys > Pholidichthys leucotaenia. The sequence continues at coordinate 201,723,204 of CM035837.1, read as the reverse complement.
GATGGTTGGCTCCCATTTGAGGTCCCGGGTGATGGTGGTGCCCAAGAAGCGGAAGGAATCTGCAATGGTGATGGGAGAGCCTGTGATGGTGGGGGGGGGCAGGGGGGACGTGACTTTCCTGAAGTCCACAATCATCTCCGCTGTCTTCAGAGCGTTCAGCTGCAGGTTGTTGTGGCTGCACCAGGACACCAGCTGGGCCACCTCTTCCCTGTAGGCGGACTCGTCGCCGTTGGAGATGAGCCCGATGAGGGTGGTGTCGTCCGCAAACTTAATCAGCTTAACAGACTGGTGGGAGGAGGTGACCTCTTTATGGTCAATTTTACCTTTCACTAAAATATATCTGCCTTCTTTGTCACTCAATTCAGATATGAATTCAAAATTAATTCTATTAGAAATCAAGATAGCTACTCCTCTTTTTTTACCACTTCTATGAGAGGAATAGTATGTATTTTTGAAACCCATTTTTTTTAATTTATCATGCTCTGTGTTGGATAGATGAGTTTCTTGCCAATATGCAATATCTACTTTCTCTTTTTTCATCTTTACCACCAGTTTACTTCTTTTTACAGGGTTATTCACTCCATTAACATTTAGTGACAGTATATTATAATATTTAAGAGACATATCTTAACATGCAAGAACAAAATATCATCCCAGACCTCAGAACAACAACTGTAAAATGTAAACATGGTGAACAGTAAAATGACGTAACACTGAACTGGGCTTCCAACAAGGAGGATACAATGTAGGCCTTGAAAAATGAGGGGACTGGCCACAAGGTGGGGCCCCTCTCCCCGATGAGCATCGTGGGAAACCAAGAAAAAAAAAAGGGGGGGGGGGGAACCCCAGCAATAATAATATAAAAGAGAAAAAAAAAAAGAAATCAGTGGTTAAATAGAAATAAAGTAGTCTGGTGACCCTCAGCTCGAGTCTACAGGCTCCAGCCCTTTCATCAATAATGAGATTGGATAAGGCTACAAAATCATAGTCATGGATAATCCAAAACAACTATTCTCACCATAGTAAGGCCGTGTGTTCTTGCGGAGTACTCATTAGTCCACCGTTGTTTCTTCTGACGTCCGCCGAAACTCACTCAGCTTCTCCCGGATGTGTTTGTGGAAGTCCCCTCGGCGGGTCCTCTGCGTCTCCCATGGCAAAAGCTGCTTCAGCATCTCCTCTGACGTCATCTGAGCAGCTCTGTTTCTGGCAGCGGTGATCTGAACTGTGGCGATGCCTCTCCTTTGTAAATCTTCCGCGGCTTCTGTAGCACTATTGTAGAGGACACTTCCTGAGGCATAAAAAATACGCATCTTGTTGAGTGGAGTTTGAAAGCGAATCCCTTTCTCCTTCAAAGCTCTTTTGACGGGGATATATTCTTTTCTTCTTTTCTGAACTTCCACCGCGTAGTCATGGTCAAAATACACTTGCTTGTTGTGAATGCGTATTACCTTTTTCCATGCAGCGCGGAGTATTTCTTCCTTAACTGTGAACCGGAGAAAGCGGACTATTATTGAACGTGGCGGGGCACTCGCTGGCGGCTTTGGGCCCAAGGCACGATGGGCGCGCTCAATGCCGAAGCCACAGTCTTGGCCTAAAGCGTCACCGAGCTCTTTTTTAATGAGACTTTCGGCAAAGGAAGCCACAGATGTGCCTTGCTCCGAGTCCTCGGGTACCCCGTATATGCGAATATTATTCCGCCTGGCCCGGCCCTCCATTTCGGATATCTTATCCTCAAGTGTCCGCTGATTTTGTAGCAGTTGAATAAGCGTGTTTTTAACACCAATGTTCCAATTCTCCAGTTCCGCCATATTTTCCTCAGTCTGTTTTATACGTTCTCCCGCGTCATGCACTTGTTTAGCGGTTTCCTGGAGCTGTTGCTGTACACCCGCTGTGAATTCATCCATTTGTTTCTTCATATCCTCACGGATCACTGAACGAAAATCTTGTAAATCTGTTTTTAATTCAGCTCGAAGAGTTGCCATTCCGGCTGCCATGGCCTCGCTCACGGTAACTCGAATCAGGTCCAAACCAGCCATGCGGTCGCCATGTTGGTCCGATGTTAGGTCCGTTTCATTAGCCGAGATTTCTTTTTGTTGCTTCGTTATCGGGATTGTTTCGTAGCCCATATCCGCCTTTCTTGAATTTGTCCCCACTCATTATGGCAGCAAAATATTGCGGTTTTTCCCAGGTTTGAGTCTCGAGTCTAGGGGAAAAATAGAGCTAGAGCCAGAGCTCAGTTTTTATGCGTCCATGCTGTTCCGCGTCACCGGAAGCCTCCCCAGCATGAGATTATTATGAGATTAATTACTCCAATATACTGTAAAGAACTGCCAACAAATTTGACTGAGTAGCAATAAGAAAGTGTATTTGAGTAATAAGCAGACAGCCTCTAGTTTGAGGTTTTCCTCTTAAATTTATGACTGTCTTCTGAGAAATTTGCAAGTTTTCTCCTCACAAATTTTCAACTTTTTTCCTCTTAAATTTGAAACTTTTTTCCACATAAATTTGTTTCTTTTCTGTCTACATCTGAAACCTTATTTTCACCAATTTGAGAGGTTTTTGCATTCATTTCAGAATTTCTCTCTTTCAAATTCATTACTTCATTCTTTTAATTTTTCAGCATTTTTGATAACAGTGTAACATTTTTACATAATATCCCAAATTTTTCCCCACAAATTTCAAACTTTTTCCCATGCTCCTTTGCTACTGAGACCAAAGAGGAGAGCACTGATATCAACACTGATCTTTTGGTAAGAAAATTATCACCTGACTAAATGACCGAAGATGCAGTCATTTCTGGTGAGAATATGTAAATAAAATCCACCCAAGCACATTTCTAACCAGGTTTCAAATCAGTGAAATCAAAAGTAAGTCAGAGAGTATGACCAAGTCGACTTCAGTAAAAGTAGTTTTTCCTCAAAAATGTACTCGAGTGAAAAGTATCCTGCAATAAAACGACTCACTGAAGCACAATTTTATTAAAGTTACTTAAAGGGCTCACTCACTGCACATTTTCCACATTTTAACAGCTCACTCATGTCTTAATTGTTTGTGACATATTTTGTTCACATTTTCTTTAATTTTTTTTAATTACTGAAGCATTTTTTTTAATTTTCCCTGGCTTTTTTGAAACACTCTGATTTAAAACCTGTCACTTTAAGAAACATCCTTCAGCTGTTCAGCTCTGCCCTCCCTCTTACATCAGGTAGCCATTAGCCGAGTAGCTTCTAGCCTCCTTCTAGCTTGGATGATCCAGTCGATTGTGTATCTCGTGTCATTCCAGCACATCTCCCAACAATCTCACGGGCATGCCACAACAAATCGCCAGCACCACGCACCGAGTGACCCACCGATCACCGCAACCTGACGCTGCTGGCCGAGTTGAGCTGCTGGATCTCAAAGTGCAGTGTCTCGCTCCGCGGGACTCCGCTCCTCTCCCACAGCCAGCTGGGAGATGCACCGTCACAAAGTGGCTCCCCAACGTTGCCTGTGAGAGTACAGCAGAGTAGAACAGAGTCGCACAGAGCACTTAAGGATGGTGGACAGCTTGGGGGAGTGCAGCCTCAAGTTGAGCCGTAGGTGGTGGCTGCGACCAGCACGACAGTGCCAGCAATTTGTTGTGATATCACGGTGAAACCACAGGAGGATGGACCGTAGTGACGTGAAGTATATTGTGGACCAGTGAATCAGGTGGTAACGGGGACAGCTGTTAGGGTGACTAAGATCTGATGAAAATAACAATGTAAGTCGCGCTTGGTTTGAGCTTCCTGGTATTAGCTCGGGCTAACAGGCTACCTTGAACACCCCTCCATCTACATGACAGAAAGCTAGGCAGGCAGTAATAGAGTAGTGGGCTGGTCTCAAGGATGGCAGTGGGTGGGTTTTTTGAACACTTGATGTAGAAGAATTACCAGGAAGAGTCAAAAAACGTCTTGGGGAGTTTGAGAGAAAAACGAAATGAAGGCAGTGTGCTTTTTTCAGACTGTTGACTGACTGGAAAATTTTGGGCTAATTATGTAACCAGTTGACACATCTGAGACAGTTAAAACCTACAAACACCATTTTTCAGTCAATGATCCCTTTAACTAGATTTTACTAGTTACGACTGGCCTGTATCCACAGCACAGAGATTAAATCACTATAACAGATCAGCTCAACTCAAGCCAGCCTTTTGTCCATATTGCTAAATGCCAACAGTCATCTGGGTGTTTATGGAGAACAGGGGTGCGTTTCCCAAACTCTGATGGAGGGTAGCCTTGAACTAACATAGTATCATGCATTGTTCAACTAATCAAAATCTAACTTACGGCTGTTTCCCAAAGCATTTGGATCAAGATCAGACTATGTTGGTTAGAACTATGTTGGTTTCAACCAGTCGAAGAATCTTGGAACACTTTGGTCATATCCGAAGTTGTGGCGGTGTACTGCATTTATAAAAGGGAGTGTCTACTGGTATGGAAGCGTTGACAATCAGACAAAACCTTTTCAGATCGACTTCAGCCTGCAAATTTTCCCGATACCGATATTGTTCGCAGTATCGCAAATTTTTGTTTTTTCTTAACTTACAAACAACAGTTTCACAGGCCAGCGATAGTTACCTTCAACATATTTAGTCAAAACAAAAACTCTTATTTCTCCAGTTCATAAACAGCAGCTCAGGTTGAGTTTCAAATGTTGTTTTGTTCTGTATGAAATATTACAAGAAAATAACAAACCATATCATAAATGCACTTATGTAGTCGGGGTTTTATGCTGAATAAGTTTACCTGCATCAGCCGTCTCCATTGCACGGACATCTGCTGGGACTTTTTGGCTCTCGTAGCACTGAAGGGATGCTTTTGTTTTTTGTTCCGGTAGTTTTATAAAATCAAGCTGAAGCAACCAAAACAGAATGAAAATAAAACTCTGGACACGTCAGACATCAACACCACTCGCTGACATATTGTACGTGCGGGGGGAAAATGCAGGTAGATTATCCGCATTGCTGCACCATTTTTATTTTTTATTTTTAAACATGGCAGCAGTCTGAAGCAGCCTTAAAACTAAAATATTTCAACACAACTCGACGCAGACGCTCCAACCATGGAGTGGTAGCTCCCGCACCATGTTTGTTTTGCCGTTTCTATGGCAACGCGTAACTTCCATCAGCAGCATAATGGTGTGATGTCATCACGCAGCAGACCCCAAATATTACAGTAGTCATTTTTACACCATTATCAAAATTTATATTGGTATTATCGGGAACGACATGATATGGCACAACCCTAATGCCCAATAATTCAGAATTAAAATTAAGAGGTTAGCGTTAGCATGTGAGAGAGGGTAAGGTTAAAAAGGTAGTAAATAATTAATTAAAAAACTGAAGCAAATAAATGCCTCAGATTTCTGTATCTGTAGCCTGCTGTCTTTAAGATACAGCACTAATAGAACGTACTGGCCAATCAGATTCAAGCTGTATCTGTAGCAAGAATTCTATGGGTACAGTCCCGTACCCATAGCCAAAAAACACTAATTCATTACGAGTAGCACATATGCCAAATTGAAAAGGTGTAAAATATGACCAGTATAATTCTTTCAAGCATGAAAGATGATCCGTTTTAGTGAAATATATGGTACCAAACAGGTTGCTGATGCTGCTTGATCTATCTGGTATATATCATAATGTCTGGCCGACCACAGGTGCCATGATACAGTGGTTAGATAACCAACTGTCACATGGGAATCCCAATACTTTGCAGCATCATTTTAATTAAAATAATCATAAATGGTTGTACCAGCTCACAGGGGTTGAATCCGTTATCTCTTAATAGTTACATGCACAGTGTATTTGAGAAAAGATTTTAATATAAAAACTGGAATTACAAAAAAACAGGTGGGTAGGTATGTTTCAAAAGTTGTTTAAATTGCTATGTAAAGTCTACTGTGAAAATTAATGAGTATTCAATATTAATGAAACTATTTTTAATATAATAGGCTTTTTGTAGCAAGGCTGCTGTTATCACACAACAATTAACATACACTACTGTTCAAAGGTTTGGGGTCACCCAGACAATTATTTTGTGTTTTCTATGAAAAGTCACACTTATTTACCACCATGAGTTGTAAAATGAATAGAAAATATAGTCAAGACATTGGCAAGTTAGCTTTCGTCAAAGAATCCTCCATTTGCAGCAATTACAGCATTGCACACCAAACATGATTGCACAAGGGTTTTCTAATCATCCATTAGCCTTCTGACGCAATGAGCAAACACATTGTACCATTAGAACACTGGAGTGATAGTTGCTGGAAATGGGCCTCTATACACCTATGTAGATATTGCACCAAAAACCAGACGTTTGCAGCTAGAATAGTCATTTACCACATTAGCAATGTATAGAGTGTATTTCTGATTAGTTTAAAGTTATCTTCATTGAAGAAAAGTGCTTTTCTTTCAAAAATAAGGAAATTTCTAAGTGACCCCAAACTTTTGAACGGTAGTGTATATGAGTAAAAGTGTATCTTTGATGAGCTGGGCAAATCCAATTTTTTTGTGGGTTTTTTTTTTTTTTTTTAAATACATAATAGAAATGTATAAAATAAAGGGCAATTTTTTTTTTCAAATGTCCAAATTGCCCTCAAATTGTAGAATCACAAACATAACACTCACCACTAATTGTCATATCATTACTGCTGCATCTTCTCCCAATATTTACCATTTTCTCAGGCTACTTTAAGCTTCTACTGCAGCTCCTGAGTTGTCATAGCAACGACTTTACTACAGTGTTTGGGAATGCCCGCTGCAACTGTGTTTTTGGGAAACACCCGTATTGTTTAGCGACGCATCGGACCACGTAAGTAGCACCGTTGTACTTTGCTGGTTTTGGAAAACATTTGCGTCGCAGGTGCATAGTTCACACCACGAAGTTGCTACCTTGGCTAGCAACGATCCTTTTGGGAAACGCACCCCAGATCAGAAACAGAGCAGCTGGGTCAAACCTTTTCCTGCCTCTGTTTGGCGTTCCCCATGCTGCTCTCCAGGTCCTGCAGCAGGCCATATATCTGCTGGACCTCGGCCTCGGCATGGCTCACGTCCTGCACCATGTTCTGCAACTCCACCACACTCTCATCTGTTTTTTCCTAAAAACAAACAGCAGACGGCCGGGTGACAAACTGGCACGGCAGCTTTCAGAATCTGATGCATTTTTGTTTCCTCCTCACGATGGACTCCTTGATGGTCTTCACACTCTCCCTCATCTTCTCCATTTGGCTCTTCAGCTCCTCTGGGGACTCCACGATCTGAGATTTCAGTTTACCGATTTCCTCCTTCAAACTGCTGACGTCCACCTTCATCTGGGCCTGACACACACAAACACACACTTAAAACACAGCTGTAGTAAATTCTTTCAAGCAGTATGTGAGTTATAGTCGTACCAGTTTCTGTGTCTTCTCTGCTATAGTGGTCTTCCACTCTGCAATGCTGTCATTTAGGGTATTCTAGCAAAACAAACAAGTCAATTTGATTGATGAGTGTGCAGACACTCATGCAACAGCTTGTGCAGTGTTTCATCACCACCTACCACATCCTGGTATTCATGCATGGTGGTGGTCTGCAGCTCAGAGAGGGCAGCTGCCAGTTCGTCAGCCTCAGCCTGCTGCTCTGGTGGGATGGTCCTGGAAGAGACAAGACCAGTTGGACGTTTTTGTCACGCTAACATTTCATGGTTTTTACAAATCCAAGTTCCACACTATTCAGTTATTGAAACAACTTGCGGCAGACTTCCAAATACTCCTCTCTTCCCAGCTTCAATAATAAGATAAGATAAGCCTTTATTAGTCCCACAACGGGGAAATTCCAGGATTGCAACAGCACAGGGATAGCAACACTCAGAGCAACAATCAGAAGGCAAGGAAAAAAAAAAAAAAAACAAGCAAGCAAGAGCAGCTAATATACATATGTATATATTACTATAAAATATATATATACACACACACACAGACACACAGTGCAGAGCATTGTAGCTGGATGGAATAAATATATGAATATATAAACACAGTGCAGAGCATTGTAGCTAGATGAAATAAATATGTAAATATATAAACACCCACAGTACGGAGCATTGCAGCTAGGTGGAATAAATATGTATGTATATAAACACACACAGTGCGGAGCAATGTAGCTAGATGGAATAAATATATAGATATATAAATATAAACACACCCAGTGCTGAGCATTGTAGCTAGATGGAATAAATATGTAAATATATAAACACACACAGTGCAGAGCATTGTTGCTAGATGGGATGAAACAGCATAACCATCTACTTAGTTATCCTACATGGTATGATTATGTGCCCATACATATTCTCACCCTCCATAGCGACCAGTATTTTCCTAGTTGTATGCCGGAGGGGACCATTGTGTAAGTCTATTGCATCTTTTGCATTCAAAAAACTATTAGTTTGTTACGTCTTTTTGCTATCTCTGCGAGCAGCCCTGCTTAGGTTGTACAGTCTGACAGCCGTTGGTAGGAAGGACCTACGAAACCTCTCGGTTGTGCACCTGGGATGATGTAGTCTGCTGCTAAATGAGCTCCTCAGTGCATTCAGTATGTCCTGCATAGGGTGGAACTCGGACTCCAGCAGAGATGACAGTTTAGCCACCGTCCTTCTCTCTCCTATCTCCTCCACCGGATCAAGGCGCTGCCCCAGGACAGAGCTAGCTTTCTTAATCAGTTTGTTCAGTCTCTTCCTATCAGCTGCAGTAATGCCACTGCCCCAGCAGACCACTCCAAAAGTGATGGCTGATGCCACCACCGTGTCATAGAATGTCTTCAGCAGCGCCCCTTGTACACCAAAAGACCTGAGTCTCCTCAGCAGGAACAGCCTGCGCTGTCCCTTCTTGTAGAGTGCGTCAATATTGTGTGACCAGTCTAGTTTCTCGATGTCTGTTCCCTGTATATTTACTGGTGCTGTGAGGGGTTGTCCATGCCTGCGGCAGTCCACCACCAGCTCCTTAGTTTTCCTTGCGTTGATCTGGAGGCAGTTACGATGGCACCAGTCCACGAAGTCCTGGATAAGCCCTCTGTACTCAGCTTCATTACCATTGGAGATGAGGCCAACGATCGCAGAGTCATCAGAGAACTTCTGTAGATGGCAGTGTGTTGTGTTGTGTGAGAAGTCCGCAGTATAAAGAGTGAACAGGAAGGGAGCCAGCACCGTTCCCTGGGGGGCCCCCGTGCTACTGATGATCGTGTCGGACACACAGTCCCGGGTTGTCACAAACTGAGGCCGGTTCGTGAGGTAGTCCAGGATCCATGATGACAGGTGCTGGTCCACCCCTGCGCGCAGCAGCTTGTCCTTCAGGATCATCGGTTGGATGGTGTTGAAAGCACTGGAGAAGTCAAAGAACATGATCCTCACCATATTCCCGGGCTTCTCCAGGTGGGACAGAGAACGGTGAAGGAGGAAGATCACCGCATCCTCCACCCCAATGCCATGCTGGTAGGCGAACTGGAGTGGATCCATCGCTGGTTCCACCAGGGGGCGGAGGTGAGCAAGGAGCAGTCTCTCCAGGGTCTTCATCAAGTGGGACGTCAAGGCCACCGGTCTGTAGCTGTTCAGGTCTTTGGGGTGGGAAGTTTTTGGTACAGGTACCACACAAGATGTTTTCCACAGCTGTGGTACCCTCCCCAGCTTCAGGCTCAGGTTGAAGATGTACGTCACAATCCCACACAGCTGGTCTGCACAGGACTTGAGGAGCTTTGCGCTGATGCCGTCCGGTCCCGACGCCTTCCTCGCCTTGATCTTCCTCAGCTCCGTCCTCACCTGGGTCCTGGTCAGGGTCAGGATGGGGGGCTGTGTGTTGGGAGTGGGGGGGTGTTGGTGGAGTGGGCAGCAGGACTTGATTTCTTCAGAGGCAGCAGTGGTTGTTGTGCAGTCAGGGGGGAGGGCGGTTGGTCAAACCTGTTGAAAAACAGATTCAGGTTGTTCGCCCACTCCCTGCCCCCCGTGGCCTGGGGGGAGGTATTCTGGAGCCCAGAGATGGTTTTGAGGTTTCTCCAGACCCCGCTGATGTCGCTCTGTTGCAACTTGTCCTCCATCTTCTTCCTGAAGCTGTCCTTGCCTTCTCTGATCTTTCTCCTCAGCTCCCTCTGTACGGACTTCAACATCTCCCTGTCCCCCGACCTGAAGATCCTCTTCTTCTCTCTCAGAAGTGTTTTAATCTCAGGGTTGATCCAGGGTTTGTTGTTTGAGCAACACCGTATGGTCTTGGTGGGAACGGATTTGTCCACACAGAAGCTGAGGTAGCCTGTGAAGGTGTGAATGAGGCCATCGATGTCCTCACCATGTGGATCGCAGAGCTGCTTCCAGGCGGTGGCTTCAAAACAGCCTTTTAGAGTGTCCATTGTCTCCTCAGACCATAACTCCACTGTGCGCATGGCCGGACGTTGTCTGTGCACTAGGGGTTTGTACACCGGCCGGAGATGAACCAAGTTGTGATCCGATCTCCCGAGTAGGGGGAGTTGTGATGAGGTGTATGCCTCCTTAGTGTTTGCGTAGAATAAGTCCAGTGTTTTATTGTCTCTAGTGTGGCATGTGACATACTGGGTGAACGTGGGTAGAATGGGAGACAGTGAAACATGGTTGAAATCGCCTGAGATGAGGAGAAGAGCATCTGGGTGTTCTGTCTGCAGCCTGCTGGTTACTGAATGGATGACGTCACACGCTGTCCCAGCGTTCGCCGTCGGATTTGCATAAACAACAATGCAGATCACGTGTGAGTGTTCTCTCGGGAGATATGTAGGCCTCATGCTAACAGCTAGCAACTCAATGTCTTTGCTGCAGTGTCGTTGTTTAACAGTGATATGTCCCGGTCTGCACCAGTTGTTGTTAACATACATTATCACTCCACCGCCCCTTGCTTTGCCACTGTCTGGTGTTCGGTCAGCCCGTATCATGTGGAAACCCTCCAGCTCAATGTTAGCATCTGCTGCTAGTTCAGTTAGCCACGTCTCAGAAAACAAAAGGAGAGAGCACTCCCGATATGTGCTATCATCACGGCAGATAGCCGCTAGCTCATCTACCTTTCCCAGTATAGAGCGTACATTTCCCATGACAACAGATGGAAGGGAGGGTCTGTACCTTATATTTTTTGTCCTCCGCCTTACTCCAGCCCAGCAGCCGCGGCGTTTTCGTCTCAGTTCTCTCGGTATGTCGAGTTTTTCCAATGGGACCGGGTGGCGGTTGAATGCTAGCAGCTCTTCCCTGCTGTATCGTATCCTGCTATAAACAGTGGCTCCGTCCACCGGCTCAGGAGACATTTGGGACGATCTGTGTGTCCGTGATATAAATGGAGTGAAAAAAAGACGGATCAAAAAGAGAGAGGAAGGGAAAAAGACTCGGAATTGAGCCGCTGTTGCAAAAGGCAGCCGACTCGTGTGGCGCCGGGAGAGAGTGGGATTTCTCTGAGTGCAAAGCTGCTTGTGGAGCAATTAATTTTTATGTCAAATTTAGCAACTGATACTGGCCTATCACAGATTGATTAGGAATGCCATCTTCAAAGTGTGTCTTTGATGCTTTGTTTTGAAACATGAAGGTTAATCCTTAGGGCACTCAGCCTATTTTGTCATTAATCACAATGAATCCCACATCTGGCACTGATGTGTCCCGTGTGTGCTCTAAAACTGGATTTATGCAAGAGCGATGCAATACCCTTCTGCATCGCCCCACATGCAGCTCTTCTGCGAGGGAGAGGTGCTCAACGGTGCACGTTCACCATGGCGCCACAACGATCCAAATTCAAAAGAATATTGAGGAAGTTAGGAGCTACAGAACATTTCTATGACTCATCCTAACCCAGTAATTATATACAGAGGGTAAAATAAGTATTGAACACGTCAACATTTTTCTCATTAAACATATTTCTGATGGAGCCACTGACCTGATATATTCACCAGATATCAGTCACAACCCAAGTAATCCACACATACAAAGAAATCAAGGCAACTGTGTTCACAAAACAAGGTATATTTAATAAAGTGGAATGACACAGGGAATAAGTATTGAACACATTAAGAAAAAGAGGTATTAAAAGGCATAAGAAAGCAAAGAAACCAGCTGAAATATATCAGAATTTAGAAAGCCATCCCATCCCCCTGAAGATGGCGGGCCAGCCGCAAAGTGCAGAAAGGTGGAGGACCGGAGCGATGATGAGTTGGACGGCGCGGTGTGCAACAGCGGAGAGGGAGAGTAGCAGGAGTCATCCCCGTAACTAGAGGCTAGGCAGCGGGAGAGCGGGACCATGAAGGCTGAGAGCCCCAGGGAAAAGCAGCGACAGCCGGGGATGGAGTTGACGCAGCAGAGCACCTGGAATGAGGGTGCTGAGAGCAGCGACGAGACGCATGGGTCGGAGAGTGACGCCAACCAGAGCGAAGCTGAGAGCCCCAGGAGAGAGCAACTACGACCGGGCATGGTGACAGCGCAGCGGAGCGCCTGGAACGAGGGTGCTGGGAGCAGCGGCAAGGTGCCTGGGTTGGGAAACAACGCCAATGAGCAGGCTTCAGTTTTTCCCGGAGTGCGGCCACGAGGGGCCAGAGTGTTTAGAGCCACAACGGCGGTGTTGAGAGCGGTCAGGAGGGGACCGACGAGCACAGAGGGACGGTGTGCCGGACAGCAGCATGGCGGGTCCCAAGGAGTGATGCAGTTGGCGGCGAAGAGGGACGTTATGGCGGGAGAGATTGTTTTTGATCCCGGAGGTAGACGGCGGCCACGAGTGCACATGTCGTGGGGCTGCCCGGGGCCTCCGAGCCAGTCTTATCTTCAGTGGCCAGGGGCGTGTATGATTTGGGGCTGCCCTGGCCCCCCGGGCCAGTTTTACCGCTGGCTGCCACTGGACAGAGATGTGACTTGAACACTGTTAATGTAAATATGTATACTGTATATACTGCTGATGTGCATGAGAGTGTGTGAGATATGAGATTATTTTATATATTTTAGAGACGTGGTCCAAATTTCTGTTATTTTTTTGGATGAGTGTGTTAGGATATTTTATTACAGTTAATTATTCCTCGTTCCCTTAGTGTGTGATTCAGGTCCTAAATTGGGGAGGGTCTCAATTGTGTGTGTGGTCTTACACTTTTGTAAGGGGGAGGGGAATGTGGTGTAATGTGTGTGTGACACCGTACCCGCCCCCTGGCATCACATCAGGCAGGCACGGCCCACTGTGTATATAGTTTTGTGTTCTGTAATAAACAGTAGTTCGCTGTTCAGTTCAGCAGGGCTCCTGTCTCATTATTCATACATAACAGGTGCTCTTTGTACCCTTAGCTCAACTTGAAATTTTTGGTTGTCTACTTTTAATTATTAATTTCAAAGCACTGCTTTTACATGAGTAGAATTTCTGGCTACTATACCCACCACTGATCATATAATTCAAGTATGCATGAGTAAATTACTATTATGAATGTTTTTCCCCTTCCCTTCTACCTCAATGGAAATAAAGAACACCAGAAAAAAATACAAAAAATACACATATATTTGTCATTTATGTAAACCATGACAAAAAAAAAAAATTCTGCAGGACAAAACATGACACTTGATATTTTCTAGCCTGTTTGTATACCACCATAGACAGAGAGAGAACCAGAATTAGACAGAATTCAGAGATGGAAAGATGAGACAGAAGAGATGAGCCAAGGAGAGGAAAGTGTTTAAGCAGAGGGTTCAGGAGAGGTGAGAGCAGAGGAAGGAGAGAAGGATGACACCAGTAAAAAGTCCAAACATATGACATCTGGATGGGACCCCAACTGGCCCAATATTCCAACATTCAAGCCTCGGTTGTACAATACTTCAAAAGGTAAGTTCCATATGCAAAGTTACTGTGCAAATTTGTTTTAAAAAAAGAAAGAAATAGTATAAAATTTATACATTCTGTTTACAATATTGTCATGTGTCCCCCCCCCCCCCACCAGAAAAATATGTTGCCACCGTGCCAAGGTCTTTAAGCCAGAGGAAACGCTGTCACACTATGCAGAAGTCAGGATAAGCTATGCATAAGTTAGGCCATGGATGGGCAACTGGCGGCCCACGGGCCACATGCGGCCCGCCCTCTCATCCACTACAGCCCGCCAGTCCATTTTCAAAAATCAATTACAGTATTTATTTATATCCCGTTTGGAACCGCATTCTTAAATGCAATTATAAAGTTCGCCAGCAAAGTTTAGTTTAGTATAAGTTTAGCTTAATGTTTATTTGAAAGGGACATTACATTCTAATGAACATTAATACAAATCTAAGTATCCCAGATTTAGCAGTACTGCTAATTTGCATCTGTAGTCCCCCGGTGGGTCACAAAAACACACAAACAAACCATCATACACGAGAAGAACATCTGCAATGAAACTGTACAAAGTGGATATGCTAAATTGCAAGAGTTAAGGTGCTACAAAAAACATTCAAATGTCACACAAGCGAAGTGCTGTGTATGCGTACACACACACACACATGCACCTCACAGCAACAAACAAGAGGCGGGCCATATGCGTGTGATGCACGGGCACATACACTACCGTTCAAAAGTTTGGGGTCACTTGGAAATTTCCTTATTTTTGAAAGAAAAGCACTTTTTTTCAATGAAGATAACTTTAAACTAATCAGAAATACACTCTATACATTGCTAATGTGGTAAATGACTATTCTAGCTGCAAATGTCTGGTTTTTGGTGCAATATCTACATAGGTGTATAGAGGCCCATTTCCAGCAGCTATCACTCCAGTGTTCTAATGGTACAATGTGTTTGCTCATTGCGTCAGAAGGCTAATGGATGATTAGAAAATCCTTGTGCAATCATGTTAGGTCTGCAATGCTGTAATTGCTGCAAATGGAGGATTCTTTGACGAAAGCAAAGTTTGAAGGAAAAAATTATTATTTCAAATACAATGTCTCCTGAGCCGGTGGACGGAGCCACTGTCTATAGCAGGATACGATACAGCAGAGAACAGCTGCTAGCATTCAACCGCCACCCGGTCCCATTGGAAAAACTCGACATACCGAGTGAACTGAGGCGAAAACGCCGCGGCTGCCGGGCTGGAGTAAGGCGGAGGACAAAAAATATAAGGTACAGACCCTCCCTTCCATCTGTTGTCATGGGAAATGTACGGTCGATACTGGGAAAGTTAGATGAGCTAGCGGCTATCTCCCGTTATGATAGCACATACCGGGAGTGCTCTCTCCTTTTGTTTACTGAGACGTGGCTAACTGAACTAGCAGCAGATGCTAACATTGAGCTGGAGGGTTTTCACATGATACGAGCTGACCGAACACCAGAGAGTGGCAAAACTAGGGGCGGTGGAGTGATCATGTATGTTAACAACAACTGGTGCAGACCGGGACATATCACTGTTAAACAACGACACTGCAGCAAAGACATTGAGTTGCTAGCTGTTAGCATGAGGCCTACATATCTCCCGAGAGAACACTCACACGTGATCTGCATTGTTGTTTATGCAAATCCGACGGCGAACGCTGGGACAGCACGTGACGTCATCCATTCAGTAACCAGCAGGCTGCAGACAGAACACCCAGATGCTCTTCTCCTCATCTCAGGCGATTTCAACCATGTTTCACTGTCTCCCATTCTACCCACGTTCACCCAGTATGTCACATGCCACACTAGAGACAATAAAACACTGGATTTATTCTACGCAAACACTAAGGAGGCGTACACCTCATCACAACTACCCCCACTCGGGAGATCGGATCACAACTTGGTTCATCTCCGGCCGGTGTACAAACCCCTAGTGCACAGACAACCTCCGGCCATGCACACTGTGGAGTTATGGTCTGAGGAGACAATGGACACCCTAAAGGGCTGTTTTGAAGCCACCGCCTGGAAGCAGCTCTGCGATCCACATGGTGAGGACATCGATGGCCTCATTCACACCTTCACGGGCTACCTCAGCTTCTGTGTGGACAAATCCGTTCCCACCAAGACCATACGGCGTCACTCAAACAACAAACCCTGGATCAACCCTGAGATAAAAACACTTCTGAGAGAGAAGAAGAGGATCTTCAGGTCAGGGAACAGGGAGATGCTGAAGTCCGTACAGAGGGAGCTGAGGAGAAAGATCAGAGAAGGCAAGGACAGCTTCAGGAAGAAGATGGAGGACAAGCTGCAACAGAGCGACATCAGCGGGGTCTGGAGAAACCTCAAAACCATCTCGGGGCTCCAGAATACCTCCCCCCAGGCCACAGGGGGCAGGGAGTGGGCGAACAACCTGAATCTGTTTTTCAATAGATTTGACCAACCGCCCTCCCCCCTGACTGCACAACAACCACTGCTGCCTCTAAAGAAATCAAGTCCTGCTGCCCACTCCCCACTCTACCAACACCCCCCCACTCCCAACACACAGCCCCCCATCCTGACCCTGACCAGGACCCAGGTGAGGACGGAGCTGAGGAAGATCAAGGCGAGGAAGGCGCCGGGACCGGACGGCATCAGCGCAAAGCTCCTCAAGTCCTGTGCAGACCAGCTGTGTGGGATTGTGACGTATATCTTCAACATGAGCCTGAAACTGGGGAGGGTACCACAGCTGTGGAAAACATCTTGTGTGGTACCTGTACCAAAAACTTCCCACCCCAAAGACCTGAACAGCTACAGACCGGTGGCCTTGACGTCCCACTTGATGAAGAC
This sequence comes from Pholidichthys leucotaenia, assembly GCA_020510985.1. NCBI lineage: Eukaryota > Metazoa > Chordata > Actinopteri > Cichliformes > Pholidichthyidae > Pholidichthys > Pholidichthys leucotaenia. Next base: position 201,706,533 of record CM035837.1, on the reverse strand, counting down.
CCTGGAGAGACTGCTCCTTGCTCACCTCCGCCCCCTGGTGGAACCAGCGATGGATCCACTCCAGTTCGCCTACCAGCATGGCATTGGGGTGGAGGATGCGGTGATCTTCCTCCTTCACCGTTCTCTGTCCCACCTGGAGAAGCCCGGGAATATGGTGAGGTTCATGTTCTTTGACTTCTCCAGTGCTTTCAACACCATCCAACCGATGATCCTGAAGGACAAGCTGCTGCGCGCAGGGGTGGACCAGCACCTGTCATCATGGATCCTGGACTACCTCACGAACCGGCCTCAGTTTGTGAGAACCCGGGACTGTGTGTCCGACACGATCATCAGTAGCACGGGGGCCCCCCAGGGAACGGTGCTGGCTCCCTTCCTGTTCACTCTTTATACTGCGGACTTCTCACACAACACAACACACTGCCATCTACAGAAGTTCTCTGATGACTCTGCGATCGTTGGCCTCATCTCCAATGGAGATGAAGCTGAGTACAGAGGGCTTATCCAGGACTTCGTGGACTGGTGCCATCGGAACTGCCTCCAGATCAACGCGAGGAAAACTAAGGAGCTGGTGGTGGACTGCCGCAGGCATGGGCAGCCCCTCACAGTACCAGTAAATATACAGGGAACAGACATCGAGATGGTGACATCCTATAAGTACCTGGGTATTCATCTGAACAATAAACTAGACTGGTCACACAATACTGATGCACTCTACAAGAAGGGACAGCGCAGGCTGTTCCTGCTGAGGAGACTCAGGTCTTTTGGTGTACAAGGGGCGCTGCTGAAGTCATTCTATGACACGGTGGTGGCATCAGCCATCACTTTTGGAGTGGTCTGCTGGGGCAGTGGCATTACTGCAGCCGATAGGAAGAGACTGAACAAACTGATTAAGAAAGCTAGCTCTGTCCTGGGGCAGCGCCTTGATCCGATGGAGGAGATAGGAGAGAGAAGGACGGTGGCTAAACTGTCATCTCTGCTGGAGTCCGAGTTCCACCCTATGCAGGACATACTGAATGCACTGAGGAGCTCATTTAGCAGCAGACTACATCATCCCAGGTGCACAACCGAGAGGTTTCGTAGGTCCTTCCTACCAACGGCTGTCAGACTGTACAACCTAAGCAGGGCTGCTCGCAGAGATAGCAAAAAGACGTAACAAACTAATAGTTTTTTGAATGCAAAAGATGCAATAGACTTACACAATGGTCCTCTCCGGCATACAACTAGGAACATACCGGTCGCTATGGAGGGTGAGAATATGTATGGGCACATAATCATACCATGTAGGATAACTAAGTAGACGGTTATGCTGTTTCATTCCATCTAGCAACAATGCTCTGCACTGTGTGTGTTTATATATTTGCATATTTATTCCATCTAGCTACAATGCTCCGTACTGTGGGTGTTTATATATTTATATATCTACATATTATTCCATCTAGCTACATTGCTCCGCACTGTGTGTGTTTATATACTTGCATATTTATTCCACCTAGCTGCAATGCTCCGTACTGTGGGTGTTTATATATTTACATATTTATTCCATCTAGCTACAATGCTCTGCACTGTGTGTTCATATATTCATATATTTATTCCATCCAGCTACAATGCTCTGCACTGTGTGTCTGTGTGTGTGTGTATATATATATATTTTATAGTAATACGTACATATGTTTATTAGCTGCTCTTGCTTGCTTGTTTTTTTTTTTCTCTTGCCTTCTGATTGTTGCTCTGAGTGTTGCTATCCCTGTGCTGTTGCAATCCTGGAATTTCCCCGTTGTGGGACTAATAAAGGCTTATCTTATCTTATCTTATCTTACAAATCATTATTTCTAACCTTGTCAATGTCTTGACTATATTTTCTATTCATTTTACAACTCATGGTGGTAAATAAGTGTGACTTTTCATGGAAAACACAAAATAATTGTCTGGGTGACCCCAAACTTTTGAACGGTAGTGTATATATATGCACATGCCACAGAGCAACCACTACTTATGGGTACAGTTTTGGTTGTTTAAAAGACAGTTTTTACAATAAGTCTTTAAAAGTGTTTAATGTGGTACGTTCCCTGATTGCAGGTGGTATATTATTCCAGATCTTGGTGCCCCTCACTGATAGCACAGATTGAGCAAATGCGGTGCGTCTGCAGGGGACCTCACAGTCTCCTCTAGTGATTGCTCTGGTGATTGTGCCGGTGACAGTCCTCAGTTTCGGAGGGAACTCTAATTAAAACCTAAGTGTCGCTCTCTGCAAGTGGTAGTCTAGTGAAAGTGAGGGAGGGAGTCACAGAGATAGCAGGAGCAGCAGTGTGCACCGGAGTGTTGTCAAGTATGTTTTGTATGCTAAGACCACATTAATTGACCATTTGCTGTGACGTCACATCCTTTTGTTTACGCCACCATATTGGACGGTAGAAGCGAGTGGACGGCGCATTCAGCAGCTGTTCAGCGGTGTACCAGATCTCGATATATCCATCCATCCATCCATCCATCTTCTACCGCTTTTCCGGAGGTCCGGGTCGCGGAGGCAGCAGTTCAAGCAGAGAAGCCCAGACTTCCCTCTCCCCAGCCACCTGCTCCAGCTCTTCAGAGGGGATACCAAGGCGTTCCCAGACCAGCTGGGAGACATAGTCTCTCCACCGAGTCCTGGGTCTGCCCCGGGGTCTCCTCCCAGTGGGACGTGCCTGAAACACCTCAAGTGGGAGGCGTCCAGGAGGCATCCTAATCAGATGCCCATACCACCTCAACTGACTCCTTTCAATGTGGAGGAGCAGCTGTTCTACTCTGAGCCTCTCCCGGATGACTGAGCTCCTCACCCTATCTCTGAGGGTGAGTCCAGCAATCCTACGGAGAAAGCTCATTTCAGCCGCTTGTATCCGCGATCTCGTTCTTTCGGTCATTACCCAAAGCTCGTGACCATAGGTGAGAGTAGGAACGTAGATTGACTGGTAAATCGACAGCTTTGCCTTAGAACTAAGCTCCCTCTTCACCACAACAGACCGGTACAACGTCCGCATCACTGCAGATGCTGCTCCAATCCGTCTGTCGATCTCTCGCTCCATTTTCCCCTCACTCGTGAACAAGACCCCAAGATACTTAAACTCCTCCACTTGGGGCAGGAGCTTGTCCCCAACCCGGAGAGGACAATCCACCTTTTTCCGGCTGAGGACCATGGACTCGGACTTGGAGGTGCTGATTCTCATCCCAGCCGCTTCACACTCAGCGGCAAACCGTCCCAGCAAGAGCTGTAGGTCATTGCTGGATGAAGCCAACAGGACAACATCATCTGCAAACAAGAGAGATGAGATCCTGTGGTCACCAAGCATGACACCCTCCATTCCCTGGCTGCGCCTAGAAATCCTGTCCATAAAAATTATGAACAGGATCGGTGACAAAGGGCAGCCCTGGCGGAGTCCAACTCTCACTGGGAATGACTCCGACCGAGTGTTGGCAATACGAACCAAACTCTCACAACGGTCGTACAGAGACCGAATAGCTCGTAATAACAAGCCCGATACCCCATTCTCCCGAAGCACCCCCCACAAAAATCCACGAGGGACGCGGTCAAATGCCTTCTCCAAGTCCACAAAACACATGTAAACTGGTTGGGCAAACTCCCACGAACCCTCAAGAATTCTCGAGAGGGTAAAGAGCTGGTCCGATGTCCCACGGCCAGGACGAAAACCACATTGCTCCTCCTGAATCCGAGGTTCCACCAACGGCCGGACTCTCCTCTCCAGTACCTTGGCATAGACCTTCCCAGGGAGGCTGAGGAGTGTGATCCCTCTAAAGTTGGAGCACACCCAGATCTCGATATATTTACCTGATTTCAACCTACATCTTTGTCTTATTTTATGTTGGCATTGGATTAGACTATGGTGTTTCACTGCTGTGCCTTTGGGTGTACAAATCGCCAGAAAAAGGGATCCAACTTGAAGTTTTACCGGTTCCCAGCTGACGAAGACAGGCGCAGGAGGTGGGTGGCAGCGCTGAAGAGGAAAGATTGGTCCACGTCGCCTTACTCGCGGCTATGCAATCAACATTTTATATCGGGTATGTCTGATGTATCAGTGTCTATAGATGTAATGTTATATCATTGTAAACACTGGTAAATGGGTATGTCCCTCCCTGTGTGCACCACCAAGGCCTACCATCTGTGACCTAGCACTAGACAACTGCTAGATGACAAGATAATGATCATGAATGCATGCTCCTGTTTGAAATTTAATGTGTTGATCAATATGGCTGAGTTTATTTTGCAATGAATAAAAAATTTATTAAATTTACCAAAAAAAAGGAGTATTTTTACAATAATTCACATTCACCGATACAGTTAAACCTCCCACCATTGTTTATTACTTTGTACTTCAATGTACCACATAAATAGGTCTACATGGATTAAAAGAATGATATAAACATGATAAATTGTTATATTGCTTCTCAAACTGTATAAACTATATATTCTACCTACTCCATATTCCAGGTGAGAAGAGCAGTGACCCTCTTTCCCCAGATTACATACCATCAGTCTTCACCTTCACATCTACTCCAACGAAAGACAGAAACAACGCCAGCTTCCATCGGTACATTAAAACACAAGCAAGGAAAAAAAGACAGAGAGAGAACTTGGATCGCTCACTTGCTGCCAGTGTACTCGTATATAGATCTATAAAAATATTTAATTATTTTTTAATTAATTTAATTGAGATATTATATATGCTGCTAATAATAATAATAATAATTGAATATTTTATAAAATTTTAATAATTTATCACTTAATAGATTCTATATAACATGACAAATCTATACAGTAGGGCCTTCACGACATAGTGGACCATTGAAGTGATGACTGGGGATATCAGCACATTTCTCACAAGCCCAGCAACAAAATAACTATAAGCGTCCAAACTTTTGTAGGCTTTCAGAGACTCTCCAGTGTACCTAGACGGTGTGTTGACCAGGTAGTTGTAGATGTCCATATAGTGTACGTCAGGTTTGGGGCAAAAATCTATGAAACTGGTGAATTTTTCAAGCGACAAGTTGTAAGGGTCCACGCCGATAACACTGATCTTTTCCATGTACCTGTCACGATGTTTTTTATCTAGTAGTTGCGCTACATCGGACAAAGCCGGCACATCGGACTGAGCGGACGCCATGCTGAAACGCACTCACACAGCGCCCGAGTTGCCGTCCAATGTGGCGGTATCAACAAAAATCACGTGACGCGGGACGTCACTGGCAAAAGGTTAATAGGCTGTAAACAGCAGTAAATGTATAAGTAGGCTGCTTTTAAACAAGTATAAATTGTCCAGCTGAGGAGCTGAAGCATTTATTCTTGTTTGGCAGGTGAAGCCTCATGGAGCTTGGAGGCTTTCCTTAATTGTGCAGAAAAAGATTCCAAGTTTTGACGTTTCTATCTAAGGAGTGCGACTGAAGCACACCATTTCAATCCCATGTCAGCAATAAAAGTTCAAAGACGGGTCATTGTAATCTTCTAAGCCTCGTCATATTTCCTTTTCCTCTTGGCTTCTTTTGTTAACTATTGTCCTGTGGGAATCCCTCTCAGTATATTTACACTCAGATTTAAGGCACTTTTCCACAAGTATCACCTTAGCTTTACTTACTTCTACTTTATTCACTTTCTCGCTCTTTCCACAGTACCCTACCCGCTTTAACCGATACGATTTTCGTGCCAGTTAAAGGGCAGGGTATAACTGAGCGAAAAGCGAGGTGTGATTTGACGTCAATCGATTGCTAGTCGCTGATTGGTCAGGGCGTAGCGTCACAAAAGCGTCCGTTTTCTGTTTTCTGTTGAAGCTACATGACCGCCATTTGTAATTTCAGCGAGTAACCACGGTGAGCGGCTTCACAATTGTGTTAACGATGTCCACGCGCAAGTTTATTCCATGGGCAAACGAGGAGGTGCGGACGTTTCTGTCCTTCTTATCCGACGACCACATCCAGAGCGAGATGGACGGGCAACTCGCAATGAAAAAATATACCAGGAGTTGTCCGACCAAATGGCAGCCCAAGGGTACATCCGGACTGCCAAACAGTGTTGTGAAAAACTAAAAAAAAAAGAAGAGCGATTATCGGGCCATAAAGGACCATAACGGACATAGTGGTGCGAGTAGATAGGAGTGGAAATGGTACGAGCAGATGAACGCCATATATACGGACATCGGCCTGCTAGCAATGGCAGACACAATGTGCTCGACACGGCCACGCAATTGGAAAACGTTGACGGTGAGTGTTGTTTTAATATTGTCTGTCTTTTCGCCAATTGGTCCTTTCGGTCAAAAGCTCACTTCTTTTAAGCAATAAAGAAATTTTTTCGATTGTGGGCAATGGTTAGTGATGATGGTTAGCCAGCTAATATCCGGCTACCTCCGCAGCTTGCTGTGAGGTAGCAGCTTCACGCTTTTATTTCAGTATTCACTTAAACCAAACGCTGAAAGAAGCTTATTATTGTATTCTGGTTAAAAAGTTGGGTGTTTTCTGTACATGCTGCACTTTGTTGGTGAGCTTTATTGTGTGCATTTTCCTTCTAGAATCACTCCGGCGTCTGTCTGGGGGCCAGAATCGGTGTCGAGACCATTGTCCGCAATATCGGCAGCTCCATCAGTAACTGTCATGTCCCGAGCAAGTTCTGGTAAGGCACAACTGAAAATGACCACCCATTTTTTTTTAATGTGATTATTGTTATTTTCTTTAGACGCATAATAAGGAATTTAAAATGTCTTTGTACGTTTAAAAAAAAAACTAGATGCAGGGGTGTTTTCATAACAACCTGAGATGCTGGCCCATGATAGGATGCTCGAACAGCATCAACAGCTCCACGAACGGCTCCACGAACAGCGCGAAAGACACCATCAGGAGCTACGAATGCTTGCAGCAAACCTGCAGTCAGCCCAGGAGAAGGAAGAAGCATTCAGAAGGGATGAGCTGACAGAGACGGCTTCTTTCAACAGAGTTTTCCTAAACCATTTTGGCAGTCTGGTCGAAGTACTGAAAAATCCCCGTTTTTAAACATGTTTTGGGAATATTTCTAATGTTATTAAATTGTTACTTTTTTGGATAAAAGTGTGGTTTGTCTGTTATAACTAAATGAGAAAGGCGAATAATTACATACACATTCCATTGCCTCATATTAGCCAAATGCCGCTGTTCATCCATAAAGGTGTCATGATTTTTAAAGGTAATGTAATTGTTATTGTTAAAGTTAATAAAAATTATCACGGCTGTATACATTTCTCTAAATTGTGTACAGTGTTCAAGTTAAATTGTAAGCAGAGGCACAGGTGTACTTTACATTCAGCAGTAGACACTGATGAAGGTAAAAGTCGAAGTAGGTAAAAGGTAAGTACATGTAAATTGAATGTTCTATCGTCATTCCAAATTCAGAGAATTTCAATACATTATAAGGAGTCTAGTATAATATAAAGGGAAAATACCCATACATGTAAACCCAAATGTAACAGTTTTGTAGTTGTAAACGTTGACATGAATATGATAAACCTATGATTTTCTGATTCAATACATCCAAAGTGTCATAGGTTTGAAAAATAAAATTATAATTTGGTGTTGGCCAGTCTGACAATGTCACAGTATTTAATAGGAATAACAAAAGTTTCATCAGAAAATTTCGTGGTCCATTGACAATTCCATCAAACCCAAAGTGAGTTGTCTAGCTGCTGGTTTGTTTGTTTTTTGCAGTGATTTTCTAAGGTGTTTTAACGTGTAATTACCCATCCCTGAACACATATGCCTTATAAATATCAATAGATTGGAAAATGGTACTCAAATGACACTCGACATAAAAAATGGTGCTACAGTTTGATTGACTTTCTTTAACATTTTTAAAGTTATTTTGTAAGACAAAATGGGCTAGGATTAACTGGAAATAACAATGTTCCACATATAATTCCAAGGTCAATTTGCAATTCCATCAAACCAAAAGTGAGTTGTCTAGCTGCTGCCTTTTTTGTTGTAGTCATTTTTCTAAGGTGTTTTAACGTGTAATTACCCATCCCTGAACACATATCCCTTATAAATATCAATAGATGGGAAAATGATACTCAAATGACACTCAACATGCAAAATGGTGCTACAGTTGGATTGCCTTTCTTTAAAATTTTTAAAATTATTTTGTAAGTAAAAGTGGGCTAGGATTAACTGGAAATATAACAAGTTTCCACATATAATTCCAAGGTCAATTGGCAATTCAATCAAACCAAAAGGGAGTTGTTCAGCTGCTGCATTTTTCTGCAGTCATTTTCTACGGTGTTTTAGCGTGTAATTTCCCATCCCTGAACACATATCCTTTAAAAATAACTATCAATGGGAAAATGATACACAAAAACAAGAATTTTACTACAGTTGAATTGGCTTTTTTTTAAAGTAATTTAAATTATTTTGTAAGTAAAATAGGGCTATGATTAATTGGAAATATAACAAGTATCCACATATAATTCCAAGGTCAATTACAAGGTTTTAGCATTTAATTAGCTGTCCCTTAACAGTTAACCATTATGAACAACAGAGGAGACGTAGATGAAAAGTGCACCAAATTTTATTTAAAAAACAAACGTTTGACATATGTATGCACATGATGTGCTGGGTAATTAAGCTCTCTGCTTCATATTCCGCTTCATATTCCGCTGCTTGATATTCCCCAATGGCAACAACGAGTCTCTGGTACTGCTCCAACGTGTGTTCTCTCAATGCACGTCATCTTCTCCTGTAAAACTCTCTTCGCCGGTTAAAAACATTCATTTATTGTGTTCAAAAGCCAGAGAAGAAGCAACGTGGAAATCCTCCGCTCGTAATCCGCCATTTTCTTTGTTGTGAAGGATTCGGTCGCGTGCTTGACGTCAGCAGAGTGTGGCACCGCCTCAATCCCGCCCACTACCGAGTTTACGCGGCTTTACAGGGTTGCAATGGATTAACAACCCAGGGAGAAACAAGTAGTGGAGAATCAAAACAAGCAAAAAAGAACTGTGACTATGGAAAAGAGCCTTTAAAGACAAAAAGGAATCGTCATGGGGGATTGTGTGTGGATGCGGGGTTGATGTGTTGATGTGAACAGTGACAAAGAGAATGGGAATTACAAAGGCTTTGATGTTAATGCAGCACACAGAGAAGGCTGACCGAGTGGCATTATTTAAGAGCAGAGGTGCCTGAGATCTGTTACTCTTTTGTTGTTTGTGTTTCTAGAGAAATGTGAGAGAGAGTGTTGAATAAAGCCTGATATGATCTGGACCTCTCTGCCTGGTTATTCCTCTCTCCACACTGGTGACCCTTGATGCACAATGGAACGCGAGGTGAACACCCCGGAGATGACCCGGACGGGAAGTACCAGCAACACATGCGCCATTTCGGTGAAACTCCCAGACTTTTGGCTATACGACCTGAAGTCTTGGTTCCTCCACACCAAGGCCCAGTTCGCGCTCCGGGGAGTAACGGCAGATGACACCAGATACTACTACGTGGTCACAGCGCTGGATGCACACACAACTCAGCAGGTGGCGAATCTGCTCCAACAGGCCCCAGCCCGTGACAAATACGGCGCTCTCAAAACCGCGCTAACCCGGTGCTACACGCTCTCGGACTGTGAGAGAGCGGAGAGGCTCCTGACGCGCTCCGAGTTAGGAGAAGGGTCAGCAGTTGAATTGATGGAGAAGATGTTGGCGTTCATGGGCACAGATGACGGGCATTTCCTCTTTGCTCACCTTTTCCTCCGGAATCTCCGGATGGCGGCCAGAGCGGTCCTTGCCAATTTGCCGCTGCTGGCCGTGCACAACTACCGGGCGCTAGCCCAGGAGGCAGATCAGATTATCCTCTCTACCAGAGCCCTCACAGTGAACGCAGCGGCGTTGGAACCCAGCGAGACAGCCAGCAGAGGCGAGGAACCAGCAATGGTGACTGCAGCGGGGACCAAGAAGCACCGGAGAGACACGCTCTGTTTCTACCACCGCCGTTTTGGAGAGGACGCACACCAATGCGTGCCACCGTGCCAGTTCAAGCCTTCGGGAAACGCCGGGACTGGCAGTCGGTAGCAGCTACGACCGCCAGTGAAGCAAGCAAGCTGCTCTATGTGACAGACTCACGCTCGGGGAGACAGTTCCTCATGGACTCCGGCTCCCAAAAGAACCTCATCCTGCCGTCCTATGCCGACCGGATGGCGGGAACTAGCGGCCCCGAGCTGATGGCCGCAAACGGCTCAGACATTAAGACTTTTGGTGAGAGGACGCTGACTGTATCCTTGCACAGCCGTACATACCAATGGACATTCGTCATAGCGGCATGCAGCTTCCCCATCTTAGGCACTGATTTTTTGTGTGCACACGGACTACTAGTGGATGTTGCTAACAGACGCCTGATTAACACAATGTCTTTTGATTCTCTCCCCTGTACAGCTCGAGGAGCCGGGCCAACAACGCTAGCCAACGTCACAGCTCCAGGTGGTAAGTTCCACACACTACTCACCCAGTTCCCAGCACTCACGGTCCTGACGTTTTCAGCGATCATCACTAAACACGGGGTGGAGCACTTCATTACCACCACGGGGCCGCCCGTTTTCGTACGACCTCAGCGCCTGGACGCAGCTAAACTGGCCATAGCGCGCAAGGAGTTTGCCAACTTGGAAAAGCTGGGCATCATCAGGTGCTCAAACAGCCCATGCGCATCCCCGCTACATATGGTTCCTAAGGCTGAGGGATCGTGGCGACCTTGTGGAGATTTCTGCAGATTAAACAACGCCACAGCGCACGACCGCTACCCCATCCCTCATATTCAGGATTTTTCCGTTCACCTCACCGGGGCACGCATTTTTTCCAAGATAGACCTGGTCCGCGGTTACCACCAGGTCCCGGTGCGCGCTGAAGACATACCTAAAACGGCAGTAATAACCCCGTTTGGCCTGTTTGAGTTTTTACGCATGCCTTTCGGGTTAAAAGGCACGGCGCAGACATTCCAACGCATGATGGATGCGGTGTTGCGCGATCTGCCGTTTGTGTTCGTTTACCTGGACGACATCCTCGTGGCCAGCGCGTCCGAGGATGAACACGTAGCCCACCTCAGGACAGTTTTCCAGAGGTTGGAGGAACACGGATTAATAATCAACCCGGCGAAGTGCCAGCTCGGGGTGGCGGGGATCAATTTTTTGGGCCACCGCATCTCACTGGAGGGCGCAATACCCTTGCCGGACAAGGTGCGTGCCGTGGCGAATTTTCCCCGGCCTCAGGCGGTCAGGGCGCTGCAGGAGTTTTTGGGGATGGTTAACGTCTACAATCATTTCCTCCCTCGCGCAGCCCAGCTCATGCAGTCGTTATACGTTGTGCTTAAGAAACGGAAGCCGGCGGACAGAGTCGACTGGTAGCAGGCGTTTTCCGAGGTTAAAACAGCTCTGGCGAACGCCGCACTGCTGGTGCACCCGGACCCAGCGGCTCGCATAGCGCTCACTACCGACGCCTCGGACGTGGCCATAGGGGCCGTCGTGGAGCAGCATGTCGCCGGTTCTTGGCAGCTGCTTGCTTTTTTTAGCAGGTCTTTGTGCAACAGTGAGCGTAAATACAGCGCGTTCGACAGAGAGTTACTGGCTCTCCACCTGGCCATATGCCACTTCCAGTTCTGGCTGGAAGGGCGCACCTTCACTGCGTTTGTAGACCATAAGCCACTAACGTACGCGATGGCCAAGGTTTCGGAACCATGGTCAGGCCGGCAGCAAAGACAGCTGGCCGCGATATAGGAGTTTACGACCGACATTCAGCATGTGGCCGGTAAACTCAACGTGGTGGCGGACTGCCTCTCACGTGCATTAGTGGCCGCAGTCTATGTGGGGATAGATTACACGGCCATGGCCGCTGAGCAGATCGGCGATGCGGACGTTTGCGTCCTCCAGTCTGGACCAACAGGGTTAAGGCTGGAGAGCAGGGTACTGCAAGACGGGGGGGGGCCCCCAATCTGTGGCGTCTCCACGGGCCGCCCACGCCCGGTGGTCCCATGCGCTTGCCGCCGCCGCATTTTTGAGTTGGTTCACTCCCTGGCGCACCCAGGAGTGCACGCATCAGTCAAAATGGTGGGAGCAAAGTTTGTCTGGCCGAGCCTGCACAAACAGGTGAAAGAGTGGGCTGCAGCCTGCGTAGCGTGCCAGCGAGCCAAAGTGCAGTGGAGTCGTTCCATATCACGGCTAAGCGGTTCGACCACGTTCACGTGGACCTCGTGGGCCCCCTCCCGCCTTCGCAAGGGTTCACACATCTCCTGACAGTGGTGGACTGCACCACGCGCTGGCCGGGGGGGGGGGGGGGGGGAATCCCTCTCAGTATATTTACACTCAGACTTAAAGACAAAAAGGAATCGTCATGGGGGGATTGTGTGTGGATGCGGAGGTGGTGTGTTGATGTGAACAGTGACAAAGAGAATGGGAATTACAAAGGCTTTGATATTAATGCAGCACACAGAGAAGGCTGACCGAGTGGTATTATTTAAGAGCAGAGGTGCCTGAGATCTGTTACTCTTTTGTTGCTTGTGTTTCTAGAGAAATGTGAGAGAGAGAGTTGAATAAAGCCTGATATGATCTGGACCTCTCTGCCTGGTTATTCCTCTCTCCACAGTCTGCAATTTCTCTTTGTTCATCATTTTGAAGGACAGAGTTTTAAAAATTAGGTCATGATATAATTTTATCCATCCATCTTCTACTGCTTAATCCTTTTTGGGTCGGGGGGGGGGGGTGCTATTCCAGCAGAGGCAGGGTACACCCTGAACACACTACCAGTCCATTGCAGGGCAGACATAATTTTATCAGTAATTTTAATTCATTAACTTAATTTTAATATGATAAAACACTGAGGAGCTTTTATTTTAATTGCAAAACTTTTAACTTTGCAGGAAATACCCCCCCCCCCCCCCCAACAATAATAGGTTTACATGTCAATCTGGCCCTTGGGAAGTGAGGAAAAAATATTGTGGCCCTCACTACCACCAAAGTTGCCCATCCCTGAGTTAAACTATGGTTGAGCATAAGTTGTGAAAGCCGGCAACATGCTAAGCATTCGTTGGTTTAGTGAGTCAGTGTTCTTGTTTAGTGCCATGTCAACATCTACGGCTATTTCATGGCAAAAATAGAATAAGAAAATTGTTACAAATTATAGGATAAGAAATGACAGAATAAATAAATAGAGCGAGATAGATATGTAGATACAATAAAATAGAAAAATTAAGTAAGACGATTCAGATGCACATGTGCTAAAAACCCTAAAATGTTCTTTATTAAAAATATCCTTCAGTGACTTTTGAGTATAAAAACGTCTTGTTGTCATGAGAGCAGGACAGTCAAGTAAAATGTGCCTTATTGATAAAAAACCTCTGCAAAACTGACAAGACGGAGGGGCTTCACCTTTTAATAAAAAGCTGTGCGTGAGCCTGGAGTGGCCAATATGGCATCTAGTGCACACTACCTCATCATGTCGGTTTTGAAAGTGATACAAATGTCTATGGCTTATGGCAGGTTTAATGTCATGCAGTTTATTTGCAGTACATGTGTCCCATTCCATCTGCCACTTCTTTAAAATATAGGAGGTTATTAGAGGCCTGAGGTCTGAGGCTGGAATCTGGCATTGAGTGACTTCTTGGTTCAGGGCTCTCTTGGCAGCATTGTCTGCCTGCTCGTTACCTGACAGGCCAACATGGCTGGGGATCCAACAGAAGATGATATTAACATTATGTTTCTGTAAAAAAACTAGTTTCTCTAAAATCCCGACAATAATGGGGTGATCAGTCTTTAAAAACCCAAGTGCCTGAAGACAGGATCTGGAGTCAGTAAAAATTAAGGAGCTCTGTTGTTTGGTTCTCTCACTGTGTTCCAATGCTAGAAGCAAAGCATGAGCATCTGCAAAACATCTGCAAAAATCGAGGGTGAAAAACTGCAGAGTAGGCTGGGTTTCTGTGGTTAGCTTTAAGTTTAACCATAAACTGGAGAGCCAATTTCAGCCGCCTGTTTTGAAGTGAAGGCTCGTTTGCTTCAACATACAAACTTTTAACAGGAAACGTTCTGAAAACGACCAAGGCAAACCTTAGCCCCTGGTGATGGACAGTTTCCAGCGTCCTGATGTATGTTTTCCTTGCTGATCCATAAACTATGCTCCCATACTCTAACCGAGATCTTACAAGTGCTCTATAGAGACGCAGCAGCACAATGGAGGCCGCACCCCACTTAGTTTTTGCCAAAGCTTTAATAATATCAAGGGCTTTAAAACATCTGATTCGTAGAAATTTTATATGTGGAATAAAAGACAGCTTATTATCAAAAATAAGTCCAAGGAATTTGGTTTCTTTTACCACCTTTTTTTTACTTATTACTTATTTGTACCCGTAGGTAGACTTGGTTTGCAGTCTGGTGACAAGCCACCAGCTGCTGGTCGCTGCGTGCGCGAGCACCCTAAACCTACATGTTTTTGGTGTGCGGGAGGAAACCGGAGAAATCCCGGAGTAAACCTGCGCAACACGGGGAGAACATGCAAACTCCACACAGCTCACTGTTGGTCGGGGGCTGGGATCGAACCCACGATCTCATGATCCCCGCGGTCCCCCGGCCGAGGGTAAAACTGTGCTGCCACAGTGCTAAACCACTGCGCCACTGTGCAGCCCGTGACAGCTTCTCCATCTATGAAAAGCTCAGGGTCAAGGTGAAGAGACCGCAGCAGGCAAAAGTGCATGCAGACAGTTTTTGTTTTTGAAAATTTAAAACCATTACTGACTGACCACATATTAATCTTGTTTATGCACAGCTGTAGTTGCTTTTCAATTGTGCTCATGTCTTTCCCCCTGTAGCAAATACAGAGGTCATCTACATAAAGACTACAAAAGGTATTTGGTCTAAGAGCACCAACTACACTATTAATCTTAATGCTAAAAAGAGTAACCGAGAGGATGCTTCCCTGGGGGACTCCTTGTTCTTACACATGGGGTTCTGAAAGGGTATCTCCTACTCTGACTTTGAAATATCTATTGGACAAAAAGTTTGAAATGAAAAAGGGCAAATGTCCTTTAAAACCCATGTGATGTACAGTTGTGTTCAAAATAATAGCAGTCCCACATCACTAGCAAGATAAATCACTGTTTTTGTTAGAATTTCAACTTCTACACTGCAAGTAAGTTTCTAGAAGGTTTAGTAAAGGTATAGAAAACCAACAGACCCAACAGGCATGGCGTGTATGCTGCTGATTATGTGAAACTGAATCATTAACTGAAAGGGGCGTGTTCAAAAAAATAGCAGTGCTGAGTTCACTTAGTGAGGTCATTGATTCTGTGAAAAAAAAATAGGTGTTAAACAGGTGGCCCTTATTTAAGGATCAAGGCAACTGACGCTGCATATGCTGGCTGTGCATTTGTCCTTGAAAAACAGTAAAATGGGTCGTTCAAGACACTGTTCAGAAGAAGAGCGTTCTTTGATTAAGAAATTAATAAAAGAGGGGAAAACCTATAAAGAAGTGCAGAAAATGATAGGCTGTTCAGCTAAAATGATATCAAACGCTTTAAAATGGCAGCCAAAACCAGAAAGGCGAGGAAGAAAAAGAAAAACGACTATTCGAATGGATCGGAGAATAACCAAACTGACAAAGGCTCAGCCAATGATCAGCTCCAGGAGGATCAAAGAAGATCTAAGGTTGCCTGTGAGTACTGTAACAATCAGACGACGTCTATGTGAAGCCAAGCTACCAGCAAGAAGCCCCCGCAAAGTCCCATCGTTAAAAAAAAGATGTGCTGAAGCGGTTACAATTTGCATTGACTGGCCTAAAAAGAAATGGCGTAATATTTTGGGCACATAATCATACCATGTAGGATAACTAAATAGACGGTTATGCTGTTTCATCCCACCTAGCAACAATGCTCTGCACTGTGTGTGTTTATATATTTACATATTTATTCCATCTAGCTACAATGCTCTGCACTGGGTGTGTTTATATTTATATATCTATATATTTATTCCATCTAGCTACAATGCTCAGCACTGGGTGTGTTTATATTTATATATCTATATATTTATTCCATCTAGCTACAATGCTCCGCACTGTGTTTTTATATATCTACATATTATTCCATCTAGCTACATTGCTCCGCACTGTGTGTGTTTATATACTTGCATATTTATTCCACCTAGCTGCAATGCTCCGTACTGTGGGTGTTTATATATTTACATATTTATTCCATCTAGCTACAATGCTCTGCACTGTGTGTTCATATATTCATATATTTATTCCATCCAGCTACAATGCTCTGCACTGTGTGTCTGTGTGTGTGTATATATATTTTATAGTAATATGTACATATGTATATTAGCTGCTCTTGCTTGCTTGTTTTTTTTTTTTGTTTTTTTTTTGTTTTTTTTTTCTTGCCTTCTGATTGTTGCTCTGAGTGTTGCTATCCCTGTGCTGTTGCAATCCTGGAATTTCCCCGTTGTGGGACTAATAAAGGCTTATCTTATCTTATTTTGTGGACTGATGAGAGTAAGATTGTTCTTTATGGGTCTAAGGGCCACAGACAGTTTGTCAGATGTCCTGCAAACACTGAATTCAAGCCACAGTACACAGCGAAGACGGTGAAGCATGGTGGTGCAAGCATCGTGATATGGGGATGTTTCTCGTACTATGGTGTTGGTCCTATTTATCACATACCAGGGATCATGGATCAGTTTGAGTACATCAGAATACTGGAAGAAGTCATGTTGCCGTATGCTGGAAGAGGAAATGCCTTTGAAATAGGTGTTTCAACAAGACAATGACCCCAAACACACTGAAGACAGATGTCAACACTGCTATTTTTTTGAACATTATATTTCTTGACTTTCTGTAAAATATTATCAAATTCAATTACTTTTTCCAATTTTCTTGATTTGAAATAGATGTGCAGTGTCCCCAGTGCATTTGTGTTCATTAAAATACAATTTATTTGAAGAATTTTGACATTTATTCACATTTTTCAACACACTGCTATTATTTCGAACACAACTGTAGGTCTCTTAAAATACCGTATTTCCATGTTGTGTCATATGCTTTTTCTAAATCAAAAAATACCGCAACTACATATTCTTTTCTAATAAAACCATCACGTATATAGGCCTCTAATCTGATAAGGTGGTCTAAAGTGCTTTTACCACGTCTGAAGCCACACTGGTAATCAGTTAAAAGGCCTTCAGACTCAAGCACCCACATAAGGCGATTGTTTACCATTCTTTCCATGGTTTTACAGAGGCAACTTGTCAGAGCTATTGGACGGTAGTTGTTAATATCAGTATGATCTTTCCTGGGTTTTGGAACAGGTATAACTACTGCTTCTTGCACTGGGGGGTAAGTGTTTTAAAAACTGATAATGAATTTTATCTGGCCCCACAGCAGTGTCAGAGTTCCTTATTAAGAGTAAAAGTTCTTCCATAGTGAAATCTTGGTTGTATGGTTCTGAGTTATTTGAAGAAAAGTTTATTTCTTTTTGTTCTTCTTGTGCTTGTATGATTTGGAACTCAGGACGATAGTTTCCAATAGATGAATTCTTCTCAAACGATTTTGCTAGTTGATTAGCTATTTCATATTTTGCCATCAGCAGATTACCCTGATGATTAATATGCTGTATTTGAAGTCCATTCTCCTTACCCTTCATCTTTCTAATTAAATTCCAGATCTTTTTGGTAGATGTGTTGGATGTGAGGCTTGATACAAATTCCCTCCAGCTGTCTCTTTGCTTCACTGATAATCCTGTGTGCTTTAGCTCGACAGATTTTAAATCTGGTCAGGTTTTCTGTTGTTGGATGTTTATTGAACATCCTCTCTGCTTTTTTTCTTTGCCTCAATGCTCAATGGCCTTTTTGCAGTCATCATTGAACCATGGGTTGGACCTATGATGTGGCTTTGCTGATGTTTTGGGGACAGTCTTATCTGCAATTATAATTACAGTTTGAGTGAAGCTCTGAGCAGAGTGACAGTGTGGTTGAGGTTTTTGGCAGAATTTCTCTTTGCACAGAGAAACAAACAAAGACCAGTTTGCTTTTTTGAGTTGCCATCACGGAGTTCTTGATTGCACATCCACTGATAGATGTCAATATTAGTGGAAAGTGGTCACTTCCACAAAGATCATCTAAGACCCACCACAAGAATTCCAGCACTAGCTCAGGATCACATATAGATAGGTCAATTGCAGTATAGGTTCCATGTCCTGGGTGGAGGTATGTATGAGACCCATCATTCCAAAGACACAGATCATTTTTAGCAATAAAATCCCCCAGTATCTTGCCTTTTGCATTTGAGCATATTCCTCCCCACAGAGGATTCTGACCATTAAAATCACCCATAAGGATGTATGGGGATGGTAACTGATTATGAAGGTCATCAAGATTTTCCGGTGTCACAATCATATCTGGTGGTATATAGACAGAGCGTAAGGTTATTGCTTTATGCAAAGTTAGGCAAACTGCCACTGCTTGTAAGTTGGAGACTAAAGCCAAGTGGCTGTGAATTAGGTCATTCCTGACTGAAATTGCTGAACCACCAGATGGACGATGCACATTTGGACCATATGCATTATACATAGTATAATGTTTCAGAGACATGGGATTGGTTGATAGCAGAAGAGTTTCTTGAAGGCAAAAAGCAAGGAAATTAAAACTAGCAGCTAAATGCTGCACTTCAGAGAAACTGGCCTTAAAGCCACGACAGTTCCACTGGATAATGTGGCTACCCACCATCAGGTAGGTAAAACAAAAGCACACTCCTTATGCTTGCTTTTGGGGGAGGGGCTGCGACTACGACAAGTCATGACTTCAGACATTTCTGCATCTACTGGAGTCCCACTCTTTTGCAATTTGTTTTCTTGACTTGATTTTGCCTGAGCAGGGGAGCTGGATTTTTTTTCTTTTGATGATTGGTTTTGTTCTGCGGACTTGCTTAGACTTTGACTTAAGGGTTGGCTTACTATAGCCAGGCTTTGAGTGCTTGTTTTACTTTTAACTGGGACTCCGGAATTTTTTGTACATTCCTTCAATGACGCTGCATGATTGCCTAAACAGTTACTACATTTGGGAGGTGTTGTGCAGGCCAACTCATGCCTTTCTTCTCCACATTTGCAGCAGACTGGTTTATTCTTACAGCCTGCGGAGCCATGGCCAAACTTTTGGCAGTTAAAACATCTCAGTGGGTTTGGAATAAAGGTATCAACAGTTACACTCAGATATCCTATTTGGATTCTTTCTGGGAGTTGATGCCAGTTGAACGTCAGAATGTAAGTGCCAGTTTTTACTGTTTGCCCATCTTTTTGATGGTTATTCTCTTCACATGTGTTACTCCATGTTGTTGCAGTTCTGAGGCTATTTCATCCTCTTCCATATTGTGGAGTTCTCTAGTACGGATTACTCCTTTGCAGCTGTTTAGAGAAGGGTGAGGAAAAGCCCTCATTGGAACGCCAGCCAGCACATTACACCGTAACAAATTTTCAGATTGGGATTTCTTTAAGCATTCCACCAAAATCTGGCCAGACCTCAGTTTTTTAACATCCTTAACTAACCCTGCAATATCTGAAATTCCTTTCTGTATAGCAAAAGGGGACAGCTTAGAAAGAGGCATATCTGATGACAACGACTCCAAAACAATAAGCCTTGGCCAATTATCACCGTTTGAAAGAGCCATCCTGCTAATTCCTGGGTCACCCACATCATCTTTCAACATTAATTTTTAAGGGGTTTGTTTAGTAGCCATATTTTATAGAGTATGATTCATCATCCCTGCTCCCCACCCTCCTCAGAACCCTACAAGGGGATGCACAGAGCCGCGGACTTCCTGCAGGTTATGCACCAGGGATACAGGGATGGTATACTCAAGCAATGAAGCACAAAAGTGCAAATTATTCAACTGACCCTCCGCCATCCTTCTGGGATTAGGAGATGTTACACTGACAAAAGACATCCCAGAGTAGACCTTGACAAGCCGACTGATTGGACCGGGCCCTTCCAACCTCCCGTCTCAGTGAAGTAGGAGCCAAAGCAATGTGTTGGACTTCTGACAGCCGCAGCAAGACACATTCCTCAAGAACCAGGACCTCTTCCTCCACTGACACGGGTCGCAACTCACGGCAAACAAGTTGCCCCATTTGTCAACTCATATGATCAGCAAGGGGGTGCTCGGAACCACTTTAACCCTGGGTCTCCTTAGGGGATTATGACACACAAAGTTGATGGAGAGTTTTACCGTGACCCTGGTAAAGGAGGCTAACAGGTACTAGTCCTTGCCTAAGGGACACCTGGGAGTATCAGCGAGGGTTAAGAGGCACTCCATCATCCTCCTAGTCCAATAGACCCCCTCGCCCGGATGCAGTTTAACGTCATAACCAGGACGGCATTCATTGGTTTAAGTTATTCATAAGTTATGGAAATATTCTATATAAGTTACTAATACGTTATGTACTGTATAAGTCCAAGTCGTTATGGATATGTGATGCATACAGTGGGGAAAAAAAGTATTTAATCAGCCACCAATTGTGCAAGTTCTCCCACTTTAAAGATGACAGAGGTCTCCAATTTTCATCATAGGTATACCTCAACTATGAAAGACAAAATGAGAAAAAAAATCCAGAAAATCACATTGTCTGATTTTTAAAGAATTTATTTGCAAATTATGGTGGAAAATAAGTATTTGATCAGTAACAAAAGTTCATCTCAGTACTTTGTTATATACCCTTTGTTGGCAATGACAGAGGTCAAACGTTTTCTGTAAGTTTTCACAAGGTTTTCACACACTGTTGCTGGTATTTTGGCCCATTCCTGCATGCAGATCTCCTCTAGAGCTGTGATGTTTTGGGGCTGTCGCTGGGCAACACGGACTTTTAACTCCCTCCAAAGATTTTCTATGGGTTGAGATCTAGAGACTGGCTAGGCCACTCCAGGACCTTGAAATGCTTCTTACGAAGCCACTCCTTCGTTGCCCGGGCGGTGTGTTTTGGATCATTGTCATGCTGAAAGACCCAACCACGTTTCATCTTCAATGCCCTTGCTGATGGAAGGAGGTTTTCACTCAAAATCTCACGATACATGGCCCCATTCATTCTTTCCTTTACACGGATCAGTCGTCCTGGTCCCTTTGCAGAAAAACAGCCCCAAAGCATGATGTTTCTACCCCCATGCTTCACAGTAGGTATGGTGTTCTTTGGATGCAACTCAGCATTCTTTCTCCTCCAAACACGACAAGTTGAGTTTTTACCAAAAAGTTGTTTTGGTTTCATCTGACCATATGACATTCTCCCAATCCTCTTCTGGATCATCCAAATGCTCTCTAGCAAACTTTGGACGGGCCTGGACATGTACTGGCTTAAGCAGAGGGACACGTCTGGCACTGCAGGATTTGAGTCCCTGGCGGCGTAGTGTGTTACTGATGTAGCCTTTGTTACTTTGGTCCCAGCTCTCTGCAGGTCATTCACTAGGTTCCCCCATGTGGTTCTGGGATTTTTGCTCACCGTTCTCGTGATCATTTTGACCCCACGGGGTGAGCTCTTGCGTGGAGCCCCAGATCGAGGGAGATTATCAGTGGTCTTGTATGTCTTCCATTTTCTAATAATTGCTCCCACAGTTGATTTCTTCACACCAAGCTGCTTACCTATTGCAGATTCAGTCTTCCCAGCCTGGTGCAGGTCTACAATTTTGTTTCTGGTGTCCTTTGACAGCTCTTTGGTCTTGGCCATAGTGGAGTTTGGAGTCTGACTGTTTGAGGTTGTGGACATGTGTCTTTTATACTGATAACGAGTTCAAACAGGTGCCATTAATACAGGTAACGAGTGGAGGACAGAGGAGCATCTTAAAGAAGAAGTTACAGGTCTGTGACAGCCAGAAATCTTGCTTGTTTGTAGGTGACCAAATACTTATTTTCCACCATAATTTGCAAATAAATTCTTTAAAAACCAGACAATGTGATTTTCTGGTTTTTTTCCTCATTTTGTCTCTCATAGTTGAGGTATACCTATGATGAAAATTGGAGACCTCTCTCATCTTTTAAGTGGGAGAACTTGCACAATTGGTGGCTGACTAAATACTTTTTTGCCCCACTGTATGGCCAAAAGTGAAAATTTGGCAAACACTGCCTAAAATCATCAAGGTGTGACAGGGCCTTCATGACTGGGCAGAAGTCTGGCATGATAGAAATCTGATCAGAGGGCGCTATAGAGAGCCTAAGTCACGCTCCCCCTACTTCCACACATGGAACCTTAAATCAGAAAAGTTCTCCATTGAAATGAATGGCAAGAGCAAATTATCTTTTGATCCCGATTGAATTTTGCCACGAGTTACACATATGATGTTTGTCAATTTAAAAGATCATTTTCCAAGTAAATAACGGTGTAGATTGTTGTCTAACTGTTAAGGCATAAGATTGTGAAAATATGTAAATTAAAAGACTACAAACACAGATGGATGGAACTTATGTCATCTTTTCAAAACGTGCCCAGGGTGAAGTAACTAACAGTTCTCTGGATCAGCTGCAGCTCTCAAAATACCTTTGTGTTTTTCTCCTCTTTGGATCCTTCTTTTATCGGTCAGGAAACAGGAGGTGAGCTTTGAGAGAGGAACTGCCATGATCCTGTTTAGTGATGTGGGATGATGGCAGATGTAGTCCACTCAGCGTGCTCACAAAAACTAAAGATTACTTTATTATTATACGACAGCCGACAACTTTAAGTACGTGGAAGATTATATTTTAAATTGACAAACATCAGATGTGTAACTCATGTCAAAATGAGATTGGGATCAAAAGATAATTTCGCTCTTGCCATTTATTTCAATGGAGAATTTTTCCAATTTAAGGTGCCATATGTGGAAGTACAGGGGGTGTGGCTTAGGTTCTATTAGGCAGTGAACCAGCTTTGATAAAGATGTAAAATGATGTAGGAAAACATGAATGAAGACACTGACACCTTTATCATGATTGTCAATATCTCAAAGCTGTATAACACACACACACACACACACACACACACACACACACACACACACAGAGCCGTATTGACAACTTACGTCAGCATCTCAAGCTTCTTCTCTGCTTCTGCATTAGCTTTGGTGTAAAACTGCAGTCTGTCCGTGTCAGCCCTCTGATAACACACAAAATGAAAATTACTCTTGCAGGCTTTTTGGAAATAACATCTTTCTGCTGTGTATACGAGAAGATCATAATCATACTGGAAGAGCATAAACACAGCAATCAGTCCTCTTCAGAGCCTTTACTCAAAACAATGTGAATGAAAAAACATGCACTTATATGTATTTACATGTAGAGCATATAGTAATGAAGAGACCACACAGAACAGGTACTGAACCACTAAAGTCAGTATTTATCCCATCAAAAAAGTCATGTGACTGGCTTTTCAAGGGACTTGACCTACACAGAAACTTCAAACTTTTGATACTGAGCCGGAAACGGGATTTAAAAAAAAAAAAAAAAAAAAAAATCAAAATTCAGTTACAGATATTTGATGTAAAAAAAATTAATCTCGTCTGCTTCAGTGATGTGGTGTGGAGAAACTTATGGAAGCAAAGTAAAAATTGACCGATGGATCGGGGCAGCCTCTGCAGTGATGTGGACATTGTACCGGTCTGTTGTGGTGAAGAGGGAGCTGAGCTCTGTCGATTTACTGGTCCGTCTACGTTCCTACCCTCACCTATGGTCATGAGCTTTGGGTAATGACCCAAAGAATGATATCGCGGATACAAGTAGTTGAAATGAGCTTTCTCTGTAGGATCCCTCCCACTTCAGGTGTTTCAGGCACATCCAACAGGGAGGAGACCCCGGGGCAGACCCAGGACTCGCTGGAGAGACTACGTCTCCCAGCTGGCCTGGGAACGTCTTGGTATCCTCTCTGAAGAGCTGGAGCAGGTGGCTGGGGAGAGGGAAGTCTGGGCTTCTCTGCTTGAGCTGCTGCCTCCGTGACCCGGCTCTCCGGAAAAGCGGTAGAAGATGGTTGGATGGATGGAAGCCAAGTAAAATGAAGATTTTTTGCATCATGTTTAAAACTCTCTCTCTTCAAAGGTCTGAGGTTACATAAATATCTGTAAAACTGGGCTTTGTTACACTGACATTAAACTGAGTAAAATATTGATGACTGAGAAACAAACACAGTTCAGCACCTGGTGAGGCTACATAGACACAAGGATATGCAGTTTCTGCACTAAAGCACAGCACAATAACCAGTAAAGTAGTCTGAATACCATGCAGCAAATATAAAGTCAACATAGCATGAGTTGAATTAAGATAAGATAAGATAAGATAAGCCTTTATTAGTCCCACAACGGGGAAATTCCAGGATTGCAACAGCACAGGGATTAGCAGTTAAGGCTAAGAGAGGAGTTTACAGGCACATCTCACTAAATTAGAATATCATTCATTCATTCATTCATCTTCTTCAACTTAATCCTTTTCGGGTCGCGGGGGGGCTGGAGCCTTTCCCAGCATCTTTGGACGAGAGGCAGAGTACACCCTGGACAGATCGTCAGTCCATTGCAGGGCCAACACAGAGAGACAGACAACCCATTCACTCTCACAGTCATACCTAAGGACAATTTAGAATCCCCAGTTTGATGCCAGTTAACCTAACTTGCATGTTTTTTGGCATGTGGGAGGAAACCGGAGAAATCCCGGAGTAAACCCACGCAGACACAGGGAGAACATGCAAACTCCACACAGATCACTGTTGGTCGGGGGCTGAGCTCGAACCCAGGATCCCCCGGCCAAGGGTAAGTTTTGGCTAAAAATTATAATCATAATTATGAAAAATCAAAAGGCTTGAAATATTTCACTGTGCCTATAATGAATATATTGTGGTGACCCACAACACTCTACAAGAACATTCCTCACACTCAGCATGTCTGCAGGAAGCAGAGGACAATCTGCATACGGACAGAGAGCCCCTGGGGGACAACCAGAACAATGGACTATTGTTTAGACATCCCCGGATTAAGAAGAGGACGTCCGGGCGCCAGTTGGTCATGCTAATCATGTGTATTGACTGATATGTATACCAATATGTTAATGTATCATGCATTCTCTCTGTCTGTATAAAAGAGCTTACAATACATGCCTCAACAGCACAGTAACACAGTAGCTCAGAGCTACGATGTGCGTCTCATTATGATGGAGGAAAAAAAACTCTGCAACCTTCCAGTTCGTCGCTTCTTGCCTGATCTTATTCCTCCACACTGGTGACCCTAGACATGTAATGGTGCACCCCTCGCCTGAACTTATTCCTCCACACTGGTGAACCTAGACGTGTCATGGTGCGCCCCTCGCCTGATCTTTTACCTCCACACTGGTGACCTGACGAAAGAGAATGACCGTCTGCTCCCTCTCACCACGCTGTGGACACAGAGGACCGGAGAACGCCTGCAACCTCTTCATCCTCACCGGAGCGCGCTCTCCGGAGCGCAGCGCTGAGACTGACACGCACCATGAACGGCGACACGAGCGAAACAAAGGAAGAAGCCTGAACGGGGACGATCACCGGCGCCGACTGCGTTGATTTCCACCAAGCTCCCCAACCCCGACTCGGCTCGCGACAACGAAGCCCCGCAAGCACACCACAGGGTTACGAGGACAGCGCAACTGCCAGCTATGTGGTCACTGTGCCAAGCACACGCCACGCACAGGGACAATCCGGCTCCACAGACTGATGCATCGTCCTCCGCCACTGCACATGCCCGAGAACACAGCCGATCGCCAGCCTCGAAACTTTCAGGGCTGCTCACGCACCTGGAGCAGACGTGCAGCCCGCACACAGGACTTTGTATGGGTTTCTCAGCCACGGCACACAACGGGAGCCTAGCCGATTGCTGTCCCCGAGGGCTTTAGGGCTGCGTCTGCACCAAAAGCCAAACCGCCAAGTCCTTCACACAGCTGCAGTTGTTTCACAGCCGCTACGCATCCTCGGGGAATTTGGCCGTTCGCCTTCCCCACATCCTCGCTGGACCGAGCCGCGAGAGGAGTCAGAGACTTAAATTTTTTTTATTTTTTTTTCCACAGCCGCTGCGGATCACTGCCCCTGGTTTACCGGGAAAGTCCCTCACCATCGCGGATCCACATGCAATTTTTGCGCGGCCCAGACACCTTTGACGTCCCAGGTCGGCACTCACTTACTCCCACCCCCTCCCCCTCCCCCTCCTCCTCCTCCACAGCGCTCTTCCTGCATCTCACTCACTAAAGCGGGCCAATCGCCATCTTGCTCCATTACGCACGACGCGCACCGGCCCCGGCATCCACGATCCACGGCCGTTCAACGTGCTGGAAACCGGAGCCGGAGCCAAACAAGGGGCGGGGGGTCACAGCCCCTGCTGAGTGTTCTGGGGGGAGCCCTGTGGTGACCCACAACACTCTACAAGAACATTCCTCACACTCAGCATGTCTGCAGGAAGCAGAGGACAATTTGCATACGGAGAGCCCCTGGGGGACAACCAGAACAATGGACTATTGTTTAGACATCTCCGGATTAAGAAGAGGACGTCCGGGCGCCAGTTGGTCATGCTAATCATGTGTATTGACTGATCTTCATTCATCTTCTTCTGCTTAATCCTTTTCGGGTCGCGGGGGGGCTGGAGCCTATCCCAGCATCTTTGGGCGAGAGGCAGGGTACACTCTGAACAGATCACCAGTCCATCGCAGGGCCAACACAGAGAGACAGACAACCGTTCACTCTCACAGTCGTACCTATGGACAATTTTAGAATCTCCAGTTTGATGCCAATTAACCTAGCTTGCATGTTTTTGGCATGTGGGAGGAAACCGGAGAAATCCCGGAGTAAGCCCACGCAGACATGGGGAGAACATGCAAACTCCACATAGATCACTCTTGGTCGGGGGCTGGGACCGAACCCAGGATCCCCCGGCCAAGGGTGAGTTGCTGTGCTGCCGCAATGCTAACCACTCTGCCACTGCGCCGCCCTGTATTGACTGATATGTATACCAATATGCTAATGTACCATGCATTCTCTCTGTCTGTATAAAAGAGCTTACTGTACATGCCTCAACAGCACAGTAACACAGTAGCTCAGAGCTACGATGTGTGTCTCATTATGATGGAGGAAATAAAACTCTGCAACCTTCCAGCTCGTCGCATCTCGCCTGATCTTATTCCTCCACAATATCATTTTAAAGTTATAAGCTACTGTTAAAAACATTAACTTTTTCCACAACATTTGAATTTCCTGAGAAGTACTTGAACATTGCACTCACCCAGTTGGAGAGGAAAGACAGTCTCCTGTCCGTCATCATGGTGAAGTGTTCAATAACCATGTTATCCATTCTTTGGTAAAGATATTTCAGACTAAAAATTCTCGCTCCACAACTGTGCTTAGCACTTCTTAATGTTACCAGTCCAATCAACAATGATGTGGCTGACATCCTCTGGTTTGACTGGTCTGAAGGAAACGTGAAACTACATGAGACTGGCATCCTTGACACACTCCTGACTAATCACACTTATAAGGGGTATGACTATAGCCTCATCTAATTGGTTAATTTTTCTTTTTTGGACAAATGGAGGCTTCTTTGGCCTGACCTCTTCAAAACTCAAAGTAGGAGTATCACTGTTTCCACCAGGGCAGCACGGTGGCGGAGTGGTTAGCACTGCAGCAGCTCAGCAACTCACCCTTGGTCGGGGGATCTTGGGCTCGATCCCAGCCCCCGACCAACAGTGATCTGTGTGGAGTTTGCATGTTCTCCCCGTGTCTGCATGGGTTTACTCCGGGATTTCGCCGGTTTCCTCCCACAGGCCAAAAAAACATGCAAGTTAGGTTAACTGGCATCAAAACT
Organism: Pholidichthys leucotaenia; assembly: GCA_020510985.1. Classification (NCBI taxonomy): domain Eukaryota; kingdom Metazoa; phylum Chordata; class Actinopteri; order Cichliformes; family Pholidichthyidae; genus Pholidichthys; species Pholidichthys leucotaenia. The sequence continues at coordinate 201,678,719 of CM035837.1, read as the reverse complement.
GGGGATTCTAAATTGTTATTTGGTATGAATATGAGAGTGAATGGTTGTGTCTCTCTGTGTTGGCCCTGCGATGGACTGGCGATCTGTCCAGGGTGTACCCTGCCTCCTGCCCTAAGATGCTGGGATAGGCTCCAGCCCCACCGTGACCCGAAAAGGATTAAGCGGAAGAAAAAGATGAATGAATGTTTCCACCATTCTAAAATCATGAGAAATGGGGTTGAATTGACGTCTTCCACAATCCAGTGACAGCAGAGACATGAAAAAAAACATATCACATTTTTACAGCTCACTGCTTTTCATAATCTGGGTGCCCCCCTTTACTGAGATATATAGAGTTAGACAGCTATTGCTATATAGTCATTTATTTATACATTTCATTAGTCTGACAGTCAGAGGCTGAAAAACAAGGGAAAACTGGCTTTCCTTGGCATGTGGCAGAAAACACCTCTGGTTTGTTTAAATTGTCAAAGATGTCTTTCTGTCCACTGAACCTTGTTTACAAATTCACATTAATTTTTTTAGAGGTGTTGGATGATTAAAATTTTTTAATTGCAATTACTCTTTCGCCGTGTTGAGTTAATTGCAATTAATAGCGCGTTAATCGTGTGTTTTTTTCATACAGATGCAGTGTACCTTAAGTCAGAAATTTTTCAAGTTTGTCATACTGTTATCAACATGAGAGTGGACAAACATGCTTGCTGTCTTCACCTGCAGGTTTATTAACGCTCTCAACATATCCAAAATGACAAAAACTATCCAGAATATTCTCCAGAAAATTCTCAAAAGTATTACTGCATGTGCAAACAACAGAATGGTAGGGCTCAATAACGACACTGCAACACAACTCCGCATCCAACCAGCCAGCAGCCACAAATGGAGCTGGTTCTTTCTCCCATAGCAAACATCCACAATTTTTAAGCAGATCAACACAAAACCATGCACCTCGTGTGTCACAACAGACACAATTTCCCTTTTAGCAGAAAAGCTGCAAACATAAACCAACAACTATCTCGCCCGTGATGACACCCCACCGTGCTGCAAAAACGGAGGGGGAGTGAATGGACATTATGAACACAGCTTGAGTATTTTTTTAGACTGGTACTCACCAACAGTTGGACTCAAAGCTATGAGGATGAAAACAGGCGAATTTCTGTCCATGTCAGCTGCTGGAGGTCAGCTCCAACCTAGTGTGTAGGTACTAGCCAGCTAGCTAGCTTCCACAGAAGAAGAACAACCCAACATCCAGGAGAACTTTTGGAGGAGGCTGTAACAATTATCCAGGTGAGAACTCCGACAGATAACGTTGTAAACTTAAACATGACAGCACTTTGGGGATTTCCATGGCTGTAATCCAGCTTGTTAGATTCGCAATGTCTGCAAGGCACGCACAGTGTCTGTGGCCAGAGCGGCTTTGGTACGGAGAGCTGCTAGGCCAAAAAGTACTTCTGCACTTTCTGCCGTTAACTGCCATTAACCACGATCACAAAATTTGTCACTGTTAATGGAAGCAAAGCGTTAATGGGCGATTAACGCAATAACGCCAACACCAGTAACTTTTTTTACAACTTAATTTAGAAGCATCACTTTGAAAATCCAAATCTCCAGAATACAGGCTGGCCAAGAAATCTTTTACACGCTTCATTAGCCAGCAGTGCAGCTCCTGTTTATTTTGTGGGGTTTTTCAGTCTTTGTTGATAAACTGGTTGCTCAGCTGGAACGCACAAGCATCTCTAAATCAAAGCTGAAACTAATTCACTATAAGGCCCATGTATTCTGAGAATATTTCATAGCCTTACATAGTTGATAATTACAATTGTGTGGTGTTGATAATTAGCATGAGGAACATACAAATTTGGCCTGCTTCTCCATGGCACATTCCAGCCTCTCCTTCCTGAAGCGAAGAAAATTCATGACAGCACTCAGGATGGTCAGTGTCTTCAGCTTTTCTAGAGAGAAAAGAGCAAGAGCGTGTTAAAGGGGTCATTGACTGCAACTTTTTCCACATTTTAAAAGCTCACACAAGTTTAATGAAATGTTTGTGACATAGTTTGGTTACATTTTCTGTAATCTTTTTAATTATTGAAGCAAATTTGTTTTTTTTATTTCTCCTGGCTTTCTATAAACGCTCTGATTTAAGGCCTGTCACTTGAAGAACCATCCTTTACCATTTCAACTCCGCCCTCCCTCTTACATCAGTTAGCCATTATAAATGACTAGCTTTTAGCCTCCCAGCTCGGCTGAGCAGCGCTCTGGTTCACTCAGCCACAGTCATTGGTGTATCCTGCATCAGTCTGGTCTATTTCCCCAATATATTTTGCCGTGATTCCACAACAAATCACTCGCACCGCACACTGGACAATCGCCGCAACCTGAGGTGAGCTACCGAGCCAGGGGATCTCAAAGGGCAGTGTGGCTCTGCGTGACTCCGCTTTGCTCTCACAGCCAGCTGAAAGCTGGAGCAACTACGCTGCCCGTGAGAGCAGAGCGGATCCACAGAGGATGGTGGGGTTGCTGGGCGTGAGAGAGAGCAGCATCTGGTCCCGGGACATTTTGATTGTAGGGAGCTGGAGGCTTCATCATGATTCCGCAGCCAATCACCTGTATCTTGGGCTTGTGGCTCACCTGGCCAGCTAAAGGTAGCTTATTAGCCCCTGAACTACTAGCCCACGAGCCAACATTGTTACCAGGACATTCACTGTAAGCATGGCTTATATTGTTATTTTCTTCAGATCTTAGTCACCCTAATAGCCCTCCCTGTTACCACCTGGTTCGGCGGTGTGCCTTGCATCACTGTGGCCCATCTCACTGTGGTTAGCGGGGGAGTCATCAGCATAACACCAACCAGTAGTAGCCCTGGTCCCAGGCCATAAAAGCGGCCAGTGTGTTGTGGTGGGCGATCCGCCGTGGAATCACGATGAAACCACTCGGAGATGGGCCGGAGTGAACCAGGTGACAACAGGGATGGCTATTAGGGTGACTAAGATCTGAAGAAAATAACAATATAAGCCGCGCTTAGTTCAAGCTTCTTGGTATTAGCTTGGGGGCTATCCTTAGCCACAACTTCGATACATGACGGACAGCTAGGCGGGCCAATAGTAGAGCAATAGGCGGGTCTCAAGGATGGCAGTGGGTTGGCTTTTTTGAAACTTGACGTATACAATTTACCCGGAAGAGTCAAAAAATGTTTCAGGGAGTTTCTCTGAAAGTAAAACAAGATAAGGGCAGTGTACTTTTCTCAGATAGTTGACTTTTTGGAAAAGTTGTGGCTAATTACATGACCAGTTGACAAATTTGAGACTGTTAAAACCTACAAACACACCAGTTTTCAATCAATGACCACTTTAAAGGTACAAGTGGTCAGAGACAGCACCAATTTCAAATGATCTCCAGCCAGCCCTCACTCTCCCAAGATGGATTGTTGATAACAGTGGTTGTCCCACATGTAGTGCCTAATACATTTTCATCAGCAGCTCAACACAGTAGCCTTCCTTCCAGCAATGACTACACTATATCTGAATATTTTCAACACTGTATTGTATATGTATCTACAGTGCATCCGGAAAATATTAGCGCTTCACTTTTTCCACATTTTATGTTACAGCCTTATTCCAAAAGGGATTAAATTCTTTTTTTCCCCTCAGAATTTTACACACAATACCCTATAATGACAATGTGAAAAAAGATTTTTTTTATTTTTCGAGATTTTTGCAGATTTATTAAAAATAAAAAACTAAGAAATCACATGTACATAAGTATTCACAGCCTTTGCTCAATACTTTGTTGATGCATCTTTGACAGCAATTAAAGCCTCAAGTCTTATTGAATATGATGCCACAAGCTTGGCACACCTATCTTTGAGCAGTTTGGCCCATTCCTCTTTGCAGCACCTCTCAAGCTCCATCAGGTTGGATAGGAAGCGTCAGTGCACAGACATTTTCAGATCTCTCCAGAGATGTTCAATTGGATTCAAGTCTGGGCTTTGGCTGGGCCACTCGAGGACATTCACAGAATTGTCCTGAAGCCACTCCTTTGATATCTTGGCTGTGTGCTTAGGGTTGTTGCCCTGCTGAGAGATGAACCGTCATCCCAGTCTGAGGTCAAGAGCGCTCTGGAGCAGGTTTTCATCCAGGATGTCTCTATACATTGCTGCATTCATCTTTCCCTCTATCCTGACTAGTCTCCCAGTTCCAGCCACCAAAAAACATCCCCGCAGCATGATGCTGCCACCACCATTGGCATGGTTATAAACGGTGCCTGGTTTCCTCCAAACATGACGCCTGGCATTCATGCCAAAGAGTTCAATCTTTGTCTCGTCAGACTAGAGAATTTTGTTTCTCATGGTCTGAGAGTCCTTCAGGTGCCTTTTGGCAAACTCCAGGTGGGCTGCCAAGTGCCATTCACTAAGGAGTAGCTTCCGACTGGCCACTCTACCATACAGGCTTGATTGGTGGATTGCTGCAGAGATGGTTGTCCTTCTGGAAGGTTCTCCTCTCTCTACAGAGGAACACTGGAGCTCTGATAGAGTGACCATCGGGTTCTTGGTCACCTCCCTAACTAAGTCCCTTCTCCCCCGACTGCGCAGTTTAGATGGCCGGCCAGCTCTAGGAAGAGTCCAGGTGGTTCTGAACTTCTTCCATTTACGGATGATGAAGGCCACTGTGCTCATTGGGATCTTCAAAGCAGCAGAACTTTGTCTGTACCCTTCCCCAGATTTGTGCCTCGAGACAATCCTGTTTCGGAGGTCTACAGACAATTCCTTTGACTTCATGCTTGGTTTGTGCTCTGACATGCACTGTCAACTGTGGGACCTTATCTAGACAGGTGTGTGCCTTTCCAAATCATGTCCAATCAACTGAATTTACCACAGGTGGACTCCAATTAAGCTGTAGAAACATCTCAAGGATGATCAGTGGAAACAGGATGCACCTGAGCTCAGTTTTGAGCTTCATGGCAAAGGCTGTGAATACTTATGTACATGTGATTTCTTAGTTTTTTATTTTTAATAAATTTGCAAAAATCTCAAAAAATCTTTTTTCACATCGTCATTATGGGGTATTGTGTGTAGAATTTTGAGGAAAAAAATGAATTTAATCCATTTTGGAATAAGGCTGTAACATAAAATGTGGAAAAAGTGAAGCGCTGTGAAGACTTTCCAGAGGCACTGTATTTCTGTACTGCAGTATTGAAACCAAAAGGGCCGTCATTGGGCACACAGGACTATTTGTCCATTCAGAGCTGTTGTAGTGAGATGACAGAGTAAAACAGGAGTGTTCCTTGGTGTTTATGGACCTATGGAATTTTGTGGATTGCTCCAGAATATTTGGGGCCTCCAAACTGACATCTGGGATAACCTCATGTGACTTATGTGCAACTGTGGACGTCCACATGGGGGGTTTGATCTCCCAACCTTCCACACTGGAGTCCTACATTCCACTTGCATCACAAAGAGGGTCGACCCACTTGACAAGCCAAGTGGGAATGCTTTTGTTGACTCAGTCACATTCCCCCTCCAGATTCTGACACTGTCCCGATGTCAGAGGTCAATTTAAGCTCAAAGGATGTCAATCTTCTGACTATGTCACTACCAGTGACTCCTACCAGCAACACCTCTTGTAGTGGGGACGAGGCACCACTCCTCGGACTCACACACCAGCAGTATCTGAGGAATGGGACCAATATGCCACAAGTATGTGTGCTTAAGTTACATCACCAGTAAATCTTCCCAACCACCACCAAGTGTGACCAAGGGGACGAGCGGTGGAGCCCAACTAGTGATGTCCATATGGGGGTTTGTACTCACAAACTCCCATTCAGGAGGCTGGCATTGGACTTGTGTCACCAAAAGGGCCAACCCTGTTGGTGACACAAACAGAGCTCCGGGGGTCCAGTGGGGGAGGCTGCGAGTTCGACGACCCTGTTTGGGCACCATCAGTTGGGCTTTACCGCTCATCTCCTTAGTCACAATTTTGCGCTGTTGGCACGAATTGCTGGAGGCTCATTAGTCCCATTCCCCAGGTCCCAGCAGTAACGCTTGGTCCCCAGCACAAGAGGCACTGCTGGCAGCATAGTCAGAACATGGACATTCTTATATGGACCTCTGACATTGGGGCAGTGTCAAAAGCTGGAGGGGGAACGTGTGGTGGAGTCAATAAGAGCATTCCTATGTGGCTTGCCAAGTGGGGTGACTCTCTTGGTGACACAGGTAGAATACTGAAGGTGAGACAGGTGGCAAGTTCAAACCCCTGGTTAGATGTCACCCAGCAGCCTTCACCACCTGTCCCCTTGGTCACACTGAAAAACAACAACTTGAATTTTCACTCAATCAGTTACAACAAACCAAAAAATGGCTTACATACTCGGAGCAAGCAGATCACTGAGTGAAAACTCATAGACAAGGCAGATTGGTAAGAAGTGCCTCCTAAAAAGAAAAAAAAACCCACATTATACAGGTGTGAATTACTGCAGCAACTCTGTATTCAGAGCCAGGATTTGTTTTCAGTGTGTGACAGAGAACTCACATGCGTGCGTAGACACTCAAGATTGCCGTGGCCCCCTCATGATAGGCTGGGTACTGAATGTTCTCTGAAAGAGGGACCTGTTAGAAAACAAAAAGTTAACAGCTGCACTCGTATACCACTCGTACACAGTGGTATAGAGGTGGTCCAATACAACTGAAACAAAAGTTGCAAAAAATACATCACATTTCTTTAAACTGTTGTTCCTACCTGCAGCTGAATACGACAAAAACTAAAGACATGATTATTGACTTTAGGAGGAAAAATCCCAGGAAAAATCCCTAAAAGGCCAGACCACCGAATGTGTACAATCCTACAAATATCTTGGGACGATTATTGATAGTAATTTAAACTTTGAAGAGAACTGTGAAAGGGTGTGCAAAAAGGGTCAGCAACATTTGCATTGCTTGAGAAAACTTGCACGCTTCCAAGCTGACCGAACCATAATGACAATGTTTTATCGGGCTTTTATTGAATCTGTTTTATCCTTTTCTTTAGTGTCATGGTTTGGTCAGATAAAACTGAAACAGAGGAAATCCTTGGATCAGGTAGTTAGATGGTCCAGTCGTTTACTTGGTGAGCCACAGCTGAGCCTGACATCCCTGTACACCAGACAAGTACAGAGGATGGCTACCTCCATTTTAAATGATGACTCCCACCCTTTGCACTGCCACTTTCAGCTTCTTCCCTCAAGACGGAGGTTTGCTGTCCCAAAAAGTAGAACCCAGCACTACAAAAACAGCTTTGTTCCTGCTGCTGTCAAAGAGTTGAACAAGCTGTAAAAATATATAGCACATAATTTAGGTACCTATTTATTAACTCCATTTTGTATTTACTTATTTTTGTAGGATGTCCCTTGGGATCTAAATATTTTATTGGGTTTTAGACCTTTGAGTTTTTTAATCTCTTTGACTTGTTTTTAACTTTTAATATGACCCTTCTCTCTTACCTCTGGTTTTTCCCTCATCTCTTTGTCTTTTTATACCCTGATTGATGGAGCCTTGAGTATTTTTATCATGTTTGTAGTCAGCTTCATATGTACCTGTGTTTGTGTCTATGTTGAATGTAATTAGTGGCTTGTAAATATGGATGTCACCAGACTGCAAAACAAATCTACCTACGGGTACAAATTAAGTAACCTGAACCTGAACCTGATCAATCACCAAGGGCAGTGCAGAGAAATTCAAAACTCACCATGGAGTGGCACTCTGGCCTGAAACGATACAGGAGATGAAGAATTCTCATGTATAATGTCTGAACCACCTCTGCCTGGAATAGAGAACAAATAATGTTTACTGTCCAATAAAATCAACAAAATATGAAATACACAATTATATACTACTTCTTTCAGCTGCTCCCTTCAGGGGTCGCCACAGTGGATCATCTGCCTCCATCTCACCCTATACCTTTCTTCTCCCTCTGTAACACCAACCCTCTCCATGTCCTTCACTACACAGTCTCTCCAGGATTTCACAGGATGTTTTTATGATTGTTGCGGCCCAAAAAGCCTGAATTCACGGGAGCTTTTTAACAAGTTGCAATGTTTTGAGAGTTTTCTTTGCACTAAAACTTGTGGGAAGAATTACAAATTTTAAAGCAGATGTTTTGTTTTTTTTTCCAGTTTACTGCAGTGATATTATATATAACAATACAAGAAAAGCACAGGATTGTTAAAAATTTCCTATTACAGTGATTTGTAAATTAAGCAGAAACTTCTGCTATACAGAAAAACTCTTGTGCAACAGAAAATACAGACTTTAACACAATATCCATTACAGCTAAATTGTATTGAATGCATGTTAAAAAGTACAGGTTTGGAAATTATTGGCAGCACCTTCAATTGAAAACTGAACCACTGGTACCCAACCACTCGGTATCGAGCGGAGAGGAAAAAATAAATAATTTATTCTGCTGCTCTGTATTGTCTATAGGAGTCTTTGTTTCTCTGGAAAAAAAATTACAGACAGTATTAGCTCTCTTTCTATGCCTAACTCCAACCTGTCTGTCTGCTGCGCATCTTCACACACACACTTGTCTCTTCAGACACACATCTTTCATTTATGCGGGGGGGGGGGGGGTTTGTCCGTCCAGACCAGAGATTCACAGCTTTTTTTTTTTTTGTGACTTTGATTTTTATTCATTTTCATCATACATATTACATTCAGATCACAGTCTCTATATTTAAAAAATGGAGCTAGAGGAAGAAAAAAAAAGAAAAAAAGGGGGGGGGGACAAATGTTGGAGCATCAAGTTTTTAGTTTCCATCTCTTAATTCTTCTGGTTTTTCCAGTGTCTTTGGTTATTCTTTCAATTTCTAGTCTCGTTGTTGCACTTTGTAGTGTGTCCATTTCCACCATTTTTTTTTCCATATTGTCCTTCTTGCATTCTTTGTCGATATGTTAGTTTTTCCATTAAATGTATATCTTCAACAATGTCAGTCCATTGCTCTTGGTCAGGAAGAACTTCTGATCGCCATTTTCTTGTGATTGTTTTTTTTACATGCAATCAGCAAGATTTTAACTAGATATCTGTCCTCAGCCTGTATTACATTGTCTCTTTTAAGATCACATAAATACATCAAGTTACAGTTCATTGGTATATTATATCCTAATATCCTCTGTATTGTCACATGTATAGATTTCCAGAATGATGAGATTTTGCAGCATTTCCAAAACATATGTAAGTGGTCTGCATTTTGAGCCCCACAGCTCCTCCAGCATATAGATTGGGTATTTGTATATTTTCTTTGGATCTGTGGTGTAATGAAATAGCGAATCAGGTTTTTCCATCCAAATTCCCTCCATGTCCTTGAACTTGTTGATGTGTGTTGTGTTTTCCATATTTCTTGCCAGTTTTCTTCTGTTATGTTTAAATTTAGCTCTTTCTCCCATTTCTCCTTTATATAGTTACTTGAATGTTTGTTTGCCCTAAGTTTCTGATATAGCTTTGAAATAATTATTTTATTTCCTGCATACGAGCTTAAAATGAATTGTATAATCTCACTCACATCTGTGTGGAGGTTATGTCTAATCTTCCTCATATAATAATCTCTCATCTGCAGATATCTGAAGAATTCCGATTTTTCTAGTTTAAATTTTCTTCTCATGTTTACAAAACTCCCAAAATCTTTTTTTCCCCATATTGCCCCATGCTGTGATTCCCTTGTTCACCAGATTTTTGTATCCCCCATCTTGCTTTGCCGGTTCAAACTGACTGTCAAATGCTACCCATTTCAATAGTTTTATGTCCTCCTTTATATTATACTTTTGTACTATTTTATACCACAGTTCCAAAGTAAATTTAGTGATTGGGTCTATTTGTTTGATTTGCTTATATGCATCCTTATCTCCCATTATGCTTTGTACTGGGAGTCCCTCAATTTCCTTTTCCATTTCTTTCCATTTTGCCTCGTATCCTCCATCGCACCAACATATATCTTATTTGTGCTGAGTAGTAATATTCCTTTAGACTAGGTAGGCCTATGCCTCCTTTCTCTTTTGGTAATTGGAGAGTTTTATATTTCACTCTTGGCTTTTTACCTCCCCAGACAAATCTCGATATCATCCTGTCCCACTTTGAGAACTGGGCACCAGGAATCTCTGTTGGTAGAGCCTGGAAGAGGTAAAGCAGTCTAGGTTGTATGCTGATTTTGACTGTCTTAATTTTTGAATTCAGATCCATGTTTAAGATTGACTGAAGCGGCATGGAAAAATAAGCAGCAGTGCTGTGGTTTTAAGCAGGTTTTATTATATCATGTCGCCTTCACGGGATCCCCTCTCCAGTGCATAGTGGAGCAGCCCGGAGCGGGATCCCTAAGCTCTCAGAGAAGGAGAGGCGGACACGCGTGTGTCTACCAGTTGCAGGATCAGAGAGAGAGAAGAAGAGGGAGATTGCGTTACAGAGTTGCACCTTAAATACTTGATCATAACAATACATCAAAAAGACATACCCCACAGTCTAGAATGATCAAAGGGACAACAGAACAGGCAGGAGGTATTTGCATTTGTAAGCCATACATCACAATGGGCAGATTAGCTAGACCTCGCTCTAAGTGCAAGACAAAGAGGCTAACAAGCACATCTACATATTGATCTGAGTCTCTAGGTCACAGTAAGGACAGGACGCATGAGTACAAAGGATGAAAGGCATCGATTAACATCACATAGGTGAGACAGAAGAAACTCGTCTACCTGTAGACATTAATACACCAAAGCACATCTAAGATGCTCAGAAAAAGCACAGTAAGGACAAGCCATATGCACACTATACCGAATGGCGCATTACATCACAACACATGCATGTTTGCATCACAAATACATGAATGGCACATTGCTTCTCAGTAATGCAGCAGAAAAACAGAGAAAAGAGGGCTGAGTGTCCTTAGTCTGTTGTGGGGTTAAAACGAACCGCCACACACGCTCCCCCCCAGAGGACGCGGCAGGGGGTCGCGACCTCGATAATCCATCTGTGTGAGCGAGCTGTGGGAGAAGCTCGCTGCAGGCGGAGGGGGAGGGAGGGGAGGGGTAGTAAGTGCCGGCAGGAGCTGTGAAATCGTCCTGAGCCGTGCAAAAATTGCTTGTGGGTCCGCAATGTCGAAGGGCTGGTCCCGTTGAACGTGCAGCGGTCCGCAAGAAGAAAAATTAGTCTCTGACTCCTCTCGTGGCCATGAAGAAAAGCAGGAGCGGCTGTAAGAGAAAAAGTAAACAAAGCATAGGGACTGTTGGCTTTGGGTGCTGAAGCAACCCCAAAGCTCCTGGGAACAGCTGACGGCTGAAATCCCGTTGTGCCGTGGCTAAGACCATTAAAAAATCCAGTGGCGAGCTGCGTGCTTGCTTCAGGTGAACGAGCAACCCTGAAGGTTCTGTGGGCAGCGGCGGAGGACGATGGCGGTCTGTGGCGTGGCTGAGACTGTTAACAAATCCTTCCAGTATGCTGCATGCGTGCCTCAGGTGAGCGAGCAGCCCTGAAAGGCAGCGGCGAAGGAGGAAGGCAGTCTGTGGAGCCATTACTTGTCCCATGCGTGATGCGCCGTCCTTGTAACTCCCCGATGCGTGCGCGGGGGTTCAGTGCGTGGGTGGGCCGCTGGAGTGGTGAGTCAGGGTGCAGAAACTTGGTGGAGAACGGCGCAGACGGCGCCGGTAAAATCCAGGTTGAGCTGTGGCTGTAGATTGGCCATGGTGCGTTGGAGCGGTGAGAGGAAATAGACGATCTTTAGTCCCTCAGGCCCGTGCAGATACGTTGGAGCGGCGGGAGGGAATAGACGATCTTATGTTCCTCAGGCTCATGCAGCTGCGTTGGAGCGGTGTGAGGAAGTAGACGATCTCCGTCCCTCGGGCTCGTGGAGACGCGTTGGTGCGGTGCGAGGCAATAGACGATCTTTGTGCCCCGGGCTCGTGCAGCAGCGTTGGAGCGGTGAGAGGGAGGAGACGATCGTTGTCGCTCGTGCGGCCATGGTGCGTTCAGTTCCACGCGCTGCGCTCCCCGTCGGCCCTGGAGGTTGCCGTCGTGGAGAGAGGACGAGGTGCGTGCGCTCTCAGTGAGAGCGGCCGGTCCAGCGTGGTTGTGCAGATCTCAGGCGACGGAGCATTCATGCCCGGGTGTTGCGTTCGCTGGCCGCTCGTTTTTTCAGCGTCGGTTCGCCAGCGTGGCCATCCAAAACAGAAGGCTGCGTTGCACAAAACGTGTGCGTCTTCAAGGGGCCACCAACGCAGCTGTGTGGCTGTCCAGCTCGGAAGGTTGCTTTCGCACAAAACGTGTGCGTGTTCGAGGGGTCACCAGTGAGGCGGCATGAAAAAATAAGCAGCAGTGCTGTGGTTTTAAGCAGGTTTTATTATATCATGTCGCCTTCACGGGATCCCCTCTCCGGTGTATAGTGGAGCAGCCCGGAGCGGGATCCCTAAGCTCTCAGAGAAGGAGAGGCGGACACGCGTGTGTCTACCAGTTGCAGGATCAGAGAGAGAGAAGAAGAGGGAGATTGCGTTACAGAGTTGCACCTTAAATACTTGATCATAACAATACATCAAAAAGACATACCCCACAGTCTAGAATGATCAAAGGGACAACAGAACAGGCAGGAGGTATTTGCATTTGTAAGCCATACATCACAATGGGCAGATTAGCTAGACCTCGCTCTAAGTGCAAGACAAAGAGGCTAACAAGCACATCTACATATTGATCTGAGTCTCTAGGTCACAGTAAGGACAGGACGCATGAGTACAAAGGATGAAAGGCATCGATTAACATCACATAGGTGAGACAGAAGAAACTCGTCTACCTGTAGACATTAATACACCAAAGCACATCTAAGATGCTCAGAAAAAGCACAGTAAGGACAAGCCATATGCACACTATACCGAATGGTGCATTACATCACAACACATGCATGTTTGCATCACAAATACATGAATGGCACATTGCTTCTCAGTAATGCAGCAGAAAAACAGAGAAAAGAGGGCTGAGTGTCCTTAGTCTGTTGTGGGGTTAAAACGAACCGCCACATGACCATCTATCAATATCTTTTTTTATTTCTTGTTCTAACCCATCATAGTTTGCTTTATAGATTTTGCTTAAATCTTTAGGTATGTTCACTCCAAGGTATTTTATTTCTTTTTGTTTCCAGTTTAGTTTGATCTTATCAGTTATCTGGTTTAAAGGGTTATAGTGGAATGTCAGTATTTGTGTTTTTGTTATGTTTATCTTGTATCCTGATAATTTTCCAAAATTTTCTATCAAGTCCATCATTTCCATTATTGATTCATCTGGTTGTTCAAGGTAAATTATAATATCATCTGCAAATAGCCCAATCTTGTGTTCCGTTCCCTTTATTGTTACACCTTTTAATTTCTTATTTTGTCGCATCGCTTGAGCCAGTGGCTCTATGAACAGAGCAAACAAGGTGGGCGATAGGCAGCATCACTGCCTAGTTGATCTTTGTATATTTACTTTGTCGGTTAAGCTACTGTTTATCTTGATTCTTGCCACAGGTTTTTGATACAGTGTCTTTATGCATTGCACTGATTTTTCGTTAAATCCAGAGCGTTCCAGCACATTATATAGGAACATCCAATTAACCCTATCAAATGCTTTTTCTGCATCTAAACTCATTATTACTGCACTTTTCTTTCTTTATGCATTCGATTAATTATGTGTATTGTTCTCCTGATATTATCATGTGTTTGGCGTCCCTCTATGAAACCAGTTTGATCATCCTCTATCAATTCCGTCAAGAATGTCTTTATTCGTTTACAGATAATTGTTGTATATATTTTATAATCCACATTTAATAAAGAGATTGGCCTGTAGTTTCCGCATTGTTCCCTATCTTTCCCTGGCTTTAAAATAACTGAAATAATGGCTTCGTTCCATGATGGAGCTATTTTGTTGTTGTTTAATGTCCAATTAAATGACTTTAGGAGCTGTGGCGTGAGTTCTTCTATAAACAGTTTATAAAACTCAGAGGGGTATCCATCACTACCTGGTGATTTACCATTTTTTAGTGACTTAATCACATCTTTAATCTCTTGTGTTGTTATTTCTGCTGTTAGCTTTTCATTTTGTTGGTTTCCTATTGATGGCAAGTCCAATGTGCATAGAAATTTTTTAATATCCTTAACATTTGTCTCTTCAGGTTGCGAGTATAGTTCTTGATAGAATTTATGGAATATCTCTTCGATGTTTTCTGGGGTAACTGTGGTTTTATTTGTGAAGGGGTCCTTAATCTTATATACATTATTCACTGTTTGTTGTTTTCTTAACCATTTTGCCAGCAGTTTTGTGGCCTTTGGTCCCGTTTCATAATATTTTTGTTTTAAATATCTATTTTTCAATTTCATCTATTTGTATTTCTTTTATCTTTATTTTTTCTTCCTTAATTTCTTGATATATTTTTGGGTCATTTGTGTTTTGATGTTTACGTTCTAATTCCCTCAGTCTCTCACATCTTTGTTCATATGATTCCAGTTTAGACTTTTTTGTTTTTCCTGATTCAACAATTAATTTACCTCTTAACACGGCTTTTAGTGCATCCCATAGTATTGTTGGGTCCACTTCTCCATTATCATTCTCCTCGATATACTCATTTATGTTTACCTTTATTCTTTCTTTCATTTTCTCATCATTTAATAGCCCTACATTAAGTTTCCATGTTGTTTGTCGTTTTCTATTGTTTAAATATATTTCCATGTATATAGGATTATGATCTGATATTTCTGCCCCTCCAATCCGACAATTTCTCACCCTGTGTCTGTCACCTTCATTCATAAGGAAGTAATCTATTCTAGAGTGAACTTTATGGACTGCTGAATAATGTGTATAGTCTTTTTCGAGTGGGTACAGGTCCCTCCATATGTCTACCATACCCATTTCTGCCAGTGAGGTTCTTATGAACTTTGTTACATGTTTTTTTTTTCTTCTTAACACTTGTTGTATCAACTTCATGATCCATGACGGCATTTAAGTCTCCTCCACAAATTAGGACTCCTTCACTGTGTGTTGCTATGAGATCAAACAGTTGTTGAAAAAAACCCTTGTCACTTTCTGGTGGGGCATAGATGTTCACTAATGTGATCTGCATACCATCTATTCTTCCCTTTATTATTACATATCTGCCTTCTTTATCCTGGATTTCTTGTTCACATTCAAATTGTATTTTATTTGAAATTAGTATCATAACCCCCCTTTTAGTTCCTCCCTTAAATGAACTGTAGTAGGAGTGCTTATAGCCAAATCTCTTTAGTTTCTCATGTTCTGTCTTGTTCAAATGTGTCTCTTGCATAAATATAATTTCGGCTTTTTCCTTCTTGAATTTTCTTATTATTCTTTCCCTTTTAACAGGTGAGTTCAGACCATTCACGTTTAATGTCATTATCTTAAGATTTTTAACCATATTCATGTTTTTCCATTTTTTTAACTTGTGCTCCTAACCCCTTTAACAACAAAACTAACACATATATGTACAAAAACACATTACCAAATCTCGACCTCCGCACTTTGGGCCTTTCTTCTGCCCACTGGTCCCTGTTGGTGGGTGGAGGGAATGTCCTCACCGAGTGAGGGGCCCTCCCTAGACCTCTGGTTACTATCCAAGTAATAGTCATTAGTCTAGAAATGTCCAACAAAAATCGCTTTAACCTCTCCTAGCCGTTTGTTTCTCTTTTACCTCGTCTTCTTGGCCTTCATTTCTTCTGTGTCCTTCTTAATCTTTGTTATAGTCTAGGCTTTCCGTTGAAAGCCTTGCAGTTTTTCCTGGGCTCGGTGCGCCACGTCCGTCTCCCGCCCTCTGCCACTCACTCACCTCCATTCCGGCTGTCTCGATGTGTTCCGTGCCGCCGCTGCTCCAGCCACTTCCTCCGGTACGCTCACCACAAAGCCTCGCTCTGTCATGTCCCGTGCTGCCTCTCTGGCCGTGTTGTAGGTTTTCACGCTGTCCTCCCAATGAATTCTCATCTTCGTTAGCAGCGTTTGGAATCTAATTTTTTTCTCTTTCAGCATTTTTTTAATGTTGGCATATTTCTTTCGCTGCTGCACAATTTCTGTCGGGTAGTCATGGTCAAAGAATATCTGTTTGTCGCCGACTCGTGTATTTTTTTTCCACGCTTGTGTCAGGATTCTTTCCTTTACGTCGTATTTTAAAAAAGTTTACCACAACTGACCTGGGTGTAGAGTTTGAATTCGGGTTCTGTGTCAAGGCTCTGTGCACTCGTTGGATCTGCAGGTCTGTTTCATTGGGCAGCTCAAGCTCTTTTTTTTTTAAGAATTGATCTATGAATTTCGTCATCGAGTTGCCTTCAGTGCCCTCCGGAATCCCGAAGATGCGTATATTGCTCCGTCTGGACCTGCTCTCCAGGTCGGTTATTTTTTTCTGCATCCTCTGTGTTTGTGTCGTCAGGGTCTGCAGCCGCTCGCTTGCCTCGGTCTTCCAGTCTTCCAAATCTGATATTCGAGCCTGTGCTTCTGCCATACACGCCCGTTGAGTGCGCAGTTCCTCCATGGTTTCAGCTAGCTTGCGGTCCATTTCTTTTCGGAGACCCATAATTTCCTCCTTCATCTCTTTTTTCAGTTCTTCCTTAAGAGCCGTTAAATCCTGTTGGAGTTGTCGCTTGAAGTCTTTTATGTCCTTACTTATATTGGTTCAGGTTCAGGTTCAGGTTACTTTATTTGTACCCGCAGGTAGATTTGTTTTGCAGTTGGTGACATCCATATTTACAAGCCACTAGCCACTAATTACATTCAACATAGACACAAACACAGGCACACATCTTACAAAATAGGTAAATATAAAATATGTACAATATAATTTTTATAGCTTGTTCAACTCTTTGACAGCAGCAGGGACAAAGCTGTTTTTGTAGCGCTGGGTTCTACTTTTTGGGACAGCAAACCTCCGTCTGGAGGGAAGAAGCTGAAAGTTGCAGTGCAAAGGGTGGGAGTCATCATTTAAAATCGAGTCGGCCATCCTCTGTACCTGTCTGGTGTACAGGGATGTCAGGCTCAGCTGTGACTCACCAAGCAAACGACTGGACCATCTGACTACCTGATCCATTGGCGAAACCAGTGTTCATAACATCGAGTTTGGTGTCCTCCATTTTCTCTGTTGTAGTCACCTCGTTTTTTGGGGCCTCGTGTTCAGCGATTTCTCCAGCGCTGTTGAAGAGGGATTCTTTAGTTTTACCCTGCTTTTGTCCGTGTGCCCAGCTTCTTCGTGTTTTCATCCCTTGGTTTATTGATCCATTTATGTCGAGTTGGCCATTTACCAAAGATTTTTAATCCGACTAGGGAGTGCTCTCTGTTTAAGCGTTATGCCTCTCTGCCATCTTCCCGGAAGTCCCAGATTCACAGCTTTAAAGCTTATTGACAAGATGCAATAATGATTTTACCTCTAAAGATGTATAAAATGTTCAAACACTGGCTGCAGTGTTAGATTTGCTCGTTTTGTTTGTGGTTTTATGAAGTCTGTCCTTACGTTCGCTCCTACAACAGGGTGCTTTTGGGAGAGATGGATGTTTTTCCAACACAATCCCAGCGCTTTGTATACGCGGTCAGGATGGAGACGTGGCAAGACGTCCACCGGCAGACTGGGGGAGACAGAGGAAGGGACAGTGATGGAAACCTCAAGGGTGAGGTTTTTGGGGGTTTTTTTAAATCACACACTGTTTTTTGCTGATGTGTTCCGTTAAAACTCACTGTAAACACGGAAGTGAACACAGTGCAGCGATACATTTGATTGGTTAGACTGAGCGTTTCAGTGCCACTCAGACAAATTTGATTGGTTAAATTGGCGGAAGTTGACGAGGATTGGCCAAAATTGCGGGAAAGTTGCGGTGATTAAACAAAGCTGCAAGGTCGTGCAATAGTCGCGCTTATTGGCTGATTTTGCATGAACTGACACGATTGCAACATTGCGAAACCCTGGAGGGACTGACTCCATCCATGAATCTTCTCTGTGGTCTTCCTCTTTTCCTCCTGCATGGCAGCTCCATCTTCAACATCCTTTGTCCAATATCTCCGCTATCCCTCCTCTGCACATATCCAAACCATCTCAGCCTCATCTCTCTTACTTTGTCTCTAAACCGCTCAACCTGAGCTGTCCCTCTGATATATTCATTTCTAATCCTGCCCCTCCTAGTCACTCACAATGAAAATCTTAGCATCTTCAACTCTACTATCTCCAGCTCCACCTCCTTTTTGTCAGCGCCACCGTCTCCAAACCATACATCATAGCAGGTCTCACTACTGTCTTATAAATCTTCCCTTTCACTCTTGCTGCTACCCTTCTGTCATAAATCACCCTTGACACTCATTTCCACCCACTTCAACCTGCCTGCGCTCTCTTCTTCACCTCTCTTGTGCATTTTCCATTGCTTTGGATGGTTGACCCCATGTATTTAAACTCATCTACTTTCACTACCGCTACGCCTATCTTCACCATTGCACCTGCCCCCTCTCATTCACTCATGTATTCTGCCTTGCTTCTACTGACTTTCATTCCTCCTCTCTCCAGAGCATACCTCCACCTCTCCAGGTTCTCTTCCACCTGCTCCCTACTCTCACTACAGATCACAATGTCATCTGCAAACATCGTGGTCCACGGAGACTCTTGCCTGACCTCATCTGTCAGACTGTCCGTCACCATGGCAAACAAGAAGGGGCTCAGAGCCGAATCCCTGATGTAATCCCACCCCCACCTTGAATCTATCCATCACTCCTACAGCCCACTTCACCACCGTCTCGCTGTTCTCATACATGTCCTGCACCACCCTCACATACTTCTCTGCCACTCCTGACTTTCTCATACAGTACTACACTTCCTCTCTTGGCACCCTATCATCTGCTTTCTCTAAATTCACAGACAGTGCAACTCCTTCTGACCTTCTGTATACTTCTCCATCAACACTCTTAGAGCAAACATTGCATCTGTAGTACCCTTTCCTGGCATGAAACCATACTGATGCTCACTGATTGTCACCTCTCCTCTAAACCTGGCTTCAACAACTCTTTCCCATATCTTCATAGTGTGGCTGATCAACTTTATACCTCTGTAGTTTTGTGGGGAAACTCAACACAAAACACCAACCCACTGTGATCATTCAAGCCTATGCGCCAACTCTTACCCATGATGAAGTTGACTATGAGGACTTTTACAAGAAATTACAAGCTACCATTGAAAGTGTGAAAAGTCATGAAGTTTGCATGGTAATGGGTGACTTCAACACCAAGGTTGGAGAGGGCAAAGACCTCACCTACAGCGTTGGACCTTATGGCCTCAATGAAAGAAATGAAAACGGTGACAGGTTAACAGAGTTTTGTAAAACCAACAATCTGGTAATAACAAATATGCTGCTCAACCATCACAAACAGAACAGACATACCAGGGTATCACGGGAAGGCCAAACAAAGAACCAGATCGATTACATCTTGAAAAATCGACAAATAAAATCAAGTGTCTTAGACTCAAAATTGTGGCCTGGAGCAGATGTTGATTCTGATCACAATCTGGTCATGGCAAAAGTAAGACTCACGGCACACAGGTCGAAGGTGAATTACTCAGTGAGGAAGTTTGCAGCAGAGAAGCTGAAAGATGACGGGAAGAGAGAGGAATACCTAGTAGAGACAGCACAGAGTCAAAGCCCTGATGGACACCATCACAGAAGAGCAAACACTAAAGGGCCTTTTCCACTAGTATCGCCTTGGCCTTACTTACTTCTACTCGACTCACTTTCTCGCCCTTTCCACTGTACCCAGCATGGTTTAACCGACACTATTTTCGTAGCTGTTAAGAGGCAGGGTACAAGCGTGCTGAAGCGAGCCGAGATGTGACGTCAATAGACTACTAGCCACTGATTGGTCAGGGCGTAACGTCACAAAAAGCGTCCGTTTTCTGTTTTCTGTTGAAGCTACATGACCGCCATTTGTAATTTCAGCGAGTAACCACGGTGAGTGGCTTCACAATTGTGTTCTCATAACGATGTCCTCGCGCAAGTTTATTCCATGGACAAACGAGGAGGTGCGGACTTTTCTGTCCTTCATAGCCAACGACCACATCCAGAGCGAGTTGGACGGGGCAACTCGCAATGAAAAAATATACCAGGAGGTGTCCAACCACATGGCAGCCCAAGGGTACAACCGGATTGCCAAACAGTGTCATGAAAAACAAAAAAAAATGAAGAGCGATTATCGGGTCATAAAGGACCACAACGGACGCAGTGGTGCGAGTAGGAAGGAGTGGAAGTGGTACGAGCAGATGGACATGATCTACGGACATCGGCCGGCTAGCAATGGCAGAGACATTGGGCTCGACACGGCCACGCAATTGGAAACCGTTGACGGTGAGTGTTGTTTTGATATTGTCCGTCTTCTCGCCAATTTGTCCTTTCGGTCAAAAGCTCACTTTTTTTAAGCAATAAAGAAAGTTGTTCGATTGTGGGCAATGGTTAGTGATGATGGCTAGCCAGCTAATAGCTAGCTACCTCCGTACCTTGCTGCTACCTCGCAGCAAGCTGCGGAATCACGCTTTTATTTCAGTATTCACGTGAACAAAACGCTGAAATAAGCTTATTGTATTCTGGTTAAAAAGTTTTGTGTTTTCTGTACATGTTGCACTTTGTTGGTGAGCTTTATTGTGTGCATTTTCCTTCTAGAATCACTTTTCACATCCCAGGGGTCCGCCTCACTGGACCGCCCGGACACTCCTGCGTCTGTCGGGGGACCAGAATCGGTGCCGACACCATTGTCTGCCTCATCGCCAGCTCCATCAGCATCCGGCATGTCCCGGTCAAGTTCTGGTAAGGCACAACAAACTGAAAATTACCACCCGGTTGTTTTTATATGTGATTAATGTTATTTTGTGGCGTGTGTAATTGACGAGGCAGGTTTGTCTCAAGGCAGTTTATTACACGTCGCCATCATGAGCAAAGTAGAAAGAGGACATCTCAGAAAAAACTCGTCCCTTATATACCCAGGTCTCCCCACAGCTCACAAGTCACATTGCATTCAAATCAAAAGTAACAATGCATTTCCTCTTTAATCCCTTAGCATCCCCCTCACAGTCTTTGGCCCACAAAGTATCCCCCAAGCAGTCTCTTGGCACACAAAGGATCCTCCAAGTAGTCTCTTGCATACCAAAGATTACACTTTCACAGCTTCCTGTTATCTCCAAGGAAACTCTGCACTTTGTTCTTATCTAAGATGTGAGGCATTAAGTAAGTCACATGTGTGGCTACACCCCCCCCCCCCAAACATTTTAGGTCGAACAAAAGAATAACAGTCTGCATGCTGTGATAGAATCATTACACATCAATCCACATGCTGCTTGGGCTTCAGTCTTCTCCCGTATCTGCTGTAACCAGGATTCACCGCCTCAGCGGCGCTGTCATGCTGGGGAGCTGCTGTCTGGGGGTGAAAACCTTTTGTCAGTCCCTGTGGGTGTTCTGGGGAAATATTACTCTGGGAAGCTCCTCGTGGGGGTCTTCCGCGCCGAGGGGCCCTTGCCAACAGCACTTGCTCGTCCGCCACCACAAAAGCGGGTTTGAGTCTGTTTATGCCAACCTTTTCCCTCCTACCCCCCAAATCTAGCAAAAAATGCTTGTCCCCTGTTTCCAACACTCTGAACGGTCCATCATAAGGTGGTCGCAGTGGGGGGTGATGCGCGTCATGTCTGACAAAAACAAACTCCGCGTTTTTCAAAGTTTTAGGCACAAAAACGCACGGAAAACTGTGATGAACGGGGCCCGGCAGCGTGCCTGTGTCAATGCTACGCTGCAACAGCTGAGACAGGGAGCTGCCTGGCGCAGGATTATCCAGGAGAAACTCCCCGGGCAGCCGAAGTGACTGCGCAAAAACGAGTTCAGCTGGGGAAGCTCCTAAGTCTTCTTTAGGCACAGAACGCAACCCTAATAAAACCCACGGTACTTGTCTACCCAATTTGCATCCGTCAGTGACGCTCTGAGAGCTGCTTTCAATGACCTGTGAAAACGTTCGCATAACCCATTAGCCTGTGGATTGTACGCGGTTGTACGGTGAATTGCAACACCTAGGCTGCGGGCCACTGTCGACCAAAGTTCGGAAACAAATTGAGGGCCTCTGTCGGACGTAATGTCCGACGGGACTCCAAAACGCCCCACCCATGCTGTTACAAACGCGCGCGCCACCTCCTCGGCTGTGTTGACGCCAAAGGAACCACCTCCGGCCAGCGCGTGGTGCGGTCCACCATTGTCAGAAGGTGCGTGCACCCCTGTGATGGCGGGAGGGGACCCACGAGGTCCACGTGAACGTGGTCAAACCTCTTAGCCGGAATATGAAATGGCTCCAAGGGAGCCCTCGTGTGTCTGTGTACCTTGGCTCGTTGGCACACCATGCGGGCTGCTGCCCACTCTTTCACTTGTTTGCGGAGGCCCGGCCACACAAATTTTTCTGCTACCATTTTGACCGACGCGCGCACCCCCGGGTGCGCCAAAGAATGAATCGAGTCAAAAACGCGGCGGCGCCACACTGCCGGTACCACGGGACGCGGTCGCCCCGTGGAGACATCACAGATTAGAGGGGGCATACCGTCTTGCAGCACCCTGCTCTCCAGCCTTAACCCTGTTGGTCCAGATTGGAGCGCGCGCACATCCGCGTCACTAACCTGCTCCGCGGCCATGGCTGTGTAATCTATCCCCACGCGGACGGGGGCAGCCACGGCGCGCGAGAGGCAGTCTGCCACTACAATCAGTTTACCCAACACGTGCTGAATATCGGTAGTAAACTCTGAGATCGCGGCTAGCTGCCTCTGCTGCCGGCCCGACCACGGTTCTGAGACTTTGGCCATCGCGAATGTTAGTGGCTTGTGGTCAACGAACGCGGTGAAACAGCGCCCTTCTAGCCAGAACTGGAAGTGGCGAATGGCCAAATGGAGAGCCAGCAACTCCCTGTGGAACGCGCTGTATTTACGTTCACTATCGTGCAAGGTCTTGCTGAAAAAGGCGAGTGGCTGCCAAGCCCCGGCTACATGCTGCTCCACGACCGCCCCTATGGCCACATCTGACGCGTCAGTGGTGAGCGCTATGCGGGCCGTTGGGTCTGGATGTGCTAAGAACGCAGCGTTTGCCAGGGCTGCTTTGACTTCCGAGAACGCTTGCTCCCGCTCCGGGGACCACTTAATCCTATTCGTGGGTTTCTGTTTTTTGAGCACGGCATACAGCGGTTGCATGAGCTGCGCTGCGCGGGGGAGGAAACGGTTATAAAAATTCACCATTCCCAAAAACTCCTGTAATGCCCTGACCGTCTGCGGCCGGGGGAAATCTGCTACCGCGCACACTTTGTCAGGTAGCGGAACCGCTCCTTCGGGGGAGACGCGGTGTCCTAAAAAAATCGATCTGCGTCACCCCGAACTGACACTTCGCTGGGTTGATTATTAACTCGTGCTCTCCCAATCTCCGGAAAACTGCCGCGAGGTGGTTTTCGTGTTCGTCTTCGGACGCGCTGGCTACCAAGATATCGTCCAAGTAGATGAACACGAAAGGGAGATCGCGCAGCACCGCGTCCATCATGCGTTGGAACGTCTGTGCAGCCCCTTTAAGCCCGAATGGCATGCGCAAAAACTCGAATAGGCCAAATGGAGTAATCACCGCTGTTTTGGGTATGTCCTCAGCGCACACTGGGACTTGGTGGTAACCACGGACCAAGTCTATTTTAGAAAAAACGCGCGCCCCTGCCAAATGAACGGAAAAATCTTGGATATGAGGGATTGGGTAGCGGTCATGCGCTGTGGCGTTGTTCAACCTGCGGAAATCCCTGCAAGGTCGCCACGAGCCGTCCGCTTTCGGGACCATGTGTAGCGGGGAAGCCCATGGGCTGTTCGAACGCCTGATGATGCCCAACCTCTCCAGGTTAGCGAACTCCTCGCGCGCTATGGCCAGTTTAGCTGCGTCCAAGCGCCGAGGTTTTGCAAAAACAGGCGGCCCGGTGGTGGTAATAAAATGTTCCACCCCGTGTTTAGCGACGGCTGCCGAAAATGTGGGAACCGTGAGTGCTGGAAACTGAGTGAGCAGTGTGTGGAACTTACCGCCTACAGCTGTGACGTTGGCTTGTGCTGTTGGCCGGGACGCTCGAGCTGTACAGGGAATAGAATCAAAAGAAAGTGCATTAACCAGGCGCCTGTTAGCGACATCAACCAACAAACCATGTGAGCACAAAAAATCAGCCCCCAATATATTGAAATTCAGTGCTGCTATGACAAAAGTCCACTTGAATGTACGGCCGTGTAAAGACAGAAGCAGAGTCCTCTCACCAAAGGTTTTAATCTCCGAGCCGTTCGCTGCTGCCATCTCAGGGCCGCTGGAACCTGCCAGCCAGTCAGCGTAGGAAGGCGTGATGAAACTCAACTGGGCGCCTGTGTCCACGAGGAAATGCCTCCCCGAGTGTGCGTCCGTCAAGTAGAGCAGCTTGTTCTCCTCTCCGAGGGTCGCAGCTGCTACCGACCCCCGGTCTTGGCGTTTCCCGAGCGCTTGAACTGGCACGGTGGTATACATTTGCGTGCCTTCTCTGCAAAGTGGCGGTGGTAGAAACAAAGGGTGTCTCCTCCGCGTTCCTTGGCCCCCGCCGCTGCCGGTGGTTCTGCTACCGCCGTCCCTGGCTCCCCGCCATCTCCAGCCGTCGCGCCGAGCTCCATCGCTGCTGCCGTGGCCGCGCGCTCTCTGCTGGCGTTGACAATCCGATGCGCCTCCCGGGCCAGCGCACAGTAGTCCCGCTGGGCCAACAACGGCGAACTGGCCAGGGCCACTCTCGTCGCTGACGGCAGGGTCCTGAGGAAGAGGTGGGTAAAGATGAAGTGGTCATCGTCCGAGCCTTTCAACCTCAGCATCTTCTCCATCAGGCCAATGGGCGTGCAATCTCCCAACTCGGTCAGCGCCAGGAGTCTCTCTGCTCTCTCCTCAACCGAGAGAGAGTGTAGTGCTGGATGAGTGCAGCCTTCAACGCACCGTATTTGTCGCTGGCTGGTGGCTGCTCCAGGAGGCTCTTCACATGCTGAGCCGTGTGGTTGTCGAGCTTTGCGATCACATGGTAGAATTTCGTGTCATCTACCGATATTCCCCGGAGGGCGAACTGTGCCTCCACCAGGTGGAACCAGGAGCATGGATTGTGCTGCCAAAAGTCCGGTAGCTGGACGGTAACAGCATACACTTGGCTGGGGGCTCCCAACGAGGCTGGCCACGGGGAATTCTCTTCTTGCTGCATGCTACGTCTTGGGTCACCAGTGTGGAGTGTGTAATTGACGAGGCAGGTTTGTCTCAAGGCAGTTTATTACACGTCTCCGTCATGAGCAAAGTAGAAAGAGGACATCTCAGAAAAAACTCGTCCCTTATATACCCAGGTCTCCCCACAGCTCACAAGTCACATTGCATTCAAATCAAAAGTAACAATGCATTTCCTCTTTGATCCCTTAGCATCCCCCCTCACAGTCTTTGGCCCACAAAGTATCCCCCAAGTAGTCTCTTGCATACCAAAGATTACACTTTCACAGCTTCCTGTTATCTCCAAGGAAACTCTACACTTTGTTCTTATCTAAGATGTGAGGCATTAAGTAAGTCACGTGTGGCTACAATTTTCTATAGACGCATAATAAGGAATTTAAAATGTCTTTGTACGTTTACAAAAACACTAGATTCAGGGGTGTTCATAACAACCCAGTCCCATTTTTAGGTGTGGTGGTGGTGGAAATACTGTTGTATTTTCACAAAAAAAAAAGGCAGCACATGTACCGACTTCAAATCAACATGCTTCATTGAAATTCTTCACGTCAGCTAACAGTATTAACCCATTCTGATTTCTGAGGCCACAGTACAAAGAAATTCTTTTAAAAATAACCCATCCAATCAAAAAACTTTTTCAAATTAATCCTTTTCGGAATGAAGGGGGGATGTAGCCTATCACAGCACCCCAGAAGTTGGACAATCCACTCTACTGAGGGGCAGCAACATGACAGTTGAGCTTAAATACAGCAACGAAGCATCCCACCACAGGCTTTCAACAGTTTAATTCCATAATATTTTTTCTGACATGTTTTGATCCAGCGTTATCTAAAAACAATGACTTCTGTCTTTCATCTAGCCAAGAGGAAAAGGTGCAACACCATCGCCGACCTGGCATCAGTGATGGCCCAGACTCATGCTGATGAGATGCGGATCCATGAAAGGATGCTCAAACAGCAGGAACGGCTCCACGAACGGCAGCACGAACAGCGCAAATGACACAATCAAATGCTTGCAGCAAACCTGCAGTTAGCCCAGGAGCAGGAAGCCACATTCAGAAGGGATGAGCTGACAGAGACTGCTTCCTTCAACCGAGCCTTCCTAACCCATTTTGGCAGTCTGGTCAAAGTACTGAAAGGTCCCCGTTTGTAAACATGTTTTGGGAATATTTCTAATGTAATAAAATATTAGTGTTTTGGATAAAAGTGTGGTTTGTCTGTTATAACACTGGATGAGAAAGGCAAATAATTACATACACATTCCATTGCCTCATATGACCCAAATGCCGCTGTTCAGCCATAAAGGTGTCAAGATTTTTAATGGTAATGTAATTGTTATTGTTAAATTTAATAAATAGTACCACCGCTGTATCCATTTCTCTACATTGGGTACAGTTTTTAAGTTAAATTGTAAGCAATTGCACAGGTGTACTTTACATTCAGCAGTAGACATTGATGAAGGTAAAAGTCGAAATACTGTATTTTTGGGACTATAAGGCGCACCGGATTATAAGGCGCACTATCAATTAACGGTCTATTTGATGGTCTAATTTCATACATAAGGCACACCGGATTATAAGGCGCATTAAAGCGAGGTAGTCTGAGCCGGGAAAAAAAAAAATTTTTGCTTGCATGGAAAGAAAATCCTCTCTATAGTCATTATAGACACATATAGCGCGATTGTCTGCGAGTGTGAATGACCTGCTCCATGAGCAGGCGGAACGTTTTTAGTCCAGTGGCTGTTTACATCGCCATATTGGCCAGAATATCGCTCGGTACTCGATACCGAGTACGATACCAATACGGCTCGCTCTCTGCCGGAGAGCGAGCCGTATTTACAGCCGTAAATACGTATTTACAGCCGTATTTACTGCTCCCATTTACAGCTAAACGGGAGCAGTTTCGATGCCGAAATTTCACATACAAATCCTAATATACGTGTTCTATACACCATCGGTTTTTGGGTATCGACTACTTCGCGAGGTAGTCGGATCTGGGAATTTTTTTTTTTTTTTTTTGCGTGCATGGAAAGAAAATCCTATCTATAGTCATTATAGACACATATAGCGCGATTGTCTGCGAGTATGAATGACCTGCTCCATGAGCAGGCGGAACATTTTTAGTCCGTGGCTGTTTACATCGCCATATTGGCCAGAATATCGCTCGGTACTCGATACCGAGTATGATACCGATACGGCTCGCTCTCCGGCAGACAGCGAGCCGTATTTACAGCCGTAAATACGTATTTATAGCCGTATTTACTGCTCCCATTTACAGCTAAACGGGAGCAGTTTCGATGCCGAAATTTCGCATGCAAATCCTAATATACATGTTCTATACACCATCGCTTTTGGGTATCGACTACCTCGCGAGGTAGTCAGATCTGGGAATTTTTTTTTTTTTTTGCGTGCATGGAAAGAAAATCCTATCTATAGTCATTATAGACACATATAGCGCGATTGTCTGCCAGTGTGAATGACCTGCTCCATGAGCAAATGTACGTTTTTGGTCCATGGTCCAATGTATGTTTTTGGTCCATGGCTGTTTACATCGCCAGGATACTCACTCAGTAATCGATACGGCTCGCTTTCCGGCGGCAGCCCCAAGAAGTAAACAATGCAAACAAATGCCGGGACGCTTGAATTCTTTCGTCCCGAAAATATCATTTTTGAATATTAATTACAGCTAAACAGGAGCAGTTTCGATCCACGATCCATTGGCAGATAGTGGCGTAACTCACTAGCAATTTAACTTTGAACGACCTGTTGACACCAATATAGCGGTTGGAGTTCTTTGGTTAATCCACCCGGAATGACAGCAAGCTCCGAATTAGTTTGCTTCACTTGGGTTGTGACAGTATTGGTGAGATGGGCGCGCATGGAGTGGCAGATCAATAAGGATGGAGATTTGTGGAAAAAGCCATCCAGCCATTATGCTGAAGCACAGCGAGGCTCCTGACTACCGTAATGCTCCGAAAATCCCTCAAGCGGTTCGGCTTCGTAACTTACCAAAGTCGTACTAAAACATTTTTGACAGATTTTTGAGCGCCGTGTACCACATAAAATCAGTTCGAGGTCAGTAAGCACAACCAGAATTAATACAAATTAAAGAAAAATTAAAGGATTTTAAGTGCGCCTTATAGTCCAAAAAATACGGTAGGTAAAAGGAAAGTACATGTGAATTGAATGTTCTATCGGCATTCCAAATTTAGAGAATTTCAATACATTATAAGGAGTCTAGTATAATATAAAGGGAAAATACCCATACATGTAAACCCAAACATAACAGTTTCGTTGTTGTAAACGTTGACATGAATATGATAAACCTATGATTTTCTGATTCAATACATCCAAAGTGTTGTAGGTTTGAAAAAGAAAATTATAATTTGGTGTTGGCCAGTCTGACAATGTCACAGTATTTAATAGGAATAAAAAAAGTTTCATCATAAAATTTCTAGGTCCATTGACAATTCCATCAAACCAAAAGTGAGTTGTCTAGCTGCTGCATTTTTTTGCAGTCATTTTCTACGGTGTTTTAGCGTGTAATTACCCATCCCTGAACAGATATCCCTTATAAATAACAATAGATGGGAAAATGATACTCAAATGATACACAATACACAAAATAGGGCTACATTTGGATTGGCTTTTTTTTTAAATATTTTAAATTATTTTGTAAGTTAAAGTGGGCTAGGATTAACTGGAAATATAACAAGTTTCCACATATAATTCCAAGGTCAATTGGCAATTCCATCAAACCAAAAGTGAGCTGTCTAGCTGCAGCATTTTTTTGCAGTCATTTTCTACGGTGTTTTAGCGTGTAATTACCCATCCCTGAACAGATATCCCTTATAAATAACAATAGATGGGAAAATGATACTCAAATGATACACAACACACAAAATGGTGCTACATTTGGATTGGCTTTTTTAAAATATTTAAAATTATTTTGTAAGTAAAAGGGGGTTAGGATTAAGCTTCTGCATTTTTTGGCGGACAATTACTCCGGTGTTTTAGCATTTAATTACCCGTCCCTTAACAGTTAACCGTTATGAACAACAGAGGAGACGTAGATGAAAAGTGCACAACATTTTATTTAAAAAACACATGTTTGACATATGTATGCACATGAATACTGACCAAATGAAATGTCTACTTATTGCTACACAAGTACTGCATCACAGCATCTCTTATATCTCCACCCTGCTCCTCTACTCCCTGTGACGCTGCCACCACCACTTGTTCATCTGCTGCATCATCCAATGTAGTGTCAAAGGCCTCTCCATGACTCTCACACAGATTATGCAGTGCACAACAAGTCAACACCATCGATTTAACCAGTGCGATGTCACAGTCATTCCGTTTTAGAAGGCAGCGCCACCTTCCCTTCAGCCTGCCGAAAGCATTCTCCACAACCACCCGTACTCGACTGATGGTCTGGTTGAACGTGTGTTGTTCTTCAGTCAGTCGTCCGGTGTCATGGAATGTTTTCAACAGCCAGTTTTGCAGTGGATAAGCAGAGTCTCCAAGGATGAAGTAGCCCACACGTACCGCACCAATGTTCCTGATTTTAGGTGGGAAGAGGTTTCCCCGACTGGCTAACTCCCACAGTGTGGACAGTCTCAGCACCCTAGCATCGTGCATGCTCCCAGGCAGCCCGGAAAACACATTCCAGAACAACCCCTTTCCATCAACAACACCTTGAAGGAGTACAGAGTGCCAGCCTTTACGATTAAAGTAGTCGGTGTGATATTGTGTTGGTGCTATGATGGGTATGTGGGATCCATCAATGGCACCAACGCACATTGGTAGCCCCCACCGACTCTCGATGTAGGCCGACATTTCCGTGAACCTCCCTTCATCAGGAAAATGAAGTTGTTCTGGAACCAGCAATGACTCTGCTGCTGCACAAAAGTCCTGCACACACCTGCACACCGTTGTGATGCTGACCCCAAATAGATGTCCAATACTGCGGTACTCTGAACCGGTAGCAAGCTTCCACAGTGCAATGGCCACTCTATTCCTCAGAGGCACACGCTGGCAGAATGTCGTATCTTGAAGCTCCATGCATGGATGCAATTTGTGGCACAAGTAGGTAAAAGTGTCCTCGGACATCCGGAAGTTCTGCAACCACTGCGTGCTTGAGAAGCCGGGGACAATATTCTCCCACCACTGCGAGCTACGGTGTACTGCCCAGGCCGATGGTCTGCAGCGTTTAGTTTGCAACAACGCAGCCAACTGAAACACACACACAGCATACATATTAATACTGATAACCTGGCGACATCAAAATGCTGTACACAACAATGACATGACGATAAAATGACAATAGAAAGCATTAGCTTACCAACATCTGCTCCCTCATGTGCCTCATGTGCCGGGCAATTAAGCTCTCTGCTTCATATTCCGCTGCTTCATATTCCGCCAGGGCAACCTCGAGTCTCCTGTACTGCTCCAACGTGCGTTGTCTCAATGCACGTCGTCTTCTCCTGTAAAACTGTCTTCTCTGGTTAAACACATTCATTGTGTTAAAAAGCCACAGAAGAACAGCGACCAACGTGGAAATCCTCCGCTCGTAATCCTCCATTTTTTCTTTGTTGTGGAGGATTCGGTCGCGTGCTTTACATCAGCAGAGTGTGGCGCCGCCTCAATCCCACCCACCCCAGCTATACACGGCTTTACACGGTTGTAATGGATACACAACCGAGGCTGAACCGAGTAGTGGCGAATCGAAACGAGTCGAGCCGAACTGGGATAGTGGAAAAGAGCCATAAATGATGATAGGGAGCAAGCTAGTGAGCATGGAGCAAATCTGGAAAGAATCAGCAGAGAAAATCATGGATTTTTGGCATAGAAGAGAGACCCCATGGATTACAGAGGAAGCCAAGTCAAAACCACAAAACAAGGAGCAATACATCACACTCAAAAGAGAAGTGCAGCAGAAGATCAGAAAAGACAAACTGAAATGGAGAGAAGATCAATGTTAGTTGCTGACTGAAAAAGATAGACTGAAGGAAGGAAGGAAGGAAGTCTTCCAACAGTTAAGAAAGGTTCGCCAAACCGTATTCCAACCAGGTCAAACGGCGATCAAAAATGAGAATGGAAAAGTATTAACATCCCCAGAGGCAGTGCTGAATTGCTAGAAACAGTATGGAGAACTCCTCTTCTCAAAACCTGACAAAGACACCAAGCAATATGTCAAAGTTAATACAGATAAAGAACCATCACCCATGCTGAGTGAAGTTGAAAGTGCTATTAAAAAAAAACTACGCTGTGGGAAATCACCAGGTCTGGACAACATCCCAACAGAGCTTTTCAAACATAGCAAGCTTTTTGGTCTACATACCACAGGGTTTCCTCTGGTAACATTTCTGTGTGGCATGTTGCCATGTTTGAATTTAAGTCGCCATGCCAGGGAAAAATAAATTTAAGAAAAAATATGAAGGAATGATGCTCCGTAAGCGCGCACATGAACAATGCGCATGACTGTCATCCAAGTGGAGTTTGGAAGCGCTCCGCCCATGTGTTCCAGTCAGTAGGCAGAATGTCTCGCTACTAGCGTCACTGTCCGAGAGAAGCATGAGCTTATTAAAGTATTTTAAACGTGAAAAAAAGCAGAAGAGGTATGTCAGCAATGGAGGCATTTATGGCAGTTTTAACCCGCTGGTAACGGGAACAATAATGGAGAGTCGCTTAACTAACAGGTGTGGTTAGGCTTCACATGCAGCCGGCTTCAGGGAGAGGCAAGGGGGACTGACGAATTGCTGAGGATTTTTTTTTTTTTTGTATTTTGTATACTTCATTAATCCCAGAGGAGAATTACAGGGTATTCACCTGGATGGATGAGGCGGTGCGGCGCCAACCCCTTCACCATTTACACACACATTGACACCTCGGGCCACTTTAGAGTCTCCAATTAACCTAACTTGCATGTTTTTGGCCTGTGGGAGGAAATCGGAGTACCCAGGGTAAGCCCACGCAGACACAGGGAAGACATGCAAACTCCACACAGAAGGGTCACCGATGGTCAGGGAGTGGGATCGAACCCATGATGGTCAGGGGTGGAATCAATCCCTTGACCTTCTTACTGTGCTGCCACAGTGATAACCACTGTGCCACCGAGCTGCCACTACAGTTATGTTCACTATTATGTACCTGGCAAGTTAAGATGACCGAAATTCACGAACTCAGTGACTTTAATCCATCAATAGCCTTCAGACAAACTAAACGTGCCAACATTTGGATTTCAAAATAAGGGAGGTTTTTCCTGCTGTCTGGTTGGTGAGGAGAGTTCTAAAAAACTATAAATATATAGAAATATTAAAACAGAAATAACTGAATCTTTGGTAATTCAAGTTAATTTATTTAATTAAATATAATTTTATTGTTTTTTTTTGTTTTTTTTTTTTTAAATCAGAGTTAAATTATTGTTCTGTTCTGGCTCTGCAAAATTATGGACAAAAATGTAAATTGTATAATGAAAAAAAAGTCACAATTTTACCACAATCTGTTTCAAATTTATATTAAAAAAAACAGTAATTTTATTTTTTTTAAAAAGACAAAAAATAGCCATAAAATAATCCACAAATTTATAATAAAGTCTCAAATGTACAAAAAAAGTCAATTTTACAAGAGGAAATTACAAATTTGAGAAAAATTGTTCAAATTTAGATAAATTTACAAAGAAAAGTAGAAAACTACAAGAAAATTTGTTATAAATTTTGGAGAAAAACCTCAAACCAAGACTGAAGTCATTACTCAACTTTTGAAGTGGGTGCCTTTTGTATCCTGAACTAGAAATTTTTGGTTGTCTGCTTTTTAATTATTAATTTCATAGTACTGCTTTAACATGAGCAGAATTTCTGGCTACTATACCCACCTCTGATCATATAATTTAAATACGCATGAGTAACTTACTGTTATGAATGTTTTTTCCCCTTCCCTTTCCTATTCTTTCTCAATGGAAAAAAGAAACACTAGAATAAAAATACAGACTGGAAAACGAACATGAAAGTATAGTTGAACACTATCTTACATCAGCAGAACGAAAGGCAAGAGACAGAAATGGGTATAGATCATGGTGTCATAGGGAACGTGAATTTCATATACAGTATGAAGGATGAAGCAAAAGAAGAAGAAGTGAAGAAGGAGTTCCTACAGCTCTGAGCATCACCTTTGTTCTTGAAAATTGGTACCAAAACACTTCTCTGCTCCTCAGGCATCCTCTCATTTTCCAAGATTGTGTTACACAATCTGGTTAAAAAGTCCACTGCCATCTCTCCTAAACATCTCCATACCTCCACAAGCATGTCATCTGGACCAACCGCCTTTCCATTCTTCATCCTCTTCAAAGCTGCCCTCGCTTCTGCCTTGCTAATCCTCGGGACTTCCTTTCACTACCTTTCCCTCATCCATCCTCCTCTCTCTCTCATTTTCTTTATTCATCAGCTCTTCAAAGTTCTCCTTCCACCTTCTCAGCACACTCTCGTCATTTGTTAGTACATTACCATTTCTGTCCTTTATCAACCTAACCTGCTGCCCATCCTTTCCAGCTCAATCTCTCTTGTCTAGCCAGTCGACAAGTCGTTTTCACCTTCCTTAGTATCCAGCCTCTCATACAACTCACTATATGCCTTTTCCTTTTCTACCTCTCTGCCATCTGCCTAGATTCCAAATACTCCTGTCTACTTTCTTCATCTCCCTGACTATCCCACTTTTTCTTTGCTAACCTCTTCCTTTGGATATTTTCCTGTACCTCCTCATTTCACCACCAAGTCGCCTTGTCTTCCTTCCTCTGTCCACTGGATACACCACATACCTTTCTATTTCCCTCAATGCTTCTGCTGTACTTTCCCAGTCATCTGGTAATTCTTCCCTCCCACCCAGAGCCTGTATCAATTCCTTCCTGAACTCTGTGCGACCTTCTTCCTTCTGTAACTTCCCCCACTTAACCTTTGGCTCTGCCTTAACTGTTTTCCTCTTCTTGCTTTGCAAAGTCATCCTACAGACTACCATCCGATGCTGTCTATCTACATTCTCCCCTGCCACCACCTTGCAGTCTCTTATCTCGTTCAGGTTTCTCCTTCTGCATAAGATGTAGTCCACCTGTGTGCACCTTCCTCCACTCTTGTAAGTCACCCTATGTTCCTCTCTCTTCTTGAAGTATGTGTTCACCACAGCCATTTTCAACTTTTTAGCAAAATCCACAACCATCTGTCCCTCCACATTTCTCTCCTTAAGACCATACCTACCCAGGACCTCCTCATCTCCTCTGTTCCCTTCACCTACATGTCCATTAAATTCCGCTCCAATCACCACTCTCTCCCCCCTGGGAACACTCTCTACCACTTCATCCAACTTACTTCAGAATTCCTTTCTCTTCCACCTGACATCCAACTTGTGGGACATACACACCAACAACATTCAACATCACAACTTTGACTTCTAGCTTCAAGCTCATGATTCTGCCTGAGTCCCTCTTTACCTCCTGAACACTCTTCACATACGCTTCCTTCAACATTACTCCTACTCCATTTATCTTCCTATCTACACCATGATAGAACAGTTTAAATCCACCTCCAATGCCCCTAGTCTTGCTTCCCTTCCATCTGGTTTCTTGAACACACAGTATATCTACCTTTCTTCTCTCCATCATATCAGCCAACTCTCTGCCTTTACCATAGTCCCTACATTTAACACCCCTACTCTCACCTCCACACTTCTACCTTTCCTTTTCTCTCTCTCCCTCCTTCATCTTCAGCCAACAGTAGCCCAATTTCCACCAGCACCCTGTCAGTCAACAGCACCGGTGGTGGTCATTGTTAACCCAGGCCATGACCGATCCGGTATGAAAGTCACATTTGTCATGATCTGCATGTTTGATTTGGCAAAGGTTTTATGTCGGATACCCTTCCTGACACAACCCTCCCCATTTACCCGGGCTTGGGACCGGCACTAGGAGTACACCGCCTTGTGTAGCCCCTGTGGCTGGGTTAAATACACAATTATATACTGTTCTTACTGAATGCCAAACCTCAGTATACAAAAATATAAGGTTACATAATTATATGCATCATATTTTGTTACAATTTTTTGGGGGAAACTGATTTTTTTTTCTTTCCTAAAAAAGAAAGCTTTTCTTGTAGACCTGAAACTTTATTCTAAAATTGTAAAACTCTCTCCACAAGGTAGCTACAGGTAAAACAGTAGTAAAACAAAATGTATTTACTTTTTGAATTAGTTTCATTTTTATTCTGTTTTTCATTACTTTTGGGCGGGGGGGGGGGCATATGAGGGAGCCAAATTCTGCTGATCATCAGTTAACCTGCTGACAGTCAACTGTCAGGTGTAACTGCCAGGTAACATAGCACCATTATGGACATAACATTAAGAGGTAAAAGTCACAAACTGTGCTGCAGAGTAAAACATGTATATCAGGCATGCCCAAGTCCAGCCCGCGGGCCAATCACAGCTCTCCGTCAGATTTTACTTGGCTCCCACCCTATGTCTTAAAATGTATCGTTTATGGCCCACACACTATCAGGTCATTCGGGATGCAATTCAACTTTTCATCACACGGGGGCAGCATCTCATCAGCAGGCCAGACAGGCAAATGCTTGAAGCCCCAGGTTACCTCTGGCTTAGAAACTCACAAATTCTTATTCTTGGCCATTTTCAATACCCATTTAGAAAGGTTTGATGAGTACTCTTTGTCATGAACACTAATGGCATTTACCGGAGTGGTGGCCTAGCTGATAGAGCATCCGCCTCACAACCGGGAGGTTGGGGGTTTAACCCTTTGAGTGTGTATGGTGCAGAACTGCAACATACCTCCAGTGGTCAAGAGTGGTAAATATTTTTTGTCAATAAATGGTTCAGTCTTTTGACACCGTTTTTTGTACAGAGGTACCTCATCATCCAAGGTATCTCATGGTTCCAAGGTTGTCATAGCCAGGAGCGGCACTGGGGTTAAGCTCCCAGTGCTCATAAAATGCTCCTTACGGTGTGCGTCTCGAAAAGCCTCTGACAACTAAGTCCACCTCCTAGCCTGCCTGTGTGGTTTAGTCTCTAAGCCCGGCGGAACTGCTTTTACTAATAGGAGAAGGGGCGAGGGCAGATCTCTGGCGCCTTAAAACCAGATGCTTCGGGTAGATGGTGGCTCGTCAACCTGGGAAGGTAGCCCATCTAGGGGAAGGTAAACCCTGATTTCAAACCTCCGCTGCCTTGCGGCACACCCGGTCACGGGAAAGGCTTCGGGAGTCAACCCTGAGGTAAAATCCGGAGTCGGAGCCCCTAAGGCAGTTCTCTGCTGTGCTCAACATCGTTCTGGCAGCTCCTGCGATGGCGCTGGTGCCAAACTATAGCAGCCCTGCTGTTCTTTTGGATTCATCAGTGACGTGGAGAGGGGGGACATGCTGCATGGGTAACATCTTGTCCTCCATATCTTCCTGCCCAGGCTTGAATCCTACCGACGCCCAACGCTGGAAGGTAGAACACCGGTGCGCATCGGCTTGTTCAGCCACAGGCGATGCTGTTCCAGCAGAGTAGACGTTTAGGATTCTCTTCCATGGTCATCATAGACCGACGGAGGCCGACTAGACTAACCTCATCATCTTATCTTCAAAGTATATGAACAAGAAATCAGTACATTTAAAAAAAAAAAACAAAAAACAGAAATTTCTCACTTACTTTTGACAAAGTCAGAGTGAGAAGGCAGGCGCAGTGCCGCACTCTGCCACTAGGGGCATGCATATTCTCACACTCAAAGGGTTAAGTCCCAGCCGGGTCATACCAAAGATCATATAAAAATGACACTCCCGGCCTTCTAGCTTGGTGCTCAGCATAACAGAATGGGGGAAGGAAAAGTTGTTTGTAGCAGCGCCTTGCATGGCAGCGACCTCTCTGATTTGAGATGTGATTAACACTGCAGATAGGAGAAACTTAATTTCGTTCTACTGCACATGATTGGCTGTATGGACTGAATGACAATAAAAGTTGTCTTCTTCTTTTCTTACAAAGCCAAAGTTTTAAATGGCTGCACTTTATTTTTTGGCATTTGTGGTATGAAAATGAATTGGATGAATCTTGGTGTCATATTACAACTGTAACAAAAATGAAGGTTATGCTCTGAAAGATTAAAAAAAAGGGTCCATTTGATATGTTTTGAGCTTGAATTTTAACAGGCTATTACCCAAACCAGTGTTTAAAATTACATGGAGTTAAAAATGTTTACCTGTTTTTATATAACACTGGTCAACACCAAATTTGTTGTCTAAGTTTTTTTAGCTGATTTAGGACAATTTTGATGTGCTGAATCCAAAAATCACATTGGTTTTGCTCAATCAGGTCAACTTTTTGAATTATGGCCACATGTTGTTTTATACGTTTTTGTTTACATGTACGGGTATTTTCACTTTATGTGATGCAAAATT
Source organism: Pholidichthys leucotaenia (assembly GCA_020510985.1). Classification (NCBI taxonomy): domain Eukaryota; kingdom Metazoa; phylum Chordata; class Actinopteri; order Cichliformes; family Pholidichthyidae; genus Pholidichthys; species Pholidichthys leucotaenia. The sequence goes on along the minus strand of CM035837.1, from coordinate 201,641,050 downwards.
CTTTTTTATGTCTTGAAATTCTCTGAATTTTGAACAACGATGATGTAACATTCAATTTACATGTACTTACCTTTATATAAAGGTAAGTGCATGCACAGTACTAAGTAAGTACTAAGTAAGTACAGGTTTTTAGCACCTGATTGAGAGAAACAATGTCATTTTCGGATTCAGCGGTGCAAAATAGTCTTAAATCAGTTAAAAAAAACACAGACAACTTACAAAAAAATTATTTTTGTAACCCTGTGTAAACAGCTTCTAGTGATTTGATATACAGGTGCATCTCAATAAATTAGAATGTCACCAAAAAGCTGATTTGTTTAGGTAATTCAATTAAAAAAAATTAAACTTCTATATTATATAGAGTCATTACACAGAGAGTGATATATTTCAAGTGTTTATTTTAATTTTGATGATTATGGCTTACAGCCCATGAAAACCCCAAATTCAGTTTCTCAAAAAATTAGAATATTACATAAAATTAATTTTTAAAAAAATAGTTTTTTTAATAGAAATGTTGGCCGACTGAAAAGTATGTCCATGTACCACTCAATACTTGGTCGGGGCTCCTTTTGGATTAATTACTGTATCAATGTGGCGTGGCATGGAGGTGATCAGCCTGTGGCACTGCTGAGGTGTTATGAAGGTCCAGGTTGCTTTGATAGTGACCTTCAACTCATCTGCATTGTTGGGTCTGATGTCTCTCATCTTCCTCTTGACAATCCTCCATAGATTCTCTATGGGGTTTAAATCAGGAGAGTTTGCTGGCCAGTCAAACACAGTGATGCCATGGTCATTAAACCAGGTTTGGATACTTTTGGCAGTGGAGGAGGGGGGGTGCCAAGTCCTGCTGGAAAATGAAATCAGCTTCTCCATAAAGCTTGACAGCAGAGGGAAGCATGAAGTGCTCTAAAATTTCCTGGTAGACGACTGCGCTGACTTTGGTCTTGATAAAACACAGTGGACCAACACCAGCAGATGACCTCTGTTCAGATAAAAGTAAATTTTGCATTTCATTTGGAAATCAAAGTCCCAGAGTCTGGAGAAAGAGTGGAGAGGGATAGAATCTAAGTTGCTTGAGGTTTAGTGTGAAGTTTCCACAGTCAGTGATGATTTGAGGAACCATGTCATCTGCTGGTGTTGGTCCACTGTGTTTTATCAAGGCCAAAGTCAGCACATGGAAACAAAAATGTATAAAATAACATGTGGCCACCTTGATACAGTAATTAATCCAAAAGGAGCCCTGACCAAGTATTGAGTGTGTACATGGACATACTTTTCAGTTGGCCAAGATTTCTATTAAAAAACTATTTTTTTCAAATTAACTTTATGTAATATTCTAATTTTTTGAGAAACTGAATTTGGGGTTTTCATGGGCTGTAAGCCATAATCATCAAAATTAAAATAAATAAACACTTGAAATATATCACTGTCTATGTAATGACTCTATATAATATAGAAGTTTAATTTTTTTTAATTGAATTACCTAAATAAATCAACTTTTTGTTGACATTCTAACTTATTGAGATGCACCTGTATTATTCTTTAATGTGGCCTGACTGACTTTCCGGGTGTTTACATTTTTTCCACATCTGAATACGTATTTGGTTACATCGTCATGTGACTAATTTAAACCTGTGTTATTTAAAATAAAATTGTTGTAGAACAGTGCATTTATATGCAGCTTTTATTTGAAAATAATGTCAGCTCAGACCTGTGATGTATATGAACATGAATTGCTGTTGTAGCTGTCTAGTGACTTTGGAAAGAGCAGTTAATTTCTTAAATGGCATTCACTTATATAGTGCTTTTTCTCATCTCTGGATGACTAAAGCACTTTACAGATCCTGCCATCCACCCATTCACACACACATTCACACACTGATGGCGGCAGAGCTGCCATACACACAGAGGCACTAGCCTGACCCACCAGGAGCAGCTGGGGGTTCAGCGTCTTACTCAAGAACACTTTGACATGCAGACAGAGCGGGACTGGAACCCCTGACCCTCCGATCAGCAGTCGGCCACACTACATCTACGCCACAGCCGCCCCCAAGATTTGTTAAAGATCATTACCACTTAAATAATTGACAACTGAACAAACTCAAGCAGCCAGGCTTTGTTTTAATTAGAAAAGACTACTGTAGCAATTAAAGACTGTGAACATAAATGTTGAATCCTACAATATTTTGGCTACTGGAGTGATGGCGTAGATGACACAGCATCTGCCCCACAACCGGGAGGGTGGGGATTCAAGGCCCAGGAAGGTCATACCAAAGACAATATAAAAATGGTACTTCCTGCCTTCTAGCTTGGTGCTCAGCGTAACAGAATGGGGGAAGGAGAAGTTGTTTGTGGCGGTGCCTTGCATGGCAGCGGCCCTCCCTGATTCTAGATGTGATCAACATTGTAGATAGGCAAAACGTAATTTTGTTCTACTGTACATGATTGGCTGTATGGACTGAATGACAATAGAGATGCCTTCTTCTTTTTAAAACTATCGCAGCTGGCCGATATAAATAATATTAATTACCTTTGGGCTAATGTGTATACAGTGGAGATCAAAATTAGACAACAAAGTATTAATACTTGATTTGTGGGAGTGGGCAATGTTAAAAAGTCAGTAAATTAGTTAAAATTTTGAAACAAATAAATGCCTCAGATTTCCGTACCTGTAGCCTGCTGTTTTTAAGATATGCATTAATAGAACGTACTGGCCAATCAGATTAGAGTCGTATCTGTAACAAGAAATCTCCGGGTACAGTTCCGCATCCCGAGCCGCTGCCTTTAAAAAACATGCTAGTACAGCAGTGGTCTAGCCACAGCTGATAGTCTGTAAAATTCTGAACAATGAAGAATAACATTTTAGAATAAATCAAGAATTAATACACTGTTCTCCAATTTTGACCTCCACTGTAAATAAATGAGTAATACAGAAGTGCGCCGTGAGGACAGCAGTACCGTTTACCTTGGGAACGGGCGTCAGGTCGCTCTTCTTTAGATGTTTCGCTTCTTGACCAGTCAGGACTTCGGTTCGATAAAAATGCACAATTTCATCGGCACTGAACACGGGGAATGTATTTTCAGCCATTGTCGCGCTTTTAACTTAAAATTAATAACGAAGCCTCCGTCAAACTGTATCTTTGACGCAAACGAAATTGGCGCTTAAAAGTGATTTCCTTATTATTTTCACGCGGCGTGTCTGATTGGTCGATTGACTTCTTCTTTTGCTGTTGAGAATAAAATGACGTGTCGCTGTGCTCACTCTCGCCATCTATCGGACACTATTCCTGAACAATGGCGCGTAAACTAATTAGAATACTGTAAAATTTAAAAAAAATGTATACGATAATTTGGAGAAATGTGGTATAAAATCCCACAGCTTTACAATGAAGATTAAAAATTTACCAAAAGTACCACATTTACAAGCAAAGTTAGAAATTTTCAAGATAAAAGCAAAAGCATCAAAGTTGTGATAAATTCAAATATTTATAAGAGATACAAGCAAATTCATTAGAAAATTCACAAATTTAATATTGATTTATTAAAAACAAACTCAAGAAGAAAAACGGCTATTTTATAATTAAATTATACATTTATCTCTAAAATATAGTAATGGAATTAATATACAGTTCTGCAAAAAAAAGGGGGGGAGATCACTGCAAAATCTTTCCTAAATTATTGTTTCTACATGCATGAAAGCCATTCAATTCGAGTATCTGTTGAATTTCAACACAAAGACACCTCAGTCTACTGACAGGAAGAAGATACTATTATGTGATAAGCATGGTAAGAGGTGTCAAAAGCTGTGAGTTCCTTCTATGGTAAAACTAAGTATTGTAGTGTTTAACAATGAACACTTGTTTTCTTTGCATTATTTGATCTAAAAGCGCATAAAAAAGCACCTCTAAAAGTAACATTGTGGGGAACCCACTCAGTAGTTACTCAGTAGTTTTCCCTCAGTCTGAAGTGGCAGATCAAAGGTGGGGAGTGGGGGAGTGATATGTTAATGCAGCACCCCAGGTAGCAGAGAAGTGTTAGTGCTGTGATATAAAAGAGAGTGCCTGCAACCTGGTGGTATGTTTTCTGATTCTGGTGAATGTGAGAGAGAGTGGAATAAAGCTTCATCTGCTCGGAAAAGTTTGGCCTGGATATTCTCTCCACAACATCTTTTTTATTGTTTTGGCCAGCTGTAATTTTCTGGATATAAGCGCTCTAAATGATGTTAGTCTTGTCATGGTGCGGTCCTCGCGGACCGCTAATGGGACACTATAAGCCGCCGATGAGTTTGCATAATTTATTAATGAGAGACAACTGACAAAATAATGAGCCACGGGGGGCAAAAACACAACTAAGGTTTGACTCAGACACAGGAATACAGACTCTCAGGATATACACTTACAGTGAGGGATGATGGATGAAGGGATGTTCAACGAGTGAACGTCTGACGAGATTGCAGCGAGGAGTAACCCTCAGCTGCTTCCTTAAATTCCCAAGACAACCCAATCAGTGGAGAGAGTAATTAGGAGAGATGCTGAACAGCTGTCACAACATGACCCGGCTTTGACAGCCGGAAGCCCCGCCGTGACGCTGTCAGAATAAAAGCCTTGATGGCCAGAGAACGGGAAACCACCAGACAACCCGAGCGCGGACAAAGTCAGCGCACAGACCATGACAAATCTGATTTGGAATTTGGGTGAGTTCTTTTCAGTACTTTACAGAATAAATCTAAATTGTTCATTTTACTCAAACATAAACACACACACACACACACACACACATATATATATATATATATATACATATATATATATATATATATATATATATAGTAAAACCAGATAAAGTAATAAAATTTTAAAATTTTCAGGTGTTCGCAATACGCAAATTACAACAGAACAGTTTAAATAAATAATATTACAAGGATTTTATCCAAATTCAGCACTAAATCCTACTTGACTACTGTAGTCTCAAAATTATTCAACCCCCTGAATAGAATTCCTCATAAAAGCACATATTTGCAAATCAGGTGTGGTCAGTTACAGGGAAGTTACCATAGTTACCCAGCACTGAGTGGCAAACACATGTGGCAACTTTAGTTTTTATGAAACAAAACATAAAAACCACACAAAATATTTATTAGTCAGAGTAGTACACAAAGTGGCTTTTTTTAACTTTAGATGTTAATACCACACTGTTTACTTGACTGTAGTGACGTGTGGGTAAGAGCACACATAAGTGAAGAACTGGTTCTGAGCCTTTAATTATTTATCTAATTTTTGTCACTTATATAGTGCTTTCTCTGGATGACCAAAGCGCTTCACAGATCCTGCTATCCACCTATTCACACACTGACGGCGGCGGCGCTGTCATGCAAGGCACTGGCCTAACCCACCAGAAGCAACCATTAATACAAGACGATAAGATTAGTTCTCTGCAATGCAAACAGTTACTCAAGATACTGCTGTGACCAAATACTGTGTGTATTTTGGGGAGGTTTACTGCATAAACCCTAATGTTGCCTCTCATTTTTGTCAGTGTTTTGAAACTGCCATGAGTTCTGTTCTGTGACATCATGTGCAAACCCTCTATAGTGTACTCCAAAGTGGACTGCATAGAGTATTCCACCATATTAAGTGACACTGCAAACTGAGAGGATGTGACAGATGTTCAGTTCCAGTGTTGCCAGATGGAAAATACAGAAATATTGTACTCATTCATCTTCTTCCACTTAATCCTTTTCGGGTCGCAGGGGGGCTGGAGCCTATCCCAGCATCTTTGGGCGAGAGGCAGGGTACACCCTGGACAGATCGCCAGTCCATCGCAGGGCCAACACAGAGAGACAGACAACCATTCACTCTCACAGTCATACCTAAGGACAATTTAGAATCCCCAGTTTGATGCCAGTTAGCCTAACTTGCATGTTTTTGGCATGTGGGAGGAAACCAGAGAAATCCCGGAGTAAACCTACGCAGACACGGGGAGAACATGCAAACTAACTAATTAACCTGCACTTATATAGCGCTTTTCTAGTCACAAAGACCACTCAAAGCGCTTTCACTAGTACTCTATTCTAAGGGCCTATAGGAATCAGCTATCTAGGGACAATTTAGAACAGCCAATTAACCTAACATGCATGTCTTTGGATTGTAGGAGGAAACCGGAGCCCCCGGAGTAAACCCACGCAGCACAGGGAGAACATGCAAACTCCACACAGAAAGTTTCCAACCCCTGCCAGCCTGGGGATTTGAACCAGGAAGCTTCTGGCTGTAAGGCAACAGTGCTAACCACTGCACCACCGTGCTGCCCCACACAGATCACTGTTGGTCGAGAGCTGGGATCAAACCCAGGATCCCCCGACCAAGGGTGAGTTGCTGTGCTGCCACAGTGCTAACCACTCCGCCACCACGCTGCCCCGCCACTCCGCCAACGCTGAAATATTGTACTGTCACTTTAAAATTATCGTATTTTGACCCAAACTATCGTATGTACTAAAATAACTTGAAAAATCACAGGCTAGGACAGTGCATTTAAAAACAAAGCTATTGTGGCGGTTCGGTTAACCCCCACAACAGATTAAGGACAGTCAGCTCTCTTCTCTTGGTTTTTCCCGCTGCACTACTGGGATGTAATGTGCCATTCATGTATTGTGATGTAATGTGCCATGCATGTATTGTGATGTAATGTGCCATTCATGTATTGTTATGTAATGTGCCATTCATGTATAGTGTTCATGCGTCCTGTCCTTACTGTGACCTAGAGACAGATCAATATGTAGATGTGCCTTGTAACCTCTTTGTCCTGCAAGCTGGAGCAGAGGACAGCAATCTGCCTATTGTTATGTAGGTCTTTCAAATGCAAATGTCTCATGCCTGTTCTGCAGTCCCTTTGATCGTACCAACTGCTGTGAATCCGCTTTGATGTATTGTCTGAGTTGGGTATAAATACTGCACAGGTTCTGTAACTCACTCTCTCTCTCGTTCTGATTCTGCAACTGCTACTGCTGACACATTGTGTCTCTCTGCTGAGAGCGCAGGGCTCGCTCCCAGCGCGCATGCACGGCGCCGGGAGCGGAGCTCGTGACGGCGGTATGATTTAATAAACTCTACTTAAAACCTCAGCATCGCTGCTTATTATTTCATGCCGCCGCACTGGTGACCTCGCAGATGCACACGCTTTGTGTGACGCAACCTTCTGGTCTGGACGACCACGCTGGCGACTCGACGCTGAAAAAAACACGCTGCCAGCGAACACAGCAGCCTGACACAAACGATCCACCCTCCCTTCTGCTTCAGGGAGACCTCGACGCGGAGCCAACACAGGCGAGCTACTCTCCCGGCATCACCCACGACCGGGAAAACTGCAGAAAACGTCATGGCGCGACCCTCGCCTGAGATCGGGACGTCCACGCTGGACCGGCCGAGGGACACAGAACGTTTTCTCCCTCTCACCGCTACTCCTCCCTCTCAGCGATCCTACTCATCTACCCGAGCCTGAGGAACAAAGATCGTCTATCTCCCCTCAACGCTCCAACGCACCATGACTAATCTGCAGCCACAGCTCATCATAGATGATTTATCGGCACCGACTGCGCCGATCTCCACCAAGTTTTCTGACCCTGGTTCTCCTCTCCAGCTGGCCCACCCATCACGGAACCCCGGCGCACGCACCGGGGAGTTACGAGGACGGCGCACCACGCACGGGACAAATACGGCTTTTCTGACCGCCTTCCTTCTGCTGCACACTGGCCCTTCAGGCTTGCTCGTTCACCTGAGGCACGCAGCTTGCTCACTGGATTTTATGGTCTTAGCCACGGCACACAAGGGGAATTCAGCTATCTGCGGTTCCTGAGGCTTTAGGGTTGCGCCTGCCCTAAAGTCAACACGCCAGTCCCTCTGCTTTTATTTTTTTCTTACAGCCGCTCCTGCTTTTCTTCATGGCCACGAGAGGAGTCAGAGACTAATTTTTCTTCTTGCGGACCTCCGCACGCGCAACGGGACAGCCCCTTGACGTTGCGGAGCAGCAAGCAATTTTTGCGCAGCTCGGACGATTTCACCGTCCCGGTCGGCACGTACTATCCCCCTCCTCCCTCCCCCTCCGTCTGCAGCGAGCTTCTCCCACAGCTCGCTCCCATAGATGGATTATCGAGGTCCCGGCCCCCTGCCATGCCCTCTGGGGGGGAGCGTGTGGCGGTTCGGTTAACCCCCACAACAGATTAAGGACAGTCAGCTCTCTTCTCTTGGTTTTTCCCGCTGCACTACTGGGATGTAATGTGCCATGCATGTATTGTGATGTAATGTGCCATTCATGTATAGTGTTCATGCATCCTGTCCTTACTGTGACCTAGAGACAGATCAATATGTTGATGTGCCTTGTAACCTCTTTGTCCTGCAAACTGGAGCAGAGGACAGCAATCTGCCTATTGTTATGTAGGTCTTTTGAATGCAAATGTCTCATGCCTGTTCTGCAGTCCCTTTGATCGTACCAACTGCTGTGAATCCGCTTTGATGTATTGTCTGAGTTGGGTATAAATACTGCACAGGTTCTGTAACTCACTCTCTCTCTCGTTCTGATTCTGCAACTGCTACTGCTGACACATTGTGCCTCTCTGCCGAGAGCACAGGGCTCACTCCCGGCACGCATGCACGGCGCCGGGAGCGGAGCTCGTGACGGCGGAATGATTTAATAAACTCTACTTAAAACTCAACACCAACGCCACTTTATTTCATGCCGCCACACTATTCTATATGGAACTGCAGTAACCTAAGGAATAAATGCAGACGCTAGGCCATTTGAATGAAACAACTGCTTTGTATATTGGCACACTTAAACACAACCACCCACACAGTGAACTGCACCCCTTTGTACAACCACTACTTCTGTCCTTAAACGTAGGGCCTAACTCCCAGGCAGGGCAGTGTCCATGTCTGTGCTGCTGGACTCTTTTCTTTTAGTACTTTTTAACTCTGAGTCCGAACTCATGTTCAATAATTTTTTTTCAATTTGTTGTGGTCTCAGTCCAGCTGCCACAAACAAACGTGAGCAAAGCGCTGCTGATGTGATTGGCACATTTGGCAGTGAGGAGATGCCAGCTAGGTATGAGCTGATCAGCTATGAGCATCAGTTTCTAGTGATGTGTGGGTGTTCACATAAAATGACGTTTTTGGGGGGGTGCACAAAAATTCAAAAACTATTGTATATTTGGCCTTTTTTAAAACTACTGATCATATATCATATAGACCCTAAAACTATTGTATAAATGCGATAATTATCGTATATCTGGCAATACTGTTCAGTTCAAGGGGAACTGAGAACTGAGAGACAGTTCAGCTTGAGCAGTTTGGGGACAAAGTAAGAGAGTCAAGGCTGAGATGGTTTGGACATGTGCAGAGGAGGGTAGTAGATATATCGGACAAAGGATGCTGAAGATGGAGCTGCCAGGCAGGAGGAAAAGAGGAAGACCACAGAGAAGATTCATGGAAGTAGTGAAGGAGGACATGGAGAGGGTTGGTGTTACAGAGGAAGATGTAGGGATAGGGTGAGATGGAGACAGATGATCCACTGTGGTGACGCCTGAAGGGAGCAGCTGAAAGAAGAAGATCACATATCGCATAGGGCCTAAAACTATAATTAATTATTGTACATCTGGCAACTTTGTTCAGTTCAAGGGGACCTGAGAACTGAGTAGGGAAGAACTGAACAACTGTACATCACCTCACCAGAAGGTGACAAGGAAATTACCCATAAGTCATTGCACCTCAAATATGAGTAAAACAAACTATTGTTGCTGATGTTACTAACATGCAAAGCTAACGTTGGTTATTGTTAATATCAACTGATAGTGGTAAAAATATATTTGTTTTAATATTTTTTAAGAAGTATAAAATGTCCACAGTAGTATCAGTACGTGTCCACGATGGAGGGAGACATCGTTGCAGGGTGTTTCAAATGGAGAAATTTTGTGAAGGGCAGTTCCCTTAACTGATATTCCCTAAGAACGGAGCAGGAAGTGGGGAATACTGTTGAAGTACACTGTGGATTGGAAAGTAGCTCAAGTTAGAAATATGGCTAAGTCAAGAGAATTGTCCAAAAACTTCAGAGAAAAGATAATCCCCTTGCACAAACAAGGAAAGAATATAAAAAGACAGTAAAAGCACTGACTGTTCCTATACAGTTGGAAGCGTAGTTCGCAAGTTTAAAGGAACAGTGGCTACACTATCTAGGTATAGCAGAAAGAGGAAGCTATCAACGGCTGCCATCAGAGTCCTGAAGAGGCAGGTGGTCAAAAACCCTCAACTGACTGAAAAAGACCTGCAGCAAGACTTGGTGGCAGCAGGCACTGAGGACTCAGTTTCCATAGTAAGCCACATACTATATGCTGAAGGGCTCCATGTCTGAATCTGAATCTGTCCAAACTCCAAGATGTACACCACTACTGACCCAAAAGCAGGGCTGGCTCTTGTCATTTTGATGCCCTAGGCGAGATTAGGGTAATCCCCCCCCCACGCGCACGCACGCACGCACGCACACGCACACACACACACACACACACACACACACACACACACACACACACACACACACACACACACACACACACACACACACACACATACACACACACATACACACACACACACACACAGAACTCCAAACATTATATCCTCTCAGGTCCTGAAGTCCCCAATACCAGCAACAGACCAGGGGACTCACATTACTGCCCATTAAAAAAAAATCACATAAGTCCCTTTTAATTGAGGCTTGCAGCTATTATCTGAATAGGGTTCCCCACACCAGATGACACTGGCTATATAAGATAACATAAGATAAGATAAGATAAGCCTTTATTAGTCCCACAATGGGGAAATTCCAGGATTGCAACAGCACAGGGATAGCAACACTCAGAGCAACAATCAGAAGGCAAGAAAAAACAACATCTAGTAAACATATGTCCATATTACTATAAATGTATATATATAGATACAGTGCAGAGCATTATGGTTGGTTGGTGAATGTGCAGCAGAAAGTCTAAGCTCTCTCTCCGCGGATGCGGCGGGCCAGCTGGAAGTCTTTGGGCATGATGGTGACCCCCTTAGCGAAGAAGAGACCACCAGGTGGGCCTCGCTGGTCTCCTGCAGAGCCATGACGGCGAAGCTCAGGAAACGCAGGACGGTCTTGAAGTCCTGAGCGATCTCCCTCACCAGGCGCTGGACGGGCAGCTTACGGATGAGCAGCTCCGTGGATTTCTGGTAGCGACGGATCTCTCTCAGAGCCACGGGCCTGTGACGGCGAGGCCTCTTCATTCTGCCGGTGGCCGGAGCGCCTCTCCGAGCAGCCCTGGTGGCTAACTGTCTCCTGGGGGGCTTCTTCCTCCAGTAGATTTTACGGGCGGTCTGCTTGGTTTTTGCCATCGCTCTTTATTATTCTGTCTTATATTTCTTGCACGCCGCCTAAACTCCAGCCCGGCACCCGCGTCGTTTTCGCTACAGCTCCCGGTATGTCGAGTTTCCCATTAGCACCGGGCGGTGGCCAAGTGCTAGCTAGCACTAGCTCCTCCCCGCTGTAACGTCTCCCGCTGCAAACCGTGGCTCCGTCCGCCGACCCGGGAGAGCCCCGGGGCGATCCGTGCGTCCGTGATATATATACAGAGTGAAAGGTGTAGAAAGAAGAAGGAAGATAAAAAAAAGGCTGTTGCAATGGGCAGCCTACTCGTGTGGCGCCACCGGTCGACTCTGCAGGCAGCGTGGGCCAGTGACCACCTCACCACAGTTCAGTGGACATTTGAATGGGAAACAGATAAATGGGCAGAGACAAAGAGTGGAAATTAATCAGAAGGCTGTCTGTCATTATTCTAGATTATATTCATTTCAAAGCTGCAAAAGACAACTGTGTGTGCCACAAATATCACAGCGACTAGTAAGAGCCTCAGCCGAAGGTCAGAGCCTGCTGCAGCTCTGACTGTCCCCCGCCTGCTATGGAGCAGATAAAAGGCTGTTCTGGTTCAGCAAGGGAAAATCTCTGTTTAGCTCTACTCTGTGCTCGTTCATGCATCCCAGGTCACCTCGCATTAATTTATCCTCTGCTAATCATTTTTCGTGACAGTCCCCTCCAAAATAAAATGTACTCCACCTTCCATGGCGTTCAAAATGAAACGCAATACACAAACATTCTCATCCTCACCAAATAAAACTACAAGCCTGCACACACAAACACACACAAGAGCAATAACACAGTCACTACAATACATTTTGTCCTACCTGACATGATTTATGACCCAGAAGGAAGACACAGACTCCAGAATAAACTCAATTAAGGAGCTGGTGGTGGACTGCAGCAGGCAAGGACAAACCCTCACAGCACCAGTAAACATACAGGGAACAGACATTGAGATAGTGACATCCTACAAGTACCTTGGTGTTCATCTGAACAATAAACTAGACTGGTCACACAATACCGACACACTCTACAAGAAGGGACAGCGTAGGCTGTTCCTACTGAGGAGGCTCAGGTCTTTTGGTGTACAAGGGGCGCTGCTGAAGACATTCTACGACACGGTGGTGGCATCAGCCATCACTTTTGGAGTGGTCTGCTGGGGCAACGGCATTGCAGCAGCCGATAGGAAGAGACTGAACAAACTGATCAAGAAAGCTAGGTCTGTCCTGGGGCAATGCCTTGACCCAGTGGAGGAGATAGGAGAGAGAAGGATGGTGGCTAAACTGTCATCTCACGGGCTGCACGGTGGTGCAGTGGTTTAGCACTGTGGCAGCACAGTTTTACCCTCGGCCGGGGGACCGCGGGGATCATGAGATCGTGGGTTCGATCCCAGCCCCTGACCAACAGTGAGCTGTGTGGAGTTTGCATGTTCTCCCCGTGTTGCGCGGGTTTACTCCGGGATTTCTCCGGTTTCCTCCCGCATACCAAAAACATGTAGGTTTAGGGCGCTCGCGCACGCAGCAACCAGCAGCCGGTGGCTTGTCACCAAACTGCAAACCAAGTCTACCTACGGGTACAAATAAGTAACAAAAAAAAAAAAATCTCTGCTGGAGTCCGAGTCCCACCCTATGCAGGACATACTAAACGCATTGAGGAGCTCATTTAGCAGTAGACTACATCATACGAGGTGCGCAACCGAGAGGTTTCGCAGGTCCTTCCTACCTACTGCTGTCAGACTGTATAACCTAAGCAGGGCTGCTCGCAGAGATAGCAAAAAAACGTGACCACCTAATAGTATTGAATGCAAAAGACAACAGACACAAATGGTCCCCTCCAGTATACAACTAGTGTGGGGCACATATGTTGGTTTCATATGCTCCACAAATATATTACTGTATGTTTATTGTGTGCTTCACGTCTCAGGGGAACAAAGGGACTGAGCCTCCTAGAGGTAACGGGAGGGTGTGAGATTTGGCCTTTTGTTTCAAGGAGATGGCCTTGAGAGATTTCCTGACCACCGGAGACTAGGGGGTGGATGGCGTTAAGATCGGGGTAAGTTACATTGTGACTGGGATTAAGTACCATGTGACTGTATGTTTGATTAAACACCATGTGACTGTAGGTTTGATGTCCTGGGTATAAAAGGACAGATGTGAGAAGATTCATCCTCTTTTTCTGCTTTGGAATGTTGGAGTATGTGATTGTGAATAAAGCTGAACCTGAGGAATAAACTCAGTCTCGTCCTTCAACACATTCTCCACACTGGTGACCTTACGACGAAGCATGAGCAGAAGTAATTCTCCCGAGCCGGACTCGTCAGAAGCCAACCTGACGAATGCCGCCACGTTCCAGCTGCCGGACTTCTGGCAGAATAGTCCGCGCTCCTGGTTTAGCGCGGTCGAGGCACAGTTCAACCTCCAGAGAATCTCAAGAGACGACACAAAATTCTACCATGTGGTGGCGAAGCTGAACAACCACACAGTCCAGAGGGTGGAGAACCTGGTCAACCACCCACCGGACAGCGACAAGTACAGCGCATTGAAGGCTGCGCTTATCAGCCACTTCACCCCCTCGGTGCAACAGCGAGCAGAGGGGCTCCTAGCGTTGACGGAGTTTGAGAACGACAGACCCGCAGACCTGATGGGGAAAATGCTGAGGCTGAGAGACTCCGAAGATGACAGCTTTATCTTCACCCACCTTTTCCTCAGGACCCTACCGCCAGCGGTGAGAGTGACCCAGGCCGGTTCACCTCTGTTGGCCCGGCGAGACTACCATGAGCTGAGCCAGGAGGCACAACAACTTGTCGACAGCCACAAATGGAGCCCGGCTTCGGCCGCGGCAGCAGAGCTAAGCACAACGTCCGGAGACGGCATGGGGCCAGAGGCTGCAGCACCAGACTCACCGACGACGGCAGCAGCAAGGGCCAGGCGACACAGAGCGGACGACGTCCTTTGCTTCTACCATCGCCGCTTTGCAGAGAGGGCGCGCAAGTGCATTCCACCGTGCCATTTCAAGCGCTCGGGAAACGCCAAGACCAGGGGTCGGTAGCAGCTGCGGCCCTCGGGGAGAAGAACAAGCTGCTCTACCTGAAGGATGCACGCTCGGGGAGGCATTTCCTCGTGGACACAGGCTCCCAGCTGAGCTTCATCACGCCTTCCTACGCGGACCGACTGGCACCTTCCAGTGGTCCCCGGGTGTCAGCAGCGAACGGCTCAGCGATTAAGACCTTCGGTGAGAGGACTCTGCTTCTGTCTTTGCAGGGCCGTGCATTTGAGTGGACTTTTGTTGTAGCGGCAGTCAATTTCAACATGTTAAGGGCTGATTTTTTGTGCTCACATGGTTTATTGGTTGATCTTTCTAACAGACGTCTGGTTAATGCACTCTCCTTTCACTCTATTCCCTGCACAGCTCGAGTGGCCCCGCCAACTGCACAAGCCAACGTCACAGCTGCAGGTGGTAAGTTCCACACACTCCTCACTCAGTTCCCAGCACTCACGGTCCCAACGTTTTCGGCAACAGTGGCTAAATATGGGGTGGAACATTTTATTACTACCACCGGCCCGCCCGTTTTTGCAAAAGCTCGGCGCTTGGACTCAGCTAAACTGACCATAGCGCGCGAGGAGTTTGCCAACCTGGAAAAACTGGGCATCATCAGACGTTCGAAGAGCCCCTGGGCTTCACCACTGCACATGGTCCCAAAGGCTGATGGCTCGTGGCGACCTTGAGGTGATTTCCGCAGGTTGAATAACACCACAGCGCACGACCGCTACCCGATTCCGCATATCCAAGATTTTTCGGTTCATTTGGCGGGGGCGCGCATTTTTTCTAAAATAGACTTAGTACGCGGTTACCACCAGGTTCCAGTGCGTGCTGAGGACATACCCAAAACAGCGGTAATAACTCCTTTTGGGCTTTTTGAGTTTTTGTGCATGCCGTTTGGGCTTAAGGGAGCGGCGCAGACGTTCCAACGCATTATGGACACGGTCCTGCGCGATCTCCCTTTCGTGTTCGTCTACTTGGACGACATTTTGGTAGCCAGCCCGTCCGAAGACGAACACGAAAGCCACCTCACAGCAGTTTTCCGGAGGTTGGCAGAGCACGGGTTAATAATCAACCCAGCGAAGTGTCAGTTCGGGGTGGCGCAGATTGATTTTTTGGGGCATCGCGTTTCGCCAGAAGGAGCGGTCCCTCTGCCCGATAAGGTGCGCGCAATAACAAATTTTCCCCAACCACAAACGGTCAAAGTGTTACAGGAGTTTTTGGGAATGGTTAATTTTTGTAACTGTTTCCTCCCCCGCACAGCGCAGTTCATGCAACCATTGTATGCTGCACTAAAAAAACAAAAACCCACAAATAAAATCGAATGGTCTCCTGAGCGGGAGCGCGCATTCTCTCAAGCCAAATCAGCCCTGGCAAACGCTGCGTTGTTGGCACACCCAGTCCCAACGGCCCGCATGGCGCTCACTACTGACGCGTCAGATGTGGCCATAGGGGCGGTCGTTGAACAGTACGTGGCTGGGGCCTGGCAACCGCTCGCGTTTTTTAGCAAAACCTTGCACGATAGTGAGCGAAAATACAGCGCGTTCGACAGGGAGTTGTTAGCTCTACACTTGGCCATCTGCCACTTCCAGTTCTGGCTGGAAGGACGCCGTTTCACCGCGTTCGTGGACCACAAACCGCTGACTTTTGCGATGGCCAAGATTTCGGAACCTTGGTCGGGCCGGCAGCAGAGACAGCTGGCTGCGATATCGGAGTTTACCACCGATATCCAGCATGTGGCAGGTAAATATAATGTAGTGGCAGACTGCCTCTCACGTGCTGTGGCGGCTCCAGGCCCCGTGGGGGCAGACTCTGCAGCCATGGCCACAGACCAGGGTAGCGACGGGAAACGCGCGCGTCCCCGGTCTGCGTAGGGATAGATTATGCAGCCATGGCCGCGGAGCAGGTTAGCGACGCGGACGTGCGCGCGCTCCAGTCTGGACCAACAGGGTTAAGGCTGGAGAACAGGGTGCTGCAAGACGGTATGCGCCCCCTAATCTGCGATGTCTCCACTGGACGACCGCGTCCGGTTGTACCAGTCGCGTGGCCCCGCCGCGTTTTTGACTCGATCCATTCTCTGGCGCACCCAGGGGTGCACGCGTCGGTCAAAATGGTAGGAGAGAAATTTGTATGGCCGTGCCTGCGCAAGCAGGTTAAGGAGTGGGCGACAGCCTGCGTGGCTTGTCAGCGAGCCAAAATACACAAACACACTAGAGCTCCCTTCATGTGCATGTCGACCTCGTAGGCCCCCTTCCGCCGTCACAGGGGTGCACATACCTTTTGACAATGGTGGACCGCACCACGCGTTGGCCGGAAGTGGTCCCACTGGCATCAACCACAGCCGAGGAGGTGGCACGAGCGTTTTTAACAGCATGAGTAGCGTGTTTTGGAGTTCCATCGGACATTAAGTCCGACAGAGGTCCTCAATTTGTTTCCGAACTCTGGTCAGCGATGGCCCGCAGCCTGGGGGTAACGATCCACCGCACTACCGCGTACAACCTGCAGGCTAATGGTTTATGCGAACGTTTCCATAGGTCATTGAAAGCAGCCCTCAGAGCGTCGCTTACAGATGCAAATTGGGTAGACAGGCTACCATGGGTTTTATTGGGGTTGCGTTCTGCACCTAAAGAGGATTTAAAAGCCTCCCCAGCTGAGTTAATTTTTGCGCAGCCACTCCGGCTGCCCGGGGAGTTTCTCCCGGATAATCCTGCGCCAGAATGCCTCCCCGCTCAGCAGTTGCAGAGCGACACGGGATCGAGCACGCTTCCTGGCCCGGTTCATCACAGCTTCCCGCGCGTTTTTGTGCCTAAAGCTTTAAAAAATGCGGAGTTTGTTTTTGTCAAACATGATGCCCATCGCCCAAACTTGCGACCGCCTTATGATGGACCATTTAGAGTGCTGGAAACAGGAGAGAAGCATTTTTTGCTAGATTTGGGAGGCAGAAAGGAAGTGATTGGCATAAACAGGCTCAAACCCGCTTTTGTGATGGCTAACGAAGCTGTGCAGTTGGCGAGGGCCCCCCGGCGCGGCAGACCCCCTAGAGGGCATTCTCCAGAACACCCACAGAGATTGACTAACAGTTCTAATCCACAGGCAGCAGCCCCACAGCAGGAGGACACTGCGGAGGCAGTAAAGCCGGCTTACAGCAAATACGGCAGAAGACTAAGGCCTAAGCGGCATGTGGATTGATATGTAGTGATTTTATTATGACATGCATCTTTAGTTATGATTGTTCCATCTTAGACGTTTGGGGGGGGGGGTCATGTGGGGCACATATGTTAGTTTCATATGCTCCACAAATATATTACTGTATGATTATTGTGTGCTTCACGTCTCAGGGGAACAAAGGGACTGAGCCTCCTAGAGGTAATGGGAGGGTGTGAGATTTGGCCTTTTGTTTCAAGGAGATGGCCTTGAGAGATTTCCTGACCACCGGAGACTAGGGGGTGGATGGCGTTAAGATCGGGGTAAGTTACATTGTGACTGGGATTAAGTACCATGTGACTGTATGTTTGATTAAACACCATGTGACTGTAGGTTTGATGTCCTGGGTATAAAAGGACAGATGTGAGAAGATTCATCCTCTTTTTCTGCTTTGGAATGTTGGAGTATGTGATTGTGAATAAAGCTGAACCTGAGGAATAAACTCAGTCTCATCCTTCAACACATTCTCCACACTAGGACAATATCAGTCGCTACTGACATGGTTCAGGTGACCCACAGAACAGACATGACTCAGGGTACATACAATTAACGTACTTTATTATTTGTTAATGTGAGTGATTGGATGCGTGAGTGCGGGTATATGGTGTAATGTCGTGTAGTGCAATCCGTGTACTCCAGCTGGGGCCAGCAGAGCACCGTACAAACTGGCAACCCTGGAAAGAGACAAGGGCCGTGAGCTTACAGTACAACCTATGCAGCATGTTAGATGTTGCAACGCTTACTGTCAACAGATGTTGGAGTTGCTCAGGTGGCGCCGAAGCTGCAGCCAGGGAGACAGTGTCTGCGGGCAGGTTAGCTGGAGGTGGAAGAAAGGGTCCACCGCCTGGAGGAAGATGGAGGTCCGCCGTTGCGGGCTCCGCCTGTGCACAGGAGAATCGGACAGGTTTAGTAGCAATAAAGCTTACTTGATCGTTGGTCCAGGCGGAAATGACCCGGACGTCATTCAGCGGGGCTTGGAAGCCGAAGACTGGACAGTTGAGTGCAGGGAAGCATGGAGGCAGGGTGTGGCGTGATTCACAGGAGAGAATCAGACAACTCCGCGCTCAGCACTGGTCCAGATGGGAATAAATAGGGCTGCAGGAGATGACAGGCAGGTGCGTGCACAGGTGTTGTGATTGGCGGCCATGACAGTACTCCCCCCCTACGGCACGCCTCTTGGCGGGCGTTCCTACCTACCCGGATGCGTCCGATGGAAGTCCCTAATGAGCTGCTTGTCGAGCACGAAGGCGGGATGCACCCAGGACCTCCACTCCGGCCCATAGCCCTCCCAGTCCATCAGGTACTGCAGGCCACGCCCCCGGCGGCAGACGTCCAGGATGGAAGAAAAGGACCACGCCAGGTCGCCGTTGATCACCCTCGGTGGAGGTGGAGACCTGGGAGGGGGACACAACGGGCTGGAGGAGACAGGCTTAACCTGAGAGACATGAAAAGTTGGACAGATGCGGAGGGGGGGGAGTTAGACGCACAGACACTGGGTTAATAATTCGACATATAGGGAACGGGCCAATGAACTGCTGGGCGGTCTTCTTGCGTTCCGCCTTCAGGTTGATGTTTTTGGTGGAGAGCCATACCTGCTGACCCACCTGATAAGCCGGGCCCGGAACCCTGTGTTGATTGGCCACCATGGTGTTGCGTTCCGCCGTCCGTCGCAATGCCGTTCTGGCTGTCCTCCAAATCCGCTGACAACGTCTTAGATGGGCCAGAACCGATGGAACGGCAATGTCCCCCTCCTCTTCAGGGAACAGCGGGGGGTTGTAACCCAACAAGGTCTCGAAGTCGGACATGCCGGTGGCAGTGGACATCGCTGTGTTATGGGCGTATTCAGTCCAGGGGAGGTGTGTGCTCCATGACGATGGGTTGGCAGCTGTGACACACCGCAACGCTGCTTCCACCTCCTGGTTGGCTCATTCACATTGCCCGTTGGATTGCGGGTGGTAGCCGGAGGACAAGCTCGCCGTAGCCCCTAAGGCGTTGCAGAAAGCCTTCCAGATTCTGGAGATTAACTGGGGCCCTTGGTCTGATACTATGTCCTATGGGATGTCATGCAGCCGAATTACATGCTGAACCAGCAGATCGGCTGTCTCCTTGGCAGATGGTAACCCCCGCAGAGGGATAAAGTGAGCCGCTTTGGAAAACCTGTCCACCAGCGTGGGGATGGTGGTGAAGTTGTTGGACGTGGGGAGGCCTGTGACGAAATCCAGCGCCACGTGGGACCATGGTCTACCCGGGACAGGGAGGGGATGGAGCAGCCCGGCCGGCGGCGACGAGGACGTCTTCCCAGTAGCACACTCAGAGCAGGCACGGATGTACTCCCCCACGTCCTTCTGGAGGGATGGCCACCAAAACAACCTCTGTAGGAGCGCCACCATGCGTGCCCTTCCTGAATGGCAGGCAAATTTGGAGGTATGCCCCCACTGGATGACCTCCCCTCGGACCGCTGTGGGAACAAATAATTTGTCAGCTGGACCCCCTCCCCCCCTGGTCGGCTTTGTCAGACTGCGCCCTTATGACCTTATCCCGAATGCCCCAAGCGAGGGCGCCCACGATGCATGCTGGGGAGAGGATGGGGTGCTCAGCCTTCTCTGCCGTCTCTGGGGCAAACTGATGAGACAGGGCGTCGGGCTTGGTGTTCTTCGACCCAGGGCGGTAGGTGATGGTAAAGTTGAACCGTCCAAAAAACAGCGACCAGCGGGTCTGCCGGGCGTTCAGCCATTTAGTGGTCCGAAGGTACTCCAGGTTCTTGTGGTCGGTCCAGACGATGAATGGCTGCGACACTCCCTCCAACCAGTGCCACCACTTCCTCCAGGGCCAGTTTAACCGCCAACAGCTCCCTATCCCCGATGTCGTAGTTTCGTTCTGCTGGGGACAGGCGGCGAGAGAAGTAGGCGCAGGGGCGGATCTTACTGTCTGCTGGAGAGCGCTGGGACAAGACAGCCCCCTCACCAGAATCTGAGGCGTCCACCTCCACCAGGCACTGAAGGGTGGGATCCAGCTGCGTCAGGATAGGCGATGATGAAAACCTAACCTTCAGCTCCAAGAATGCGGTGTCCGCCTCATCCATCCATCGAAAGGACACCTTGGTGGAGGTCAAGTTGGTGAGGGGGAGGGCAATACGGCTGTAGTCCTTAATGAACCAGCAATAAAAGTTAGCGAAGCCTAGGAACTGCAACAGCTGTTTCCTCGATGCGGGGATAGGCCAGTCCACCACCACCTTCACCTTCACTGGATCCGGGATGATCTCCTTCAGGGCGATAATAAAGCCAAGGAAAGAAGTCCTGGAGACGTGGAACTCACATTTCTCTGCCTTGACGAAGAGCTTATTCTCCAGCAGCCACTGCAAGACTTGCCTGATGTGCACGCGATGCTCCTCCATGGACTGAAAAAAGATGAGAATGTCGTCAAGGTAGACAAACACAAAGGTGCCCAGAAAATCCCTCAAAACATCATTAATAAGACGCTGGAAGACGGCCGGGGCATTGGTCAGCCCGCACGGCATGACCAGATATTCGAAATGCCCACTAGGGGTCCTAAAGGCCGTCTTCCACTCATCCCCCTCACGTATCCGCACCAGGTGA
Organism: Pholidichthys leucotaenia; assembly: GCA_020510985.1. Lineage (NCBI taxonomy): Eukaryota > Metazoa > Chordata > Actinopteri > Cichliformes > Pholidichthyidae > Pholidichthys > Pholidichthys leucotaenia. Next base: position 201,619,781 of record CM035837.1, on the reverse strand, counting down.
TAGGCATTGCGCAGGTCTAATTTGGTTAAGCAGCAAGCCCCCCGGAGGGAATCGAACGCTGAATTGAGGAGGGGGAGAGTGTACTTATCTTTGATAGTGATGTTGTTAAGTTCCCGGAAGTCGATGCAGGGCCTGAGGGAGCCGTCCTTCTTCCCCACAAAGAAAAACCCTGCCCCTACCGCCGAAGATGAAGATCTAATAATACCAGAGCTAAGAGACTCCTTAATATATGCGTCCATGGCCGTGCGCTCCGGAGCAGACAGTTTGTAAAGTCTGCTAGATGGCAGCGGAGCGCTTGTCCGCAGATTAATAGCACAATTATACGGTTGGTAAGGGGGAAGGGAAAGGGCTTGGGATTTACTGAATAAGGCCCCAAGGTCATGATATTTCGGTGGCACTTTAGACAAATCCGGGGGGGGAGAGGCAGGGACATCCAGAGGCGTGGCAGGTGAGCATGCAGCAGACTGCAGACAGGCACTTAGGCAGAAAGGGCTCCACAACACAATACTTCCCGAACGCCAGTCAATTGATGGATTATGCAGGTGCAGCCAAGGATAGTCCAGGACGGTCGGGGACGATAACACCGGCAGGACAAATAAATTTAACTCCTCCCGATGATTGCCCGAAATGATAACTGGCACTGAGGCGACCCGATGAGTGACAGTGGCCAGCGATGCCTTAGACAGGGCAATAAGCTTAAGGAGAGTTTTTAACGGCTGCATAGGTAGACCCAGACGGGTTGCCAGACTCCTAGAAATGAAGCTCTGCTCAGCCCCTGAGTCAATGAGTGCATGTGTCTTATGTTCCTTGTGACCAAAGCAAAACCGAATAGGAATGAGAAAACGGGTGAGGGGATTGTTACAGTTTACGTCCGTGAGGCCCCCTACTTCGACGCACGGACTTCCCCTTTTGGCTGCCTAGGACAGGAATTCAGGTCATGCTCCTCGCTCCCGCAATAGACACACAACCCCAACTCACGGCGGCGCTGTCTCTCCGCAGCAGGAAGTTTCAACCCACCCACTACCATTGGTTCTTGGTCCTCTGGGAGGTCAGTAGACGGGAGGGCCAGCAGTGGGGGCTGGAGAGAACGGGGCGGCGCATTCCCCGAGTGGCCGGAAGTCTTGCGCTCCGCCACTCGTTTCCTCAGACGGTTGTCAAGACTAATGGCCAGGGAGATACACTCATGCAGCGTAGAGGGTTTCTCCAGGTGGGCCAGCTCATCCCGCAGGCTAGGGCTCAAACTCCTCAGAAATATACTACTCAGGGAGGCATCTTCCCACCCAACCTCCGTAGCCATGACCCGGAAGTCAACAGCGTAATCAGCTACTGCTCTAGACCCCTGCCGAAGATTTAACAGGCGAGAGGTGAGTACCTCCTCCCGGTCCGAGTGACTAAAAACCTCCTGGAATTCCTGGGTAAATTGAACATATGTCATGGAAGCATAATCAGCCCTAGCCATAACCGTGTAAGCCCATGCTAAAGCCCGCCCCTCTAACAGATTGATCATATAGCCAATGTGGCTCTTGTCAGTGGGAAAATCTCCGGGAACCCGTTGCAACACTATTTCGCACTGCATGAGGAACCCCCCGGCTTCTCCCAAGACCCCTTTAAAGCGGGCGGGAGTAGGGACGGGAGTGAACCGACTAGCGGGACCTGTAGAGTGAGAGCTAAGCGTAGAGCTAGTGGTGGAGCTAGCAGTAGAGCTAGCGGGAGCTGAGGAGCTAGCTGGTGCTGTTGGGAAACCCTGTGGGCTAGCTAAACGATCTAACCTATCGGTGATGCGGGTTAGCTGGGTTAGCATCACCTGTTGCTGGTACGCTAATTGGTCTACCCAAGCCTCTAGATGGTTAACTCGGCGCACAAGTGCACTGTCTGCTGGGTCACTTTGGCGGAGTCGTACTGACATGGTTCAGGTGACCCACAGAACAGACACGACTCAGGGTAAATACAATTAACATACTGTGGTGATGTGAAAATGATGAGGCAGAGTTCTCTCTCAAGTCAGCTTTATTCACAACACCATCTTCTCAAAGCAGAAAAAGAGATCCACACAGTAAACTCTCGTCCTTAAATATCAGGACTCTTACACTTCACAGGTCACATGTCTCACAAACCACCTTGCATTATAAAGAAAGCCACAATGCATTTTCTTTCCATGATATCACTTCCACTGTCTCCAATGCATCCCCTTTTTAATCCCTTAATTAAACCCCCCACAGTCTCAAGACTTGCATACCAAAGCTATGATTCTTGCAGCTTCCTGTAATCACTAAGGGAGCTGCCCTGCCTTTGTTCTGACCTAAAATGTGAGTCACAAAACAGGTCCAACAGGTCCGGTATGTGTGTCCACCACACAAAGCCCCCCCAGCATTTTAGAATAAACAGAACAACAAGAGAATAACCATACGCATGCCATGATAATATCAATACACATCAGTCCACATGCCGTATAGGCTTCAGCCTCCTGCCGTATCTGCTGTAGGTGGGATTCAACGTCTCTGCGGCACTGGGTTTGCCGTCTGGGGGTGGAAACCTTTTGTCAGCACCTGTGGGTGTTCTGGGGAAACATTACTCTGCGAAGCTCCCCGCGGTGGTCTACCTCGCCGCGGGGCCCTCGCCAACAGCACCTGCTCATCTGCCACCACAAAAGCGGGTTTGAGTCTGTTTATGCCAATTTTCTCTTTCCTACCCCCCAAATCTAGCAAAAACTGCTTGTCCCCTGTTTCTAGCACTCTGAATGGTCCGTCATAAGGCGGTCGCAGCGGGGTTCGATGCGCATCGTGTCTAACAAAAACAAACTCTGCCTTCTTCAAAGTTTTGGGCACAAAAACGCGCGGAAAACTGTGGTGCGCGGGGCCGGGCAGCGTGCTTGATTCTATGTTGCTCTGCAACAGCTGAGACGGGGAGGCGTCTGGCGCAGGGTTATCTGGGAGAAACTTCCCAGGCAGCCGGAGTGGCTGCGCAAACACGAGCTCCACTGGGGAGGCTTCTAAGTCCTCTTTAGGCGCAGAACGCAACCCCAATAACACCCACGGTAACTTGTCAACCCAATTTGCATCCGTCAGTGACGCCCTGAGAGCCGCTTTCAATGACCTAAGAAAACGTTCGCAGAACCCGTTAGCCTGCGGATTGTACACGGATGTGCGGTGAATTGTGACACCTAGGCTGCGGGCCATTGTCGACCAAAGCTCAGACACAAATTGAGGGCCTCTGTCGGACATAATGTCCGACGGAACACTGAAGCGCGCCACCCAAGCTGTTAAAAACGCGCGCGCCACTTCCTCGGCTGTGGTTGATGCCAGCGGGACCACTTCAGGCCAGCGCGTGGTGCGGTCCACCATTGTCAGAAGGTGTGTGCACCCTTGTGACAGTGGGAGGGGGCCCACGAGGTCCACATGAACGTGATCGAACCTCTTGGCCGGAATGTGAAACGGCTCCAAAGGAGCCCTTGTGTGCCTGTGTACTTTGGCTCGTTGACACGCGGTGCAGGCTGCTGCCCACTCCTTAACCTGTTTGCGGAGGCTCGGCCACACAAATTTCTCTTCTTGCATGATACGTCTCGGGTCACCAGTGTGGTGATGTGAAAATGACAAGGCAGAGTTCTCTCTCAAGTCAGCTTTATTCACAACACCATCTTCTCAAAGCAGAAAAAGAGATCCACACAGTAAACTCTCGTCCTTAAATATCAGGACTCTTACACTTCACAGGTCACATGTCTCACAAACCACCTTGCATTATAAAGAAAGCCACAATGCGTTTTCTCTCCATGATATCACTTCCACTGTCTCCAATGCATCCCCTTTTTAATCCCTTAATTAAACCCCCCACAGTCTCAAGACTTGCATACCAAAGCTATGATTCTTGCAGCTTCCTGTAATCACTAAGGGAGCTGCCCTGCCTTTGTTCTGACCTAAAATGTGAGTCACAAAACAGGTCCAACAGGTCCGGTATGTGTGTCCACCACAATACTTTATTTGTTAACGTGAGTGATTGGATGCGTGAGTGCGGATATATGGTGTAATGTCGTGTAGTGCAATCCGTGTACTCCAGCTGGGGCCGGCAGAGCACCGTACAAACTGGCAACCCTGGAAAGAGACAAGGGCCGTGAGCTTACAGTACAATCTATGCAGCACGTTAGATGTTGCAACACTTACTGTCAACAGATGTTGGAGCTGCTCAGGTGGCGCCGAAGCTGCAGCCAGGGAGACAGTGTCTGCGGGCAGGTTAGCTGGAGGTGGAAGAAAGGGTCCACCGCCTGGAGGAAGATGGAGGTCCGCCGTTGCGGGCTCCGCCTGTGCACAGGAGAATCGGACAGGTTTAGTAGCAATAAAGCTTACTTGATCGTTGGTCCAGGCGGAAACGACCCGGACGTCGTTCAGCGGGGCTTGGAAGCCGAAGACTGGATAGTTGAGTGCAGGGAAGCATGGAGGCAGGGTGTGGCGTGATTCACAGGAGAGAATCAGACGACTCTGCGCTCAGCACTGGTCCTGATGGTAATAAATAGGGCCGCAGGAGATGACAGGCAGGTGCGTGCACAGGTGCCATGATTGGCGGCCATGACAGCTACAGAGGGTGACAATATGTGTGGGTACATATTCATACTATGTAGGATAACTAAGTAGACGGTTATGCTGTTTATTCCATCTTGCTACAATGCTCCACACTTTGTATATATATTTATATGTTTATGTGTACGTATGTATATTCATTGCTCTTATTTTTATTTTTCTTATCTTCTTAATTATTGCTCTGAGTGTTGCTATCCCTGTGCTGTTGCAATCCTGGAATTTCCCCATTGTGGGACTAATAAAGGCTTATCTTATCTTATTATCTTTTATTGTGAAGTGTGAGTGTAATGCGTGCGTGAGTGCAGGAATGTAGCAGCCGGGCAAGCAGAGCACCGTTCAGACTGGCAACCCTAGGGAAGAGCAAAGACAGGTGGATTAGAGACTGGGATCTGGTGGAATGATTAAGAGAATGTTCAGTCTTACTGCTGGCTAGTTGATGCGTAGTACAGGAGAGTTCCCGGAGGCTCCGGCCAGTGGGACAGCGTCTTCGGCTCCGGCTGCTGAGGAGGTGAGAGGGTGATGAGATGTGCGGAGAGCTGGTGAAGTGCAGGTTGAGCTCAGTCCGCTGCCAGGAGAAGGAGGTCCGCCGCCAGTGGGTTTCCACCTGTGCACAGGAGAGAAGAGCGAAGTGTGGAGATGAGGAAATGATGAGGGCTTACTAGTCATTGGAGAGTAAGGACTTCCAGGAGGATGACGAGACAGGAAGGATCAGAGGAGATGGAACTCCGGATCATAGAGGTGACGAGAAGGCGAAGAGGTCTTGCCAGACATGGGAGCTTGACATCTCCATGCAGACCCGAGGACAGTGCGGCTTAAATAGGCAGACTTAATTCAATCAATTAAGTCTAATCTCAGTTTCATTGCATTGTTCATTAACAATGGAATGACAATAATGGTACTATGACTTTGACTTTAATGAGGAGAGCAGGTGTGCGCGCAGCTGTAGAGGAAATTAGGGCAACAGGCATGCAGAGCAGATCACTACACTACCTTTGCTGTTTTGTCATTATAAATCATATTTGAGAGGCAACACACAGGACCGTAGTTTGAGCTGTTTGTAGCCAGAGCTCGAATCCACTGGATCGGCCAGTCAGAGTGGATTTGGTGGAATGACCACTGACAGAACTCGTGCTGGATCTGCTGTTAAAGCAGAGTTTGTCACAGCAGTCATCTGGCAGGTGGAGGATAAGCAAAGCTGGATCCTCTTCTGTCTTTAGTCAGCCTGTATATTTATTTAATTTTACAAATGTCAGCAAGTTCCTGTCCACAGTGTGTTTACTTAAAAGGCACACCGGTACAAGAGTGGTGTGGGTGGGGCCGCCACGCTAAACTGCACTGCTGAAGTGATTCAAAGTTGGTCAGCCCTCAACGTCCCCCTTCTGGCATAGGGCTCTAAGTATTTAATAATAATAATAATAATAATAATAATAATAATAATAATAAGTTTATTTATAGAGCACTTTTCACAGACAGAGTCACAAAGTGCTTAACATGGTAAAAAACAAAATAAAAACACAGACACATAAAACAGTAAAAAATAAAAACAAAGTAAACAGTAAAAGCACATAAAAATACAATCAACACATAGTTAATTAAAAAGCCAGGCTAAAAAGGTGGGTCTTTAGTTGCTTCTTAAAAACATCAATGGAAGGTGCAGATTTAAGTTCAAAAGGTAAGGAGTTCCACAGTCTGGGAGCAACAGCAGCAAAGGCTCTATCGCCTTTGGTTCTGAGCCTAGTGCTAGGGACTACCAGTAGATTCTGATGAGAAGACCTGAGAGACCTGCTGGGCTGGTGTAGATGGAGCAAGTCACTAATATAAAAAGGCGCCTCTTCATGAATGGCTTTATAAGTAAGAACAAGAACTTTAAAATCAACTCTATAATTTACAGGAAGCCAATGCAAGGAGGCCAAAACGGGAGTGATATGACAGAATCTACTGGACCTAGTTAGTAATCTTGCAGCAGAGTTCTGGACTAACTGTAGGCAGTGTAAAGAGGATTTGCTAAGACATCTGAAAAGAGCATTACAGTAGTCCAAACGTGAAGAAACAAAGGCATGAATAATGATTTCTAACTGATTGTAGGAAACCAATGACCTAATTTGGGATATATTCCTAAGGTGGAAAAAACAACTCCGGGTCAGAGATTTGACATGCTGATCAAAACTCATCGAGTGATCGAAAATGACACCAACATTTTTTAGATTAGACCGTACATTAGAGCTTAATGAACCAATGATATTAACCATCTTAGGAATTAGATTATCAGTTGCTACAATAAGGACTTCAGTTTTATCAGCATTAAGTTGCAAAAAGTTACTAGACATCCAGTCCTTAGTTGCGGACAGACAATCATGAATAATTTTTAAATTGTCAACATGGTCAGGTTTAAAAGAGAAAAGTAGCTGTAAATCGTCAGTGTAGCAGTGATAAGACACACCTTTAAATTTGCTGATGATAGAACCAAGTGACAGCATATATAGGGCAAATAAAAGTGGACCCAGAATAGAACCCTGAGGCACCCCACAGGTTAAAGGAGCAGAATCAGATGAATAAGACCCAACAGCCACAGAAAAACTCCTACCAGAAAGGTGGGAGAAAAACCAATCCAGAGCTTTTCCAGAAATACCTACCCAATCTCTAAGCCTTTGTAACAAAATACAATGATCAATAGTATCAAATGCTGCAGTAAGATCTAATAACACTAAAACAGAGCATTTGCCAGAGTCTGATGACATTAAAATATCATTCAACACCCTAAGAAGAGCGGTCTCTGTCGAGTGTTTCTGACGAAAACCTGACTGAAATTTGCTGAAAATATTGTGTTCAATCAGAAAGTCAGTGAGCTGCTTGGCAACAACTTTTTTCTAAAAGCTCAGAAATAAAAGGAAGCTTAGACATTGGCCTGAAGTTTTTAAAAACAGATGGATCAAGGTTAGGTTTTTTTAAAAGTGGCTGCACAACTGCATGTTTAAAATACGAGGGTACACAACCAGATTCAAGTGAACTGTTAATGATATTAACCAAAGATGTACCCACTGAGCCAATTACCTCTTTTAACATTGAGGAAGGCAAAATATCTAAAGCGCAGGAGGAGGATTTCATGGAGCTCACCAACACTAACAAATCCTCAAAAGAAATTGGGGTAAAATCACTTAAAAAGGCCTGTCCGTTAGGACAGTCAAGGATTAGGGGAAAGGAATGAGTAAAACCAGCCCTGATAGCAGTGACCTTGTCAACAAAGAAGGAAAGAAACTTGTTACAGTCATTAATTGAATAAACAGGGGGAGCAGAACTGACAGGATTAACTATACTGTCTATTGTACTGAAGAGGATCTTTGGATTGTTACTACTGGAGGAGATGATGTTGGAAAAATAAGAAGTTCTTGCCATTTTAATCATATTGTTAAATTCAGTTAACAATTCCTTAAGGTACAATCGATGCACCTCAAGTTTAGTGGACTTCCACAGTCTTTCCACCCTCCGACATTTACGTCTAAAACAACAGAGATCATCATTTAACCAGGGGGATAAATTAACAGTACGGACAGTCCTGGTTTTAAAGGGAGCAACTACATCTAAGATGCTTGAACAGTGTGAGTTAAAAGAGCAGACCAAGCTCTCAGTGCCGTCATCAGAGGATAAAACCACACTGCTGTCAAAGGCAGCAGAAAATTTCACAGCTGAAAACTGGTCAATGACACGAGAGCATTTTACCCGCTTTCCAGTGTAACAGACTGATTTAACTGATAAATTAAAAAGAACACAAAAATGGTCTGACACATGAAGCTCCTTAATCTGAACATTATTCACATTAAGACCAAGTGTAAAAACAAGATCAAGTGTATTTCCTTTTATATGCATAAATATTTGTCTGCCTTGTCTGCTGGCACAGACTATTAGGAATTTTATTTTAATAATTCTAAAAAAATGGGTGCTTGCAGCTGTGACCCCTCCAGCAGGTGGCACCCTAGGCACCCGCCTATGTAGCCTATGCCTCAGGCCATTGCTGTCCAATAGCACAAGAAAGTTGGCTCCAATTTGCTCAAAACTATATAAACAAGCCAAAGAGGTTTTGGGATTCTGTTGTGTGGAGCAATGAAACAAAACTTTAACTTTCTGGGCCTATGGATCAGCGGTATGTCTGGAGGAGGAAGAATGAAGCACATGCTGAAAAGAACACCCTGCTTACAGCGAAGCATGGCAGTGGCTTAGTGATGCTCTGAGGCTGCTTCATTTCCTCTCAAACTGGAAACCTGCAGTGTGAGCAGGGCAAGACGGATTCAATCAAGTATCAGGAAATCCTAGGAGAAAATTGTAATGTTGTGTTATTATGACTTTTATTATGAAGTGCGGTGTAGCTCCAGCCACTTCCTCTTCCACCACTGCACCGCCCTATAAATACCAGGGGCATCCATGTTACGGTCTCTTTGCCAATGCCCCTGCCTGGCGGTTGTATTGTGCAAGCACCTATCAATAAAGCTGAGTTCTACTGTGCACCTGGCCTTGTCATTAGAAGGTAATTTCAGACACAACAAAAATGTCATGCCGTCTGTGAGGAAGCTGAAGCTTGGGCATCATTGGACCTTCCAAGAGGACAATGATCCCAAGCATACCTCAAAGTCCACAAAAGCTTGAATTCAGAAGAAATCCTGAAAGATACTAGAGTAGCAACACAGTCACCCCATTGAAAATTTCTGGTGGGATTTAAAAAAGGTGGTTGCAGCATGCAAACCCAAGAATATGAGTGAACTGGAGGCCTTTGCCCATGAAGAATGGGCTAAGATTTCTCACAACACTGCTAGAAGCTGGTGTCTGGCTATGCATCATGTTTGCCGCCGGTCATTCAACTGCTTAATCCTTTCGGGTCACGGGGGAGCTGGAGCCTATCCCAGCATCTTTTTGAGTGAGAGGCAGGGTAAACCCTAGACAGATCGTCAGTCCATCACAGGGCCAACACAGAGAAACAGACAACCATTGAATCTCACATTCATACCTAAGGACAATTTAGAATCCCCAGTTGATGCTAATTAACCTAACATGCATGTTTTTGGCCAGGGGGAGGAAATAGAAATACCCAGAGAAAACCCACACAGACACAGGAAGAACAAGCAAACTCCACACAAAAGGGTCACCACTGGCCAAGGGGTGGGATTGAACCCACAAATTTCTTGCTGTGCTGCCACAGTACTAACCACTGCTCCACCTAGCTGTCCTGCAGCAGGTCATAAGGACAAAAGGGTGCTCTACTCTGGGGGGCTGAATAATTCTGAGACTGCAGTTGTCATTAAAAGTGGAATTTTGTGTTGAATTTGGAGAAATCACTTGTAATATTAGTGGTGCTGAGCTATTTAAGTTGTTCTTGTTTGATTTGTTTATTGCAAACAGCTGCTGGTTTGTACATTTTGCCAATAAACCTAATTTGCAGTGGGGGCAGGGATGCTTCCAGAAATTTTTCATGGGGGGCTACATGGGGGGCACTGAAAATCTTGGGATGGCACATCAAAATCAATTTAAAATGTAATCATGCTGCACACCCCGTTGCGTTTGGTCTGAATGCACCTAGACAGTGTGATCTGTCCTACTTTGCAGTATTTTGTTAATATTTGTCAATAATATACAGCACACATCAATTATTATTAAACATCTACTACATGTAAAATATTACAGAATATGATAGAAAAACAAGTTATAAAATTATTCTAGACTGTCTAGTAGCAGGGGCCAGTCACCCTCTCCCCCCCGGGGGCGCTCCTGAGTGGGGTTTGAATAATCTTCTCTGTGGTCTTCCTCTTCTCCTCCTGCCTGGCAGCTCCATCTTCAACATCCTTTGTCCAATATCTCCACTATCCCTCCTCTGTACATGTCCAAACCATCTCAGCCTTGCCTCTCTTACTTTGTCTCCAAACCACCCAACCTGAGCTGTCCCTCTGATATACTCATTTCTAATCCTGTCCCTTAGTCACTCCCAACGAGAATCTTAGCATCGTCAGCTCTGCCACCTCCAGCTACACCTCCTGTCTTTTTGTCAGCACCACCGCCTCCAAACCATGCATCATAGCAAGTCTCACTACTGTCTTGTAAGTCTTCCCTTTCACTCTAGCTGCTATCCTTCTGTCATAAATCGCGCTGTTCCCTGCGCTGCGCTCGGTCTATCTGATCACGTGATGGTCCACCTCATTCCCACATACAGACAGAGACTGAAGCTCACTAAACCTGTTGTGAGCACTACGAAGAAACTGACCAGTGAAGCTGGGGAGAAGCTGAGCACGTGCATGGAAATAACTGACTGGGGCATGTTTAAAGGAGCCACGCATGATCTGGATGAGTACACGGACACTGTGAACTCATATATCCACTTTTGTGAGGAGAGCATTCTTCCATCGCACACCAGGGTGAGGTACTCAAATGACAAGCCCTGGTTCACTGCTAAGCTCAGACAGATCAGGAAGGAGAAGGAAGCAGCGTTGAAAAGTGGAGACAGGGACTGCTACAGGGAGGTCAAATATCGGTTTAACAGAGAGCTGAGGAGAGCTAAATCTGTGTATTCTGAGAGACTCTAGCAGCAGTTCACTGCTAACGACTCTGCTTCTGTGTGGAGAGGACTGAGGCAAATTACCAACTATCGGCCTCAGGCTTCTAAAGGTCAGGATGACAAAGCCCTTTGTCAAAGACTGTCCCAACATTATGCCCGTTTTGACACCTCGTCAGCTGTGTCCATCTCCCCCCCTCCCCCCAGCGCCACTGCCTCCACGGTCCCTACTTCATCAAAGGCGGCCCCCCTCCTCCCCCCTGCCCTTGTCATCAGTGAGCAGGACGTGCACAGACAGTTCTCCAGACTGAACCCCCGCAAGGCCCCCAGTCCGGACGGCGTGTCTCCCTCCACCCTGAGACACTGTGCGAAAGAGCTGACTCCTGTCTTCACAGACATTTTTAACACCTCCCTGAAGTTATGCCACGTGCCGACCTGCCTCAAAACCTCCACCATCATCCCTGTCCCCAAGAAGCCATGGATCACTGGACTTAACGACTACAGACCTGTAGCGCTCACCTCTGTAGTCATGAAGTCCTTTGAGCGCCTGGTCCTGCCCCACCTCAAGTCCATCACCACTCCCCTCCTGGACCCGCTGCAGTTTGCCTACCGAGCCAACAGGTCTGTGGACGACGCAGTCAACCTGGCCCTCCACTCCATCCTGCAGCACCTGGACTCCCCGGGAACCTACGCCAGGATCCTGTTTGTGGACTTCAGCTCTGCATTCAACACCATCCGCCCCGCTCTGCTCTGGGACAAGCTGTCCCTGCTCAACATGCCTGACTCCCTCTGCAGGTGGATCACCGACTTCCTGACGGACCGGAGGCAGCATGTGCGGCTGGGGAAGACTGTCTCAGACTCTGTTAGCATCAGCACCGGATCACCCCAGGGCTGTGTACTTTCCCCCCTACTCTTCTCCCTTTATACCAACTCCTGCACCTCCAGCCACCAGTCTGTCAAGCTGATCAAGTTTGCGGACGACACCACCCTCATCGGGCTCATCTCCAACGGCGACGAGTCCGTCTACAGGAGAGAGGTGGCCCAGCTGGCGTCCTGGTGCAGCCACAACAACCTGCAGCTGAACGCTCTGAAGACAGTGGAGATGATTGTGGACTTCAGGAAAGTCACAACCCCTCTGCCCCCCCTCACCCTCACAGGCTCTCCCATCACCACTGCAGATTCCTTTCGCTTCCTGGGCACCACCATCACCCGGGACCTCAAGTGGGAGCCGACCATCAGCTCCCTCATCAAAAAGGCCCAGCAGAGGATGTTCTTCCTGCGGCAGCTGAGGAAGCTCAAGCTACCCACCAAGATGTTGGTACAGTTCTACACAGCCATCATCGAGTCCATCCTCACCACCTCCATAACCGTGTGGTACGCAGGAGCCACTGCCAGGGACAGACTAAGGCTGCAGCGCGTCGTGCGCGCTGCTGAGAAGGTGATCGGCTGCAAGCTCCCATCCCTCCAAGACCTGTACATCTCCAGGACCCGGAGGCGTGCAGGCCTGATCATAGCCGATCCTTCACACCCTGGTCATGTACTGTTTGTCCCCCTCCCCTCAGGTAGAAGACTTCGGTCCATTCAGACTAAAACCTCCCGTCACATAAACAGCTTCTTCCCCTCTGCCATCAGACTGCTGAACACTAAGTGACTTATTGACTCTCGTGCACTATGTACAGCAGCTCAACCAGACTCATGTCAATTATCACTGTTTTCCTTTTGCATTACCGACTGCACTATATAAGGCACTTTTCCACGGGCCCCGCTTTCCCCAACACCGCACCACTGTCCCCGCGTTTGCGCATTTTCCAGTAGCCCCAGCACCGGTTAGCAGGCGCTATTTTCGTACCTGATCTAGGGCAGGGTCCATCACGGCCAAGCCGGGGCCGTGATGTGACGTCAACAGACTGGTCGCCGCTGATTGGTCAGGTCGTAACTGTTGTGTTCGTGTTCGTTGAGGAGAGAAGAGACTTGCAGTTGAACCAACGTAACTTTATTTTTTAGCGGCAGCTCACACAGACACTTTCACATCGGCTCCCATGTTGGCCGTTTCTTATTCTACTGAGTGCATCATTCCAACAAGCGGTAACAAGGTAGCAGCGACGCCTAGTGGTAAACACTGATCATTACATCCCCCTTTCTTTGAGGTGAATAAACATTAATAAACATTGATGCAAAACAGTGTATATGTATTCAGTATGAATGGACTAATACAAAACACAAATTTCAGTTCTCCCTGAATCAACATGCCCAAAGAAATTAACATCTGTTACATTTTCCTTATTCTTTGCTTTTTGCTTTTTTTTTTTTTCTTATAAGTCCAACCTATCTGGTTTCTTTATTTCTCGTTTTGATCTTCTCGGTTCATCTTTGTCAGGTGGAACATTTGCTTCACAGTTCATAAGAGGTGTGGTTGTGGGAGATTCTGGGTGAGCATTATTGGGCCCACCAGGTGCTTGTGGAGTCTTGAGGAGACTGCGGCGATTGCGCCTGAGCACCTGTCCATCCTCGGTTCTCACTGTGAATGATCTTGGAGCAACTTCCTGTAATACAACTCCTTTAGTGTTCCAGCCAGATGCATCCTCGATCCTAACTGGGTTGTTGTTGGCCAGCGGAGAGAGTGGTTTGGCTGAAGTGTCATAGAATGTCTTTTGTTTCAGTTTCTGCTTCTCAAGCTTGTTTCTGAGTTTTGTATCTTTCCTTTGTGAAGTAGCATTTGGGTAGCTGGGAAGCGTTGTACGCAGCTTTCTGTTCATTAGTAGCTCAGCAGGTGACAGTCCGCACTGAAGTGGAGAGGCGCGGTAACTGAGTAGAGCCAAGTATGGATCCGAGTTGCTGTCTGCAGCTTTCTTAAGCAGTTGCTTCAGAATGTGGACGCCTTTTTCTGCTTGTCCATTTGATTGTGCATAGTGTGGGCTTGACGTCACATGCCGAAATTCATACTGTTCTGCAAACTGCTGCCATTCCCTGCTACTGAAACATGGTCCATTATCTGTCACCACAAGGTGTGGGATGCCATGCCGAGCAAATGTGGATTTGGTATGAGTGATCACACAGGCTGATGTAGTGCTTGAGAGTAGTGCCATTTCTGGAAAGTTGGAAAAGTAGTCCATGACTACTAAGTAGTCTTTGCCTTTAAGGTGAAACAGGTCTATCCCTACTTTGTGCCAAGGGGATGCAGGACTTTCAGATATCACCATTGGCTCTTTGCTTTGTTTACTTCGGTGTTTCTGGCACGTTTCACAACTACTCACAAGCGTCTTGATGTCTTTGTTTAGTCCAGGCCAGTACACTGACTCCCTTGCTCTCCTTTTACATTTTTCAATCCCAAGGTGTCCTTCATGTATCCTGTTTAACATATCTGGTCTTAGAGCCTCAGGGATGACTATTCTTCCTTTCTTCAGTAATAGTCCATCAACAAAACTGAGATCTCCTCTGACATGGTAATAGCGAGGGCAAGATCCTGCAGGCCATCCCTCGTCCATGTTCTGAATGACACGCTGTAGCTCGGTGTCCTGTGATGTCACCTCAGCTATTTGTTTCGACTTTGTGTCAGATACTGGCAGAGCACACGACACCATGTTGATGTGATTTTCAATATCCTCATCTGTGGAACTCAGACACTTTTCAGCAGGTGCTCTGGACAAGGCATCTGCGAGTATCAGGTGCTTTCCCGGTGTATAAACCAGTTCAAAATCGTACCTTTGCATTTTCATCATTAGGCGTTGGATCCGTGGGGACATTTCGTTAAAATTCTTCTTGATAATGGAGACGAGTGGGCGGTGGTCAGTTTCCACAGTAAAAGACGGCAGTCCATAGACATAACTGTGAAACCGCTCCAGCCCGTAGGAAACGCCTAAACACTCCTTTTCAATCTGGGCATATTTGCATTCAGACTTTGTCATAGCCCTTGACGCATAGGCTACTGGTTTCCAGTACTCTCCTTCTGCCTGTAGGAGCACTGCTCCGATGCCATCTTTGGATGCGTCAGTTGACACTTTGAGCTTTTTCCGGTGGTCATAGTAGGCTAATGCTGGTGCTCTGGTAAGAGTTTGCTTAAGTCTTTGCCACTCTTGCTCATGTTTTTCGGCCCATTTAAAGTCACAGTCGTTGTGTAAGAGCTCTCGGATGCATGACGTCTTTGCTGTGAGGTTGGGAATAAATTTGCCTATGAAATTTACCATTCCCATGATGCGTAACACGCCCGTTTTGTCTGTTGGTCTTGGCATGTTCAGTATTGCTTTCACTTTATCACCATCTGGTTGTATGCCTTGAGCTGTGAGTTTGTCTCCGAGGAAGAGAATCTCTTGTACTGCAAACTCACACTTGGCTCTATTGAGTTTCAGCCCGTACTTCTGAATGCGCTCCATCACTTTGTTAAGTCTCTGGTTGTGCTCTTGGAGAGTCGAGCCCCATACAATAATGTCATCTATGTAAACTCTGACTCCCTCTAGGCCTTCAATGATCTGTTCCATCGCTCTGTGGAATATTTCTGGTGCAGATTTTATTCCAAATGGCAGCCTAAGAAAACAGTATCTACCGAAAGGTGTGTTAAAAGTACAGTACTTAGTGCTGCTCTCATCCAGTTTTAACTGCCAGAAACCCTGAGAAGCGTCGAGCTTTGTGAAGTAGTTAGCTCCTGCCATCTCACTGACTATTTCCTCACGTGTGGGGATTTGGTAGTACTCGCGCTTAATGTTCTCATTTAGATCTTTTGGGTCCATGCACATTCTCAACTCACCATTCTTTTTCTTTGTGACGACCATCGAGTTGACCCAGTCTGTGGGCTCCTGCACCTTTTTGATCACGCCCAAGTTGGTCATCCTGTCCAGTTCTCGTTTGAGGGCTTCACGCAGTGGAGCTGGGACCCTACGTGGTGCGTGCACAACTGGTTGGGCGCCTTCTTTTAGCTGGATTTTATATGTAAAGGGCAGTGTGCCAAAACCTTTGAACACATCAGAAAAGTTTTGCACAATAGCGTTAGTGTCACACTTGGAATCTGATTCAATGCAGTACACTCTTTTCACTAACCCTAGCTCTTCACAGCTTTTATCACCCAACAGTGATTCACATTTCTCATTCACAACAGAAAAGTTTACATTGTGCACTTTACCTTTAACAACAACATTCAGTTTACAGGTACCAAAACACTGTATGGGTTGCCCATTGTAATCTTTCAACCCTGATTTCTTTCTGTATATGTGTGGCTTAACCTGCATTTCCTTTACATCAGACATGCTAATGAGGTTAGCTTTTGCACCAGTGTCCAGTCTCATAGTGACGATAGTCCCGTTAACCAGCAGAGGAGTGGTCCACTTGTCCTCATTGGTAATGCTGTTGACTTTTTCTTCTTCATTTTCACAGTCAACGATGCCCACAAAGAAAGTGTCACTTAAGTCTGTGTCTTCGACTACATTCACGTTTTTGCCTTTCTTTCCTTCCTTTCTTTTGGTGAAGCATTGCTTTGCAAAATGATTCTTTCCATGGCAGTTGGAGCATACTTTACCAAACGCTGGGCATTGCTTTGGCTTGTGCTGTAATCCGCAACGCTTGCAGAAGAACGTGGGATCCTCGGTCCGCTGTGCAGTCCCGGCCCATGAGCGACACCTCCCGCTCTGAGATGACACGGCGCCGACCGCTGCTCCTTCACTCGGAGGTGTGGCGCCTGGCATGCCGCAGAACGTTTTCATGTGCTTCTGGGACAGTTCGCTTGCCTGGCAGAGTTTAACAGCCATCTCCAGCGTCAACTCCGTCTCACGAAGCAGTCTCTCTCTTAACTTTTTGTCCTCAACACCAAAAACAATTTGATCTCTGATCATTGAGTCCTTCAATGTCCCAAAATTGCAGGATTGTGCTTTCAAACGGAGAGCTGTCAAAAAACTGTCAAAGGGCTCACTCTGTTGCTGCATACGAGATCTAAACATGTATCTTTCATATGTCTCGTTTTTCTTAGGAGTGCAGTGAGCATCAAACTTAGCGAGCACGACATCCAGCTTATTTGGGTCTTCACCCGTTCCGAACACGAACGTGTTGTACACGTCAATGGCCTGTGGCCCCGCTAAGTTCAGCAAAAGTGCTACCTTTCTCAAGTCCGGCTTCGTGTCCAGTCCCATGGCCGTGACATACAAGTTGAACTGCTGCTTGAATGCCCGCCATTTTTCATCCACGTTACCTGCCAATTTCAGGTTTTCCGGCGGCTTCAACTCCATGACGACTTCTCACGTGGTCGCTCAGTTCATGCAGTTTACTCCTGGTACCATGTTGTGTTCGTGTTCGTTGAGGAGAGAAGAGACTTGCAGTTGAACCAACGTAACTTTATTTTTTAGCGGCAGCTCACACAGACACTTTCACATCGGCTCCCATGTTGGCCGTTTCTTATTCTACTGAGTGCATCATTCCAACAAGCGGTAACAAGGTAGCAGCGACGCCTAGTGGTAAACACTGATCATTACAGTAACGTCACGAAAGCAACCGTCTTCCCCGTCTTCTGATAACCGCCATTTGCAATATTGTCATGGACTAACTCGGTCACGGAGTAAATATGATATTAATACAGACAGCGTTGTAGGTTTTGCGGCACTCTACACCGTGGTCCAATGAAGTGGTGCAGAGTTTTCTCTGCTTTGTGGCAGATCCACAGTGAGGAGTGACCCGGACCTATGGCTGCACAGCATATAGAAACCGCACTATGGACAAGCTGTAGACGAACGTGAGAGAACCATCGATGGTGAGTGATTTGTAATAATGTGCATCTGTTTGCTTATTTATCCTATTGGTGGTAAGCTCACTTTTTTTGAGCCATTACAGTGCTGTTCTGTGCTGGCTAACGTTTTAAAGCTAACGTTTTTATTTGCTAGCTAGCTAGTACCAACTGGTGAATCGCGCTTGTTTTCTCCTAAATATTCGCTTGTGAGAGCAAAACGATGAAATATGTTAATCCTGGTTAAAGTCCTGGTTTGTGTTTTTTGATAAAAACTTCAGATTTTGACTGAGTGACTCCATACTCGGTGATTCATAGCATCAGTTAAAGTACTAGATTCCATTCAAGTGAATGTATTAATTCATTCTGATTGCTGAAGCCACAGTAAAAGCAGATGATTTTTAATGTAACGCAGCCCTTGTAAAATCTACCGAAGCGCAGCTACATGAAAACTGTGGTTAAATACAACAACGAAGTACTTTATTGTCACATTCAAATTGTAATCCCTCCTGTTTTGTTTTTCTTTTGAATTCTTGGATGAAATATGGTGGGCAATATAAGCTGCAGCTTCAGCCATCACCCATTTCAGATAACCTATGTTGAACTGTATAATCAGAGGAGTTATTGTTTAATTTGACCTTGTTAGATTTTTTCCCCTTTGTTATATTATTCTATTTTCTTTTAATCTTTACCTTTAATCAATCCAAAATTAAGATTCATTCATTAATTCACATTCCACCACTGGCTTTTAGCAACAAGTGTATTTCCCAAATATGTTTTAAACTTGCTTTAACTAACCAGCACCCATTTGTCTTTTGTCTAGGCAAGACGGAAAATGTCCACCCCAACTGGACCTTGCCTCACTATTTACAGAGATGCAGGCTGATGATCTGCTGGACCAGGACCAGGACCAGGGGCCGATCCGGTTGCTTCTCAGTGAGGGAGCGTGGCAGCCGTGTGTGACCCATTCCAGTTTTATTCTTTTTTACAGTTTGAATTTTGCACATTCTGAATAATCTGGAATTTGCTGCTGATTGTAATAAAGAATTTCGTGACTTAAGTGTTTGCATCATGATTTTCCATTTTGTCTGTTAAGACACCGGTGGGAAAAGAGTCAACTGTACAAAGGATTTATCTGTGACCTTGAAAATAATGGCTCATTTTTAAGAAAAAAGTAACCAACACAATTATTTTATTAACTGAAGACTGTATTGTTGGATGTATATGGAGGAATTCTGGGTCATATTAGCATCTGCTCTTCATCATAATGGGTTTGGGTGGGGGTGTCTAATCATGTGCCATGGAGGGCCAAGACCCTGCAGGCTTTACCTCCAACCAGTGTCTTCAACAGCAGATTCCACTGAACTTCTTCCACTGACTGATCAGTGAGAACACCTGCTGAAGAGACTGGGTAGAAGAGAGAACCTGCAGGTGTCTTGGCCCCCCATGACAACTGATTGGAAGCCCCCGGATTAGGTTTAATGGGATTTAACATTTAACACAAACTGCTTTATGGTTCATAATTTTGTTGACAGACTTACACCAAACCAAAAGTGATTTCTCAAAATGCTGGATTGTTCTTAGACAGCTTTTCCAGTCTTTCAGTATTTAATTTGTGCCACATGGTGGTAACCTTCAGATATATAAAAAAGAGACATCTGCTAAAACTTCACAGGTTTATTGTCAGTGCAATTCCCAGTGCAATACTACATGAATGCATGTATAGTACATTGTTGATGCAGAGAATATATATTTCAACAGTACATGTATCGAGGAAATGAAATATTTTCCATGTAACCTTATGACTGCATTATTTTAATTGCCTTTTTGTAATTAAAGTTTTTATTGACTTTATACAAGATGGTACTACACATACTGATCTTCCAAGTATCACACCAGTCTCCAAAAAGGGTAAATAAATAGGGTGAAAAAAATATATATACACTACCATTCAAAAGTTTGGGGTCACCCAGATAATTATTTTGTGTTTTCCATGAAAAGTCACACTTATTTACCACCATGAGTTGTAAAATGAATAGAAAATATAGTCAAGACATTGACAAGGTTAGAAATAATGATTTGTATTTGAAATACTAATTTTTTCCTTCAAACTTTGCTTTCGTCAAAGAATCCTCCATTTGCAGCAATTACAGCATTGCAGACCAAACATGATTGCACAAGGGTTTTCTAATCATCCATTAGCCTTCTGATGCAATGAGCAAACACATTGTACCATTAGAACACTGGAGTGATAGTTGCTGGAAATGGGCCTCTATACACCTCTCTAGATATTGCACCAAAAACCAGACATTTGCAGCTAGAATAGTCATTTACTACATTAGCAATGTATAGAGTGTATTTCTGATTAGGTTAAAGTTATCTTCATTGAAAAAAAGTGCTTTTCTTTCAAAAATAAGGAAATTTCTAAGTGACCCCAAACTTTTGAACGGTAGTGTATATGTATACATATACTGTATATGTGGGTGATTACAAAGCAAGGATATCAGTGAGGGAAGGCAATAACCCCCCAGAAAAAAAAAAACAAAAAAAAAAACAGGGAAAGAGAGAAAGACAGGCCTTCATTAACATTACCTATTTTTACCTATTTTACCTAATTGTCTTTAATCCTAGATCAAGTTTGTTTTGGCCTATAATACATCATAACTATAAAATATATCTTATTATACGTAACTCAGTACTGTTTACTTTTTGAATAGATATTTTGTGGCTAATATAGTTATTAAACTGGCGATCAAGTTGTGTCAGCTGATCATTTTTTTCTATGACCACACCTCAGACTGCTGCAGAAGCAGGTACGTCTATGATGCCTGAACAGTCTCTCCATGATTTTCACGCAGAGCAGAGCAATTTGTTGTACAGGAAATAAACGTTTCTACAGACATTCTTAAGCTCTATAACCACTGATCGTTGGTGAAGCTGTGCAGACATTAGTGCCAGGCTGATGACATCAGTGACAGGCTGATGACAGTGAGAGGCGTTGCTGAGCCAGAACGACCATTTGAAGAGGTAATTTCTCAACAACAGAGCCATCTGAAACACACACACACAGCATACATATTTTAGTACCTAACTTGCAGACATTACAGTGTAGCACGACGTACTTACAGCAAACTAGCATTAGCAACCATTAGCTTACCGTCATATATGACCTAGTTTGTATCCTCATGTCTTCGGCTCTCCCAGAAGCTGCAGAACTATTCCAGAGTGTTTCGTCTCGCTGCCTGTACCCTTATCTGGCGGTGCTTTTTGGTATTTACGGCGAAAAAAGCCACAGACCGAGGAGTCGCCTTGTAGAGCAGCCATGTTATGTTTGTTTGGGTTGCGCGCTTCACGTCACGAGAGTGTGGCGCTGCCTTGCTGTTAAGACATCCCACCCAGCTGCGGGCTGTCTGCAGTAATGTTGAAAACCAATCAAGGGACAATGGAGTCGCGCCGACCCGAGTCGTGTTCTCAGATCGAGGCTGAGCGGGGCTCGTGGAAAAGTGTGGCGGTTCGGTTAACCCCCACAACAGATAAGGACACTCAGCTCTCTTGTCTCTGTTTTTCCCGCTGCACTACTGAGATGCAATGTGCCATTCATGTATTTGTGATGCAAACATGCATGTATTGTGATGTAATGCGCCATTCTCGTATATCGTTCATGCGTCTTGTCCTTACTGTGCTTCTTCTGAGCATCTTACATATGTAGATGTGCTTTGATGTAAATCCCCACAAACAGACTGGTCAAACACAGCGCTCGGCTAGAGCAAATAACAGAACAGGAAATGTGTATTAATGTCTACAGGCAGACTCGTTTCGTCTGGCTCACCTCTGTAATGTTAATGTTGCCTTTCATGCAAATGTCTCATGCCTGTCCTGTTATCTGTTTGATCAGACCAACTGCTGTGAATGCTTTGATGTATTGTTGTAGTTGGGTGTATATATACTGCATTGTAACCATGCTCTCATTCTCTCTCAATCTGACTTCAACCTCTGCTGCAGGACACAGACTTTGTGTCCCTCCTTCTCTGAGAGCCGTGGGCTCGCTCTCGGCGCTCATGCACGGCGCCGGGAGCGGAGCTTGTGACGGCGGTATGATAATAAAACTCTACGTAAAACCTCCAACAACGCCGCATTATTTCCTGCCGCCGCACTGGTGACCCCTTGAAGACGCACACATTTTGTGCGACGCAGCCTTCTGATTTGGACGGCCACGCTGGCGAACCGACGCTGAAAAAAACGAGCGGCCAGCGAACGCAGCACCCGGGCATGAATGCTCCGTCGCAGCGGCCTGACTGGTCCGCCCTCCCTGCGGCTTCAGGGAGACCTCGACGCGGAGCCAACACAGGCGAGCCGTTCTCTGGACATCACCCACGACCGGGAAAACTGCAGAAAACGTCATGGCGCGACCCTCGCCTGAGATCGGGACGTCCACGCTGGACCAGCCGAGGGACACAGAACGTTTTCTCCCTCTCACCGCTACGCCTCCCACTCAGCGATCCTACTCATCCACCCGAGCCTGAGGAACAAAGATCGTCTATTTCCTCTCACCGCTCCAACGCACCATGGCCAATCATGCAGCCACAGCTCAATCTGGATTTTTATCGGCGCCGTCTGCGCCAATCTCCACCAAGTTTCTGCACCCTGACTCGCCACTCCAGCGGCCCACCCATGCACGGAACCCCCGCGCACGCACCGGGGAGTTACGAGGACGGCGCATCACGCACGGGACAAGTAACGGCTCCAGAGACCGCCATCGTCCTCCGCCGCTGCTCACAGAACCTTCAGGGCTGCTCGTTCACCTGAAGCAAGCACGCAGCTCGCCACTGGATTTTTTTAATGGTCTCAGCCACGGCACAAAGGGATTTCAGCCGTCAGCTGTTCCCGGGGGCTTTGGGGTTGCTCCTGCACCTAAAGCCAACACGCCAGTCCCTCTGCTTTTGTTTATTTTTTTTCTTACAGCCGCTCCTGCTTTTCTTCATGGCCACGAGAGGAGTCAGAGACTAATTTTTCTTCTTGTGATCTCTGCACGCGCAATGGGACAGGCCCTCGACGTCGCGGAGCAGCAAGCAATTTTTGCGCGGCTCGGGACGATTTTACAGCCCCTGCCGGCACTTACTACCCCTCCCCTCCCTCCCCCTCCGCCTGCAGCGAGCTTCTCCCACAACTCGCTCACACAGATGGATTATCGAGGTCTCGGCCCCCTGCCGCGCCCTCTGGGGGGGGAGCGTGTGGCGATTCGGTTAACCCCCACAACAGATAAGGACACTCAGCTCTCTTGTCTCTGTTTTTCCCGCTGCACTACTGAGATGCAATGGGCCATTCATGTATTTGTGATGCAAACATGCATGTACTGTGATGTAATGCGCCATTCTCGTATAGTGTTCATGCGTCTTGTCCTTACTGTGCTTTTTCTGAGCATCTTACATATGTAGATGTGCTTTGATGTAAATCCCCACAAACAGACTGGTCAAACACAGCGCTCGGCTAGAGCAAATAACAGAACAGGAAATGTGTATTAATGTCTACAGGCAGACTCGTTTCGTCTGGCTCACCTCTGTAATGTTAATGTTGCCTTTCATGCAAATGTCTCATGCCTGTCCTGTTATCTGTTTGATCAGACCAACTGCTGTGAATGCTTTGATGTATTGTTGTAGTTGGGTGTATATATACTGCATTGTAACCATGCTCTCATTCTCTCTCAATCTGACTTCAACCTCTGCTGCAGGACACAGACTTTGTGTCCCTCCTTCTCTGAGAGCCGTGGGCTCGCTCTCGGCGCTCATGCACGGCGCCGGGAGTGGGGCTTGTGACGGCGGTATGATAATAAAACTCTACGTAAAACCTCCAACAACGCCGCATTATTTCCTGCCGCCGCAAAAGTGCCTTATGTGGTACTCCACATGTGACGGCAGCAGCTGTGTTTGTTTGATCCATGTGAGAAACATGACAATTCTTGTGACTGTTGTAATTTCCCTGCTATATATGTCAACAGTGACATCCTTTCCAGTATTTGACCTTTTCAGAGAATTTAGCCTAGACATGGCCATCCCGTAGTTGTTGGGCAACTTCATGGTAGACTTGATTGGCAATGGCATGGAGATTCTTCCATTTTCATTGATTTGGATGTTTTCTTCCATGATTTGCAGAAACGCGAGATCATCCTGGGAATAGCATGCTTCATCTTTGGTGTCGCTGAAATCTTGGTCGAGAACCTTCAGGATCTCACAGGGTGGTGGCACTATCAATTCTTTGGCGACAATCCTATGGCATACACCATTGTTGCCTTGTTCATAACAAGGGCCTCCAATGATGCTCCATCCCAAGTCTATTTTCACAGCAAAGGCTTCTTCGGGATTTCCGGAGACTATCTCCACCGGTCTGAGTGCTTGTGGGCAGGAGTATCCAATGAGCAGTCCCACTTCACAGTCTTGAATAGGAGGAATGAAGGGGGCTATTCGAGCCAAATGAGGCATCATACTTGCCGCTACCTTTGAAGGAATGTGCTCCCTGTTGTGAGGGATGTGGTCTCTTGTGTAGCACGACTTGACTCGGACTTCGACAGTCGAGTCGTATCCTCTCAGTTTGATGTCTGAGAACTTCTTACAATAGACCACCGATGAAGATGTCATAGTGGTTATCTTCATTCTTGTTGTTTCATGTGGCATGCACAGCTTGGCTGCCAGATCCTCTGTGATATAGGAGCTGTCGCTTTGGGAATCAATCAGTGCATAAACCAATACTTCTTGCGAGCCAGCTTGGCCTGTCTTGACCCAAACAGGTACGATCATTGAAGTATAACTCTTCATGTAATCTTGGTTGGTTTTGTTTGAAATAGATTCAAATGTGTTTTCATCTTTGTCGGCTTCTGACTCTGTAAGCTTTGTGTCTGCTTTCTTCTTGTCTAAGTGCAGCAGAGTTTGGTGTTTGCCTTTGCACGTGTTGCAGGACACTTTAACTAGACACTTCTTTGATGTGTGGCCACGTCTGAGACATTTGAAGCAAAGGGCCTTGCTTCGAATGCTTTGTATTTTGTCATCATAAGGCAACTCTTTGAAAGCATTGCACTTGTAGATGAGGTGATCTTTGTCGCAGTAGGTGCAAACTGGAGAATTTTTGGCTCCACTTTTAGGGGTTTCTTTTTCAGCACTGGTGTTGGTGGCATGAGTAATGCCAGGTGCTCGTTTTGTCTTTGCCCTAGACTCGTTTCCTCTATTCGTGGTTGGCAACTTGTCTTGGTTTTGAGCGACCACGCATATAGGGTTGGTAGCCACTCTGGCTTCTCTGGCTACGAAGTCGACAAATTCTTGAAACGAAGGGTAGCCCTTTCCAACATCTATGTCTTCTGTAACACGCCGTGTCCACCTAGTGTTGCAATACTCGGGTAACTTGGTTGCTGTTTCCTGGATGGACGCAATCGTTCAAAACTTCAAGACCTTTCACGTAGGGGATAGCTTCTTTGAGGGTGCTCAGGAAATCGCTGAAATCTTGAAGACCTTTCTTATCTTTGCCTGTTACTTTGGGCCAGTCTCTCAACTTGTTTCTCAAGGAGAGTTGAACGGTGAAGGGGTGTCCGAACCGCTCTTCCAACGTGGTCCATGCACGGTTGTAGGCAGCTTCATCGCTTCCGAAAAAACAACCTTTTACTGCCGCTCTGGCTTCTCCTGCAAGGTACTGCTGCAGATAATACAGCTTGTCTGATGGTGGAATTCCCTTGTTCTCAACAAGTGTCACAAAACTTTTGCGAAAGTTGATGAACTTGAGTGGGTCACCATCAAACACAGGAGGTGTGGGAACAGGCAGCCTTGATTTGCTGACGCTATCTGAGAAGGTTTGGGCGATGAAGGCCAACTGTGACTCTGCTTGGCTCGCGCAATCTTCAGCTTTTGGTGATTTGGCCTCAGGAGAAAAAGCAGGTGCCTCTGGATTCAGATAACCTTTACTAGGCTTGTCACTGCAACAAGAGATGTCATCTGACTTTTGGACTCTTTCCTCTTCTTCTGCTATTTCTAATTGTTCATGACAACTTTCCAAGGCCACCTTGTATTTCCTTATCTTTGCGTGAAGTTCTGCACACTTTCGCTTAGCGCTCAATTCAGCCAGCTTCCTGGCCTTTTCTGAGGCATTACTTGATCCTGTTGAAGAGCCTGTTGAAGATTCTGAAATCTGTGTACTTACAGATACCTTTGACTGAATGGAGACTTTAGACTTGGCAGAAATATCAGACTCATAGTCTAACTTGCTTCCAAAGAGAGACCTGGAATAATCCATTCCCCAAGTAGTCTTGAGAAGGCTTTTTCTCTCCTTGTCTGCCATCATTGGATTCTCTCCAATTTGTTTCAAGATTTTCGCCATGTCTGAGCACATTTGCTTAGCGCTGTCAACTCTGCGCCGCATCTCGTTGTCTGGCGGGCACAAATCTCGACAGGCTTCATATGTAGCTATCATTTCTTTGTCCAGGCGAATCAGGTCTTCCAAGTCATCTTCAGTTGTGTCCAAGACCTCATCTTTGTATGCATAAAAAAGAGCGAACACAGCATTCTTTACTTTACTGTATGTTTGCATAAACTTTTTGTTTGCTCTGTCTACCTGTGCTTCTTGTTCTTCTTTTTTACTGATGACAGCATCTAAAGTCACAACTCTGTCATTGAGGCTGTCGTATTCAGCAGAAATCTCTGGTGAGACAGACTTATCCTCTCCCTTTGTTTTCACTAACCGCCTGACTTCTTTCAGTCTCTTCATGCATGTCTCTCGTCTTTGCTTCAGCTCATGAAGTGGGACATGCCTGAGTTTTGTTTGAGCAGTGTTCTGGTTAGTCTTGCCAGTGGCGCCATCTTTTGGATCACTTGCATCTTCTTTTTCTCGAACTCCAGCCACCGCATTCTCTTCTTCTGGTTGCTTCTTGTCACCATTATTCTTTTCTTGTTCACTGATTGTAGCCAACTCCATTTCATGAGTTTCTATTTCATCATGTACTGTTTTTGCATCAGTGTTGAGTTGAGCTCGCTCTTCCTCAGACAAGGTTTCAACTGCCAAGTCAGCATTTATGGCTTGTAATTGCTCTTTGGCAGCTGTGATCTGCTCTCGCAATTCTTGCTCAGTTGCATTTTTGGCAGCTGCAGCCATTTTGTTGCAGTACAGTGTTTATGGAAAATAGTGAGGAAATGGGACAAAAAATGAAATGGTAATTTATATTACCTCTTTGAATAAAGTGAGTTTCGATTGCCGGCAGTATTACATACACTGTCAACTGTTTCAGTGAGTTGGTGAACTCTTTGTGACAGCATATGCCACCCGACAGTCGTTTTGGCAATCTAATGACCGTAAAAAAAATGTTTAGTAAATCTGGATGGTCTGACAGACAATGCTAGCCAGGCTTAGTAATTGGGATTTTCACCAACCAGATTTCTTGAGTGAAAACCTGGAGATAAAAAATATTATGCAAACCTGAAACACAATGTGTTTTTTATGTTTACCTCGAAATTTCCACTCAAAATAACTGAATGGAAACTATACTTGAATTAGGGAATTCTTATCTTTGGGGTATATGATTCCCTAAATACTTTGAACTTGTACTTGATTTGATTAATTCAAAATTGAATTAAATTTGAGGAATCTTGAAATATACTTATATCATTGAATTGAAGCTCAACCAGCCCTTACCTCAGCCCTTGATCTTACTTGATCTTACTAGCCTGATTTAAATTGATGTTCAAAAATACTGATTGAAATACGCTAGCAACAGGATGTGCACAAGCAGTACATGTACAATGAAAACAGAATAATGCAAACACTTCTCTCAACATCAGCACAAAATAAACACAGTATTCAGTGACTAATAAACTTGACTTTGCACTTGAGAAACACAAACTTGACTTGACTTGACTTGACTTAAAATGTGTCCTCAAGGTTCAATCACTGGATACATGTCCTTCACTTGCAGGCTGTAGCAGAAAAGTGAATGTCTCTTACTCAATTGTCATACACTAGCACTAGCGCACTGGTGAGTGGCACCGACAGGATGTCACCATCACGATCTCGATGACACGGCACGACCCAACCTCTTGAATCTGCAGCGTTCTTTGCTTGCACACCCATGCTCGTCCACGATGACTTGGGACAGACGAGTATGAGGTAGTGTCTTTACTGTTCTGGCCCCGGATTATGAGCTGCATTTTGGCGTGCAATAATTGAGTCTGACACATCTTTAATGTCCTTGCTTTCGACTTTAATGCATCAAACACCGTAAAGACTGAAACATATCAAACACAAGAAATATTATTTCAGCTGTGGACACAAAATTCTAGTATTCCATCCATCCATCCATCTTCTACCGCTTTTCCGGAGGTCCGGGTCGCGGAGGCAGCAGTTCAAGCAGAGAAGCCCAGACTTCCCTCTCCCCAGCCACCTGCTCCAGCTCTTCAGAGGGGATACCAAGGCGTTCCCAGACTAGCTGGGAGACATAGTCTCTCCACCGAGTCCTGGGTCTGCCCCGGGGTCTCCTCCCAGTGGGACGTGCCTGGAACACCTCAAGTGGGAGGCGTCCAGGAGGCATCCTAATCAGATGCCCATACCACCTCAACTGACTCCTTTCAATGTGGAGGAGCAGCGGTTCTACTCTGAGCCTCTCCCGGATGACTGAGCTCCTCACCCTAACTCTGAGGGTGAGTCCAGCAATCCTACGGAGAAAGCTCATTTCAGCCGCTTGTATCCGCGATCTCGTTCTTTCGGTCATTACCCAAAGCTCGTGACCATAGGTGAGAGTAGGAACGTAGATTGACTGGTAAATCGACAGCTTTGCCTTAGAACTAAGCTCCCTCTTCACCACAACAGACCGGTACAACGTCCGCATCACTGCAGATGCTGCTCCAATCCGTCTGTCGATCTCTCGCTCCATTTTCCCCTCACTCGTGAACAAGACCCCAAGATACTTAAACTCCTCCACTTGGGGCAGGAGCCTGTCCCCAACCCGGAGAGGACAATCCACCTTTTTCCGGCTGAGGACCATGGACTCGGACTTGGAGGTGCTGATTCTCATCCCAGCCGCTTCACACTCAGCGGCAAACCGTCCCAGCAAGAGCTGTAGGTCATTGCTGGATGAAGCCAACAGGACAACATCATCTGCAAACAACAGAGATGAGATCCTGTGGTCACCAAGCATGACACCCTCCATTCCCTGGCTGCGCCTAGAAATCCTGTCCATAAAAATTATGAACAGGACCGGTGACAAAGGGCAGCCCTGGCGGAGTCCAACTCTCACTGGGAATGACTCCGACCGAGTGTTGGCAATGCGAACTAAACTCTCACAACGGTCGTACAGAGACCGAATAGCTCGTAACAACAAGCCCGATACCCCATACTCCCGAAGCACCCCCCACAAAAATTGCACTTCTAAAAACTACCAAGGCCATGCAGGCTGGGAATTGTAGCAGTGACTGACTAGAATAATACTGCATTTACTTCAAGTCAAAAATACATCCCTATGCACAAAATGAAGCTTCAAAAATTACTTTTTCACAACTATTACAGTCTTTGCACATGCATGGAGACTAGGTGAAGGGTTACATAGGCATGGATTACCACTGACAGTCACATGGTCTAGTCACACTTCAACAAACTTCAAAAATATCATCATCTCTCAAACAACCTACAGAATATTGGGTAGATAATTGGATATGAGGGATTATTTTATCATTATGACAGTTTCACCCTACCTGGGCTGAGGTAAGCAGCTGGATGGCTTGGATTTTTGTTTTAGCCAGCCATGCTCAATCCATCTGTTGCCATATTCTGCTGGGCAGGAAGTCTCAAAATCGTCTACTTCCTGTTGTGAATAATACTTATACCTCATGTATTTTTGATGACAAATTATTTCAATAATTTTTAAATCTCAAAGGACAAATTTCCAAACCTAGGTTTTTTAAAAAAAAAAAATATGGAGGGAATAAAAAAAAGGTAGGGAGTTCCCAAGGGATTCCCCAGAGGTCAAGGTCATTTCCATGTTGGGGGTTCCCCCAGACACAAAGTAAACAACTTTTGACTGGCACACAGAGCCAGGCTGTGAGTATATATACTTGCCAAAACAAATCTTTGGGAGGCATTGTTGTACAACCAAAGGTCAAATACTGGAAAGGATGTCACTGTTGACATATATAGCAGGGAAATTACAACAGTCACAAGAATTGCCATGTTTCTCACATGGATCAAACAAACACAGCTGCTGCCGTCACACCACAATATCTGCTGCTCGCTAATATATTTAAAAATTGCTTGACTAGTATTACTCATTCTTATTCTACATTTTATTGCATGTATAGTTTTTTATTTCTATCTTTTATTTTTATCATGTTTAATGTTGCAGCATTGCACCGAGACAAATTCCTAGTTTGTGTACTACATGAACAATGGCAATAAATCTGATTCTGATTCTGATTCTGGAAAAGCCTGGGAGCACTGTGAGGTTCATGTTCTTTGATTTCTCCAGTGCTTTCAACACCATCCAACTAGTGATCCTGACGGACAAGCTGCGGTGTGCAGGGGTGGACCAGTACCTGTCATCGTGGATCCTGGACAACCTCACAGACCGACCACAGTTTGTGAGAACCCAGGACTGTGTGTCTGACACCATCATCTGCAGTACGGGGGCTCCCCAGGGAACAGTTCTGGCTCCCTTCCTGTTCACCCTCTACACTGCTGACTTTTCACACAACACACCACACTGCCATCTACCGAAGTTCTCTGATGACTCTGCAATCATTGGTCTCATCTCTGATGGGGATGACACAGTGTACAGACGACTTATCCAGGACTTCGTGGACTGGTGCCTATGGAACTGCCTCCATATCAATGTGAGGAAAGCCAGTGAACTGGTGGTGGACTGCCGCAGGCATGGACAACTCTCCACAGCACCGGTAAACATCCAGGGAACAGACATTGAGATGGTGACATCTTACAAGTACCTGGGTGTTCACCTGAACAATAAACTGGACTGGTCACACAACACCAATGCGCTCTACAAGAAGAGGCAACACAGACTGTTCCTCCTGAGGAGACTTGGGTCCTTTGGAGTGCAAGGGGCACTCCTGAAGACCTTCTACCATTCTGTGGTGGCATTTAGCCGTCATGTTTGGAGTGGTCTGATGGGGCAGCAGCATCACGGCAGCCAACAGGAAAAGACTGAACAGGCTGATCAAAATAGCCAGCTCTGCTCTGGGGTGACACCTCAATCCAGTGAAGGAGATAGGAGAGAGGAAGACGGTGGCTAAGCTGTCATCTTTGCTGGAGTCCAAGTCTCACCGCATGTGGGACACACTGAATACACTGAGGAGCTCATTTAGGCTATCATTGTAGGCTGTGCCATCCTAGGTGCACAAGGGAGAGGTTCCGCAGTTCCTTCCTTCCTGTCAGACTTTATAACCTAACTAGTGCTGCTCATAGATATTATGAAGGGATTTAGGGCAGTGAGCGGTGTGGTGACGTGGCCGGCTGGTGTCATCATCACGCCCACCTTTATAAAGGGGAGTTGGCCATGTTATGGGCTCTTTGCTGACTCACCCTCAATAGGAATAGTTAGGAGCTGAGTGCTCACATAAGTGTATGGTATTTACTAAAGAGTTTGTAATAAAGTTCAGCTCCAGCACAGCATCCTCGTCCATCTTCATTACCAGATTTGTGGACATAACATTTGGCGATGAGAATTAACGAACCATGGAAGCATGCCTAAGACCCCTGAGGCCTTTCTTCGAGTCCCCAGGCGAACCACCCATCTCGTGGCCACATTGGCTGGATGTGTTCGAGACCTACGTTGCAACATTGGACCTGGGAAAGTTGGATAAAGGAAGGAAGCGGGCACTGATTGTCCACAACCTGGGCTTAGAAGGTCAGAGGATTTTTCACACGTTTGGTCCAACGGACTCGTATGTAGATACGGTGGAGCTACTAGCTCACTACTTTGCTACGCCAGACAACATACTAGCACACCGTATAAGATTTCACCAGAGGCAACAGGGAATTGGTGAGTCCACCCAAAAATTTGTCACTGATTTGAGACATCTGGCTAGCATGTGACAATTTGGACTGTTAGAGGACGAGATGGTGCGGGACCAATTGGCCAAGCACACAAACAACCTGAGGCTAAGGGCTAAGATGCTAACAGTGCCAAATGATATGACGCTAGCTAGCACCATCAATCTAGCATTCCAATTGGAGTTAGCGGACAGCTTAGCATCAGAGCAAGGTGTGCACCAACAACGACAGCTAGGACAGTAACCGCTAACCAACGCTGTGGGCATGGAGGAATATGGAGACATGGCAGAGGAGTTCGAGGTGAACGCCATGAACTGGAGGACCGCTCCAAGATGCTCCGCATGTGGTAACTGTGGTTCCCCGATGCACCATGAGAGAGCACGTTTTTGCCTAGCAAGAGGACAATGTAACAAGTATGGGAGGTACAACCATTTCGCCAAAATGTGTCGGTTGCCGACGCCGTGGGACCTGCCAAGCAAGCAAAGCCACCCACCAACTACCACCATCCACGCAGTAATCCCTGAAATTAATTCATATGCATACGGCATGGGGTTAAATTGGACGACATAACTGTGCCGCTGCTGCTCAACACTGCAGTGGTTAAGTCGAGGCTGAATTGGACCATGGTGAAGAAATTTTTCCACAACCACCTGATTAGAAAAAACCCAGTGGCACTGTATGGATATGGTGGTCACAGAGTTAGCAACGTTGGGACAATCGAGCTAACAGTCTACTACAAGTCGAAGATTATTTATGATTTCGAGTTTCAAGTGGCTACACATGGTGAAAACACTATGGGATGTCGCTTTTTCTACCAATTGGGCTTCACCATCCGTGACAGCGACAGGCTCAACTTGTCAGGCTATGGTAATTGGGACACAAGGGACATTGATGATATGGGATGGGATGAGAGAGTAAAGGGCAATGCCGACGAGAAACCAACCATCCCGAGCGCACAGGAGGAGAGCTGCCCGGAGGGGGGGCAGTGGCTAGACTCACCTCAGATCCTCACCCAGCCGGAGACTACGGAGACCACTGTGGAGTTGCAGGAGAGGGAGCCCGTGCATGCACAGAATCTCGGGGCACAACAACAGGCACAGACGTTATCCAGGACACGAAACAATAACAACAAAGCACATCAGGCAAAGGAGAAGAGGAGCCGGTATCAGTATCCTCGCTCAGCACCAGTCTATGGGAGCCGCAGCTGAGCTGATGGGTGAAGGGTCCGTGACGGTGAGCAACACAGGTGAGATGCCAGACGTCTTCTGTACCCATGACCAGCTTTGGGCCCCAGAGACTGCTGCGGGGGCATTGGGTGAAGAGTCTGTGACCAATACAACGATGGAGGTAAATGAAGAATCACTGCGACCTCAAGGGTATGTGAGGCCGAGTAAAGCACTTCTTCAAGTGATGGACTGGGTGTGAGTACACACGGAGGATCAACTGGGTCTGCGGCCAGTAAAGTCATCTTCTATGAGACTGCGGACGCCTTTGAAGATCGTGGCGCAGCTGGGATCAGTGTGCTTCAGACTGACAGATGGTTCGGTATGGCACACAAACCATCTCTGGCACATTCGAGTGGCTGCTCCAGATGGCGAGGCTTTGCAGGAGTCAGTTGGTGCAACGTGGGACCCAGGGCACAGCATTAAGAAGATTGGTTCCGGTCCGGGGGACCCAGCATCTTCAGGGGCGCATCCACTGTGGGCCCGCTACAAGGCCCTTCCAACAGAGCCGCCTTCCCCATGGAAGACTATCAGAAAGAAGTGACTGTTTAGTTAGAAGCGCAGCGAAAGAAAAGTAGCAGAATAATCCACTTAGCCGCATCAGGTCCAGCAGCAGTCCACCCGCTGACCCTAGTTCAGGAGTTTTGATATATGCTAAATTGGGGAGGGTTTGAACTGATAAAGGGTTCTGTGTTTTTCCAAGGTGGGGTGAATGTTATGAAGGGATTTAGGGCAGTGAGCGGTGTGGTGACGTGGTCGGCTGGTGTTGTCATCGCGCTGACCTTTATAAAGGGGAGTCGGCCATGTTATGAGCGCTTTGCCAACTTGCCTTTGCAATGTTACATCTGAGTTCCAATATACATGAACAGTCTCTGTGAATAGGAGACCCCCAACTCACCCTGTTTCCTAAATAAAGCATCATAACACTACATTCCTTGCTTGACTTAAGACCCCATGGATCCTCTTGGTGCCAGGAAGACGCCTGGACTTTTATCATAAATTCCCTAGGAACACTTAGCTTCAGACAGTTTTGTGTGCTAAATAGCCATTCGATACAAGCCAGAAGACATCCATGGCATTCCTGAGACTTCCTACCATTATCCAAGGGCCAACAGTGCCCCTTCTGTTCAACTCAGGAACATATTGGATCTAATTAACATGGGGATTGTGCTTTATCTTCCAAAAATAATCCTCTCCTCAAGACTTTGATATTTTTCCCGGAAGTACTGTTCAGAACACTGTTGAAGATGAACGCCTCTGTGTTGGACAATGATGGGTTTGAAATGTTTCATTAATCATTGATTTTAAATGTATTGCATGTCTGAAAATGTTTAAACGAGTTATTTAAGTGCATGCTCGCTGAAAGTTAGTCAGGAATCACTGAAGTTAAGTATATAATGTGAATTTCACAGTTAATCAGTCCCTCCAGGATTTTGCGGGATTTTTTTTTTATTGTTGCGGTTAGTTGCGGGGCTCTCCTTGGGGATTGCCTGAATCATGCATTGGCTCATGTCCAGACCAGAGAGTCCCAACTTTAAAACTCATTGACAAGATGTAGTAGTGACTTTTACCTCTAAAGACGTATAAACTATTACAACACTTGCTGTAATATTAGATTCACTTGTTTTTTGTGTGGTTTTATGGTATGTCTGGGTGCACGCGCTCCCGAGACGGAGGTGCTTTCAGGCAGGCGGATGTTTTTCAACACAAACCCGGCACTTCATACACGCGGTCATTACGGAAACTTGAGGAGACGTTCACCGGCGGGCCGGGGGAGATAAAGGAAGGAACGATGTGGGAAAACTCGCAGGTGAGTGTGTTTTTTTAATCACACACTGTTTTTTGCTGATGTATTCGGTGTATACTCACTGTAAACACAGAAGTGAGCGCGGTGCAGCGCTGCATTTGATTGGTCAGACTGATGACGTACACATCTGCGTGCTACTGAGAGACAAATTTGATTGGCAAAATTGGCAGAAGTTGACAACAATTGGCCAAAATTGCGGTAAAGTTGCGGTGATTGGACAAAATTCAAATTATGCAGGACCTGCTGAAGTTGTCAGAATTGATAGAATCACAACATCACAAAATCCTGGAGGAACTCGTTAATATGTGTTTGCCTTCTAAAAACTTATGCCAGTCATCTAACGGGTACCAGCCAATCACCAGGCCATCTGCTGGACAACGCCCCCTCTCAGGTTCAGGTTCAGGTTCAGGTTACTTTATTTGTACCCGTAGGTAGATTTGTTTTGCAGTCTGGTGACATCCATATTTACAAGCCACTAATTACATTCAACATAGACACAAACACAGGCACACATGAAGCTGACTATAAACGTGATGAAAATACTCAAGGCTCCATCAAACAGGGTATAAAAAGACAAAGAGATAAGGGAGAAACCAGAGGTAAGAGAGAGGGGTCATATTAAAGTTAAAAGTTAAAAACTAGTCAGAGGTTAAAAAACTCAAAAGTCTAAAACCCAATAAAATATTTAGAACCCAAGTGACATCATACAAAATAAGTAAATATAAAATATGTATAATATATTTTTATAGCTTGTTCAACTCCTTGACAGCAGCAGGGACAAAGCTGTTTTTGTAGCGCTGGGTTTTACTTTTTGGGACAGCAAACCTCCGTCTGGAGGGAAGAAGCTGAAAGTTGCAGTGCAAAGGGTGGGAGTCATCATTTAAAATGGAGGCAGCCATCCTCTGTACTTGTCTGGTGTACAGGGATGTCAGGCTCAGCTGTGACTCACCAAGCAAACGACTGGACCATCTAACTACCTGATCCAAGGATTTCCTCTGTTTCAGTTTTATCTGACCAAACCATGACATTAAAGAAAAGGATAAAACAGATTCAATAAAAGCCCGATAAAACATTGTCATTATGGTTCGGTCAATTTGGAAGCGTGCAAGTTTCCTCAAACAATGCAAATTTTGCTGACCCTTTTTGCACACCCTTTCACAGTTCACTTCAAAGTTTAAATTACTATCAATAATTGTCCCAAGATATTTGTACGATTGTACACATTCGGTGATCTGGCCTTTTAGTATGGTGACTTTGTGCCTGGGAGTTTTCCTCCTAAAGTCAATAATCATATCTTTCATTTTTGTTGTATTCAGCTGCAGGTAGGAATCCTCACACCAGTGAACAAAATCATCAACTACTGGGCCGTGGCCACTCTCACCATCCTGAAGGAGACTGACAATGACTGAGTCATCAGCATACTTTATAATGTGTCTGTTGTCATGTCTGCTCCGACACATGTTTGTGTACAGGATGAAGAGTAGTGGTGACAACACACACCCCTGAGGAGAGCCAGTAGAAGAGCACTTTAGGTCAGACAATGTACCATTGACCCTTACTCTCTGCGTCCTGTTGGTTAAGAAATCCAGAATCCAACCCACCAGATTATTGCTCAAATCAAATTGTTGCAGGAGCCTTTCAACTAAAATATGAGGTTGGATTGTATTAAAGGCGGAAGAAAAGTCCACAAATAAAAGCCTGGCATGTGTCCCATTAAAATCCAGATGTTTAAAAAGCATGCTAAACATAGTGACAGTGGCATCCTCCACACCTCTGTGAGGCCTATAGGCAAACTGCAGAGGATCCAATGCATGTTCAGTCTGCCTTAGGACCTCACATCTGACCAGTTTTTCAAAAATTTTCATTAAAATTGAAGTCAAAGCAACTGGTCTAAAGTCGTTTACCGTTTTAGGACAGCTGGATTTTGGAACGGGAACAACCACGGCATCTTTCCAGATCTTAGGCACATGTTGTGTCTGTAAGGACTTATTGAAAATGTAATGAAATATAGGACTCAGTTCATGTGCACAGGACTTTACCAAGCGCCCACATATATTATCAGGGCCCTGACTTTTGTTCACTTTTACAGCGCAGAACTCCCTTTTAACATCCTGCACCTCAATATTAAAGTGCTGATTGTCTTTGAGTTTCTGTTTCAAATCTTGGATTTCTGTGCTGAAATCAAAGGAGTCAAAACGACCATAAAAACAATTAAGAGCATTAGCCAGCTCTGTGTCTGAATTAAAACCATCTAAAAACACACGATTACTGCGCTCTGTGCTCTGAAGGCCTGCAGTAGTTTTCATACTGGCCCAGGCCGAACCAAGTTTATTTGCTGCCATCTTGCTTTCCAACTCTGATTTATAATTCTGTTTTGCTCTTAAAATTTCGGATTTCAGCTCCTTAGTGGCAACCTGTAGCTCAGAAACAGACCCCTGTTTAAAGGCAAGTGCTTTCCTCTTTAAGCAGGATTTAACTGATTTAGTAACCCATGGTTTGTTGTTGGGATATATTTTGACACGTTTACGTGGAACAATCTTATTTTGACAGTAAGCCATGTATGAGCATGAGCATGTGTATGAGCATGTGAGCATCTCATTCTATTGGTTGGTTACAGACAAAGAATCGCTTTCTTATTGGACCATAGTCCATTCAAATCTCCCACAATAGCCGATAATTGGTTCTTCCTGCTGCCAGTCATATGACCAAAGAATCGCGCTCAGTTAAAAATAAGAGAGAAACGCCCTAGTAGTTCAGTTCTCTAAGGTTTATTTAAGTTGTCTTTCATTTGTCTTGCAGTTAAGTTCTTTCTGTTCTCTCTGAAGCTTTTTGTGTCTTCTGTGTGTTTTTTTTCTCTGGTATCTGAGGAGGGATCATCTTTTCTTGTTGAGCTCAACCCTTCTTACTTGGAGTGAAACTCCAAAATGCCATTTTTCCCTCTCCTCAGATGCCATGTTTATTCTGCTAAACTTTCTTTATTGATTTTCCTTAACTCACCATTAAAGTGGACTGATAGTGATTTTTGAACTTTTTTCCCTCGAGACTGTCTCACCCACGTACCACGACATCAGAAGAACTAGGATTTTGTGGGTAGAACTGTTTTACATCCATTTTTCAATATTTAAATATTCCATATTTCCTCCCACAGGCCAAAAACATGCAGGTTAGGCTAACTGGAGACTCTAAAGTGGCCCTAGGTGTGAATGTGTGTGTGAATGGTAAAGGGATAGCGCCGTACTGTGGCTGCTTCATCCAACCAGGTGGATGCCCTCAATTTCTCCTCTGGGGATCAATAAAGTACACAAAACCAAAAAAAAATTTTTTTCCTTCAGCCTGTGGTTCTCGTCGGCTGGTGGACATCCCAAAGTTGCGGGCCAGGGAAGGACTTATTGCCTAGGAGAAGATGTCACCTGCACCGGGGGCCAGCGTCTCTCTCTACTGCCGGCTCCACTCAATGGACCCCTGCTGCTGAGTCTGTATGCTAGAACCGCTGCAACGATCAGGAGTACTGCGGGCAGTCTCTCCCCCCCCCCCCCCCGTTGCAATCTGCTGGTGTTCAAGATCATTGCTGAACTCTGAAGACACAGCTGTTCATAAGGCAGACTCCAACTTTATATTTGCTGGGCTAAATGTGATGTCTAATTCTAAATGAATATGACCAATTTTTCATGTTAAAAGTTAGTCCATAAGCTATGATAGGAGCTATAAAGCTGAAGGAAAAATAATATTCTCCTTTTCAATAACCTCCGTTTTTTTGTAGAGTAACTCAGAATTTCCTTTTTCATATAATCATCTTTAATCATTTTCTCCATAAAACTGCATCCAATTTTATTCATATTTTGTTACAGTTACTTCACAGTCTCCCATTGCATTACAGTTACACATTCAAAATCTGGTTTCTCTTGTTTCCACAAAGGTTTAACTATAGACTTTATGCTCAGGAATCCGTTACCAGTTAATATGATATTTGATACTTGTTTATCATTTCACCTGCTTACAAATCAATTGAATATGTTATGGCCTGAGCGCCGATTCCATCCACGCTTGGGATGTCTAGGATTTTCCCCGTTTCATCCTGTTTTGAGCCTTGTTTTTGTGGCCTTCGTCTGGGCTCTTATTTTGACGGCATTGCGACGGCACTTCCGGCTATCGGGGCCAAGTCGCGTTGTGGCTGTCATAAACTCCCCCGTGCGCCCTTCATTGCATACGGTGGAGAGAAGGAAGAATGAAGATTTAAATGCTGGGTTTCACCAAATACGCATTTATTGACATGAAACAGTACAAAACATAAAGACTTACAAAAAGGTTGAGCTGTACACAAAATGGCTGACGCCGAAGCGACCAGCGGGCAGACTACTGTGTACTGTGGCCACAGGAAAATAATACTATACAATATAGGTGCGCTCGGAAGAACAGGGAAGACAGCGGGTAGCTCGACAAACTTGCGGGGAACGTAAATTGGGCACAGCCTAAGTGTAACAATAGTGCTGCCGAGAGGAAACGCTTCTGGTTCAGCGCAGCAGCAACCACAAAGAGTCACAAACAGTTTATTCACAAGTTGGAGCAGTCCCGCAAAGTCCAGTTCACCTAGCAAGCGCAAATAACAGTCCTTCCAGACATGGCGATCACTCTGTGGTGAGCAGGGGTGATTCACTCAATGACCCAACGGCGTTTGTCTAGCGATGAGCTGCTTAAATCCAAACATCACTGGTCACACTAATTGGGAACACCTGAGGCGCGGGAAAGATAATTACCTGGGCTGGGACAGCTGGTGGAATATGGAGAGCGAGGGGGCGTGGTAGGACCAACAGACTGTCAGCAGCGTGGGAAAAAGATCAGAGGCTGACGAACAGCTGCCTGTCACGTCGTGCCGCTCATCAGCGGCGCCACCTGCACGCACACCTGCACATCATCAGCGGCGAGGGATATAAGCCGCCTCGCCCTGAGCTTCGGCCTGAAGCCGTCAGACTTCCCCATGCATCGCTGTGAGTTCCTTCACCCTCAGCTGATTACTCTGGTAAGAAGACCTTACCTCCTTTTCCTTCCCAGTCTGCTCCCCTGTGCACAGGTGGATTCCCCGGCGGCGGACGACGCCTCTCCATCGCCTGTTCCTCGCTGCTGCACCGGGTTCTCCAGGTGGCTGTCTACCGGACCTTGTCCCTTGTTGTGCCAGTCATCTGTCCTCTCCAAGTAAGCTCCTCTCTCGCTCTTATATCTCCTGTGTTGGTGTGTGCCCGTCACCCTTCTCCTTGTGCTTTTCCCATAGGGTTGTCCGGCTGTACGGCCTCCTGCCTCTGTGCCCGAAGCAGACGCCGCCATCAACACATTTACATCCCGCAGACACACATTCATACACTCCTGTTGTTAATAAACTATTTGAACTACTCTGAGCCTGTGTGTGTGCGTCTCCTGAGCCGTGCGTTATGTCACTGCCGGTCGGGCAGTGGCTAAGACGAAATGAACAGACAAAATGCACATAGACAGTGAAGCCACAACCCACAGAGAGATCAAGGCCGAGCCGGGGAAAACCAAGCCGGCTCGGTTCATGACAGTGGCAGCTGTTTGTCATTTCATTTAATTACATTCCCCTTTTCTGGTTGGTTCTGAGTTATCATTTGGGGGAGCAGCTGGGGCTTGCTCCTCGCTGCGACCTACACAACAGTATGGGCTCCTCCACGTACGTGACTGGAGCCCTTATCCCTGACTCCAGTCTCCTTTTTTGATTCTTTGTTCTCTGTAAATGTTATTCCTCCTCAGAGTCTTCGATCTTGTGTCTTAGCCTTTGTTCATGTTTTTGCCCCATGTGGCTGTTTATTTTGTCATTGTGTCTTTCGTTAATAAAACATGCAAACTCATTGGTTGGCCTATAGTGTCTCAATGATGCCCCGCAAGGGACATCCATGACAGTAGGTTGCAGCCAAAACAAGACGCCGGTCACCGTGAGTTTGTTTCTTTTTTTGGGGCTTGTAGTTTTTCCCCTTTTTTTTCCGTGTACCAGCGTGGTTGGGAAATGGCGTCGCCAGGGAAGGGTTATTCCTTGAACTTGGGCTACGAGCTGATCATGTTCCTAATAGAGGTAGATGGCCTCCTCTCCAACGCTCGTCACAACGTCACTCCCGATGGCCCATGCGGGTACTTGGACCTCGCCAAGGCGGTCATTAAGCGCAATCCTCACCATGCTGACCACGCCGAGGTCAGGAAGAGGATGGCGGAGATTACGGCACTTCGGGAGAAGACCCGTGGACCAAAGAGGAATCCCAGCAGGAAGCCGAAGGTGAGGCATCCCTGCTCCTCGCCTCGGGATCAGGTTCCTGTCACCCATCCAGCCCAGGAGTCCACATCACCAAAGTGCCGTTCCCATCCGCAGCGAAGGAAGAGGAGAGCCGGGTCCCCCCGTGAAGAGACGCAGTGAGCAGCTGAGCTCATCAGGGGTCGTGTGGCTGAAGCTCACTCTTTCTCCCATCCCAGTAAAATTCTGAAGAGTGTAGTGGCGGCGGTTAGACTGGTGGAGGTCAATCCTGAACTCTATGATTTTCCTGAGTACGCTGAGCTGCTGGACTCCGTTTCTGCGCAGCAGCAGCGCTTTCCAGATTTAAACCTCGCCTCGCCCTCTGCTGGAAGACGTCGCCACCTCGTCAACAATGAGCCTCTGCAAGATCCTCGTCCGGATCCTGTTCCGGGCCACCAAGAGAACTCTGCCTCCCAGCCAGCTGCTGCCCCTGCGTCACGACGGAAGGGAAAGACAGCAGCCTCAGCCTCCGGGTCATCGTTCCCCGCTGTTCCGTCAGCTCCTCGTCCCCGGACTGCCTCAGCTGCCCCTCCATCTTCTTCGACGCTCTCCCCAGCTGCTGCAAGCTCAGAGAATCCTGCTCTGGCTCCGCCCGTCTCCGGTCCGGTGAGAGCGGCTCCTCTTCATCTTCCCAGGGGGCCCTCCGTCACCATCCATAGGGGAAAGGGGAGAACCAAGTCCGCTACAGCAGTCACCAACGGTCCTCAGGAGAACAAGCAAGTGCTGTTTCATTCTCTCCCTCCATATAATGAATTGCCTTGTCTGACTCCTGGGGGTGGAGTTCAGGGTTCACAGTCCCCTGAGCTCCCTCCACCTGCTGTAACCTCTGTGTCTCCTTCCCCTCTCTGTGAGCATCCCCCGGTGCCAGGAATAGACCGCCAGAGGAAGAGGGACCCTATGGCCCTGGAGAGCCTGGTGCCAGTCCCTCAGCCGCGTCATGGGCAGAGGAGGAGGGCAGACTGCTGTTTGGAGCCGGTGCTGACGATCAAGCGTCCCCGGGTCTCTGTGGAGGAACAGTCAGACCCAGCAGGTCATGGACCCCCTGCGGGAAGCCGCCTCCGAGCTTTCCCCTCCGGTCCTGGTGGCCTAAAAGCGCGGGTTGGTTGCCCAGGAGACGGCTTCGCCGGTTCAGCATTCTGGGTCAGCCACCCGAAGGACTGTCTTGTTGGTTCGGTGACCTGGTCCAGCCGCCTGAGGTACTGTTTCTCTGGGCCTGGGACTGGGATAGGCTGCCCGAACTGCTTTCTTTTTTCTCGGCCATTTGGAATCGGGATGCGGGTAGAACACCTGAAGTGCCTTTTTTTTTTCTCCCTCTCCATGCTCCACCGGCCGGCATCCCTGTAAGTTGTGGGGGTTTTTTCCCCTGTGGGTTTGAAGGGATACTCTTTTGGACTCAAAGACTTTTACTGGCTGACAGTCAAAGGTGTATGTTGTGCATGTGCTTCAGCCATTTGAAAAGAAAAAAAGAAGAAAATAGTGCAGTTGAAGAGCCAGTGGTTTTATTTGATGTGATAGGAATTTGTTTTTGCAATTTTCGTTAATCACAACCAATGTAAACCCTTATATTTTTGACTGAAGTACCAGCTAGAGATATGTTGCACCTGTGCTTGTACCGTGTCAGCTATTTTCTCACTGTATATGCGAGTTTGACACATAGCCACAGCATATTTATAGGTGGGAATGCTCTTATTTAACAGATCCTAATTGTAGTTAGCCCTTCCTGCCTAGTCTTCAGTTTATCATCTTTTTAACACATTATACTTTTTGCACAGGACATTGTAGCCTGTCACTAACGACTGAAGTTGCTACTGTCCTATGTCAGTTAAAACCAGAAAGACAAACTAAATCGGCATGTCAAGAAGTCACTGCACTAATGATTCTGCTTCATGCAGTGTGTCTACCCACGATTTTTGTTTCACAGGGGTTAGTGTTACACTAACATTCTATCCTATGTAGTGTGTATACAGATATAGTTTTTTGAATTAGAGTGAATATACAAAGCACTTTTTTTTCCCCTGGTAACCGGACATTTTCCTGTGAAGATCAGTTTCAGTTAGAGTGTACTCATTTGCCGTGAAGAGGAAAGGCAAAGGGGAGAAGAATTCCATTTAAATGGCAATATTTGTAGACACGGATTTGTATCCTAAGATTTTTTGTTTAATGTTTCCCCAAAACTGCAGTTTCCTTAATGTGGATATGTGCAAGTTGAAGAATGAGCTGCCTTTTTTTTTTTTTTTTAATAGTTTCAGCAGTCTTATCCAGGGCTGGGTTTACTCAGAAACATTTCCCTTCTAAAGGAGGGAAATGACTAAATTAAGCTGATGTAAAACATAATCTTTAGACTTGAGACATAAAGAATTATTTTGGGAGTTGTCTTGGTTAGATTTTGAAATGATTGGACTAAAGTGGACTGGTGATTGTCCTGCCACTCAGAAATTCTGTTTTGGGGATGACCGTCTACACCCCCTGTCCTGCCATGCTGGTCAGCCTTGTTGTGCACACTTTCTTTGCCTGGTTTATAGTATTGGACTGTATTTATAGTTTGCTGACCTACTCTGTAGCGATTGAGTTTTTTTTTTTCTCCCTCAGTGGTTATATGGTACTTGTGTTTATTTTTGAAATGTACCTGTATTTTTGGTTTTTGTGTTTTGGAGTTTTTTTTCTCTTTCTTCTTAGCATTTGTATGGTACCTGTATATTTTCTGAAGTGTACCTGTATTTTGGTTACCTTGCTTTCTTACTGGGCAGGATGTTATATATATATTTTTGTCTATTCGATTCTACGGTGCCTGAGGACTTCCTTGCTGTATGTTCTACTTTTGGTTTCTGTATTTAGCCTCTCCATTTTATTAGTTATCTTTGTTTCCCGTCCCTTGTGTTTTTGTTGTTCTGGTGTAGTCATTTCTTCCTTTTTTTTGGAGGGGGGGGGGTCTCTCCCCCCTAGCCTGTTTCCCCCTCCGCCCTCCCTGGGTCAACCCTGGTAGACTTCTGGTTGGGGGGGGCCTTGGATGTCGCGTTTGTGCTTGGAATCCGCCTTGTGAATGGGAGGTACTGTTATGGCCTGAGCACCGATTCCATCCGCGCTCGGGTTGTCCAGGATTTTCCCCGTTTCATCCCGTTTCGAGCCTTGTTATTGTGGCCTTTGTCTGGGCTCTTATTTTGACGATGTC
The DNA here is from genome assembly GCA_020510985.1 of Pholidichthys leucotaenia. Taxonomy (NCBI): domain Eukaryota; kingdom Metazoa; phylum Chordata; class Actinopteri; order Cichliformes; family Pholidichthyidae; genus Pholidichthys; species Pholidichthys leucotaenia. The sequence goes on along the minus strand of CM035837.1, from coordinate 201,575,468 downwards.
GCAACAGGACTTCCGGCTGTAAGGGGTCGAGTCATGTTGTGGCAGCTGTCTGTCATTTCATTTAATTACATTCCCCTTTTCTGATTGGTTCTGAGTTATCATTTGGGGGAGCAGCTGTGGCTTGCTCCTCGTTGCGACCTGCACAACAGTACAGGCTCCTCCACGTACGTGACTGGAGCCCCTATCACCAACTCCAGTCTCCTTTTTTGATTCTTCGTGCTCTGTAAGTGTTATTCCTCCTCAGAATCTTCGATCTTGTGTCTTAGCCTTTGTTTGTGTTTTTGCCCCATGTGGCTGTTTATTTTGTCATTGTGTCTTTCGTTAATAAAACATGCAAACTCACTGGTTGGCCTATAGCGTCTCAATGATGCCCCGCAAGGGACATCCATAACAGAATGTTGTCATGGGCAGCGAGAGCGCACCCCCTTCTTCCCGTTCATCTTCTCCCCAGCTTATCAGAACACCTGAGGGAGAGGACACACCTGCGCCCTCTCATCAGCCAGCGGACTTAAGGAAGCATCCTTCGGTGATTCAACGCTGGCTCATCTGGGTAAACTGCCACTAAGACAGCAAGTCATTAACACTGGGTAAAGAAATTATTAACCTGTGTGCTTTATTCCCTCGTTCAGGTTGCTGCCATCGTGCAGGTGTGTCTCTGGGACTGCGCGCACTCTCCTGCCACACCATCCCTGCCTACAGTAACCTCCATCCGGTCAGGCACCACCAGCTCATTCCCTACCCTGCTGGTTCATCTGTTCCCCGCTGGAGTCCTGCCGGTGCTCCCTCGGAGCCCACGTAAGTGGTAATTTGGCTCGCCTATTATCCCTTACTCCATTCCTCCTCCTACAGCTCTCGTCTTCTCTCCACAGGCTCCTTCCTCTGGCGAGTGACTGTTCTGTAGCTGTGTGGCGTTTTTGCAATTTAATAAACATTCTCAAATGTGTTGACATGTTTCGGGACCCAGGAGACAGACATTGACACGGGCAAATTAGTGAACAATAATCTTTATTAGAGTGAAAGGGTGTGTAGTGCAAGTGTGAGCGCGTGGATAGTATCCTGGTCACTGGAACTGAGCACTCTGGACGGAGACCCGGCAACCCTGGAACATATAAGCACAGACAGTTACTTTTGTCCCACGCTAATGACAAGCTATCAGTAGTGAGGCTTACTTGGGAGAAGCACAGGCTACGTCCTGCTGAGAACCAGCGGCCGTGCAACGTGGAGGCGAAGGCGTCCGGGAACGAGCTGGGGCTTCCACCCGTGACTGAGACGAGGACAGGTCTTCCAGTGACTCCGGCTGTGACACCACAGACCGGGGCGATGACAAACCAGCTGATGACAAGACGAGTGATTCCACAGAACGTGGTGACGATGATAATCCAGACGATGACAAGGCGAGTGATTCCACAGAGCGTGGTGACCATGACAATCCAGACGATGACGAGGTGAGTGATTCCACAGAGCGTGGTGACGATGACACAACAGATGACGATGACACAAACTCCACCGGTAACGGTGGCCAGTACTCCTGTAACTGATACAGTAACAATTCAGGAATTTGTGGAGCCAGACGTACCGGTAGTCGTGGTGGTAGCGAACCGCTACGTGTGCGAGTTGGCGTAACCCCGTCAGCTGGGGACGCAGGTCCGCCGCCAAGGGAGTCCACCTGTGCACAGGGGTAGAGGTTAGGAGTAGAGTAGCAAACAGCTCTCTTACGTGCTTGACTTTGAACTGAAGTCCTTGATGAGGCGAGAGACGTTCTAGACGAGACCAGAGAAGATTCTGACGAGGCAGTTCCTGACGAGACAGTTCCTGACGAGACAGCTTCTGACGAGACAGCTTGAGATGAGACAGCTTCCGACAAGACAGCTTCTGACAAGACAGTTTCTGACGAGGCAGTTTTTGACAAGACAATTCTTGACGAGGCAGATTCTGACGAGACAAGAGAATACCTTGACGAGGCCAGAGAACGGAGTTCTGGTTCTTTCTCAGACGAGGAGGACAGACGACTCCGTGCCGGGCTGTCAGCAACGCTGGCTTTTAACAGCTGCTGATTAACACCTGTGGATCTGTGCGCAGCTGGAGTTAATGATGCCAATGACGGCCCAGAGGCCGCCATGACAGTACTCCCCCCTCTAGCAGTGCCTCCAGGCACCTGCCCAATCCTACCTGGATTCGCCCGGTGGAAGTCGCGAATCAGCTGCTTATCCAAGATCAACGCTGGGCGAATCCAAGACCGATCCTCCGGTCCAAAGCCCTCCCAGTCCACCAAATACTGAAGGCCACGACCCCGCCTACGAACATCCAAGATGGCAGTCACCCCCCAGGCCGGATGGCCATCGATCATCCTTGGGGGTGGGGGTGCCGCGGGAGCAGGGCACAGGGGGTCAGAGATGTACGGCTTGACCTGGGAGACATGAAAGGTGGGGCAGATACGCATCGAAGAGGGGAGAGACAAGCGCACAGACACAGGGTTAACAATACGATTAATGGTGTAGGGACCAATAAAGCGTTTAGTCAGCTTACGCTTTTCAGCCGGCACACCAATATTCCGGGTAGATAACCAATCCTTCTGACCCACCTTATACTCCGGGGCGGGTCTCCTATGCCGGTTGGCCACCTGGATATTACGTTCAGTAGTTTTCAACAAAGCTTTGCGAGCGAGGAGCCACACTCGCCGGCAGCGTTTAATATGTGCCTGGACAGAAGGAACCGCTACCTCCTTCTCCTCCTCAGGAAACAACGGAGGATCAAACCCACAAGAGGCTTTAAACGGGGAGACGCCCGTGGCCGTGGAGATCGTAGCGTTGTGAGCGTACTCAATCCAGGGCAGGAACTTGCTCCAGGAAGATGAGCAGGAGGAGATGACACAACGGAGGGCGGCTTCCAGCTCCTGATTAGCCCTCTCGCACTGACCATTACTTTGGGGGTGATAGCCAGAAGAGAGGCTGGCAGTGGCTCCTAGTGCCGTGCAGAAGGCCTTCCAAACTTGAGATACAAACTGGGGTCCTCGATCGGACACAATATCCGCAGGGATGCCATGAAGACGTACCACGTGTTGCACCAGGAGGTCCGCAGTCTCCTGGGCCGAAGGCAGACCCCGAAGTGGCACAAAATGGGCCGCCTTCGAGAACCGGTCAACAATGGTTAATACTGTGGTGTAGTCATCTGAAGTGGGTAACCCAGTCACAAAGTCCATTGCTGCATGAGACCAAGGGCGTGAAGGAACAGGTAACAGATGTAGTAAGCCTGCCGGGGGAGATGACGTCGTCTTCCCGGTGGCGCACTGAGCGCAGGCCCGGATGTAGCCAACAACGTCCTTCCGCAACCCTGGCCACCAGAAGGTCCTTTGAAGAAGATCCACAGTCCGACCCACTCCAGGATGACAAGCCAACTTGGAAGCGTGACCCCACTCAATCACCTTGCCTCGGACAGCGCGTGGAACAAACAAGCGGCCCGGGCCCCCCCCAGGGTCCGGCTCAGTCTTCTGGGCCTGGCGAACCGTCTTGCAGATTCCCCAGGACAGGGCGCCCACAATGCAGGAAGGCGGCAGGATAGGGGTCTCCTGATCCTCGGAGGATGGGGGGTCAAACTGCCGGGAGAGAGCGTCCGGCTTACCGTTCTTGCTTCCCGGCCGGTACGTGATGGTAAAATTAAACCGGCCGAAGAAGAGGGACCAGCGAGCCTGGCGTGCTTTCAGGCACTTAGCCGTCCTGAGGTACTCCAGGTTACGGTGATCAGTCCAAACCACGAACGGCTGAGCAGCCCCCTCCAGCCAATGTCTCCATTCCTCCAAAGCCAATTTCACAGCCAGTAACTCCCTGTCCCCGATGCTGTAGTTCCTCTCTGCAGGGGAGAGACGATGAGAGAAAAAAGCACAAGGGCGAATCTTACCATCCATGGGAGATCGTTGGGAGAGTACTGCTCCAACTCCCGCATCAGACGCGTCCACCTCCACCAAACATTGAAGCTTCGGGTCCACCTGGGTAAGGACTCGGGCCGAGGCGAACTCCCTCTTGAGCTTCTCAAATGCATCAGCTGCTTCCTTACTCCAGCAAAATGGAATCTTAGGGGAGGTGAGAGCAGTCAAAGGACGAGCAATATTACCAAAGTTAGGCACAAACCTCCTATAAAAATTAGCAAACCCCAGGAACCCTTGAAGCTGCTTTCTGGAGGTGGGTGCAGGCCATTCCACCACTGCCTTGACCTTGGCAGGGTCAGGAAGCACCTGGTTCCGAGCAATAATAAATCCAAGGAAAGAAGTCTGATCAGTATGAAATTCGCATTTCTCGGCCTTGACGAACAACTGGTTCTCCAGGAGGCGCTGTAATACTCTGCGGACATGCACCCGATGTTCCTCTAGTGTGCGGGAGAAGATGAGGATATCATCGAGATAAACGAAAACAAATGAGTTCAAGAAATCCCGTAGTACATCGTTAATTAAACGCTGGAAAACGGCTGGGGCGTTAGTTAACCCAAACGGCATTACCAGGTACTCAAAATGACCGCTGGGGGTCCGGAAAGCCGTTTTCCACTCATCACCTTCTCTAATGCGCACTAGATGGTAAGCATTCCTGAGGTCCAGTTTAGTAAACCATGATGCCCCCTGGAGGGAGTCAAACACAGTGTTCATCAAGGGCAGTGTATATTTATCCTTGACCGTTATTTCATTCAACCCCCGGAAGTCAATACAGGGGCGTAGTGAACCGTCCTTCTTTCCAACAAAGAAAAATCCGGCCCCCACGGCCGACGACGACGGGCGAATAATACCAGAGGCCAAAGATTCCTTAATGTAAGTGTCCATGGCCTCGCGCTCCGGGGCTGATAGGCTGTAAAGGCGGCTAGCAGGTAGAGGGGCCCCAGCCTTCAGATTAATGGCGCAGTCATATGGACGATGGGGGGGTAAAGACAACGCCCGAGATTTGCTGAACACTTGCCCCAAATCGTGATAAACCTCAGGTACCTTAGATAAATCCGGTGGAGATGAATCGGGCAGAGGCACTTTCACAGATGGGGCGCACGCCGCTGATTGGAGACAGGCACTAAGGCAAAACGTACTCCATGCCGTTATTCTCCCAGCTTGCCAGTCAATAGTGGGGTTATGTAGGCGCAGCCAGGGATATCCCAGAATAACGGGCGAAGAGGAAACGGGCAGCACAAGGAACTGAATCTCCTCCCTGTGATTTCCTGAGACAATTATAGACACAGGTGCTGTCTGAAGGTTAATGGTAGTCAACGACGCCTTCGACAGGGTAATCAGTCTGACAGGGGGTTCTAAAGTCTGACAACTAAGGCCCATCCGGGTTGCCAGGTCTCTAGAAATGAAATTTTGCTCAGCTCCAGAATCAACTAACGCTAGTGTAGAGTGTTCTGTGTGAGTATGAATGAGTCTGAGGGGTAAATGACAACAAGTAAGGGGTTCCTCTGTGTTCTTGCCCGTGAATCCCCCTACTGCGATCCACGGGCTTTCCCTTTTTAACTTACTAGAACATTCGGAAACCCCATGTGACTCCTTCCCACAATAGAAACACAGGCCTTGATCCCTACGGCGCTGTTTCTCAGCTGCAGACACCTTAGAATGACCAACAATCATGGCTTCCTGATCCGGGGCCTTCTCTGACGCGGGTAAAGCGAGAGGAAGAGAGACAGGGACACGAGGGCGGGGTTTAACCGGACGGGAAGTAACTCGCCGACCAGCCGCCCGTTCCCTTAACCTACTATCGATACTAACTGCTAAAGCAATTAAATCTTGCAAGTTAACTGGTTTATCCCGTGCCGCTAACTCATCCTTTAGCTCGTCACTAAGGCTGCGTAGAAAAATGCCACAAAGAGATGGCTCCCCCCACCCAATCTCTGCGGCCAAAACCCGGAAGTCAATGGCATAATCTGCAGCTGATCCCTTTCCCTGCTGTAGGCTTAAAAAACGTTCTGTCAACACCTCTCCCCTATCCGTGTGATCAAATACAGACAGAAATTCAGACACAAACTCCTGGTAGGTAAGCAGAGAATAGCTAGGTCTAGCCATGATCGAATATGCCCAGTCCAAGGCTCTACCTGCCAGCAAATTTATGACATAGCCTATCCGGCTAGAGTCGAGAGAAAAATCCCCCGGCACACGCAGAAAAACTGATTCACACTGTAAAATGAATCCTCGAGCTTCCCCGAGTTTTCCGCTGAACCGGGCAGGTGTTGGAATAGGAGTGAGGCGAGAGGACGAGGAGGTGTTAGCTAGTCCTGACGCTAAGCCTGCAGGGGTTGAGGAATTTGCGGTCGGGGGAAACGTTTGGTGTCCCTCCAAACAATCCAGCCGACCATTAATTTGAGTTAATTGATTCAAGATTACTGTCTGCTGGTGGGCTAGCAAATCTACCCGGGCGCTAAGAGTGTTAATTAAGCGCGACAGTGAGCTGTCCGCTGGGTCAACGTGACGGAGTCGTACTGACATGTTTCGGGACCCAGGAGACAGACACTGACACGGGCAAATTAGTGAACAATAATCTTTATTAGAGTGAAAGGGTGTGTAGTGCAAGTGTGAGCGCGTGGATAGTATCCTGGTCACTGGAACTGAGCACTCTGGACGGAGACCCGGCAACCCTGGAACATATAAGCACAGACAATTACTTTTGTCCCACGCTAATGACAAGCTATCAGTAGTGAGGCTTACTTGGGAGAAGCACAGGCTACGTCCTGCTGAGAACCAGCGGCCGTGCAACGTGGAGGCGAAGGCGTCCGGGAACGAGCTGGGGCTTCCACCCGTGACTGAGACGAGGACAGGTCTTTCAGTGACTCCGGCTGTGACACCACAGACCGGGGCGATGACAAACCAGCTGATGACAAGACGAGTGATTCCACAGAACGTGGTGACGATGATAATCCAGACGATGACAAGGCGAGTGATTCCACAGAGCGTGGTGACCATGACAATCCAGACGATGACGAGGTGAGTGATTCCACAGAGCGTGGTGACGATGACACAACAGATGACGATGACACAAACTCCACCGGTAACGGTGGCCAGTGCTCCTGTAGCTGATACAGTAACAATTCAGGAATTTGTGGAGCCAGACGTACCGGTAGTCGTGGTGGTAGCGAACCGCTACGTGTGCGAGTTGGCGTAACCCCATCAGCTGGGGACGCAGGTCCGCCGCCAAGGGAGTCCACCTGTGCACAGGGGTAGAGGTTAGGAGTAGAGTAGCAAACAGCTCTCTTACGTGCTTGACTTTGAACTGAAGTCCTTGACGAGGCGAGAGACGTTCTAGACGAGACCAGAGAAGATTCTGACGAGGCAGTTCCTGACGAGACAGTTCCTGACGAGACAGCTTCTGACGAGACAGCTTGAGACGAGACAGCTTCCGACAAGACAGCTTCCGACAAGACAGCTTCCGACAAGACAGCTTCCGACAAGACAGCTTCTGACAAGACAGCTTCTGACAAGACAGTTTCTGACGAGGCAGTTTTTGACAAGACAATTCTTGACGAGGCAGATTCTGACGAGACAAGAGAATACCTTGACGAGGCCAGAGAACGGAGTTCTGGTTCTTTCTCAGACGAGGAGGACAGACGACTCCGTGCCGGGCTGTCAGCAACGCTGGCTTTTAACAGCTGCTGATTAACACCTGTGGATCTGTGCGCAGCTGGAGTTAATGATGCCAATGACGGCCCAGAGGCCGCCATGACATGTGTATTATTGTGTGACTGTCTTTCTGTTGCTGCATCTTGCACATGGGCTGAATTATCTAATCATTCATGATAGAATGTAATGTCACTTAACTTGAGTTTGATCATTAAAACTGTTAACAGTATATAGAAGTTTCTGCTTGATTTCTTTTGTGTGTCTGCTTTCCTGGGTCACGGCAGAAGAATTCACAAATATTGAGACTGGTTAATGAAAGGTACAAGGATTAGTTATTAATAAATTGTCCAAGTTTGGACTGGTACCCCTTCGAGTTGTTTTCCTTTTGTTTGTGAGGGTTTGTGGTCACGAAGTAAACCTCCGTTTCCACACACACATCTCTATGTATAAATTAAATAATTCTTGTACCTTATCACACTTGTAACTAATTGTTCCGAGACCCTCAATAGGAATAGATAGGAGCCGAGTGCTCACTTAAATGTATAGTATTCACTGAAGAGTTTGTAACAAAATTCAGTTCCAACATAGCATCCTCGTCCGTCTTCATTACCAGGTTTGTGGACATAACAATACAGGCCATATTAAACATCACTACTTTGCACAATAGAGATTGTCACCCTCCAATGCACAACTAAGACAATTACAATTATTATTGAGGGTGGCAACAACACTGTTCATTCAAATGTGAAATATACTGTCTGGGTTTACATTTCTACATTGCCAGGAAATTTAACTAACTGTAATGCTGTTAATACCAGCTAACTGCAATACTCCTGCACTGTGTATATATTATGTGTACATACTAAGATAAGATAAGATTGTTATGACCCGAGCGCCGGTTCTGATCGCGCTCGGGCTAAGTTATGTTTCGCTGCCGGCCTTGACAGTTGCGGGCTGTATTCTGGCCTCACCGGGCTCTTATTGTGAAAGTGCTCGGTGGGGCTTCCGCCTGTCAACGGTCGGTCAGCTGATTGTAATTATCGTCGTTAGCGCTTCGCCTTCTTAAGCCCGGCACTGGCGGCGGTAAGACGCAGCAGTGTCAGTCGTTCTTCGTCTGAGCTACGGATGCTTTGGACTGTTACCTACCTTGTCTGCCTGTGGTTGACCGTCGCTTCCCCAAGACCAGTAAGTGAGCTGTTAGCCTTACCCCTCCCGGTGTGAGTAGACCTCTGTGTGTCTCTGCCTCAGCAGCCTGTGTAGCCATTACTCCAACAACCTTGCCTGTGTATGACCGTCTCCTCCTACGGACCTGTATGAGAGCTGTTTAGCCTTACGCCTCCGGATGTGTGTAGACTTATGTGTCATTGCTCCTGCATCTTGTGTTGTTACTTTTTCACTGTAATAAAACTCACTGAAACTCACTGGTGACTGTGTGGCGTCTTATGGTGGCTCGCGAGGGCCACCGCATGACAGTACACTGCTGCCAAAACGGCGTTTACGGTGACGCCAACCCGAGACGCAATTCACCAGTGGGTTCGAGTTTTTGGACATTTGCTTTTTCCTGTCTGGGTACTGTGTATGTGAAGAATGCCGTCGCGGAGGGGCCGCGTTTGGAGTCCGAGCCGCGAGCTGACAGGTGTGCTGGAAGTCGTGGATGAGCTGCTCATCTCCGCTTCCCTGCTGGATTATGACCATGGCATACACCGGTACCTGGACGCCGCCGAAGATATTCTTTGTCATCTCTCTCCCCGCTACGCCGACCACCCGGAAGTCGACGCGAGGAGGGAAGACATCGCCGCGCAACACGAAATATACCTGATAATGGAGGAGGAACGCGGCATGAAGCAGGAGAAGAGGCACTCCTGCTCTTTGCCTATGGATCCCGATCCTGTCCTCGATCCGTTTCGGGAGTTTGCACCGTCTGGGGGCCGGCGAAGGCGTCGGCGCCACGGCCGGGCGCATCTTCGGCAAGCTCCTGCTCCGGATCCAGTTCCGGGCCGCCGGGATGACCCCCTCAATCAGCCAGCTGCTGTGAGTGAGCTGAGTCCTGTGCCAGTGGGCTCCGTCCATGGGTCCTTTTCTACCACCCAGCGAGCGAGGGAAGGAGCAATGTCTGCTACAGCTGATACCATCTTTCCTCCGGGAGACAGGCAAGTCCAATTTCACTGTCCTATTTTTCATAGTGATCTGTCTTGTCTGACTCCTGGGGGTGAAGCTCGGGGTTCGCAGCTCCCTGAGTTTCTTTCCCCAGCTGTAGCCATTTGTATTAAACCTGCTGCCTCTGTGTCTCCTCCTGCTGAGCGGTCCTCGGCGTTAGTCCCACGCCGTCGAACGAGGGGGAGGCCTGCGGCTCTGGGAAATATCCCGGCCCTGCAGCCTTGTTTTGGACAGAGGAGGAGAACGGACTGCGATGAGGAGCCAGTGCCGACGAGAGAGCGTCCCCAGGGTTCCTCAGGGATGCAGCCCGAGTCAGCAGGTCCGGGGTCCTCTGCCCCCACGCCATACGGGTTATTGGCGTGGACACCAGCGCGTGAGGATCCAGCTGCAGAGACCTTCAGGCCGGCTGTGGAACCCGACGCAGCCGAGTGGGAGCCCGACGACGAGTGTCTTCTTGAACCTGGATCGGCGAAGTCCTGGACGGCTCCAGAGCCCGAGTGCAGGCAAGTGCTCTTCCTTGTTTTCCTGTATGGTGTGTTAGAGCATTTTTGCCTGCCTCATGGGGAGGCGAGTGAGGGGCAGCCGTCTGCTGCACTCGAGCTCGTCTCGCTGGGCTCTGGCGCTGCCGGTGGAACTGATCCCGGTCCTCTCCTGTTTTCTGAGCACCTCCACAGCGTTACCGGTCCGGAGCCAGTCAAGGTCACGGGACTGGGGGTTCCAGGTTCAGAGATGGAGGTCGTCGCCGGAGCAGTCCTGACCCAGTCGGGGTCCGACGCGTGGGCCGAGGTGACCCAGTCGGGGTCCGACGTGGGTGCAGCGATGACCCAATCGGGGTCCGACGAGGTCCAGTGGGGGTCCAGCGCAGGTGCGGCTGCGACCCAATCAGGATTCGAGGGGGTCCAAGTCTTTGGTTGTCCCCCTCTCAGGAGCCACCAGCTGGGGGCCGTTAGAGGTTTGTGTTTGGCAGACTGGCACTCTCCGTCTTCAGGCGGGCGGCTGCATGCATTTCCTCCACGGTCCTGGTGGTTGTGGGATGCGGGTCGGCCACCCGAGGAACTGCTTCGTGCTTTCGGTGTCTTGGGTTGGCCACCCAATTAACTGTGTTTGCTACGGGGTGACCTGGTTCGGCCACCAGAGGACTTGTTTCTGGGGGCCTGGGACTGGGGTAGGCCACCTGATCATGTACTGTGTTTGTGGGACTATCTGTGGGCCCGTACGGTGCCTAGTCATGTCAAGTACGTTTAGCAATTTTTTTTTTGTTGTTTCACATAGTCATAGTCAAGTCAAAGCAATTTTAGATTGCCTCATGTCTCTTCTTTTTGAAGGCCACAGTCTAGGCAATCTAAAATTGCTTTAACTTGACTATGACTAGACTCTAGTCATAGTCAGGTTAAAGCAATTTTAGATTGCCTCATATTTCCTTTTTTTTGGAAAGCCACAGTTTAGTCATAGTCAAGTTAAGTCAAGCAATTTTAGATTGCCTCATGTTTCTTTTTTTTTGAAAGTCATAGTTAAGTCAAGTCAGAGCAATTTTAGATTGCTCCATGTGTGTTTGCTTGTATGTCTTGTTTTTTTGTGCTTAGGTTGCCTCATGTGTTTTTTGAAGGTCACGGTCTAGTCGTAGTCACGTTATGCCAAGCAATTTTAGATTGCTCCATGTGTGTTTCCATGTATTTTTTGTTCCATAGTTATCGTGTGTTTCCAGGTATTTCTTGTTCCATAGTTATCATGTATTTAGGTTGTTTGGGAGTATGATTTTGGCATGTTAAGTTTGGGTTTTTGAAGAGATCCTTACTTTGAGTTTTTTACCACGTGGGATTATGTACTTTGGAATTAGACGGGTTGTCTGTTGTCCCTGTGGGAAGACGTTCGGTGTCAGGTACTTATGCTCTTTTTGGTTTTGTATCCCTTGTATTATTTTTGGTCATGTCTTGTTTTTTCTGGTTTCGTCATGGTTCTGGGAGAAATTGATGTATTCTTTTTCCTTTTGGTTTAAGGTCTCGTTCATGGGTTGGTTCTCTCCCTCCACATCTGTCCCCCAACCTCCCACCCTGGGGGGGTGGGGGGGCAGGGTGGTTCCTTGGGGCGTTCGGAGTCCGCCCGTGGAGGAAGGGTACTGTTATGACCCGAGCGCCGGTTCTGATCGCGCTCGGGCTAAGTTATGTTTCGCTGCCGGCCTTGACAGTTGCGGGCTGTATTCTGGCCTCACCGGGCTCTTATTGTGAAAGTGCTCGGTGGGGCTTCCGCCTGTCAATGGTCGGTCAGCTGATTGTAATTATCGTCGTTAGTGCTTCGCCTTCTTAAGCCCGGCACTGGCGGCGGTAAGACGCAGCAGTGTCAGTCGTTCTTCGTCTGAGCTACGGATGCTTTGGACTGTTACCTACCTCGTCTGCCTGTGGTTGACCGTCGCTTCCCCAGGACCAGTAAGTGATCTGTTAGCCTTACCCCTCCCGGTGTGAGTAGACCTCTGTGTGTCTCTGCCTCAGCAGCCTGTGTAGCCATTACTCCAACAACCTTGCCTGTGTATGACCGTCTCCTCCTACGGACCTGTATGAGAGCTGTTTAGCCTTACGCCTCCGGATGTGCGTAGACTTATGTGTCATTGCTCCTGCATCTTGTGTTGTTACTTTTTCACCGTAATAAAACTCACTGACACTCACTGGTGACTGTGTGGCGTCTTATGGTGGCTCGCGAGGGCCACCGCATGACAAAGATAAGCCTTTATTAGTCCCACAATGGGGAAGTTCCAGGATTGCAACAGCACAGGGATAGCAACACTCAGAGCAACAATCAGAAGGCAGGAAAAAAACAAAAAACAAGAGCAGCTAATATACATATGTACATATTACTATAAATATATATATATATATATATATATATATATATATATATATATATATATATACTGTATATATATATATATATATATATATATATATATATATATATATATATATATATACACACAGACACACAGTGCAAAGCATTGTAGCTGGATGGAATAAATATATAAGTATATAAACACACAGTGCGGAGCATTGTAGCTAGATGGAATAAATATGTAAATATACTGTATAAACACACACAGTGCAGAGCATTGTTGCTAGATGGGATGAAACAGCACAACCGTCTACTTAGTTATCCTACATGGTATGATTATGTACCCATACATATTCTCACCCTCCATAGCGACCGGTATTTTCCTAGTTGTATGCCGGAGGGGACCATTGTGTAAGTCTATTGCATCTTTTGCATTCAAAACTATTAGGTTGTCACATCTTTTTGCTATCTCTGCGAGCAGCCCTGCTTAGGTTGTACAGTCTGACAGCCGTTGGTAGGAAGGACCTGCGAAACCTCTCGGTTGTGCACCTGGGATGATGTAGTCTGCTGCTAAATGAGCTCCTCAGTGCATTCAGTATGTCCTGCATAGGGTGGAACTCGGACTCCAGCAGAGATGACAGTTTAGCCACCGTCCTTCTCTCTCCTATCTCCTCCATCGGATCAAGGCGCTGCCCCAGGACAGAGCTAGCTTTCTTAATCAGTTTGTTCAGTCTCTTCCTATCGGCTGCAGTAATGCCACTGCCCCAGCAGACCACTCCAAAAGTGATGGCTGATGCCACCACCGTGTCATAGAATGACTTCAGCAGCGCCCCTTGTACACCAAAAGACCTGAGTCTCCTCAGCAGGAACAGCCTGCGCTGTCCCTTCTTGTAGAGTGCATCAGTATTGTGTGACCAGTCTAGTTTATTGTTCAGATGAATACCCAGGTACTTATAGGATGTCACCATCTCGATGTCTGTTCCCTGTATATTTACTGGTGCTGTGAGGGGTTGTCCTTGCCTGCGGCAGTCCACCACCAGCAGCTTAGTTTTCTTCAAGTTGATCTGGAGGCAGTTCCAATGGCACCAGTCCACGAAGTCCTGAATAAGCCCTCTGTACTCAGCTTCATCTCCATTGGAGATGAGGCCAACGATCGCAGAGTCATCAGAGAACTTCTGTAGATGGCAGTGTGTTGTGTTGTGTGAGAAGTCTGCAGTATAAAGGGTGAACAGGAAGGGAGCCAAAACCGTTCCCTGGGGGGCCCCCGTGCTACCAATGATCGTGTCGGACACACAGTCCCAGGTTCTCACAAACTGAGGCCGGTTCGTGAGGTAGTCCAGGATCCATGATGAATATATACTGTATATATACTTACTGTTTTGCTACCCAGTTCTTCTCTTATTAGCTTATTTATTATTGCTCTGAGTGCTGCTATCCCTTTGCTGCTGCAATCCTGTAGTTTCCCCATTGTGGGACTAATGAAGGCTTATTTCATCTCATCTCGTCTTATCTTATCTTAAAACAATCTGGTTAAAAAGTCCACTGCCATCTCTCCTAAACATCTCCATACCTCCACAAGTATGTCATCTTGACCAACCGCCTTTCCATTCTGCATTCTCTTCACTTTCCACCTTGCTAATCCTTGAAACTTCCTTGTTCACCATCTTTCCTTCATCCCCCTCCCCCTCTCTCATTTTCTTCATTCATCATCAGCTCCTCAAAGTACTCCTTAATTCATCTCAACACACTCTCTTCACTCATTAGTACATTACCATTTCTGTCCTTAGTCAACCTAACCTGCTCCACATCCTTTCCAGCTCAACCGCTCTGTTTAGCCCAGGGGCCTGCAACCTGTGGCTTCGGAGCTACATGTGGCTCTTGTGCCCATATTCAGTGGCAACTTGTGGTTTTGAAAAACTCATACATTTACAGAAAAACTGTAATAAATCTATATCAGAAAAAAATCACTAACATACAAGATCAAGCTGCAAATTAAAGAAGATAAACTCTCAAATATGAGAGAAAACATTTGAGAATGTTGCTTATTTATAAGAACAAAGTTGTACATTTACCAGAAAAACTTCCAAATCAAAGAGAAAAAAAAATGAAAATTTATGAAAAGAGTTGTAAATAAAAATGGTGTATAATTATGAGGCAAAAGCTGCACATATGTACAAGAAAAAAGTTTTAGATTTATGGAAAAAAGGTGCAAATTTAAGAAAAATGCTGCAAACTTTATGTGGGGAAAATGTGTGAAAAAAAGAGGAAGAGGTCACAAATTTATGAGAGAAAGATTATGCAAATTTACAAGGAAAAAACTGCAAATTAAAAAGAAAAACGTTGCAGTTTATGAAAAAATATGAAAAGAAATTCATAAATTTAGGAGAAAACATTGTAAATTTACATGAAAAAAGTTGTCAGTTTTTAGGAAATTTATCTCATAAATCAGAAGTTCAGAGGAAAAAGCTTAAAGTTTATGAGATAAGTTGCAAATTTAAGCAAAAATTAATACATTTATCTTTAAAAAAGTTGTAAATTCATTTAGAGTCATTTTTGGGGGTTTCGTGACCAACCTCCCAGGACCTTTTTTTCTCACTGGATTTAGCATTCTAGACCCATTTTAATGAAAATAAGCTCCCATGTACCTCCCAAAAATTACGGGAAACCTTTTTTTTGCCCAAAATTCAAAATGGCCACCAAAATGCATACCACCACCTATATCTCAGTAACTAATTCAGCTAGGAGGTTGATTTTGGTGTCTAGACATAGGTTTTTGGGGTCAAGCATTCCATTAATGCTATTAGTTTACTTGTGAAACAAACCCATCACGATGAAATCCAATATGGCCGCCAATATGGCCACCGATTAACATTTTTTTTGTTTCTTGACTACTAAGGCACCTAGAAAGCTGATGTTGGTGTCAAAACAGAGGTTTAAGGGGTCATACTATCTGTTTATTCCAATAAAAGTGTGTTTAAATGATTACATAATCGAGAAATCCAAGATGGCGGCCGGCTGTCATTTTCACATGCAATGGACTTTTTCATATCCGTCACCAAATGAGCTAAAAATGTCAAATGAGGTATCCTTACATTCATTTTTAATAATTATTAGAAAGCTCCTGCATTGATTCAGTGATTTCACTGAGGAACACTTGGGTAATCCCCTTAGGATTCCCGGAATCCTATGCTTGATTCATTGATTCCTTTTTGCATAGCAAGAGAGAGGATGCAGTGATTTTGTAACGTCTGTGCTGCCATAATATGTAGTCCTAATCTTTCCAATTTAACCAAGGTTGCCAGGTATGTATAAATTTAGCTTTAAACTTATCTGGAGAGGTTAGAATTCTGAATCTTGTTCCATACTGTATAGTCAGGTAATGTTAGCATATTGACCATGCTGCTTGCTTAATGCTACCGTAATGACAGTAGACAGTACAAGGGCCTTTGACTCTAGGTCTTGTCATCCCTCCTTTTTCTCTCCTCTGTTCTGATAATGACAAATTTGTTTTTGTTTTCAGACACTTATTCATATAAAGTGAGGGATAAAATGGATACTGCAAGTGACAACGATGAATTACCATCAACGTCTTCCGGTGAATACGAATGCATTCTACGTTGTGGTCAACCATGTACCAAAAGTGACTCTTTGGATAATACCAAGGACCAAAAATGGAATTCAATTCGTGAAAAAACTCTACGATGGAAAGGACTTGATCGGTTTCAATGTGGGAATATTGATTGGGCCAAAGGGCCAAAAGGGCATTATATGCACCAGACATGTTACACCACGTTATCTAACAAGCGTTGTCTATCTCAAGCCGAGAAACGTAAGCATAAATTAGAGGTAGATCCTGAAAGAGACAATCAATCAGTTCAGGGGGATCCATCTCCATCTGCTTCTGTCTTTTCACCGAAGAGGCTCCGGTCCAGCATTGGTATTGTACATGACAAGAACCTATGCGTGTGGTGCAATAAGGGACCACAGAAAAGCAGTCACCGGGACTGGAAACAATTGCTCCTAATATCAACAAAGGACGCCTGGAGAAAATTCAAGTTACACACTGTACACCTGAATGATCCGGTCCTGAGGTCGAGGCTCAACACGCTGATTGCATCCATTCCAGACTGTGAAACAGCTTTCGGGTGGGAAATCCGTTACCATCGCGGCTGCTGGAAACACTACATTCCCGATTCCCAGCCTCTTACAGAAGAAGTCACTCAACACCTGCAGGATGTAAATCTGCGGAAGCACAAGCCATCTTCTTCAATCATGTTTGTAAGGTGATCTTTGATGAACATGAATTTCGGACATTGCAGAGTCTACTGGAGGACTACCAACGAATTATCTTAAATCATGGACATGACGCAAAAGTAAAGTCGAATTATGTGAAGGGAATTCTTATAAAGGAATTTGAGGAGGACATTGGCTTCCATAGATGTAGTCGGTTAAATGAGAGTGAACTGGTATATGACAAGAAAGCTGCAGCTACCTATGTAGAAGCAGCACTATCTTCCTTAGGCATAAGCGAGGATCAGTTGGTGAAGAACGTGGCAGTACGACTCAAAGAGCAAGTTGAAGCGACTGATACTGTTCCCTGGCCTCCATATGTATTAGAGTTGGAGAAAAAGGAGGACCTAAATGGGCTACTCCTAAAGCTAATAACATGGCTAAAACACCCAAGTAAATCAGAAGTTGATGACAACCCATCTGTCCGGACCATTGGGTCGATCCTCACGAGCTATATCACAGGAAGGCGCACTTCCTTTCAGGTGAATCTCTCTGTCTTGCTACATGGAATGACCAAAAGTAGAGAGATCGTAGACCTGCTGCACAAAGATGGCCTAGGCATCAGCTACAATGACGTCCTCATGTTGCGAGACTTCTGGGTGTTCAGTGATCTCAAGTCCTCCCCGAATTGTCCCTCCGAACTTGCCTTTGGTAAGCCTGCAATCGCTGCAGTTGACAATGATGTGTAGTTGGACATCTTAGTATGATGTGATGTGGTGATTGATAGTGGACTACATGTAATTGAGTTGGACGTTTGCGTGGCATTAACATAAGGTCTAGAGAAAATGTGCCTGCGTAAAGTGTATTCCAAGATGGCGGCTGGGGGCCATTTTGAGCTTGATAGACAATGAGGGCACTAATGAACACAATGGATGGTTCACAGGAGCCTCACTTGACTTTTTTTTAGCTCATTTGGTGATGGATATGGAAAAGTCCATTGCATGTGAAAATGACAGCCGGCCGCCATCTTGGATTTTTCAATTATGTAATCATTTAAACACATTTTTATTGGAATAAACAGATAGTATGACCCCTTAAACCTCTGTTTTGACACCAACATCAGCTTTCTAGGTGCCTTAGTAGTCAAGAAACAAAAAAAATGTTAATCGGTGGCCATATTGGCAGCCATATTGGATTTCATCGTGATGGGTTTGTTTCACAAGTAAACTAATAGCATTAATGGAATGCTTGACCCCAAAAACCTATGTCTAGACACCAAAATCAACCTCCTAGCTGAATTAGTTACTGAGATATAGGTGGTGGTATGCATTTTGGTGGCCATTTTGAATTTGGGGCAAAAAAAAGGTTTCCCGTAATTTTTGGGAGGTACATGGGAGCTTATTTTCATTAAAATGGGTCTAGAATGCTAAATCCAGTGAGGAAAAAAAGGTCCTGGGAGGTTGGTCACGAAACCCCCAAAAATGACCCTACTAGTTGCAATTTATTTTGCTCTTTTATCTCCATTTTAAGACTCAAATAAGTTTTGTGGCTCCATGCAGATTTTGGGGGACGAAAGTTGCTTAAAATGGCTCTTTTCATAGCAGAGGTTGCTGCCCTGTGGTCTGTAGATCCAGATCATTTTGTCCTTCCTTAGTGTTTTATATTTTACAATAAACTGTTTTCAAAGTATACGAGGAACAACTTACACATTCATAAGACAAAAAGTTTAATATAAGGGGTGTGGGGCCACATGTGTATCACTTTAAGCTTCACATCTCAGAGAGAACAAAGAACTGGGCCTCCTTTGAGATAACAGGAGGATGTGAAAAGTTAGTCTTTGGAATGCAAGAGACGACCTTGGGGGATTTCCTGGCTCCCAGAGACTATGAGGAGGATGTTATAGGATTTAAAGAAAGATGTATTGTTTTTTACCACAATATTTTTTATTGAACCTTTTTTACAAACACAACACAAACAATCAAACACTATGTGGCGGTTCGTTTTAACCCCACAACAGACTAAGGACACTCAGCCCTCTTTTCCCTGTTTTCCTGCTACACTACTGAGATGCAATGTGCCATTCATGTATTTGTGATGCAAACATGCATGTGTTGTGATGTAATGCGCCATTCTGTATAGTGTGCATATGGCTTGTCCTTACTGTGCTCTTTCTGAACATCTTACATATATAGATGTGCTTTGGTGTATTAATGTCTACAGGTAGACAAGTTTCTTCTGTCTCACCCCTGGACGTTAATTACTGCCTTTCATCCATTGTACTCATGAGTCCTGTCCTTACTGTGACCTAGAGACTCAGATCAATATGTAGATGTGCTTGTTAGCCTCTTTGTCTTGCACCTAAAGCGAGGTCTAGCTAATCTGCCCATTGTGATGTATGTCTTACAAATGCAAATACCTCCTGCCTGTTCTGTTATACCTTTGATCATTCTAACTGTGGGGTATGTCTCTTTCATGTATTGTTATGGTAAAGTATTTAAGGCGCAACTCTGTAACGCAATCTTTCTCTCTCTCAATCTGACTTCAACCCTGCTGCAGGACACAGACTGTGTGTCCCTTCTCTGAGAGCCGTGGGCTCGCTCCCGGCGCGCACGCACGGCGCCGGGAGAAGAGCTTTGTGACGGCGGTATGATTTAATAAAACCTGCTTAAAACCACAGCATCGCTGCTTATTTTTTCATGCCGCTGCAACTAACACTAAAGTAATTTTAAAAAAAATTAAAAAAATAAAAAATAAAAATTGTACTAAAAAACACCAACAACCACTAACAAAGACAGGTCATCAACAATGCTCCTCTGTTTAGTCTAGGCAATCCATTACATAAGTATACATATTATACATTCACCAGTTTGGAATTTACAAGGGCCACACACATCATTCACCTTCTTCTTCAAAAGTTATGTTTAAATTCTTTACATAATCAATGAAAGGTCTCCATATATTCTCAAACACGATTTCCTTTGATTTCAGTATGTATGTTATTCTTTCTAGTGGAAGGTTTGTTAACATCTGTCTTAACCACTGAGTCACATCTGGTCTATGAGTCTTTTTCCACAGTAGTGCAATACATTTTTTGGCGTTAAGCAAACTGAGGTCTATGAATGCTCTTTCACTCTTATTAAAGCTATGCTTTTCTGGATACAGACCCAACAAAAACAATTTAGGATTCAATATGATTTGTTTTGAAATTATTTTTTCAATTGTTACCCTCACCTCTTCCCAAAACATTCTAATTTTTCTACATTCCCATAAACGATGAAATAGGGTTCCTTTACTTTCCATACATTTTGTGCACGTATCTGGTATGTTTTTGTTATATCTATTTAACTCCACCGGTGTAACATACATCCACATTAACCATTTAAAATGTATCAATTTAAGACGTACATTTATTGATTTGGTTTGAGCTTATGTACAAGCCAATTCCCATTGTTCCTCTGAAATTTCAGTTTGCAGGTCTTCTTTCCAATAATTCAATCTTTTCTGTGAGTTTTCACTTGAAAATAGTGTCAATGAGTTATAAAACTCTGAAATAATATCCTTTCTCTTACTATCTTTCGTCAAAATTTTTTTCCAAGGATGAATAAGTAGGTCGGATGAGAGCATTATTTTGATTTGATCGAATAAAGTTCTTAAGCTGAAGATATTTTAAAAAATGTGTTCTATTAAGATTAAATTTGATCCTCAGTTCTTCAAAAGACATTATGTTATCTGAACATGACAGATATAAGTCTTGAATCTTTTGAATCCCTTTTAAATTCCATACTTTAAATACAGCATCCGCTCTCCCTGGTTTAAAATATTGATTACCCCATATTGGGCTAAATTGTGACAGTAAGTGTGGTTCTTTTAAATATTTTGTGGTTTCACACCATATTTTGATCATATGCTTTACAAATGGATTTTTAACTTGTTTCTGTAATTTTTTTGCCGAGTCTGAGTATATGAATATGGGAAGAGGTAAAGGTAAATTATATGATTCCATTTCAGTCCAGTGAGGGAGATCATTTGATGAAAAATAATATGTCATAGACCTCAGTTGTGCTGACCAGTAGTACAACATAAAGTTTGGACATTTCAGACCTCCACGATCAAATGGTAAATATAGTAAGGACAGGCGTAATCTAGCCTTCCTATTGTTCCATAAAAATTCCACTAACTTTTTTTTAATTCTTGAGAATAGATCTGAAGGTGGTGGTAAAGGAATGTATTGAAATAAATAAAGTATTTTGGGTAAAATATTACTTTTAAGTATATTGATTCTCCCGATCATCGACATTGGTAGTGACATCCATCTCTGAAGTAACTCATTAATGTCTGTCATTAAGGCTTCGTAGTTGGTACTGGCGACTGATTCTAGCTTAGGCACAATTTGGATTCCTAAATACTTAAACTGATTTACAACATTGAATTGATTTACCTCAGGAGCTGGGTGATTTCTCTGGGTCTCATTTAGCATTAATATTGAAGATTTAGTTTTATTTATTTTATATCCTGATATTTCCCCAAAATTCTTTATTAAATTCAACAAGGTCGGAATTGATTTTTTAAGATTCAACATAAACAAAATTATGTCATCGGCATACAGGGAGATTTTATGTTCTGTTGGTCCTACTTTAATTCCATATATTTGTGAATGTAAACGTACTGCCATCGCTAAAGGTTCAATTGCCATAGTAAACAGTAAAGGTGAAAGTGGACAGCCTTGTCGACATCCTCTATTGATATTTATTGATTTTGAAATATTGCTGTTTGTTAGGATTTCTGCTGTAGCATGATTGTATATTATCTGAACCCATTTTATGAAATTATTTCCAATTCCAAACCTTTGTAAAACTTCAAAAAGAAAGGGCCATTCGACCCTATCAAAGGCCTTTTCGGCGTCCAATGATAGGAGAGCTGTATCCGGTGCTTCTTTATTAGAATAGATAATATTAAAAAGTCTTCTTACATTATGGAAGCCTTGTCTTCCCTTTATAAAGCCATTCTGATCTCGGTTAATAATATTTGGTAATATTTCTTGTAGTCGTCTTGCTAAAATTTTACAGATTATCTTAAGGTCAGCATTTAATAGGCTTATTGGTCTCATATTTTCACATTTATTAGAGGGTTTACCTGGTTTTGGCAACAGTATAATTAAGGCATTATTCATGTATGGTGGTAAATTACTATTTTGAAATGCTTCTAAAACCATTTCCAAAAATGGTTTTATTAATTTATTCTTAAATTTTTTATAGAGGTCAACTGGAAGACCATCTGGTCCCGCACTTTTTCCTGATTTCATATTATCAATGGCTAGCCCAACTTCTTCTTGACTAATTTTAGACTCCAGTATCTCCTGTTATGACTCGCCGCTCATCAGCGGCGCCAGCCGCGCGCACACCTGCTCCTCGTCAGTGGCGAGGTATTTAATCCACTCTGCCCTGGGCTTTGGCCTGAAGCCGTCTCTCTACTTCGGCCCCTTTGCTACTACGGATCTCAAACCTACTAGCGAAGATATCCTAGGTAAGCTCCCCTTACCTCTCTCCTCTAGCATTCCCCTGTGCACAGGTGGACATCCCCAGCGGCGGACTTCATCACCTCGCCGTTGGCGCTACGCTGCTGCCACAGGTACCGCAGGTCGCTGTCTCCCGGGCTCCGCCCTTGTCGACGCCAGCCACCTGTCACAACCAAGTAAGCCAGCTATCATCATCATTTCCCTGTATTGGTGTGGTGCCCGTTACCCTTCTCCCTCTGCTCTCTCCACAGGGTTGCCCGGCTGTACGGCCTCCTGCCCCCGTGTCTGACGCAGACGCCACCACCAATACATTCTTATTCCACAGATACGCAGCCATACACTTCCCTGTTGCTAATAAAGCTGTTAAATCTATCCTGAGCCTGCGTGTGTGTCTCCTGGGCCGTGCGTTATGTCAGTACGGCTTCAGCAGAGCAGCTCGGCAGACAGCGGGCTCGCACGCCGTCTTTCCACCCTTGAGGCTCGGGTGGATTCAATAGCCTATCAGCAACAGGTGATATTAAATCAATTAATAAACATCACTAACCGATTAGACCGCTTGGACCCCCAGCAGCTGTTCCCCTCGGCTCGTCCGGGTGGCGTGGCTCCTGCGTGTCACGCCGCGCCATTCATCAGCGGCGCCACCTGCTCACGCACCTGCTACTCGTCAGCGGCGAGGGATAAAAGCCGCCTCGCCCTGAGCTTCGGCCTGAAGCCGTTAGACTTCATCGCCTTCAACGTGAAGCGTCAACCCTCTCTTCAGCGTCAAACTATTGGTAAGAAGATTCCTTCCCTTACCTCTCCCAGTCTGCTCCCCTGTGCACAGGTGGATTCCTCGGCGGCGGACAACTCCGTCCTTCGTCCTTCCTCGCTGCTGCACCGAGTCCTGCAGGTGACTGTCTCCCGGGGTTCCGTCCTTGTAGTGCCTGCCATCTGTCAAACTCAAGTAAGCTTCTCTCCCTCGCCTATTCTCCTCCTGTATTGGTGTGTGCCTGTCACCC
Source organism: Pholidichthys leucotaenia (assembly GCA_020510985.1). Taxonomy (NCBI): domain Eukaryota; kingdom Metazoa; phylum Chordata; class Actinopteri; order Cichliformes; family Pholidichthyidae; genus Pholidichthys; species Pholidichthys leucotaenia. The sequence goes on along the minus strand of CM035837.1, from coordinate 201,552,175 downwards.
TGTGTCTGTTCTCTCCCATAGGGTTGCCGGCTGAACGGTCTTCTGCCTCTGTGCCCGAAGCAGACGCCACCACCAATACATTAACATTCCACTGACACACACCCATACACCCCTGCTGTTAATAAACAGTTTGAACTACTCTGAACCTGTGTGTGTGCGTCTCCTGAGCCGAACGTTATGTCAGTACGGCTTCAGCAGAGCGGCTCGGCAGACGGCGGGCTCGCGCACCGGCTTACCACTCTCGAGGTTCGGGTGGATCAAATTGCTTATCAGCAGCAGGTGATTTTAAATCAACTTATTAACATCACTAACCGATTGGACCGCCTGGACCCCCAACAGCCGTTCCCCCCGGCTCACCAGGGTGGCGCAGCTCCTGCTGTCCCAGCGGCCGTCCAGCCGGCTCCTGCGGCACCGGTTCGGCTCACGCCGATTCCAACCCCTGCCCGCTTTAGCGGAAAGCTCGGCGGAGCGCGGGGGTTCATTATGCAGTGTGAGTCCGTATTCCACCGTGTGCCCGGAGACTTCCCCTCGGATCACAGCCGAATTGGCTACATAGGGAATCTCCTGGAGGGGCGCGCGTTAACTTGGACCTACGCCATTATGGCGAAGCCCAGTTACGCCACCCTCACCTATGACCAGTTCGTGGCACGCTTCCTGGAGGTCTTTGACCATTCCCGAACCGAGACGGTCCAAGTCGATCGGCTTCTCGCTCTCCAGCAGGGAAGCCGGTCGGCAGCGGACTATGCGGTTGACTACCGGGTAGCGGCGGAGGAACTGGGCTGGGACAAACGCTCCCTCTGTGGCCTGTTCCTCCGCAGCCTGAATGATGATCTGAGGGATGAACTGGCTGGTCGGGATATCCCTGGGACGCTAGCTGAGCTAACTTCTCTCGCCATCAGCTTGGATAACAGGCTGCGCGAGCGCTCCTCTGGGCGGAAGTCGTCTTCTTCTCGCCCTCGGGGAGCCTCGTCACGCCTGCCCCAAGCTCGCCCCCTGGCGACGCCGCCGCCATTGCACTCCGAGGAGTCGGAGCCGATGGTGACGGGCTGGACAAAGCTCTCCCCGGCAGAGAGACAACGCCGCCGTGAGTTGAATCTCTGCATGTACTGCGGGGATAATCAACACACGGTGGAGCTCTGTCCACATAAGCCAAACGGCAGGGTCCGCGAGTCACTGTAGGGGGCCTCGCGGACGTCAATCGGTTAAGTCCCCTCACCCAATTGAAGCTGCCCATCCGTTTTTGCCACAATCCCACTGGGCATCTCACCCACGCACTGGTGGATTCGGGTGCAGAAGGCAGCTTTATTTCACAAAGCCTGGCAACCCGTTTGGGCATTCGCTGTCAGGCACTGAAGAGTCCCATCTCCCTTGTTAATCTCTCCCGTGCCTCCCTTGGGAGAGTATCACACCAAACCATCCCCGTTCCGGTCATCATCTCGGGAAATCACCGGGAGGAGATGACCTTCTACGTCCTTCCCAACTCTGTGTCGCCCGTCATCCTGGGGTATCCCTGGCTTCGCCTTCACAACCCGGTCCTGGATTGGAAATCAGCTGGGATATCGGCATGGAGTACGTTCTGTATGGGCACCTGCCTTCAGTCCGCTGCCTGCTCTCCGTCCGCTCCTCCCCCCGCGACGGACGCTGCACCCCCGGACCTGTCCCTGGTGCCCCCAGAATTTCACGACCTGGGTATGGTGTTCAGTAAAGCGAAAGCTATGTCTCTCCCCCCTCATCGGCCCTATGACTGCGCCATCAACCTCCGCCAGGGGGCTCCCTTACCTTCTGGTCGCCTTTACAGCCTGTCTGCGCCGGAGAAGGAGACGATGAACGCCTACCTGAAGGAGTCATTGAGTGCTGGGATTATCCGCCCATCATCGTCACCCATGGGGGCAGGGTTCTTCTTCGTGGGAAAGAAGGATGGGTCCCTCCGCCCGTGTATCGACTACCGGGCCCTCAATAACATCACGGAGAAGGACCGTTACACCCTGCCTCTCATGGACACTGCTTTCCACTCCCTCCAGGGGGCGACCTGGTTCACCAAACTGGACCTACGCAGCGCTTACCACCTCGTCCGGATCCGGGAGGGAGATGAGTGGAAAACGGCCTTCCGTACCCCGAACGGCCACTTTGAATATCTGGTGATGCCGTTCGGGTTGACCAACGCTCCTGCAGTCTTCCAGCGCCTCATTAATGACGTCCTCCGGGACTTCATTGGCCTTTTTGAGTTCGTCTACCTGGACGATATTCTCATCTTCTCCAAGTCCAGGGATGAGCACCAGGTCCACGTGAGGCGGGTCCTCCAAAGGCTGCTGGAGAATCGTCTGTACGTTAAGGCAGAAAAGTGTGAATTTTACGCCAGGAGTACGTCCTTCCTGGGGTTCATCATCGCCCACGACAAGGTGCTCCCCGACCCAGAGAAGGTAAAGGTGGTGGTGGAATGGCCCACACCTGCATCCCGGAAACAGGTGCAGCAATTTGTTGGCTTCGCCAATTTCTACCGCCGCTTTGTCCCCAACTTCAGTGCCATCGTTGGACCACTGACCCACCTCACGTCCCCGAAGGTCCCGTTCCGGTGGACCGAAGAGGTCGCTGCCGCCTTTGAGGCGCTGAAGGCGGAATTCTCCTCCTCCCGGGTCCTTCGCCAGGTCGACCCCGCGCTGCAGTGCATCGTGGAGGTAGACGCTTCGGACACGGGAGTGGGAGCAGTGCTGTCCCAGCGGTCACCGGACGATGGCGCCAAACGGCCGTGCGCCTTCTTCTCCCGGCGCTTGTCCCCGGCGGAGAGAAACTACGATGTGGGGGACAGAGAGCTCTTGGCCATTAAGCTCGCCCTGCAGGAGTGGCGCCACTGGTTAGAGGGGGCGAACCTGCCGTTTGTGGTCCTCACGGACCACAAGAACTTGGAATACCTACGATCTGCCAAGCGCCTGAACGCCCGCCAGGCGCGCTGGTCCCTGTTCTTCGCCAGGTTCCAATTTTCCATCACCTTCAGGCCTGGCTCTAGGAACGTCCTGCCTGACGCCCTCTCCAGGCAGTTCGCCCCCGTGGAGTCGGAGGAGGCGCCCCACTCCATCCTGCCCAGGTCGTGAGTCGTGGGAGCCATCTCGTGGGACATCGAGAGCAAGATCCGGAAGGCACAGGAGGTGGAACCTGACCCTGGCGGCGGACCGGAGGGGAGGCTGTTCGTGCCATCCGCGGTCCGAGGAGAGGTCATCCACTGGCTCCACACCTCCAAGCTCACCTGTCACCCTGGCACCTCCCGGATGATAGATCTCCTCCAATGGTCCTTTTGGTGGCCAGGCCTGCGGAGGGATGCTGCCCGCTACGCCCGGGCTTGCCCAATCTGTGCCACCTGCAAGTCGGGAAACGCCCCTCCAGCGGGTCTGCTCCAGCCCCTGCCCGTCCCTGGCAGGCCCTGGTCGCACATCGCGCTGGATTTCGTCACCGGACTCCCTGTCTCCAACTCCTATGACACCATCCTGACCATCGTGGACCGCTTCTCCAAGGCCGTGCACTTCGTCCCCCTGCGAGGCCTCCCTACTGCCCTGGAGACGGCGGACCTCCTCGTCCAACACGTGGTCAGGCTGCATGGGATTCCGGTGGACGTGGTCTCGGACCGGGGCCCCCAGTTTTCATCTGAGGTTTGGAGGTCTTTCTGCAACGCCATCGGAGCCAAGGTGAGCCTCTCCTCCGGCCATCACCCCCAATCCAACGGGCAGTGTGAGAGGACCAACCAGGAGCTGGAGGCTGCGCTCCACTGTGTGTCCAGATCCAAACCCACGTCCTGGAGCAACCATCTTGCCTGGGTTGAATATGCCCACAACACCGCTCGCTCTTCTGCAACAGGGATGTCTCCCTTCAAAGCGTCCCTGGGTTACGACCCCCCGCTGTTTCCGGAGCAGGAGAGTGAAGTAACTGTCCCGTCAGTTAGGGCCCATCTCAGGCAGTTCCGCTCCACCTGGACCGCCGCGCGCCATGCGCTATTACGCACAGCGGAGCGCAACAGGACAGTGGCGGACCGGCGTAGAAGACCTGCCCTGGCGTACAGAGTTGGGCAGCTTGTTTACATTTCCACCCAGGACGTCACTCTAAAAGGTGAGAGGAGAAAGCTGGCACAGCGCTTCATGGGTCCCTATCCCATCACCCGGATCATCAACCCGGTGGCTGTGCGCGTGGCTATTCCCCCCTCCCTCCGCATTCATCCTACTTTCCACGTGTCGAAGGTGAAACTGGCAGTTACTGACCCCCTTTGCCCTCCTCCTGCGGCGCAACCCGCGCCCCGGATGATTGGTGGCCATCCGGCCTGGTCCGCCTCCTCCATCCTGGACTCCCGGCGCCGGGGTCGTGGGTTGCAATACTTGGTGGACTGGGAGGGCTATGGGCCCGAGCATCGACAGTGGGTGCCCCCGTCGTTTGTGTTGGACCCATCGCTCATCGCGGACTTCCACCGAGCGCACCCGGATAAGCCATCGCCAGGAGGCGCTGCTAGAGGGGGGAGTACTGTCACGCCGCGCCATTCATCAGCGGCGCCACCTGCTCACACACCTGCTACTCGTCAGCGGCGAGGGATAAAAGCCGCCTCGCCCTGAGCTTCGGCCTGAAGCCGTTAGACTTCATCGCCTTCAACGTGAAGCGTCAACCCTCTCTTCAGCGTCAAACTATTGGTAAGAAGATTCCTTCCCTTACCTCTCCCAGTCTGCTCCCCTGTGCACAGGTGGATTCCTCGGCGGCGGACAACTCCGTCCTTCGTCCTTCCTCGCTGCTGCACCGAGTCCTGCAGGTGACTGTCTCCCGGGGTTCCGTCCTTGTAGTGCCTGCCATCTGTCAAACTCAAGTAAGCTTCTCTCCCTCGCCTATTCTCCTCCTGTATTGGTGTGTGCCTGTCACCCTGTGTCTGTTCTCTCCCATAGGGTTGCCGGCTGAACGGTCTTCTGCCTCTGTGCCCGAAGCAGACGCCACCACCAATACATTAACATTCCACTGACACACACCCATACACCCCTGCTGTTAATAAACAGTTTGAACTACTCTGAACCTGTGTGTGTGCGTCTCCTGAGCCGAACGTTATGTCACTGCGGCTCCGGTGGCTGTCCAGCCTGCTCCGGGTACGCCAACACGGCTCACACCAATCCCCACTCCGGCTCGCTTCAGCGGTAAGCTGGGTGGAGCTCAGGGTTTTATTATGCAGTGTGAGTCCGTGTTTCTTCGCGTTCCCGGAGATTTTCCCTCAGACCATAGCAGAATTGGCTATATAGGAAATCTCCTTGAGGGTCGTGCGCTTACCTGGGCTTACGCCATTATGGTGAAGCCCAGCTACGCTACCCTCACCTATGGCCAGTTCGTGCGACAATTTCTGGAAGTGTTCGATCATTCGCGTTTGGACAGTGTCCAGGTCGACCGTCTTCTCGGACTCCAACAGGGGAGCCGATCGGCGGCCGAATACGCGATCGACTTCCGGGTTACCGCGGAGGAAGTTGGCTGGGAAGAGCGCGCGCTCTGCGGCATCTTCCTCCGCAGTCTAAACTCCGGTCTGAGGGATGAGCTGGCTGGGCGGGATACCCCGGAGACGCTGGCGGAGCTGATTTCCCTCACCATCAGCTTGGATAACAGGCTGCGCGAGCGCACCTCCGAGCGGAAGCAGTCTTCTCGCTCGCGGGGTGTCTCTGCACGTCTGCCCCAAGCTCGCCACCTGGCGTTACCGCTGCCGGAGGTCTCCGAGGAGTCGGAGCCAATGGTGACGGGCCGGACAAAGCTCCCCCTGGCGGAGAAACAGCGCTGTCGTGACCTGGGCCTCTGCATGTATTGCGGAGGTAGCCAGCACACGGTGGAGAGTTGTCCAGAGAAGCCAAACGAGGTGGTCCGTGAGTCACTGTAGGGGGCCTCGCGAACGCTAATTGGTTAAATCCCCTCACACATTTGACGCTGCCCATCCGCTTCTGTCACAACCTCACTGGGCATCTCACACATGCACTGGTGGATTCAGGCGCGGAGGGTAGCTTTATTTCACAAAGCCTGGCAACCCGACTGGGCATCCACTGTCACCCCCTTGATACTCCTCTCGCCCTGGTTAATCTCTCCCGAGTTTCCCTGGGAAAGGTAACTCACCAAACATCCCCTGTCCCGGTGATCATCTCTGGAAACCATCGGGAGGATATCTCCTTTTACGTCCTGCCCACCTCAGTAACACCTGTCATCCTCGGTTATCCCTGGCTCCGCCTCCACAACCCCGCCTTGGACTGGAAGACTGGGAAGGTTTCAGCGTGGAGCACCTTCTGCATGGGTACCTGCCTTCAATCCACGGCCTGCGCCCCGTCCTCGCCTCCCACAGCTCAGGACACCGCGCCCCCGGATCTCACCCTAGTGCCCTCAGAGTTCCACGACCTGGGTGCCGTTTTCAATAAATCCAAGGCGATGTCTCTACCTCCTCACCGGCCCTACGACTGCGCCATTAACATCCGCCAGGGGGCGCCCTTACCCTCAGGACGCCTCTACAGTCTGTCAGCGCCGGAGAAGAAGGCAATGAACAGCTACTTAAAGGAGTCGCTCAGTGCTGGGATTATCCGACCGTCCTCCTCTCCAGTAGGTGCAGGGTTCTTCTTCGTTGGAAAGAAGGACGGATCTCTTCATCCTTGTATCAACTATCGGGCTCTCAACGATATCACGGAGAAGGACCGGTACACCCTGCCCCTTATGGACACTGCCTTCCACTCCCTCCAGGGGGTGACCTGGTTTACTAAGCTGGATCTCCGCAGCGCTTACCACCTCGTCCGGATCCGGGAGGGAGATGAGTGGAAAACCGCCTTCCGAACCCCAAACGGGCATTTTGAATATCTCGTGATGCCGTTTGGGTTGACCAACGCTCCAGCCGTCTTTCAGCACCTCATCAATGACGTCCTCCGGGACTTCATCGGCCTGTTCGTATTCGTCTACCTGGACGACATTCTCATCTTCTCCAGGTCCAGGGATGAATACCGGGTCCACGTGAGGCGGGTCCTGCAGAGACTGCTGGAGAACCGTCTGTACATCAAGGCGGAGAAATGTGAATTCTACGCCAAAACAATTTCCTTCCTGGGGTTCGTCATCTCCCATGACCAGGTGCTTCCGGACCCAGCGAAGATCAAAGCAGTGGTGGATTGGCCCACACCAACCTCTCGAAAGCAGGTTCAGCAGTTCATCGAGTTCGCCAATTTCTACCGCCGCTTTGTCCCGAACTTTGGAGCCATCGTTGGACCCCTGACCCGCCTCACCTCTCCTAAGACCCCGTTCCGGTGGACTGAAGAGGCCGCTTCGGCCTTCCAGGCGCTGAAGACGGAGTTCTCCTCCTCCCGGGTCCTCAGCCAGGTCGATCCCACGCTGCAGTGCATTGTGGAGGTGGACGCTTCGGACATGGGGGTGGAGGCAGTGTTGTCCCAGCGGTCCCCAGCCAATGGAGTCAAGCGACCCTGCGCCTTCTTCTCTCGGCGCCTGTCCCCGGCGGAACGAAATTACGACGTGGGGGACAGAGAGCTTCTTGCCATCAAGCTGCCCCCTCCACTGGCTGGAGGTGGCAGCCTTGCCTTTTGTGGTCCTCACTGACCACAAGAACCTGGAGTACCTGAGATCTGCCAAGCGTCTGAACGCCCGCCAGGCGCGTTGGTCCCTGTTCTTTGCAAGGTTTAAGTTCAGCATCACATATAGGCCTGGCTCCAAGAACGGCCTACCCGACGCCCTCTCCAGGCAATTTGTCCCGGAGGCCGCAGATGACGTTGCTCATACCATCTTGCCCAGGTCGTGCGTCGTGGGGGCTGTTACATGGGACATAGAAGACAAGATCCGGAGGGCGCAGGAATTGGAACCGGACCCTGGCGGCGGACCGGAGGGGAGGCTCTTCGTTCCATCTGCCGTCCGGGGGGATGTTATACACTGGCTCCATACCTCCAAGCTCACCTGCCATCCTGGAGCTTCACGGATGATCGACCTTCTCCAGCGATCCTTTTGGTGGCCAGGTCTGCGGAAGGATGCCGCCCGTTACGTCCGGGCCTGCCCCGTCTGTGCTGCCAATAAGTCAGGTAACGCCCCCCCTGCGGGTCTGCTCCAGCCCCTGCCCGTCCCTGGTAGGCCCTGGTCGCACATCGCTCTGGACTTCGTCACCGGGCTCCCTGTCTCCAACAACTTTGACACAGTTCTGACCATCGTTGACCGTTTTTCCAAGGCCGCCCACTTCGTGCCCCTACGTGGACTTCCCTCAGCCTTGGAGACGCGGACCTCCTCATCCAGCACGTGGTCAGACTGCATGGAATCCCGGTCGACGTGGTCTCCGACCGCGGCCCCCAGTTTTCTTCGGACGTCTGGAGGTCATTTTGCAACGCCCTGGGAGCCAAGGTAAGCCTCTCCCCCGGCCATCACCCCCAGTCTAACGGGCAGTGTGAGCGGACAAACCAGGAGCTGGAGGCTACGCTCCGCTGCATAACTTCTTCTAAACCCACGTCCTGGAGTTCTCACCTCGCCTGGGTGGAGTACGTCCACAACACGGCCATCGGGATGTCGCCCTTTAAAGCATCCTTGGGCTATGATCCACCCCTGTTCCCCGCGCAGGAGGGCGAGTTGGCTGTCCCCTCTGTCCAGGCACATCTGAGGCGGTGCCGTTCCCTTTGGTCTGCGGCGCGTAATGCTCTTTTACACACGGCGGAGCGCAATAAGTCTACGGCGGACCGACATAGGAGACCTGCACCTGCCTACCAGGTGGGACAGCAAGTTTGGGTATCCACACAGGACGTAAACCTAAAGGGTGAGAGGAGAAAGCTGGCTCAACGGTTCATGGGCCCTTATCCCATAACCAGGATCATCAACCCGGTGGCTGTACGTGTGGCTATTCCCTCCTCCCTCCGCATCCATTCCACCTTCCACGTCTCCAAAATCAAACCGGTGGTCTCTGACCCCCTCTGCCCTCCACCTGCGGCGCACCCCGCTCCCCGGATGATTGGTGGCCATCCGGCCTGGACCGTCGCTGACATCTTGGACGCCCGACGCCGGGGTCGCGGATTGCAGTATCTGGTGGATTGGGAGGGCTATGGACCCGAGTGGAGACAGTGGGTGCCTTCCTCGCTGGTGTTGGACCGGTCACTCATTTCTGAGTTTCATCGAGCGCACCCGGAAAAACCATCGCCAGGAGGCGCTGCTAGAGGGGGGAGTACTGTTATGACTCGCCGCTCATCAGCGGCGCCAGCCGCGCGCACACCTGCTCCTCGTCAGTGGCGAGGTATTTAATCCACTCTGCCCTGGGCTTCGGCCTGAAGCCGTCTCTCTACTTCGGCCCCTTTGCTACTACGGATCTCAAACCTACTAGTGAAGATATCCTGGGTAAGCTCCCCTTACCTCTCTCCTCTAGCATTCCCCTGTGCACAGGTGGACATCCCCAGTGGCGGACTTCATCACCTCGCCGTTGGCTCTACGCTGCTGCCACAGGTACCGCAGGTCGCTGTCTCCCGGGCTCCGCCCTTGTCGACGCCAGCCACCTGTCACAACCAAGTAAGCCAGCTATCATCATCATTTCCCTGTATTGGTGAGGTGCCCGTTACCCTTCTCCCTCTGCTCTCTCCACAGGGTTGTCCGGCTGTACGGCCTCCTGCCCCCGTGCCTGACGCAGACGCCACCACCAATACATTCTTATTCCACAGACACGCAGCCATACACTTCCCTGTTGCTAATAAAGCTGTTAAATCTATCCTGAGCCTGCGTGTGTGTCTCCTGGGCCGTGCGTTATGTCATCTCCCTGTTTTCATTTGGAATACACGGTATAGATAATCCGTCCAAAAACCCATTTAGTTTTGTTAAGTCAGTTTCATTTTTTGTATTATATAATTTTTCACAATAATCTCTAAAGGCACTATTAATTTCTAAAGGATCTACAACTGGCTGTCCGTTACTTATAATACTGGTAATTGGTGTTTTAAATTCTAATTGTTTAATCTGCCATGCCAATAATTTTCCTGATTTTTCACCTTGTTCATAAAAAGATTGCTTCAATCTTAGAAGACTCGAGGCAGCTCTATTCGCTGATTTTTTGTCATATTCAGCTCTCAGAATCAGTAATTCGTTCTCTAACTTTGGGTCACTTCCTGCATACACTTTTTCTTGAAGAATTTTTATTTTATGTTCCAATTGGACTCTTTCCTCTCGAGTCTTCTTAGATTTTGAACCTGTATAACTAATAATATGCCCCCTAATAAAAGCTTTGAAAGCCTCCCACTTTATACATGCTGATGTTTGTGTAGTATTGATATCAAAGAACTCATCTATCTGTTTTTCTATGTACTTAACAAATTCCTCATCCTGAAGCCATTTATGCTGAAATTGCCACCTACCTGGTTCCTTTGTCAATTTCTTATCTACATATATTAGACAGCAGGGTGCATGATCAGAGATCACAATATTATCATAGAAGCAGTTTTGAATCTTGGACCTTAATTCTGTGGAGATCAAAAAATAGTCAATACGTGAGAATGTCTTGTAGGTATTAGAATAACAAGAATAGGCTTTAACTTGTGGTTTCATTTCTCTCCATATATCTAGCAATCTCAATTCTTTCATAAAATGATTAATGATCATCCTGCATCCATTGTGCGTACAGTCTAGTCCTGTTGATCTATCTATACCGGGATTCAATGTGCAATTAAAATCCCCTGCTATTATATGTTGCCCTGTAAGTGAAGATAAAATAAGGAATAAATTAGTAAAGAAATTTTGATCATCTATATTGGGACCGTATAAGTTCACCAAATTTATATTTTCTAATAACAAAGATCCTTGAATGATTAGATATCTTCCAAATTTGTCTCCAATTACATTTTTCACTTGAAATGGGACTGATTTATGTATGAGAGTCATAACTCCCCTGGCTTGGGATGAAAATGATGAGGTGAATACACTTCCTTGCCATCTTCTCCTAATTCTTTTTACATCCTCCTCTATTAGATGAGTTTCTTGTAAAAACACAATTTTTGAACCCATTGTAGCGCCCGTGTATTTGTGACTACATATGTTTAAGCATAAAGGAGATGCTGAGATTACATATGGGGTTTGACCTCACGACCGAAGGGGACAATAGATCTGGACCACCTGTGAGGAACAACAAGAGGACAGGGGTACGATGAAAGGACTTCCCGACCCCCTGGAGACAGGTGGGGGACTGAAGGTCTGAAGGGGGAAGAAATGTCAATAAAGGGTTTTGACGGGGATACGTGATTCTTCCTTTGTGTGAATACTTGGAGTGAAAAGCCTTTGTGAGAAATGGTATAAATGTGAGGCTTGGATGTAGCTCAGTCTCTTTGCTCGTTTGAGAGAGAAGGCTGGGGATGATGTGATGCTTGAATAAACCTGAATTAAAAAGCAATTCAGCTTCTTTATTCCACGCTCCCCACATTGGTGACCCAGTGACGTGGAGAATGCCTGGAGAGGGTCTCCGCGTTCCGGACTCGCTGGAGTCTGCCCTAGCGAGCGCCGTAGCCGTCAAACTGCCAGAATTCTGGCAGGACAACCCACAGTCGTGGTTCCTACAAGCGGAGTCACAGTTCGCACTCGCAGGGGTAACGGCGGATGACACTAAGTTTCACCATGTCATCGCTAGGCTCGACAACCGCACAGCCCGGTGCGTGCGGAGCTTGGTACAGCAGCTGCCCGCCCGCGACAAATACAGCAGGTTGAAAGCTGCCCTCACCAAGTTTTTCACGCCCTCAGCCGAAGAGAGGGCTAGGAGGCTCCTGGCTTTGCTCAACCAAGGATGACACAGAGAGTCATGTTGATGATGACAGAGAGTGAGAGTGAATGAAGGGAAGGAATAAATGTGTTTGTTTATAGTGAGTGACGGAGGGAGGAAGGCCTGAAATAGGCAAATGTGAGTTATGTTATATGTGTTAAATGTGAGTCAGGCTGTTATATTTGTGTATTTATAATATTTATAATATTTATGTTAAATGTGAGTCAGGCTGTTATATTTGTGTATTTATAATATTTATAATATTTATAATTGTGTATTTATAATTTTTCTGCATTGATGTATGTGGTTATTGTGTATATTTTTTATCTTGATTCTTTTTTCTAAAGCCCATCCAAGGACAAGAGTTGCAAATTAGCTAATAGCTATACACTCTATGTGCAACACATCAGATTGATTGTCTTTGATTAATTGTCTATGTTTATTGCACTGTCCCTGTCAAATAAACTAATCTACTACTACTACAGTCCAGGCGCCCTAATGGAAGACATGCTGCAGCTGAGGGGGTCAGACAACGATGATTTCCTCTTCAAATACATCGTCCTAACTAACCTCCCGACGCACATGAGAGGAACACTGTCTGGCGTACGTTGTGAGAGCCAGGAGGATTTCCGGGAGCTGGCCCAGGAGGCAGAGAGGCTCCTGGACGCCTGCGGCGAGCAGACGACGGCAGCGCCGACCCAAGGCAGCGGTGAGCCAGAGGCAGCAAACCCAACCCTGCCAACAACGGCAGCAGCGTGGCCTCGACGCGGTGGAAGTGATGGTTCAGTGGCAGAGGCGCAGCCCCAACGCAGCGGAGGAGAGGATCTCTGCTTTTACCATCGGAGGTTCGCCGAGAGGGCGCACAGGTGTGTGCCACCATGCAGCTTCAGGAGTTCGGGAAACGGCAAGACCGAGGGTCGTTAGCAGCTTCGACTCTCGGCGAAAACAGCAAGCTGCTCTACATTACAGATGCGTGCTCCGGGCGGGAGTTCCTCATAGACACCGGAGCCCAAGTGAGTTTCATCACCCCAACCTATGCTGACCGGTTGGCTGGACCCCGTGGTAGTGGAGCGACGGCGGCAAACGGCTCGAGCATCAACACCTACGGGAAAAGGACTTTGTCTCTACGCTTACATGGCCGCACGTATGAATGGACTTTTGTGATAGCGGTGGTGAGTTTCAACATGTTGGGGGCTGATTTTTTGTGCTCACATGGTCTGTTAGTTGATCTGGCCAATAGGCGGCTGGTAAATGCACTCTCTTTCTACTCTCTCCCCTGTTCAGCTCGAGTGTCCCCGCCACCAGTACAGACCAACGTCGCTACAGCAGGTGATAAGTTCCACACACTCCTCACCCAGTTTCCAGCACTCACAGTACCCACTTTTTCAGCAACGGTCGCGAAACACGGGGTGGAGCATTTTATAACTACAGCTGGCCCCCCCGTCTTTGCGAAGGCTCGGCGCTTGGATGCTGCCAAGCTCTCCATAGCGCGCGAGGAGTTCGCCAGCCTGGAGAGGCTGGGCATTCTTCGCCGTTCGAAAAGCCCATGGGCTTTGCCGCTCCATATGGTCCCGAAAGCTGACGGCTCCTGGAGACCGTGTGGCGATTATCGCGGACTAAACAACGCCACAGCACATGATCGCTACCCCATCCCACACATCCAGGATTTTTCAATACATCTGGCGGGGGTGCGCATTTTTTCAAAAATAGACCTGGTTCGCGGCTACCATCAGGTTCCAGTCCGACCTGAGGACATTCCTAAAACAGCGGTAATAACCCCGTTCGGGCTTTTTGAGTTTCTACGCATGCCGTTTGGTCTTAAAGGGGCAGCGCAAACGTTCCAACGGATAATGGACGCCGTGTTACACGATCTCCCGTTTGTGTTTGTCTACCTCGACGACATTTTGGTCGCCAGTATTTCAGAGGAAGAACACGAAAAACACCTCACTGCGGTTTTTAGGAGGTTGGGAGAGCACGGTTTAATAATTAATCCAGCCAAGTGCCAGTTCGGCATCGCGCAGATTGATTTTTTGGGCCACCGCGTTTCCCCAGAAGGGGCAGTTCCGTTACCGGATAAGGTGCGCGCAGTGGCGGATTTTCCCCGACCACAAACGGTCAAGTCATTGCAGGAATTTTTAGGGATGGTGAATTTTTATAACCGTTTCCTGCCCCACGCAGTGCAGCTCATGCAGCCATTATACGCCGCGCTAAAAAAACAAAAACCATCCAATACTATCAAGTGGTCCCCAGAGCGGGAGCGCGCGTTCACGGAGGTAAAAAAAGCTTTGGCTGACGCTGCGCTCCTAGCTCATCCTGACCCATCGGCACAAATCGCGCTAACGACCGACGCATCAGAGGTGGCCATAGGGGCCGTGATAGAACAGCAGGTTGCCGGGGTTTGGCAGCCGCTGGCTTTCTTCAGCAAATCCTTGAGCGAGGCCGAGCGAAAATACAGTGCGTTTGACAGGGAGCTGTTGGCGCTTCATTTGGCTAGTCACCATTTCCAGTTCTGGCTGGAAGGGCGGCGTTTCACCGCTTTCGTGGACCACAAGCCGCTCACGTATGCGATGTCCAAAATTTCAGATCAGTGGTCGGGCCGGCAGCAGAGGCAGCTGGCCGCAATTTCGGAATTTACCACTGACATTCGACACGTAGCGGGTAAACTCAACGTAGTAGCAGACTGCCTCTCGCGGGCGGTCACGGCACCGGCGCGCGCAGAGGCAGATTACCCCACCGCGGCCGCGCAGCAAAGTAGCAGCGCGGGAGCGCGCGCGGCCCCAGTTCACGTGGGGATAGACTATGCAGCCATGTCAGCGGAGCAGGGTGCAGATGCGGACGTGCGCGCGCTCCAGTCTGGATCAACAGGGTTAAGGCTGGAGAGCAGATGCTTGCAAACCGGTACACCCCCCTTAATCTGCGATGTGTCGACCGGGTGCCCACGCCCAGTGGTCCTGGCCGCGTGGCGCCGCCGCGTTTTTGACTCGGTCCACTCCTTGGCACACCCAGGAGTGCGCGCTTCGGTGAAAATGGTAGTGGAAAAGTTTGTTTGGCCGAGCCTGCGCAAGCACGTGAAGGAGTGGGCAAAGGCCTGCATGTCCTGTCAGCGGGCTAAAATTCACAAGCACACGAGAGCCCCTTTAGAACCGTTTCACATCCCGGCCAGGAGATTCGACCACGTGCATGTTGACCCCGTGGGCCCCCTACCGTCATCGCAGGGGTTCACACATCTTTTGACAATGGTGGACCGAACCACACGTTGGCCGGAAGTGGTCCCACTGGCATCGACCACGGCTGCGGAGGTGGCTCCCGCTTTTTTAACGGCCTGGGTAGCGCGTTTTGGGGTTCCGTCGGATATTACGTCCGATAGAGGACCTCAATTTGTCTCTGAGCTTTGGTCAGCGATGGCCAGCGGCTTAGGAGCAAAAATTCACCGCACTACCTCTTATCACCCTCAGGCTGATGGTTTATGCTAGCGTTTTCATAGGTCTTTGAAGGCAGCCCTCAGAGCGTCACTCACAGATGCAGATTGGGTAAACAAACTACCATGGGTTTTATTAGGGTTGCGTTCTGCGCCCAAGGAGGATTTAGATGCCTCCCCAGCGGAGTTAGTGTTCGCATAACTTCTCAGGCTGCCAGGCGAGTTTTTACCAGAACACCCGGAGCCAACCCACCTCCCGGCTCTTGGGCCACTAGTCGGCACGGGAGCGGACATGCTCCCGGGCCCCGTTCATCATGCTTTTCCACGCGTTTTCGTTCCCAAAGCTTTAAAAAATGCTGAGTTCGTTTTTGTCAAGCACGAGGCTTTAAGATCAACCCTCAGACCGCCATATGATGGGCCATATAGAGTGCTGGAGACAGGTGATAAGCATTTTGTGCTGGATTTGGGAAACAGAAAAGAGACAGTTAGTATTGACAGACTGAAACCTGCTTTTGTGATGAATGATGAGTCTGTACGAGTAGCGAGGGCACCTCGACGCGACAGACCCCCCAGGGGAGGCGTCAAATAACCACTCTCTTCCTCAGTCAACAGAGCCTTTGCAGAAGGGCGCCGCAGAGAAGCTGAGACCAGCTTACAGCACATTCGGAAGATGGTTGAAGCCCAGGCAGCGCACAGACTGAGTGTTTGATGTTTGATGTACTGTTGATGGTAGCATGTTTGCTGAATTTTAATACATTGTCCATTCTTCGTCGTTTGGGGGGGGGGGTTGTAGCGCCCCTGTATTTGTGACTACATATGTTTAAGCATAAAGGAGATGCTGAGATTACATATGGGGTTTGACCTCACGACCGAAGGGGACAATAGATCTGGACCACCTGTGAGGAACAACAAGAGGACGGGGGTACGATGAAAGGACTTCCCAACCCCCTGGAGACAGGTGGGGGACTGAAGGTCTGAAGGGGGAAGAAATGTCAATAAAGGGTTTTGACGGGGTTACGTGATTCTTCCTTTGTGTGAATACTTGGAGTGAAAAGCCTTTGTGAGAAATGGTATAAATGTGAGGCTTGGATGTAGCTCAGTCCCTTTGCTCGTTTGAGAGAGAAGGCCGGGGATGATGTGATGCTTGAATAAACCTGAATTAAAAAGCAATTCAGCTTCTTTATTCCACGCTCCCCACACCCATGTCTTTTATTTTATTCATAACTTGTTTAAGTTTTTTTAAATTTTGTAGACCTCTGCAATTCCATGAGGTTAAATTGAGATTAACGCTTTGGTCTATGATCAATAAGGAGTTTGAGATTACCTCGCAATGTAAACATGCTCACACAGAGAAGCAAAAACATGAGTGGTTGAACATTCATCCTACAAACTACACACAAACAAATTCCCCCTTCCCACATTCGTGGTAATCCCCCCAAAATCCCAAAAAAAAAATTTCGTCTCCCGCTATAGCCATTGACTGCTCCACACCCGCGAGGATCAGTCAAAACCACTCTTTCTTTCTCCTCTCAATCACCCTAACTCTACTGCTTTTAATGACATACCATTAACTCTCTTCTGTAGTTTTCCAACTTAACTCCTAAATTTTATAGCAACTTTGTACATCATAGGGTTTTTTTTAATATATAATACAATCTATATTTTGTAAACTTGCTATATGCTTCAGATCAGTCAGATGCCTGTGCAAATGCTTAAATATTCTACCTTATATTTTGTTCATGCTTAGCTCCCACCAGTCTCTTCTTGGATCTTCTTGATGAACTCCTGCGCCTCCTCAGGGGTCTTGAAGATGTGGGTTCTGCCCTTATATGTGACGAGCAGTCTTGCAGGATAAATCACTCCATGACGAATCCCAAGGTTGCGCAGCTCTTTACGGGCGGGGTCGAACTGTTTCCTTAATTGTTGGATTCCTGTGGCCAAATCTGGGTAGAACCGCACCTGTTGATCCTGGTATTTAATTTCTCCTTTGGCTCGCGCCGCGTTGGAGATCGTCATCCTGTCTCTGTAGCTGAGGAACTTCATAATCAGCGTCCTCAGTGATACCTTGTTATCTCTCGGTGGGCCAATTCGGTGGGCGCTTTCTAAGACGACTGATGACTGCAGCTCCGCGTTGTTCAGCGCTTCTGGGATCCACTTTTCCAAAAAGGAACATGGATCCAGACCCTCCGTTCTCTCTGGGAGACCCACCAGCCTCAGGTTGTTCCGTCTCGACTGGGATTCTAAATCCAGAACATTATCTTCCAGACGTTTATTTTTTAATTCCAATGTGCGCACCTTTAATTGTAGGCTGGAGACGTCATCCTCAGCGCTGGAAATTCGGAGCTCCACCTGCGAAACTTGTTCCATACAGTCGCTTAATTCCTTTCTCATTCCCTCAGTCACTGCCATAATCCCATCAAATTTAGAGGAAAAGTCTGCTCTCATTGAACAAATGGCAGCGAGCACCGCACCTGTGCCGTCGCCAGTAGTCACCGCTCCTCCGCTAGCTTCCTCCACCATATTTGGGGATTTTTCTGCTTCGTCACGGACGTGAAAGTCCGTTAACTTGGACTGTTTCGGCGATTCAGTTTTTCCTCCACCTGATTTCCCAGCCTTAGGCTTTACCGGCATGTCCTCGCCCAAACGTTGGGATAGGTTTTGTTCCAATTGAGAGAGTTATTTGCCGATTTTTTTTTTTTTTAGGAGCAAAGTAGAGTGAAGCACGTCCTTCTACGTGGCGGCCATAACTGGAAGTCAGAAAGATGTATTGTTACTTGTAATTAAATGCAGTGTGTCTGTGAGCTTTGAAGGTCCTGGACATATAAAGGACGTTTTTTTTCCTCTTTCTGTTTTGCTGATGTTGGAAGATGTAAATAAACCTGACTCGTGAGATAAACTCTGCCTCGTCATTTTCACATCCCCCCACTGGTGACCCTAAGACGTATCATGGATGAAAGAAATTCCCCCGGGCCAGCCGAGTCAGGAGCTCCCAGCCAAGCGTATGCCGCTACCATCCAGCTACCGGACTTTTGGCAGGACAACCCGCGCTCCTGGTTCCACTTGGTCGAAGCACAGTGCGCCCTCCGGGGGATAACGGTAGATGACACGAAGTTCTACCATGTGATCGCAAAGCTCGACAACCGCACGGCTCGACATGTGCAGAGCCTACTGGAACGGCCACCTGCCAACGACAAATACGGCGGGTTGAAGGCTGCGCTTATCCAGCGTTTCACCCTCTCAGTCGAAGAGAGAGTGGAGAGGCTCCTGGCTCTGAACGACTTGGCAGATGGCACGCCCATTGACCTGATGGAGAACATGCTGAGGTTGAGAGGCTCAGACGGTGATGACTTCCTCTTCACCCACATTTTCCTCAGGACCCTACCGTCGGCCACAAGAGCGACCCTGGCCAGTTCGCCGTTGTTGGGCCAGCGGGACTTCCGCGCGCTGGCCCAGGAGGCGCACCGGATTCTCAACGCCAGCAAATAGCGCGCGGCCACCGCGGCAGCGACGGAGTTTGGCGCGACGGCCGGAGATGGCGGGGGGCCGGAGACGGCGGTAGCAGACCCACCGACGACGGCGGCGGCGGGGGCCAAGGATCGCAAAGGAGACACCCTCTGTTTCTACCATCGCCGCTTTGCAGAGAAGGCATGCAAATGTATACCACCGTGCCAGTTCAAGCGCTCGGGAAACGCCAAGACCGGGGGTTGGTAGCAGCTGCGGCCCTCGGGGAGGAGAACAAGCTGCTCTACTTGAAGGATGCGCGCTCGGGGAGGCAATTCCTCGTGGACACAGGCTCCCAAGTGAGTTTCATCACACCTTCCTCCGCTGACCGGCTGGCGGTTCCCAGAGGTCAGAGGTTCAGCAGCGAACAGCTTGGAGATTAAGACCTTTGGTGAGAGGGCTCTGCTTCTGTCCCTACACGGCCGTACATTTGAGTGGACTTTTGTAATAGCTGCAGTGAATTTCAATATGTTGGGGGCTGATTTTCTGTGCTCACATAGTTTGTTGGTTGATCTTGCTAACAGGCGCCTGGTTAATGCACTTTCTTTTTATTCTATTCCCTGTACAGCCCGAGTGACCCCGCCAACAGCACAAGCCAACGTCACAACTGCAAGCGGTAAGTTCCTCACACTGCTCACTCAGTTCCCAGCACTCACGGTTCCCACATTTTCAGCAACCGTCGCTAAACACGGGGTGGAACATTTTATTACTACCACCGGACCGGCCGTTTTTGCAAAAGCTCGGCACTTGGATTCAGCTAAACTGACCATAGCGCGCGAGGAGTTCGCCAACCTGGAAAGGTTGGGCATCATCAGGCGTTTGAACAGCCCATGGGCTTCCCCACTGCACATGGTCCCGAAAGCTGACGGCCTTGCGGAGATTTCCGCAGGTTGAACAACGCCACTGCACACGACCGCTACCCAATCCCGCATATCCAAGATTTTTCCATTCATTTGGCGGGGGCGCGCGTTTTTTTCTAAGATAGACTTGGTCCGCGGTTACCACCAAGTCCCAGTGCGTGCTGAGGACATACCTAAAACAGCGGTAATAACTCAGTTCGGTCTATTCAAGTTTTTGCGCATGCCATTTGGGCTTAAAGGCGCTGCGCAGACGTTCCAACGCATGATGGACGCGGTGTTGCGCTATCTCCCCTTCGTATTCGTCTACCTGGACGACATCTTAGTAGCCAGCACGTCCGAAGACGAACACGAAAACCACCTCACGGCGGTTTTCCGGAGGTTGGGAGAGCACGGTTTAATAATCAACCCAGCGAAGTGTCAGTTCGGGGTGACGCAGATTATTTTTTGGGGCATCGCGTCTCTCCAGAAGGAGCGGTTCCGCTGCCTGACAAAGTGCGCGCGGTAGCAAATTTTCCCCAGCCACAAACGGTCAAGGCGTTACAGGACTTTTTGGGAATGGTGAATTTTTGTAACCGTTTCCTCCCCCGCGCAGCGCAGCTCATGCAACCATTGTATGCCGCACTCAAAAAACAAAAACCCCAAAATAAGATCGAATGGTCTCCGGAGCGAGAGCGAGCATTCTCGGAGGTCAAAACAGCCCTGGCAAACGCTGCGTTGTTAGCGCATCCAGACACAACAGCCCGCATAGCGCTCACTACTGACGCGTCAGAGGTGGCCATAGGGGCGGTCGTGGAGCAGCATGTAGCCGGGGCTTGGCAGCTGCTCACCTTTTTCAGCAGGACATTGCGCGATAGTGAACGAAAATACAGCGCATTCGATAGGGAGTTGTTAGCTCTCCACTTGGCCATTCGCCACTTCCAGTTCTGGCTGAAGGACGCCGTTTCACCGCGTTCGTTGACCACAAGCCGCTGACATTCGCGATGGCCAAGGTCTCAGAACCGTGGTCGGGCCGGCAGCAAAGACAGCTGGCTGCCATCTCAGAGTTTACTACCGATATTCAGCACGTAGCGGGTAAACTGAATGTAGTGACAGACTGTCTCCCGCGTGCCGTGGCGGCCCCAGTCCACGTAGGGATAGATTATGCAGCCATGGCCACGGATCAGGTTAGCGACGCGGACATGCACGTGCTCCAGTCTGGACCAACAGGGTTAAGGCTGGAGAACAGGGTGCTGCAAGATAGTATGCCCCCCCTAATCTGCGATGTCTCCACGGGGCGACCGCGTCCTGTGGTACCAGCCGCGTGGCGCCGCCGCGTTTTTGACTCGATTCATTCTCTGGTGCACCCGGGAGTGCGCGCGTCGGTCAAAATGGTAGGAGAGAAATTTGTATGGCCGAGCCTGCGCAAACAAGTTAAGGAGTGGGCGGCAGCCTGCATGGCTTGTCAACGAGCCTGTCACCATGGGATGAGACGCCGGGTCGTCCGGCGCTCAGACCATATCCCTCCTTATCTCTGTCTCTCGTTGGACAGCGTCTCAGCGGGCTCCCAGCTGTCAGTGTTACGGGACGGCTGGGGCCCAATTAATCCTCATCAGCTGAGGCGCTGCTAATGAGGATAAAAAGGAGAGCTCCGATCATTCGGGGCTGCGACTTAAGCACTGTGAAGGCTGGAACCCCTATGCCCGGTGCCAGCTCTCTACTCGTCTTGCAGCATTCTTGTGAGTGTTACCCGCTGTGAGTATTCATGCCTTGGAACCCCTATGCCCGGTGCCAGCTCTCTACTCCTGTGCTGTATTACTCGTGAGTGTTACCCTGTATGAGTATCTGTGCTTTCGGTCTACAAGGCCGTGTTCCTTATCCCTTATCCCTTATTATAAATAAACATCACAACTCACTGGCTCGCCCTCGGCTCTCTCTGTGTGGCTCGCGAGGGCCACATGTAACAGAGCCAAGGTACACAAACACATGAGAGCTCCCTTGGAGCCGTTTCACATCCCGGCTAAGAGGTTCGATCACGTTCACGTGGACCTCGTAGGCCCCCTCCCGCTGTCACAGGGGTGCACACACCTTTTGACAATGGTGGACTGCACCACGCGCTGGCCGGAAGTGGTCCCACTGGCATTAACCACAGCCGAGGAGGTGGCGCGCGCGTTTTTAACAGCATGGGTAGCGCGTTTTGGAGTCCCGTCGGACATTACGTCCGACAGAGGTCCTCAATTTGTTTCCGAACTTTGGTCAACAATGGCCCGCAGCCTGGGGGTAACGATCCACCGCACAACCGCGTACAATCCGCAGGCTAATGGGTTATGCGAACGTTTTCATAGGTCATTGAAAGCGGCTCTCAGGGCGTTGCTAACAGATGCAAATTGGGTGGACAGGCTACCGTGGGTTTTATTGGGGTTGCGTTCTGCACCTAAAGAGGACTTAGAAGCCTCCCCGGCTGAGCTAGTTTTTGCGCAACCACTTCGGCTGCCCGGGGAGTTTCTCCCAGATAATCCTGCGCCAGATAGCTCCCCATCTCAGCGGTTGCAGCGTGGCACGGAATCGGGCACGCTGCCTGGCCCCATTCACCACAGTTTTCCGTGCGTTTTTGTGCCTAAGGCTTTGAAAAACGCGGAATTTGTTTTTGTCAGACACGATTCCCATCGCCCACCGCTGCGACCAGCTTATGATGGACCAGCTGCTGGAAACAGGGGACAAACATTTTTTGCTAGATTTGGGGGGCAGGAAAGAAAAGATTGGCATAAACAGGCTTAAACCCGCCTTTGTGGTGGCGGACGAGGATGTGCTGTTGGCCAGGGCTCCTCGACGCGGCAGACCCCCCCGGGGACATTCCCCAGAACACTCACAGAGAGTGACAAACAGTTCTCACCCCAAGACAGAAGCTCCCCAGCAGGATGGCGCCGCAGAAGTGGCGAAGCCCGCTTACAGCAGATACGGGAGGAGACTGAGGCCCAAGCAGCACGTGGGTTAATGTGTAATGATTTTATCATGACATGCAGACTGTATTCTGTTGTTCCATCTTAGATGTTTGGGGGGGGGTCATGTGGGACCACATGTGTATCACTTTAAGCTTCACATCTCAGAGAGAACAGAATCAGAATCAGATTTATTGCCATTGTTCATGTAGTACACAAACTAGGAATTTGTCTCGGTGCAATGCTGCAACATTAAACATGATAAAATAAAAGAAATTTTAAAAAAAACAAAACTATACATGCAATAAAGTGTAGAATAAGAATGAGTAATACTAGTCAAAGCAGTTTTTAAATATATTAGCGAGCAGCAGATATTGTGGAGAGCAGCAGATATTGTGGAGTCAAAGAACAAAGAACTGGGCCTCCGTTGAGATAACAGGAGGATGTGAAAAGTTAGTCTTTGGTATGTAAGAGACGACCTTGGGGGATATCCTGGCTCCCAGAGACTATGAGGAGGATGTTATAGGATTTAAAGAAAGATGGGTGTGTTTATATTTATATATCTATATATTTATTCCATCTAGCTACAATGCTCAGCACTGGGTGTGTTTATATTTATATATCTATATATTTATTCCATCTAGCTACAATGCTCCGCACTGTGTTTTTATATATCTACATATTATTCCATCTAGCTACATTGCTCCGCACTGTGTGTGTTTATATACTTGCATATTTATTCCACCTAGCTGCAATGCTCCGTACTGTGGGTGTTTATATATTTACATATTTATTCCATCTAGCTACAATGCTCTGCACTGTGTGTTCATATATTCATATATTTATTCCATCCAGCTACAATGCTCTGCACTGTGTGTCTGTGTGTGTGTGTGTATATATATATATTTTATAGTAATATGTACATATGTATATTAGCTGCTCTTGCTTGCTTGTTTTTTTTCTTGCCTTCTGATTGTTGCTCTGAGTGTTGCTATCCCTGTGCTGTTGCAATCCTGGAATTTCCCCGTTGTGGGACTAATAAAGGCTTATCTTATCTTATCTTATCTTATCTTATGTATTGTTACTTGTAATTAAATGCAATGTGTCTGTGAGCTTTGAAGGTCCTGGACATATAAAGGACGAATGTCTGCGTTTTTTTCCTCTTTCTGTTTTGCTGATGTTGGAAGATGTAAATAAACCTGACTCGTGAGATAAACTCTGCCTTGTCATTTTCACATCCCCCCACTAGTTTATGAAAAAATATGAAAAGAAATTCATAAATTTAGGAGAAAACATTGTAAATTTACATGAAAAAAGTTGTCAGTTTTTAGGAAATTTATTTCATAAATCAGAAGTTCAGAGGAAAAAGCTTAAAGTTTATGAGATAAGTTGCAAATTTAAGCAAAAATTAATACATTTATCTTTAAAAAAAAGTTGTAAATTCATTTAAAAAAGTGGAAATTTATCCAAAAAGTAATAGAAAACAAAGTTGGTTATGAGAGAGCAGTGTTGCAATTTATTTTGCTCTTTTATCTCCATTTTAAGGCTCAAATAAGTTTTGTGGCTCCATGCAGATTCTTGGGGACGAAAGTTGCTTAAAATGGCTCTTTTCATAGCAGAGGTTGCTGCCCTGTGGTCTGTAGATCCAGATCATTTTGTCCTTCCTTAGTGTTTTATATTTTACAATAAACTGTTTTCAAAGTATACGAGGAACAACTTACACATTCATAAGACAAAAAGTTTAATATAAGGGGCAAAAAAATCAATAACTCTCGGATGTCGATTCAAGGATGACAGCATTTTACAAAAAAAAACATTAAAAACACACAAACTGACGAAATAGAATGCAAGAGGAAAGCAAAACGAGCAGTTTCGACATTCTTTAAAGGTTCAAATATCTTTTGCTTCACCATTCAGTTTTTGTTCATTCATTTCCTCCGAATAAAACCCACGGCAGTTCCTATTGTGATCAGCAGGGGGCGCCATTGAGACAATAACGCACAGACCTATGACGCGAACCCACGGCGCAACCCGGAAGTACGTGACCACACTTGTGCGGGGTCTCCTCCGTGTCTGTGGACCTGAACTGCAGCTGTTTGACTCTAACTCATCGATCTTTTTCGTACAGTCTGTGACATGGAAATGTTTAGAGTGGATGTGAGCGGCGGTCTGGAGAACGTTCCGGTTTTGATTGAAGGCCCAACGTTACCGACTTTTCAGGTAACATTCATAGAACTTTTCTTGACATTTACAGTATTTAAATATCAGCACAGTTGTGGTGTGTGTGGTTCGCACACGTACACCAAAATGTTTAGATTTCTTTCCCGTTTTCTATATTTACAGTAAAACTCAAATCCAGCAGAGAAAAGTCCTTGTTTATGCTGTAATAACTTGATCTTTCCAGAAACGACTGCATCTTTAGTCATTTTTCTGACTTTATCGTTTTATTTCATAGAAAGAAGTGTTCAGTGTAACACAGCAGATTGTTAATTTATTGTATGATTTGGATTATGTTTGAGAGTTCCTATATGACCATTTTGACTAAGACTTACTTCATTCCTCGAAAGAAAAATCATGGAAAAAGTTACTCCCAACTGAAGGATATACTTTCTTGTTTTTCCTTTTTTGTGATGTCGTAAGGCAGTTGGAGCCTAATTAATTGAGTACCATTCATCATCATCATCATCATAGCAGTCTGTCGGAGGCGACAATGACTGTTTCATTTAGGTCTGATCACATTCCCCCACGCCGCTCTGTCCTTTGCCTTCTGCTGCCAGGAACAACTGACCTTGTTAACCCGGGCGATGTCCAAGCCAGTATGAGTTGCTCTCTGACTGACCATTTCATGAAACTGCTTGCAATGTATCTGAATACCGCTAGCTTTTGCTGGACTAGCGGCACGTTCTTGGCAGATAGAGGTATTATCATTGGCAAGGACAGGCCAAGACAAACTGACTCCAGTATGTGTTGCAGTGACTGACCAGATGATAGGTTTGTTTATCTCTGCTCTTTGTGTAGTGCATGTCACGATGCACCGACTGGCAAAAGTCCACCACAGACCTTGCAACAGATGTGCTTATCCGCCAGGATGTCCAGTTTCACCCCGTGTAACTGGGAGTGGTCCACCACAGACCTGTGACAGATATTGTTTTTAGTTCTGCCAGGATGCCCAGTTTCACCCTCCACGCCCTTGGAAGGGTAGGGTTGCCGGTTGAGTCACTGACGGCCCGACCCATGAGACAGGTAGTACCAGTTTTCATGGTTATCCGGTAGCAAGCAAACCAGTGCCTGACCTGACACTGATATATACCATTAACGGTTTTAATAATCAAACTCAAGTTGTGACATTACATTCAATTGATTTGTAAGTAGGTGAAATGATCAACAAGTATCAAATATCATTAACTGGTAACGGATTCCTGAGCATAAAGTCTATAGTTAAACCTTTGTGGAAACAAGAGAAACCAGATTTTGAATTTGTTACTGTAATGCAATGGGAGACTGTGAAGTAACTGTAACAAAAATATACATAAACTTGGATGCAATTTTATGGAGAAAATGATAAAAGCTGATTATATGAAAAAGGAAATTCTGAGTTACTCTACGAAAAAACGGAGGTTATTGAAAAGGAGAATATTATTTTTCCTTCAGCTTTATAGCTCCTATCATAGCTTATGGACTAACTTTTAACATGAAAAATTGGTCATATTCATTTAGAATTAGACATCACATTTAGCCCAGAAAATATAAAGTTGGAGTCTGCCTTATGAACTAGCTGTGTCTTCAGAGTTCAGCGATGATCTTGAACGCCAGCAGAGATGATTAATTTACCCATCTCTGCTACGGTGCAGCAATAATGTAAAAAATTAATAAGTTATTTTGTCACTTCTATGAGTTTGAAGTTGACTGACAAAGAGATCCTAAATAGTTTATACGCAAACACAAAATTTTCCTTTGCTGAAAAAAAAAACAAAACAAGAAGGTGCATTTAATGTTAAACTGAATAATCTAGACACAATGAAATACTATGGAGTTCATCTTTTTTCAGGGGTCTTCTTCATGTTTGTTACTTTGATAGAATTTTTATCAGTATAACTACAAAGTAAAATCCTTCACTTATTACATGATATTAGTGGTCAAAGTCAATTAAAATTCTTAATCAGGATAAATCCCCTAAAGGGCTGAGTGACAAGTAATCACGATTATATACAGTATATAATAATATCCTTAAACTGGTTATTTTTCAATTTTTCATACTCTCATTAACATGGGAGTGTCATGGCAGTCTTATTTCTTTAACAGGGAGAGTGCACATTAATAAACAATTGTGTAAGTATGCCAGTTAGTCAAAAGTCTATTTTTTAATCTGTAGTCCCCACCCCAGCCACTGCCTCTGCCATGCCAGAGTCGTTGGGGACCTGAGCACTGTGCAGCTGTGCTGGGCACTGGTCGGGGGGGGGGGGCGGGGGGTGTGCAGCTGCGTGTGCGCACCCCCATTTCCCAAACGGCAAGCTTTCCTGACACTGAACACAATATTTTTTTCAGTGGTGGAAAGCCTGGAAGGTCTCTTCTTTGTTGGGAACTCGAAGACATGGTTTCAACCCCATATTTAGCTTAAGAAGGAGCCTCACCTTCTGCAGTTGCAATCAAAATTATTCAACACCCACTGCAAATTAGGTTTGTTCACAAAATGTACAAACTAGAAGCTGTTTGCTGTAAATAAATCAAACAAGAACAGTTTAAATAGCTCAACACAACTAATGTTACAAGTGGTTTCTTCAAATTCAACACAAAATGCCACTTTTAATGACAACTGCATTTTCACAGTTATCCAGCCCCTTCATGACAAGCATCTTTAGTGCTTAGTAGAGCACCCTTTTACTGTTATGACCTGCTGCAAACGTGATGCATAGCCAGACACCAGATTCTGGCAGCATTCTGAGGAATCTTTGTCCATTCCTCATGGGCAAAGACCTCCAGTTCACTAATATTCCTGGGTTTGTGTGCTGCAGAAAACCTTGTTGGACTTTGAGGTATGTTTGGGATCATTGTCCTGTTGGAAAGGTCCAATGATGCCCAAGCTTCAGCTTCCTCACAGATGGCATGACGCTGCCAAAAGTACCACAACCTGGTCTGATGACCATGGTATCACTGTGGCCAGCAAACTCTCCTGACCTAAACTCCATAGAGAATCTATGGCACAGGTGTCAAACTCATTCCATGGAGGGCCAAGACCCTGCAGGTTTTACCTCCACCCAGTGGCTTCAACAGGTGTTTTCTCTGAATTTCTTCCCACTGATTGCTGATCAGTGAAAACACCTGCTGAAGAGACTGGGTGGAAGTAAAACCTGCAGGGTCTTGGCCCTCCATGGAATGAGTTTGACACCCCTGATCTATGGAGTATCATCAAGAGGAATTTGAGAGACACCAGATCCAACAAACACCTATCAAAGAAACCTGGGCCTCCATAACTCCTCAGCCTAACACAGGCTGATCGTCTCCATACCACATTGCTTTGATCCAGAAATTCATGCAAAAGGGTCCCTGACCGAGTATCAAGTGTGCACATGGACATACTTTTCAGTCAGCCAAGATTCCTATAAAAAAAAAAAATTCACTTTTTTTAAATTGATCTTATGTAAGATTCAAATTTTTTGAGAAACTGAATTTGGGGTTTTCATGAGCTATAAGCTAATAATCATCAAAATTAAAAGAAATAAATGCTTGAAATATATCTCTGTGTGTAACAAATCTATATATGAGTTTCACTTTTTGAATTGAACTACTGCACTAAAAGTTTACTTTTCGATGATTTTGTAATTTATTGAGTTGCACCTGTATATTGTTTTACCAGCAGATGGGAGCAACTCACCACAGCCACATCACCAGCAGAAACAGAAATACCTTTCTGTCTGGAACAGCAGTCGTCCTACTTTACACTCCTTTCTGGTGATGCTCCAGAACAGATGTTCTCACACTGCTTTGGGTCACGGAAACGTTTGATGATTTTTTTCTTCCCATAGCATCTTCATTCTATTATAACTATGTGTACATTTGAAACTATATGTCTAAATATTTTCAACCTTAATGCTGTAGGCTGTTAAAATGAAAAAGAAAAATTAATTCAATTCAATTCAATTCAACTTTATTTATATAGCGCCATTTCACAACAACAGTCATCTCGTAGCACTATCAACTGTAGGGGGAACCCCCACAGTTGCAGAAAGACCCCAGCAATCAGGCGATCCCCTGTGAGCAAGCACTTGGCGACGGTGGAGAGGAAAAACTCCCTTTTAACAGGAAGAAACCTCCAGCAGAACCAGGCTCAGGGAGGGGCAGTCATCTGCTGCGACTGGCTGGGGGGGGTGAGGGGATAGAGAAGATGAAAAGAACAGACATGTAGAGAGCAAACAGCACGATGGGGACTCAATCTATGGGAGAGAACAAACAGATGTTAATGACCAGCAAAAAAAAAAAAAAAAAAAAAATTTCATAGAGAGTGAGGAAAGGAGTGAGACCCAGTGCATTACTGGAGGTCCCCCGGCTGACTAAACCTATTAGCAGCATAACTAAGGGAGGGTTCAGAAACACATGATCCCTCCCTAATTGTAGGCTATATCAAAAAGGTAGGTTTTAGCCCTATTCTTAAAAACAGAGATCGAGTCTGACTCCCGAATCCACATTGGCAGCTGATTCCACAGGAGAGGAGCTTGATAGCTGAAGGCTCTGCCTCCCATTGTACTTTTGGAGATTCTAGGTATTACAAGTAATCCTGCATTTTGGGAGCGTAGTGCTCTGTTAGGATAATACGGTAGTATCAGATCTTTTAAATAAAAAGGAGCCTGATTGTTTAGAGCTTTGTAAGTAAGAAGAAGGATTTTAAACTTAATTCTAAACTCTATGGGAAGCCAATAAAGGGAGGCCAGAACTGGAGAGATATGATCTCTCTTTCTAGTACCTGTTAAAACTCTTGCTGCAGCATTTTGGATCAGCTGAAGACTTTTTAAAGATGTTTTAGGACAGCCTGATAATAAAGAATTACAATAATCTAATCTCGAGCTAACAAAAGCATGGATCAGTTTCTCAGCATCACTCTGAGACAAGATGCTCCTAATCTTGGCAATATTACGCAAATGATAGAAGGCAGTCTTAGAAACAAATTTAATATGTGAATTGAAGGACAGATCTTGATCAAAAATAATTCCAAGGCTCCTCACAGAGCTATTAAGAGAAAGAGTAACCGCATCCAAACTGAAAGTTTGATTTGGAAAGGAATTTCTAAGGTTTTTTGGACCAACAAGAATGACTTCAGTCTTATCTGAATTTAATAGCAGGAAATTACAAGTCATCCAAGCTTTGATTTCCTTAAGACAGGCTTCTAACTTGGCTAATTGATTACTATCATCTGGCTTCATTGACAGGTATAATTGTGTGTCATCTGCATAACAATGAAAATGTATACAGTGCTTTCTAATAATGTTGCCTAACGGAAGCATATATAAACTAAAAAGAGTAGGGCCTAGCACAGATCCCTGTGGAACTCCATGACTAAGCTTTGAGTTGAAAGAAAACTCATTATTTACATGAACAAACTGGAACCTATCAGATAAATAAGATCTAAACCATTGCAACGAAGTTCCTTTAAGTCCAACATAGTGTTCTAATCTATCAAGTAGAATATTATGATCGATAGTATCAAAAGCTGCACTAAGGTCTAAAAGGACAAGTACAGAAACTAGTCCATTATCAGATGCAATGAGGAGGTCGTTAGTGACCTTCGCTAAGGCTGTTTCAGTACTATGATGGATTCTAAACCCAGATTGAAACTCTTCAAGTAAACCATTTCCCTGCAGGTGGTCAAATAATTGCGCAGCAACAACTCTTTCTAAGATTTTTGAAATGAAAGGGAGATTAGAGATTGGTCTATAGTTGGCTAAAGCTCCTGGATCTAGCGTTGGCTTTTTGAGTAAGGGTTTAATTACAGCTGTTTTAAAAGCCTGCGGTACATGGCCTAAAGTTAATGAAGAATTGATGATATGAAGAATAAAGCTACCAATAAGTGGGAAGACTTCTTTAAATAACCTGGTAGGAATAGGGTCTAAAAGACAAGTTGAAGGTTTGGATGAGGAAACTATTTTGTCTAACTCACAAAGGTCGATTGGAGTAAACTCATCAAGACAGACATCAATAGAAGGAGTTGTAGTAGTTACAGTATTTAAGTTAACTGTGGGAAGAATCTGATTGATTTTATCTCTGATGGATGAAATTTTATTATTGAAAAAGTTCATAAAGTCCTGACTAGTAAGCTCTAAGGGAATGCTAGGATTGACAGAGTCCTGACTCTTTGTCAACCTGGCTACAGTACTGAAAAGAAACCTGGGATTATTCTTGTTCTCTTCTATTAATGCAGAGTAATAACTCGTTCTAGCTTTTCTAAGAGATTTTTTATAAATTAAAAGATGATTTCTCCAAGCTAAATAGATTTCATCTAAATTAGTAGAGCGCCATTTTCTTTCTAATTGACGAGTCTTCTGTTTTAAGGTACGAGTTTCTGTGTTGAACCAAGGAGTTAGAAATCTCTGATTAGACTTTTTCTTTTTTAAGGGGGCCACCAAGTCTAGAGTCTGATGCAGAGAAGCTGAAACACTATCCACCATGTTATCAATTACAGAAGGAGCAAGCTGTCTATAGCTTATTTCCGTTGTGTTGACACATGGCATAGAGGAAACAATCTGCATAAATTTGGAAACAGCATCATCTGAGAGGCATCTACTGTAATAATATTTTTCTTTAGGAGCCAAATAGTCAGAAATAGTAAAATCAAAGGTTAACAGACAATGGTCTGACAGTACAGGGTTATGAGGAGACACTACAAGATTTTCTATTTCTATGCCATATGTCAAAACAAGGTCCAATGTATGGTGGAGGTAATGAGTAGAATTTCCTACTTTCTGAGAAAACCCAATCGAGTCTAATATTGAATTGAATGCCACATTAAGGCAGTCACTATCTACATCCACATGTATATTAAAGTCCCCTACTATAATTATTCTATCAGATTTCAGCACTAAATCAGCTAAGAAATCAGCAAATTCGGATAAAAATTCTGAGTAGGTTGATGGGGGACGATAAACTATGGCAAATAAAATTGGGTTTAACCTAAAATTGCTAAAGTGCCCAATACTGAGGACCAGGCCCTCAAAGGAATTATAACATGTTTTTTGCTTTACATTAACTAATAATTTGGAATGGTAAATTGTTGCTACTCCTCCTCCACGACCAGAACTTCTGGGATTTTGACAGTTTAAATAACCAGAGGGAGTTGATTTATTTAAACCAACATAATCCTCTTGCCCTAACCAAGTCTCTGTAAGGGAAATTAAATCAATCTGATGATCAATTAACAAATCATGGACTAACAGAGACTTGGGAGTTAGAGACCTAATATTTAATAAACCACATTTAATTTTTAAATTATGAGGAGGAACAGAGGCCAAATCATTCAATTTAGAGGCTTTATGTTTAATTTGAGTTTTACCAATATTTTGCTTTATCACTTTGGGATGCTTATACATTATATTTTTATTCACTTTGGAGGGAGCAGACAACGATTCTCTGATGGGGAAGACAGGGGCTAAGCTGAGGGGTGGCGGATGAAGAGGAGCTGCAGAGAGGCGTGAAAGACTGCGACTCTGCTTCCTGGTCCCAACTCTGAGTAGTCACGGTTTTGGAAATTTGGATAAAAAAGATGCCAGATTGTTAGATAAATGAGAAGCACCATCCAAAGTGGGATGAATGCTGTCTCGTCTCACAAGACCAGGTTTTCCCCAAAAAGAGCTCCAATTGTCAATGTAGCCCACGTCATTTTTAGGACACCACACAGACAGCCAGCGGTTCAAGGATGACAAGCGGCTAAACATGTCATCACTGGTCAGATTGGGGAGGGGCCCAGAGAATACTACAGTGGCTGACATCATTTTTGCAAAGTCACACACCGATTCTATATTAAGTTTCGTGACTTACGACTGCCGGAGACGGATGTCATTAATGCCGGCGTGAATAACAATTGTGGAGTATTTACAGTTACTTTTAGCCAGCATTTTCAAATTTGACTCGATGTCGCCTGCTCTGGCCCCAGGAATACATTGGACTATGGCCGCTGGAGTCTCTAGGTTCACGTTTCTGACTACAGAGTCGCCAATGATCAGAGTTTTTTCCTCAGCGGGTGTGTCGCTGAGCGGGGAAAAACGATTAGAAACGTGAACAGGTTGGTGGTGTACCGGGGCTTTGCGACTAGGCTTCCTTCTCACCGTCACCCACCCAGTCTCCTCGCTGCTGAGGAGAGCCGAGGAACCGCTGACAGGGGGGCCTAAGCTAGCTAGCTCCGCTGCAGCTAATGGGCGTCCGTCAAGATTAACTGGCGCAGACGGTGTTTCAATGCAGCGGAGCCGGGATTCCAAATCAGACAACCTCGCCTCGAGCGCCTCAAAAAGACAACATTTATTACATTTACCGTTATCGCTAAAAGAGGCAGAGGTGTAGCTAAACATCTGACAGAGAGAGCACACCAGAGGAGGAGAGGAAAGAGAGCTAGTAGCCATAGCTAGTGGCTAGAGAGCAAACTACAAAGCAAACCACACAGGCAGACAGCAAAACAGGAAGTGACGATACGTTACCACAAGGAAGTGACGAAAAATCACTTTAATGTGATTTAGACTCTGCTTGAAGGCATCAGTACTTTATATATGGCTTTGTTTGTTCACACCAAAAGAAGCATGATGTATTGCAGTCTTATTGTAAGTTTAGGAAAACCAAACTCTGTCATTTCTACTTAAAGTGGTAGTATTGTTTTTTCAGCATGGTGATCTGATGTTGAGCATACAATGGTGTGAAAAAGTGTTTGCCCCCTTCTTGATTTCTCATTTTTTTGTATTTTTTGTCACACTTAAATGTTTCAGATTATCAAACAAATTTAAATATTAGACAAAGATAACACAAGTAAACACAAAATGCAGTTTTTAAATGAAGGTGTTTATTATTAAGGGTAAAAACAAACAAACCTACATGGTCCTGTGTGAAAAAGTGATTGCCCCCCCCCCCCGTTAAAGTATAAATTAACTGTGGTTTATCACATCTTTGGAAAGCTTAGTCAAATTTCTCTAGCCACACCCAGACCTGATTACTGCCACACCTGTTCTCAATCAAGAAATCACTTAAATAGGACCTGCCTAACAAAGTGAAGTAGACCAAAAGATCCTCAAAAGCCAGACACCATGCTGCAATCCAAAGAAATCCAGGAACAAATGAGAAACAAAGTAATTGAGATCTGTCAGCCTGGGAAAGGTTATAAAGCCATTTCTAAAGCTTTGGGACTCCAACGAACCACAGTGAGAGCCATTATCCACAAATGGTGAAAACATGGAAGAGTGGTGAACCTTCCCAGGAGTGGCCGGCCGACCAAAATTACCCCAAGAGCACAGTGACGACTCATCCAAGAGGTCACAAAAGACCCCACAACAACGTCCAAAGAACTGCAGACCTCATTTGCCTCAGTTAAGGTCAGTGTTCATGACTCCACCATAAGAAAGAGACTGGGCAAAAATGGCCTGCATGGCAGAGTTCCAAGACGAAAACCACTGCTGAGCAAAAAGAACACAAAGGCTCATCTCAGTTTTGCCAGAAAACGTCTTGATGATCCCCAAGACTTTTGGGAAAATACTCTGTGGACTGACGAGACAAAAGTTGAGCTTTTTGGAAGGTGTGTGTCCCATTACATCCGGCGTAAAAGTAACACAGCATTTCAGAAAAGGAACATCATACCAACAGTAAAATATGATGGTGTTAGTGTGATGGTCTGGGGCCGTTTTGCTGCTTCAGGACCTGGAACACTTGCTGTGATAAATGGAACCATGAATTCTGCTGTCTACCAAAAAATCCCGAAGGAGAATGTCCAGCCATTGGTTTGTGACCTCAAGCTGAAGTGCATTTGGGTTCTGCAGCAGGACAATGATCCAAAATACACCAGCAAGTCCACCTCTGAATGGCTTAAGAAAAACAAAATGAAGACTTTGGAGTGGCCTAGTCAAAGTCCTGACCTGAATCTGATTGAGATGCTGTGGCATGACCTTAAAAAGGTGGTTCATGCTCAAACCTTCCAGTGTGGCTGAATTACAACAATTCTGGAAAGATGAGTGGGCTAAAATTCCTCCACAGTGGTGTAAAAGACTTATTGCCAGTTATCGCAAACGCTTGGTTGCAGTTGTTGCTGCTAAGGGTGGCCCAACCAGTTATTAGGTTTAGGGAGCAATAACTTTTTCCACACAGGGCCATGTAGGTTTGGATTTTTTTTCCCTTTATAATAAGCACCTTAATTTAAAAACTGCATTTTGTGTTTACTTGTGTTATCTTTGTCTAATATTTAAATTTGTTTGATCTGAAACATTTAAGTGTGACAAACATACAAAAAAATGAGAAATCAGGAAGGGGGCAAACACTTTTTCACACCACTGTAATTTATCCTACCTCCGTACCCCATTGAGCTACTGTTTATCTG
This sequence comes from Pholidichthys leucotaenia, assembly GCA_020510985.1. Lineage (NCBI taxonomy): Eukaryota > Metazoa > Chordata > Actinopteri > Cichliformes > Pholidichthyidae > Pholidichthys > Pholidichthys leucotaenia. The sequence goes on along the minus strand of CM035837.1, from coordinate 201,517,194 downwards.
CTGTAAAATCATGATGATGATGTCTCAGCAGGTGACCCCTCTCATGCTGTGGCCGTGCAACCAGACATGAGTGCATCGCTGTCAGCAACTTTTTATCCACTCAAGCAAAAAAAAAAGTTAAGAGAGTTTGTCAAAAGATGAACAGTACCAATGAAAATCATTCAGTCCTGGACAGACCTTCATGATTCCATCAGTCTTGAGTTGACTTCAGGCCTTGTTATTTGGTGAGATGCTAGCGTTTGTGGTGATTGTTTGGCTGCAGTGGGGAATAAATATTTGACCCCCTGTTGGATTCCAAATATCAGCCACTTAAAAAGAAATGAGCCGTTTATCATTGTAAAACTTGAAGATAAATGTTCAGTGAAACAAGAGAAAACATTAGATCACAATTATAAATTATGATGGAGAATTTTAGTTGTGCAAGTTGCTAAAAGTTTAGCTTCCTGCTGAACTAAAACTTCTCGGGTGCCATGTGCCGCTGGTAATCAAAGTACATCTTAAATTTGTGTTTTACTGGCTCACAGATTGGTGAAAAAGGCAACATAAAATCAGTGTGATCACAGTCATAATCTGAATGAGGTAGAAAACAGACAAAATGAACTGAGAAAACTGCAGCTTTAATGTCACTCAGGAATGTGGACGGATTCAGATGTTTGCCATCAGAATCAGAATCAGAATGAGATTTATTGCCATTGTTCATGTAGTACACAAACTAGGAATTTGTCTCGGTGCAATGCTGCAACATTAAACATGGAGTAGCACTAAAGATAAAAATAAAAAACTACACATGCAATAAAAGGTAGAATATGAATAAGTAATACTAATCTATGCAATTTTTAAATATATGTTTGCCATGTGATTGGTTTTGGTTTAAAACTGCTATAAGAGAAGCTTGGTCCAACTTACACAGCTGACATTTTTAAAGAACATTTCGGTATTATTTTCACATCTTTTCACAATTACTGCGTTGCTGGTTCACGAGCTAAAACTCAAACCCAACTTGGAGAACCTTTGCTCTAGAATGAATTTCATCCAGGGTTCCTCGGGACCCCAGATGTGCCAAAAAAATTGTCCAATTCAGGAAAACTGTCCAACTTCGCCTGATTGGTCCAAAAAAAATGGCCAATTCAATTTTGGACCAATCAAATGAAAGCAGACAAAGCTCCTGGACCGACACTTTTTTGCGGTAGGCTACTCCAGGCACAGAGGTTGAAAATCATTGACCATCCTGACTTTATTATAACTAGTACATACCTGTGCATGCCCATAGAAACCAAGTATAAGCAAGTATTTCTGCATGCCCATAGAAAGCAGGTGTAAGCAAGCACGTCAGCACTCATTCAGTGATGCCTGCCTTTGATCTTTGATGGTGTCTTAGTGAGTCCTATGATCTTTGATGATGTCATGGCGAGTGCTATGATCGTGAGTCATGCCTACATTTGGTCTTTGAAGATGTCCAATGTCCTATGATCTTTGATGATGGCATAGCGATGATGTACTGCTTTGAATGGGTGTGGTTTAAAGTAGTGTGTTCTATTGTTAATTGGGTGATGAGTAAGATTCCCAGATTTACGCACAGACTGACAGAGATTTCTTGAATTTATCGAGTGATATTTTTTAAGATTTCCAGATTTACTGCTTCGAATGGGTGTGGTTTAAAGTGCTGTGTCCTATTGTGTAAATGACGGCATGGTCCTTTTGTCTATATGACGGCATCGCGAGTCCTGATGGTCTATATGACATCATAAAGACATGAAGGCAGGCATAGGACATCATGGTCTATATGTTTACTGTATATGACATCATAAAGACATCAAGGCAGGCATCATATGATATGCTGTCAGGCAGGCATCACTGTATATGACATCATAAAGACATGAAGGCAGGCTTGATGTCCTATGATGCAGACATCATAGGAGCATCATAGGCCATCCTATGATGTCCTATGATTGTGACACACAGACACACAGACACACAAACAGAAATTCTTGAATTGATAGAGTGATGCATTTATAAATAGGGGCTGGAGGTAAAAAGGCGCTACATCGTAGTATTGCAATACTTTGTGGTGGTGATACTGTATTGATTCAGAGACACAGTGTCATAATACTTTATTTAAACACGCACTCCATTGACTCTAAAACCACCTCAGAAACCAATGTGTACTGCCCAGAATAGTATATTGTGGCTTTTTGTACACAAAAAAAACTTCCATTGCCTTAGAATTGCTTGGAAAGAACTTTTACATCTTCTACTAACCTAAGTATGCACAGATCTCTGAATATTCTAATGAGCTCCACCCATACTCCTGCCCACCAGTAGCTGGGAGAAGAGGACATTGAGCCAGGGCTCCAAGAAGGCGATCCAACTTGAGGAGGGATCATTCTCGGTGGAGTGGAACGTTGCTGCCCGGCCCCGTGTGGAGGCTGGAGGACTCCCCGCCGGTCTCTGGTTGCCCACTTGCTGAGGAACTCCCGGCGAGCGGCGCAACACCCTGTCTGCCGGCGAAGTGACCTGAGAGCAGCTCGCCAGAGGCCAGCAGTCCGGTGCACCCACCTGCAGCCGTGGAACCACGACTGCAGCCTCGCTGGCTCGCCCTGGCCATTGCGGCACGTGGTGGTCTTGGCGCCTTCGTTTCCCTAAGAGCAGACATCACTCTCTGGTTCGGCCTTCTGACCATGTGCCTCCCATTGCTCCGTCTTCCTCGGCATGCAGGGTGAAATCCAGGCTGCAAACCCGTGTCCTCTCTTTTGTGTTTCAGCAGGGACACTCAGGCTTTTCCAAATAAAATGAATCACTGCTGTATTTTCATGTCTGTTGGTACGATATGTAATTTAAAAGAAGAGGATTTCTTGCTCATGCAGCCAGAAACTGAACCTGTATAATCTGCCTTCTTTTCAACTAGGAAAGCGCACACAAAAAAATCACTGCTCCTCCTTCTGCTCCTCAGCTCCTCCCTCTTCCCCCGAGGGAATGAACTCAGGTCTGTAGCCATGCCCAGTGATTGGTTAATGTTATAACCAATCAGGCTAAGCAGGAATGCTTACGTAGCTAGAAAGGCTCTGTCCAAACTCACGTTTGTTTTTTTTTTGTTTGTTTTTTTTTTGTGTGGGGGGGGAGCTTAACTCGAAATTCATAGGAAAAAAACACAAGACTTGAGAGTTGGGACTGAATTTGCTCTTGATTTGTCTTGTAAGTCACAAAAAAACATGTTACAGACATGTTAACAACAGAAAGAAATAGATTTTTGATGGAGTGTCACTTTAAAATTATTATTAGGATGCCTCCCATGGCCCGGTGGTCAACGGTGTGGTGCGTACCATAAAAAGAGCTCACACAGGCAGCACGGGTTCGAGTCCCAGCTTTCCTGCATGTCCTTCTCCCCAACTGTCTTGTCTTTCTGTCTGTCTACACCGTCTCTGACAAATAAGTTAGTTAATCCCTTCACACCTGAAGGTGTATATGGGCGGCGCCTATCTCCGTTTCTCTGACCCTAGGCCACACAGCTACTGTAAGTAGTGAAAGCTACAGCGGGGGGTCAGTCCTCTGGTAGCTCTGTGTGTAACTTTACTTTCCCCATTCCATTATGCGGAGCACCACGCTAGAAGGCAGAAAGCACCATTTTTATATGGTCTTTGGTATGACCCGGCCGGGATTTGAACCCCTGCCTCCCGGGTGTGGGGCGGATGCTCTACCAACTGAGCCACCACTCCGGTGACAAATAAAGTGCCCCAAAAATATTCTTAAAAAAAAAAATGTTGAAAATAAAAAAAATACTTCTGTAGGGATCAGGAGTGAGGACTGATTGAAATGTTAATTTAGCTGGTGACAAATTTCCACTGTCTGGTTAGGTCGGCACAGCAAAGGAGAGACTCCTGATCAGGATAGGAAATCCCAATATACTAGTGCATACCCGTGCATGCCCGTAGAAACCTGTGCATGCCCATAGAGGGGATGCATTGGAACAGAATTCTTGCCAGTTACAGGACAGTTGGTATAGCAACACAGCACTAAGTGGCAATCACATGTGACGGCTTTTGTATGCAGCAAAACATAAAAATCACACAAAATATGCCCTGCCATCTGGGGCTGTTTGCCCCTGCTTGTTACTTCTTCTCCTGCCTGTCACTGTTCTGTGTTATGTTGCTTACCTGTGTCTATATATACAGTGATCCCTCACTTATCGCGGTTAATGGGTTCCAGAACCGACCGCGAAAAGTGAAAAACCGCGAAGTAGCGTCACCCCAATGACATCATCCATGAACAATACGTACGTTCATTCTCTCACTCTCATATGATACGTGTGTGTGTGTGTACGTGTACATACATACGTAGATGTAAACAAAGTGTACATAAATATGTTTTTAGAACTCTTTTATTCTTATGACAAGATACGTAACTCAAGATGAAAATGATTTACTGCACAGGTTAATGAGAGCTTTACTGCTCCTCAGGTGACGCCTCATCGCGAGGTGCTGGAGGCGCAGGATCATCGAGGGCAGCTTCCGATAGAGCTGAAGCTGCAGGAGGCGGCGTAGTGGCTCGACGGGAAGACTATTTCGCACAAAATGGCACAAGAGAACAGCAAAAAGTTCCACGCAGCAAGACTAAGTAACACGAGCGATAAAAAGCAATGAATGCGGTCTTCCTTCCCTTCATGGGTGCTCAGCAGGGAGAGGAGGTGGGTGAGACGTCTCGGCCAATCAGCTTGCGGGGTGAAACGTCTCGGCCAATCAGCTTGCGAGATTTCCGAGCCCAGCCAACACGACAACAGCGAACAGAGAGTTGTGCAGCTCTCCGTGTTGACACCTGATGGTCTAATGTAGTCTCCCTGCCTTCTGCTAGCGCCCGCCCATTATTTCTCAATTTTGAATTTTTGATGAATATTTTTGAAAAATCCGCGATGCACTGAGGACGCGAAAGGTGAAGCGCGAAGTAGCGAGGGATCACTGTATATCTTGTAGGGAGTCATGTGCTCCGTCTCTGTGCCATCATATAGACATCATCTGGTGGGTCTTCTTCTTCTTCTTCGTTCAGACCACTGAAGGGTCTCCTCCTGTCTCAGACAGCTGAGTTATTCACAGTCATGCCTGCGCCGTACTGGTGGAACCTGAGGTGTTTCATGTTCACGGCATCCTTTCTGACGTGCAGCAGTTCTCCCCATTCTATTGCTCTCTATCTGGTGGGTCTTCTTCGTTCAGACCACTGGTTGAGGGATAGGTGCGTCATAATTCCAGTTCATGGGCACGATCCTGAAAAAGTGGCTTTCGACCCTGTTCAGGAAGGCCCGTGCATGCCTGTAGAAACCAAGAAACCGGAGCACCTGGAGAAAATCAGCGCTTTGCTTGGCATTTTACACATTTGTAGTATAGACTGGCATTCGTCAAGGTTACACATTTACTGTCATGTCGGCATGGCGAGTCGTCCTATGATGCCTGAGTTCATAGGACGTCCCACGATGTTCAGGCAGAGATCATAGGCCATCCTGTGGTGTCCTATGAAGCATGATTCACAACACCTATGATAATATCACATCGTGGCCCAGGTGTCATGATAATATCATATTTCAGGGCCTTTGGTGAGTCCTACCCCTAATTTATAGGTGGATTTTTTTAGGCCCAAAGAGAGAAATCCTACCAAGTTAAAATACGTGTGACCAGAGTTGGTAGGAACTCATTATATTTACTCAATAACTGTACATGTACTCAACCTTTTTTTTTATATATATATAAAACTACATTTATGACGGAAAAAAGCTGCATTTTTACTTGCGTATATTTGGTCATATTCTTTGAGTAACTTTTGATTTTGCTGTTTTGAAAACAGATTTTTTTTTTAACCAGAAATGACTCCATCTATCGTCTTTTTATTAGTAAATTCATCATTTTATTTTATTTAAAATCCTTGATGAAGTTATTCTTCTATTCTGCACAGGAACAAAAAAATGTGTCAGATTTATGAGTAAAAAGTTGTAAATGTACACTATGTGGAAAAAATTATTTTATTACAATTTTATCACTTAAATTTATTGTAAAAATATCTTCAATTTATTAGAAAAACCTCACAAATTTGATGTCTCAGTTATACAAGAAAAAAAAATCACAAATTAAAAATTTTTTAAAAATTCTATTTGATGAAAAGCTGCAAATGTATTAGTAGAAATCTGCATGTTTCTGCAAGTACATTTATGAGGAAAAAGTTGTAAATTTATTAACAAGCCACAACTTAATAAGGAAATCAGTGAGAATAAAGTGACTTAACTCCTGAGGCTGATCGTGTCTGCAGAGTAACGTTTGTGGTGACGACTCTCACTTGTAGTTGAGTAGTTCGTATCATAAGGTCAGGCTTCTTGTACTTGAGTACAATTTCTGGCTGTTCAGCCTGACTCAGACTGGCATGAGTGCGGCACTTTACCAGTTGAAGTACTTTTAACTGTGAAACCCACCTGCTGAGTGATACACACTTTGGTTTCATGTACTCTGCATGCCTCATGGCCTACACCTGCACCTCCAGAGAGCTGGGCAGTGTTGTCTTGTCCGCCTTCACTTCAACTTGTGCAGAGGACCTGCAGCTGAAACTACCAGCCCTCCAGTTAGTGGACAACCAGTGCTAACTTTTAAAAACTTACTCTAACCAACTCATTTCATTGTTAGGTTTTATTTTTCACTCCTACTGTAATTCAGTTGAAATGCTGTAAAGCGGTGTCTTGATGTCTTTAAATGTCTTCTGTTTGTTCCCCAATCAACAGCCTAATAAATAAAAAAAGTTAGTTTACTACTTCACCACTTCCAATAAAGATCAATTCTTTCCTGTTATTTTTCAGTATTTTCCAGAAAATGTTCAGGGACCGGGATGCCTGGTAGACCCCAGTGAAGTCACCCTCCCCGGGTGCTCCTGCGTTTCCCACTGCTGCTGCAGCGACAGCTGCTCCTGCCTGCAGACGCGTGGTCAGGCGTACAGCAGCACCGGGACACTGAGGAACCTCAGCGGAATGGACTCGGCTTATTGCTCGCCCGTGTTTGAGTGTAATGCCCTTTGCACCTGCAGTGACAGCTGCTCTAACCGGCTGGTGCAGAGAGGATTGCAGCTGCGGTTGGAGGTGTACCGCACTCAGACCAGGGGCTGGGGAGTTCGCACACTGGAGGAAATCCCCCGTGGGACTTTTGTGTGTGAATATGCAGGGGAGGTGATCAGTTTCGAGGAGGCCAGATGCAGACAGCTCACCCAGAGAAGTGAAGAAAACAATTACATCATCGCCATAAGGGAGCACGCTGGTATGAGCTCTACGACGGAGACGTTTGTGGACCCGGCGCGGGTGGGAAACGTTGGTCGCTTTCTCAACCACTCCTGCCAGCCCAACCTGTTCATGTTGCCAGTGCGCGTGCACTCTGTAATTCCTAGACTGGCACTGTTTGCTGGGCGAGACATCGGTGCACACGAGGAGCTGACATTTGACTATTCAGGAGGGTACAGTAACCAGCGTCCTGCAGAACTGCTAGCCACGGGAAGTGACGCAGCAGCAGAGGACAGTAGGACAGAAGGACTCCAGAGGAAAGCATGTCACTGTGGCTCCAACAACTGCACACGGTTCCTTCCACTGGATTTATCTATTCTCAGCTGATAAAATACCTTTATGTTTGAATTTTCTTGTGAAATCATGGCTTTTCTTCTTTATTTCAGCCTAAAGTTAAAACAGAACAGTACAACACATTGGTGGCTCCACATACACAGTTCAGATGGATGAGTCATGTCTGCGCCTGTCACTGTTTCCTGTTTGGTCCCCTGCACGTCTCCTGATGTCTTAATTGTTGTCTTCCACTCAGTGTAAGATGATGCAGTAAGATAGGAGTAAATAGACGTTCTGCTGAAGGACTTTTCTCTTGTCTTCTCCGTATAGGACGTGACCAAATGGATTCATGGTCCTACAGCTGGTGAATAGTTCCACTCCCATTTCTCCACACCACATGTGAATGTGCAGGTGGCCAGGCAGTGTAGCAGGTGTGAAAAGAATGGTGTGTAATGGGTTTCTTTCTTAGTCCCCTGGCACGCACGCTGCGGTTGCTGAAGCTTGGTCCAGGTATAGAAAATTTGCAGGAGAAAAGTGAAACATTTTTGAGAAAAAAGTTGAAAAGTTAAAGGAAAAAATGCAAGTTTGTGACAAAAATGTTGCAGATTTACAGGAAAAAAAGAACATTTTCTTTGAGGGGAAAAAATAGAAAATTTACAGGAAAATTTGGAATTTTTTTAAGATGAAAATTTCTCAGAAAAAAGTTTGAACATTTTTGAGAAAAAAGTTGTAATTTCATGAGAAAAAAAGGTGAAAAGCTAAAGGAAAAAAATGTAAATTTATGAGAAATGTTGCAAATTTACAGGAAAAAATGATGAGGAAAAAAGCTGAAAATTTACAGGGAAAAAATTACCGATTTATGAGAAAAGTGTTGTAAATTTACAGGAAAGTAGCAAATTTTTGAGAAAAAAACCTAAAAAATTTACAAGAAAAAAATGGAAATTTCGAGTAAAACTTGCAAATCTAAGAGAAAAAGTTGGAAATTTGCAGGAACAAGTAGAAAATTTACAAGAGAAAAAAACAAATTTATGAGAAAAAAGGTGAAAAGTTAAAGGAAAAAAATGTTGAAAATTTACAGGAAAGTAGTAAATTTTTGAGGGAAAAAAGTCAAAAATGCTGCTCCAATCCGTCTGTCGATCTCTCGCTCCATTTTCCCCTCACTCGTGAACAAGACCCCAAGATACTTAAACTCCTCCACTTGGGGCAGGAGCCTGTCCCCAACCCGGAGAGGACAATCCACCTTTTTCCGGCTGAGGACCATGGACTCGGACTTGGAGGTGCTGATTCTCATCCCAGCCGCTTCACACTCAGCGGCAAACCGTCCCAGCAAGAGCTGTAGGTCATTGCTGGATGAAGCCAACAGGACAACATCATCTGCAAACAACAGAGATGAGATCCTGTGGTTACCAAGCATGACACCCTCCATTCCCTGGCTGCGCCTAGAAATCCTGTCCATAAAAATTATGAACAGGACCGGTGACAAAGGGCAGCCCTGGCGGAGTCCAACTCTCACTGGGAATGACTCCGACCGAGTGTTGGCAATACGAACTAAACTCTCACAACGGTCGTACAGAGACCGAATAGCTCGTAACAACAAGCCCGATACCCCATACTCCCGAAGCACCCCCCACAAAAATCCACGAGGGACGCGGTCAAATGCCTTCTCCAAGTCCACAAAACACATGTAAACTGGTTGGGCAAACTCCCACGAACCCTCAAGAATTCTCGAGAGGGTAAAGAGCTGGTCCGATGTGCCACGGCCAGGACGAAAACCACATTGCTCCTCCTGAATCCGAGGTTCGACCAACGGCCGGACTCTCCTCTCCAGTACCTTGGCATAGACCTTCCCAGGGAGGCTGAGGAGTGTGATCCCTCTAAAGTTGGAGCACACCCTCCGGTCCCCTTTTTTGAAGAGAGGAACCACCACCCCGGTTTGCCATGCCAAAGGCACTGCCCCCGACCTCCACGCAATGTTGCAGAGGCGTGTCAACCATGACAACCCAACAACATCCAGGGCCTTGAGGTATTCGGGGCGAATCTCGTCCACCCCCGGGGCCCGGCCACCAAGGAGATTTTTAACCACCTTGGCGACCTCAGCCCCTGTGATAGGCGAGTCATCCCCCTTGTCCCCAAACCCTGCTTCCTCTGTGGAAGGCGTATCAGCGGGATTGAGGAGATCCTCGAAGTATTCCTTCCACCGCCCGACGATATCCCCAGTTGAAGTCAACAGTGTCCCATCCGCACCATACACAGTGTGGACGGGGAGCTGCTTTCCCCTCCTGAGCCGCCGAACAGTTTGCCAGAATCTCTTTGAAGCCGACCGAAAGTCTTGTTCCATGGCCTCACCGAACTCCTCCCATACCCGGGTTTTTGCTTCAGCAACCACCCGAGCTGCACTCCGCTTGGCCTGCCGGTACACCTCAGCTGCTTCGGGAGTCCCACAAGCCAACCAAGCTTGATAGGACTCCTTCTTCAGCTTAATGGCCCCCCTCACCACTGGTGTCCACCACTTGGTTCGGGGGTTGCCACCACGAGATGCACCGACCACCTTGCGGCCGCAGCTCTGGGCCGCCGCTTCAACAACAGAGGTGGAGAACATGGCCCATTCAGACTCCATGTCTCCAGACTCCCTCGGAATGTGGTTGAAGTTCTTCCGGAGGTGGGAGTTGAAGACCTCCCGGACAGGGGCCTCAGCCAGACGCTCCCAGCACACCCTCACTATACGTTTGGGTCTACCAGGTCTGAATGGCTTCCTCCCCTGCCATCGGATCCAACTCACCACCAGGTGGTGATCAGTTGACAGCTCTGCACCTCTCTTTACTCGGGTGTCCAAGACATACGGTCGCAGGTCTGATGATACGATAACAAAATCGATCATCGACCTGCGGCCTAGGGTGTCCTGGTGCCAGGTGCACATATGGACACCCTTATGCTTGAACATGGTGTTCGTTATGGACAGACTGTGGTTAGCACAGAAGTCCAATAACTGAACACCACTCGGGTTCAGATCGGGCAGGCCGTTCCTCCCAATCACCCCCCTCCAGGTTTCACTGTCGTTGCCCACGTGCGCATTGAAGTCCCCCAGTAGGACAATGGAGTCTCCAGGAGGAGCACCCTCCAGCACCCCAGTCACAGACTCCAAAAAGGGTGGGTACTCTGAAACATCATTTGGTGCATAGGCACAAATGATGGTCAGGACCCGTTTCCCAACCCGAAGGCGCAGGGAAGCAACCCTTTCGTCCACCGGGGAAAACTCCCATATAGAGGCAGCAAGGTGGGGCGATACAAGAATACCTACCCCTGCTCGTCGCCTCTCGCCCGGGGCAACTCCAGAAAAGGCCAAGCTCCAGCCCCTCTCCAGGAGACTGGTTCCGGAACCGGAGCTGTGTGTTGAGGTGAGGCCGACTATATCTAGCCGGTATCGCTCAATCTCGTACACCAGCTCAGGCTCCTTCCCCACCAGAGAGGTGACATTCCACGTACCAAAAGCCAGTTTAGAAAGCTTGGGATCAGTCCGCCAAGGTCTCCGCCTTTGACTGCCACCTAATCCACATAGCACCGGACTTCCATGATCCCTCCTGCAGGTGGTGAACCTACTGGAGGGCGGACCCATGTAACTCCTTCGGGCTGAGCCCGGCCGGGTCCCATGGGTGGAAACCTGGCCACCAGACGCTAGCCTTCGAGCCCCTCCCCCAGGCCTGGCTCCAGGGTGGGGCCCCGGTAACCCCATACCGGGCGGGGTACACTGAATCCTTGATATACAATTTATCATGAGAGTCTGTTGGATCGTTCTTAGTCTGGCCCTTCACCCAGGACCAGTTTGTCTTGGGAGACCCTATCAGAGGCAAATTGCCCCGGACAACATAGCTCCTGGGATCACTGGGGCACGCAAACCCCCCCACCACGATAAGGTCACGATCCATGAGGGGGTTGCAGTGATGTCCGCTGCAATGTCCGCTGTCCAATGTCCAATGTCCAATGTCCAATGTCCGCTGCAGTGATGCGGACATTGTACCGGTCTGTTGTGGTGAAGAGGGAGCTTAGTTCTAAGGCAAAGCTGTCGATTTACCAGTCAATCTACGTTCCTACTCTCACCTATGGTCACGAGCTTTGGGTAATGACCGAAAGAACGAGATCGCGGATACAAGCGGCTGAAATGAGCTTTCTCCGTAGGATTGCTGGACTCACCCTCAGAGATAGGGTGAGGAGCTCAGTCATCCGGGAGAGGCTCAGAGTGGAACCGCTGCTCCTCCACATTGAAAGGAGTCAGTTGAGGTGGTATGGGCATCTGATTAGGATGCCTCCTGGACGTCTCCCACTTGAGGTGTTTCAGGCACGTCCCACTGGGAGGAGACCCCGGGGCAGACCCAGGACTCGGTGGAGAGACTATGTCTCCCAGCTAGTCTGGGAACGCCTTGGTGTCCCCTCTGAAGAGCTGGAGCAGGTGGCTGGGGAGAGGGAGGTCTGGGCTTCTCTGCTTGGGCTGCTGCCTCCGCGACCCGGACCTCCGGAAAAGCGGTAGAAGATGGATGGATGGATGGAAAAGTCAAAAATGTTACAGGAAAAAAATGAAATTTTGGAGAAAAACTTGCAAATCTAAGAGAAAAAAGTTGAAAATTCACAGGAAAAAAGTTACACATTTTTGAGAAAAAAGTTGCAAATTCATGGGAAAAAAGTTGAAAAGTTAAAGGAAAAAAGTGCAAATTTATGAGAAAAATTTTTGCAAATTTACAAGGAAAAAAATGAACATTTTCTTTGAAGGGAAAAACTGAAAATTTACAGTAAAAATTGGAATTTTTTAAGTGGAAAATTTATGAGAAAAAAGTTGAATATTTTTGAGAAGAATGTTGCAAATTCATGAGAAAAAAGTTTAAAATTTTACAGGAAAAAAAAATAGGAAATTCTTGAGGAAAAGTTGGAAATCTAAGAGAAAAAAGTTGCAATTTTTTTTTTTTCTTTTTTGCTTAGAATTGGTGCTTGACAGTCATAATCCAGAGGAAAGCTGTCTGTCAGCTCGACACATCTTTGTCTTCACACAGGGTGGCCTTCCCTTCAACAGATTCTCAGTTCTTCATCCCACTCAAAGCCTCAAGAGAGATGTTACCAATTAAAAAGGAGCAGGGGGTACAGTTTAAATAGAAACAGCATTTATTCCCACCAGAGGAGGGGTGAAGGTGTCCCACTTTAGTGTGACCATTTTGAAATCAGGACCTTCTTCTCTCGATCTGCCCTGTTTTCAGTCTAGACCTGCTTTCATCTTATTAATATCCACATCTGGGTTAATGAGGAGTGAGACCATGTTTCCTGCAGTAATGGGACCGCTGTTCCAGCCACACTGGAGCTGTGCGAGACTTAATGGTGGGTGTGAGTGGAAGTCTTGTGCTGATTGGAGACCACTGTCAAGTCGATTGGTTTTTATGTCACCCAGTGGAAAAAGCAACTGTCGTTCTGGCCTATATTTTCTAAATTGACTGTCCGGTGTCTGATCCACATTGAAACTTATTAGAGAATTAGTCTGCCATTTTGACAGTTTTCTGTCCAAGAGATAAATAGCGCTCTCCAGTAGTACTGACTTGTACAGATGTTCTGAGTTATATAAGACAGTAGAAATGTCCAGTGCTATAAATAAGACACTACAATATACAAGAAATTCTTTAGGTTATATCTGCAAAAAATAGAAGCTAAATGGTAGCTGCTCTACTGGCCTTCGGAAAAACAGAAGACAGAATTTACTCCTAAATCATCCGTACATTTCTCAAATTGGGATATACAGTGATGTGAAAAAGTATTTGCCCCCCTTCCTGATTTTTTGTATTTTTGCATAGTTGTCACATTTAAAATGTTTCAAATCAGACAAAGATAACCCAAGTAAATACAAAATGCAGTTTTTAAATGATGATTTCATTTATTAAGGTAAAGAAGCTATCCAAACCCACCTGGTCCTATGTGAAAAAGTAACACCCCCGTCCCGCCGCCATTGAATGATGAATTAACTGTAACACATTTTTTGGAAAGCCGAGTTCAGTTCACTAGCCACACACAGGCCTGATTACTGCCAGACCTGTTGAATCAAGAAACCACTTAAACAGAACCTGTGTGACAAGGTAAAGTAGGCTACAAGAGCTCAAAAAGCAACACATCATGCCGCGATCTAAAGAAATTCAAGACCAGAAAGAAACAAAAACTCAGAGGAACATCTAAAGAACTGCAGGCCTCACCAGCCTCAGTTTGGACACTGGTCCATGATTCAACAATAAGAACTAGACTGGGCAAAAATGGCATCTGGGAGAGTGCTTAGGTGAAAACAGCATTTCATAAAAAGAACTTCATACCATCAGTCAAACATGGTGGTGGTAGTGTGATGGTCTCAGGCTGCTTCAGGACCTGGATGATTTGTTGTAGTTGATGGAACCATGAATTCTGCGCTTTACCAGAAAATCCCGCGGGAGGATGACCAGCCATCATTTTGTGCCCTCAAGATCAAGCCCTCCAATGTGGCTGAATTAAAACAATTCTGCAAAGAAGAATGGACCAAAATTCCTCAACAGTCATGTAAGAGACTCTTTGCCAGTTATCACAAACCACTTATTAGGTTTAGTGGGCAATTATTTTTTCACACAGGACCAGGTAGGTTTGGATAGCTTCTTTTGATGTCAATAAATAAAATCATCATTTAAAACTGCGTTTTGTATTTACTCGGGCTATCTTTGTCTAATATTAAAATTTATTTGATCTGGAACATTTAAGTGTGACAAATATGCAAAAATATAAGAAATCAGGAAGGAGGCAGATACTTTTTCCCAGCACTGTAAATACATGCATCACAGTTTTTTTTCTTCTTTAAGATTTGATTGGCGGTTGGCAACCAGTTTACAGGTGCATTACCGCCACCTACCGGATTACGTTTTATCACTGCCATGATGTCATTAAATGCTCCATCCCAGTTTTTCATTCCATAATTGGTTAAATCATATGTTCACTAGTCTGATACTTTTCCTCAGCTAGCATGAGATCTGACATTTATTCAGAGGTCAATGAGATTTTCATGCTCAGAATGTTTCTGTGTGATAAATTGCATTCCACTGTCGAGTCGACAATTCCTCAGAGTATTTTAAGAAAAAAAAAAAAGCAGTCGTTCTTCAAATTCATGACTCATGTCATTTTTGAGTCAGATGTCCCTGGAATCCCCATGGCAACCAGCCGTGTGTACAGGAGATGGTTTGGACAGGAGTGGTTGATTTTGGACGTGCATAAAGAAGCCTGTTGAAAAGCTGGGCTGTGAATGAATGGCTCCTTGCCAGGATCGTTACCTAGCAACCAGCCGTTAATCACATAAGGTGAACTTCCCTACCAAACCCCAGCCCAGCCCTCCACCCCACAGAAAAATCAACAAACACGCAAGCTTTTCACTGCTAGAGGCTGTGTCATTTTGTAATGGTGGTCACAGTCTGTTTGTGAAGTACTCTGAAATAAATGATACTCTGAAGGAAAAAAAAATCCTCTCAATTGTCTGATCATGCTGGGTACAGGTGCAGGAGATTCCATGGTGGTAGAGAGAAAGCTTTGGTGGAACACATGTAAAAAACTGTATAAAATGACCAAAAGATTTTACCTTATTCTGTATTTAAGTTAAATATTCCATTGCAATCCTTTAAATAAAAAACAGTCCAAGGTTAATCCTTGTGTGTCATTCCCATGTTGGTCAACATATTGCCCTGCTGAGTATTTGGTGGATGTTTATGCCTCGGTGAAAACGGAGGCCTACGATATTCACTCAATGTGTCTGTGGTTGTATCTGTCCGTCTGTCTGTCCGCCTGTCTGTTTCAGCTCACCCGGTCAAAATTAAGCGCAACTAAAGGCTTGTATCGTTGTATCGCCATATTTTCTCGACTTTTAATTTGCCAGAATTCCGAGATAAGGCTTTGTTTTCAAAATAAACACAAATTTAACTCACCTGTACTGTCAATGGAGCCGGAAAAAAAGGTATTGTGATAACTATGCCGGGCCACTAGAGGTGGCAGTGTGACTTTTTTACAGCATAGCATAGCACATTTTTTTACAGTACATGGAGCTGAACGGTTATAAAATAGCTGTTACTGAAAAAAACACATTCATTCATCAACTACACCATTTATTCATCACATCAATTGTTTTCACACTGGTTTTGCTGTTTAGTTTTGCAGAGAAAGGACCTGTTAAAACTCGCTAAAAACTACAAGTCCCAACATTCCTTGCCTGCAAATGGTCGCAGTGAACTGTGCATGTGCCTGGAGACTCCCGCCAGAGAGAAGTACTGAGCAATCCGACAATACTGGGTGAATAAATGTCCGTCTTTTTGTCCGTCTATTTTCTTCCTCTGCCACTAAACAGCAAAAGCTCCTGTTCGTCTTAATTGTCATTGTATTCAAGTACCTCCATCGCCTCCGCCATTTAAAATGTTTGCCACTGTGCTCTTCTTTTGGGTTTGGATTGCAGCTGTTCAAATTAGTTCTCTTGGCTCTTGGCTGCCGCCAACAGTACAGGCATGTGAACTGCAGATTATTTTCACTGCGTATGCGTGTACTCCAAAACTACTAGATGGATTTGGATGAAATTTTTGCTGGAGATGGTCCGTGGGCTAGAGAGGAACCCATAACTGTGTGTGTTTATACATTTACATATTTATTCCATCTAGCTACAATGCTCCGCACTGGGTGTGTTTGTTTATATTTATATATCTATATATTCATTCCATCTAGCTACAATGCTCCGCACTGTGTGTTTATATATCTACATATTATTCCATCTAGCTACATTGCTCCGCACTGTGTTTATATATTTACATATTTTTTCCGCCTAGCTGCAATGCTCCGTACTGTGTGTTTATATATCTACATATTATTCCATCTAGCTACATTGCTCCGCACTGTGTGTTTATATATTTACATATTTATTCCATCTAGCTGCAATTCTCTGTACTGTGTGTTTATATACTCATATATTTATCCCATCCAGCTACAATGTTCTACACTGTGTGTCTGTGTGTGTGTGTGTGTAATATATATATTTATAGTAATATGTACATATGTATATTAGCTGCTCTTGCTTGCTTGCTTTTTTTTTTTTTTCTTGCCTTCTGATTGTTGCTCTGAGTGTTGCTATCCCTGTGCTGTTGCAATCCTGGAATTTCCCCGTTGTGGGACTAATAAAGGCTTATCTTATCTTATAACATTTCGGTGATGATCCCAGAACACATACCTCCGCCAAGGCTCTGGCACCAAGGCATCAGCACCTTGGTGCCTTCATTAACATGGTAGGCTGGAAACCCAAATACAAAAGAAGAGCTTAAGTATGTTTACAGACTATTGAACTGTGGATTAAAGAGGTGTTCCTGAGTTATTGCTCTGTAGTTAGTATTATTTAACCACTTGTGAGGCTTTAACTGTGCTGCTTTTAGCACTTTTTTAAGAAATGTAAATCAAAAGCTAAATATAGTGCGGTGAGTCTGTTTGTGGTTTTATTACACTTTAATTAGATAAGATACACCTTTATTAGTCCCACAGTGGGGAAATTACAGGAATGCAGCAGCACAGGGATAGCAGCATTCAGCGCAATAGTAAATAAGCTAATAAGAACTGGTTAGCCAAAGTAGTAAATTAATATAAGATAAGATAAGATAAGCCTTTATTAGTCCCACAACGGGGAAATTCCAGGATTGCAACAGCACAGGGATAGCAACACTCAGAGCAACAATCAGAAGGCAAGAAAAAAAAACAAGCAAGCAAGAGCAGCTAATATACATATGTACATATTACTATAAAATATATATATACACACACACACACAGACACACAGTGCAGAGCATTGTAGCTGGATGGAATAAATATATGAATATATGAACACACAGTGCAGAGCATTGTAGCTAGATGGAATAAATATGTAAATATATAAACACCCACAGTACGGAGCATTGCAGCTAGGTGGAATAAATATGCAAGTATATAAACACACACAGTGCGGAGCAATGTAGCTAGATGGAATAATATGTAGATATATAAAAACACAGTGCGGAGCATTGTAGCTAGATGGAATAAATATATAGATATATAAATATATAAATAAATACTCCACCAGGAGTTCTGTTAACAATAACTGTAAAATATTCCACCGCAGAACCACATTTGGACAAACAGCTTTCTCTATAAAGGGCAGTCATATCTGGAACACAATGCCAAATGAAATTAAAATAATAACGGACTTTAAAACATTCACTAAAAATGTTAAAAACTGGCTGAAAAATAAACAAGAATGTACTCATGTATGAATTAACTGTCTGCAGAGTGAGAGTGAATGAAGGGAAGGAATAAATGTGTTTGTTTATAGTGAGTGACGGAGGGAGGAAGGCCTGAAATAGGCAAATGTGAGTTATGTTATATGTGTTAAATGTGAGTCAGGCTGTTATATTTGTGTATTTATAATATTTATAATATTTATGTTAAATGTGAGTCAGGCTGTTAATTTGTGTATTTATAATATAATATTTATAATTGTGTATTTATAATTTTTCTGCATTGATGTATGTGATTATTGTGTATATTTTTTATCTTGATTCTTTTTTTCTAAAGCCCATCCAGGGACAAGAGTTGCAAATTAGCTAATAGCTATACACTCTATGTGCGACACATCAGATTAATTGTCTTTGATTAATTGTCTATGTTTATTGCACTGTCCCTGTCAAATAAACTAATCTACTACTACTAAACACACCCAGTGCTGAGCATTGTAGCTAGATGGAATAAATATGTAAATATATAAACACACACAGTGCAGAGCATTGTTGCTAGGTGGGATGAAACAGCATAACCGTCTATTTAGTTATCCTACATGGTATGATTATGTGCCCATACATATTCTCACCCTCCATAGCGACCGGTATGTTCCTAGTTGTATGCCGGAGAGGACCATTGTGTAAGTCTATTGCATCTTTTGCATTCAAAAAAACTATTAGTTTGTTACGTCTTTTTGCTATCTCTGCGAGCAGCCCTGCTTAGGTTGTACAGTCTGACAGCCGTTGGTAGGAAGGACCTACGAAACCTCTCGGTTGTGCACCTGGGATGATGTAGTCTGCTGCTAAATGAGCTCCTCAGTGCATCCAGTATGTCCTGCATAGGGTGGAACTCGGACTCCAGCAGAGATGACAGTTTAGCCACCGTCCTTCTCTCTCCTATCTCCTCCATCGGATCAAGGCGCTGCCCCAGGACAGAGCTAGCTTTCTTAATCAGTTTGTTCAGTCTCTTCCTATCGGCTGCAGTAATGCCACTGCCCCAGCAGACCACTCCAAAAGTGATGGCTGATGCCACTACCGTGTCATAGAATGACTTCAGCAGCGCCCCTTGTACACCAAAAGACCTGAGTCTCCTCAGCAGGAACAGCCTGCGCTGTCCCTTCTTGTAGAGTGCGTCAGTATTGTGTGACCAGTCTAGTTTATTGTTCAGATGAATACCCAGGTACTTATAGGATGTCACCATCTCGATGTCTGTTCCCTGTATATTTACTGGTGCTGTGAGGGGCTGCCCATGCCTGCGGCAGTCCACCACCAGCTCCTTAGTTTTCCTCGCGTTGATCTGGAGGCAGTTCCGATGGCACCAGTCCACAAAGTCCTGGATAAGCCCTCTGTACTCAGCTTCATCTCCGTTGGAGATGAGACCAACGATCGCAGAGTCATCAGAGAACTTCTGTAGATGGCAATGTGTTGTGTTGTGTGAGAAGTCCGCAGTATAAAGAGTGAACAGGAAGGGAGCCAGCACCGTTCCCTGGGGGGCCCCCGTGCTACTGATGATCGTGTCGGACACACAGTTCCGGGTTCTCACAAACTGAGGCCGGTTCGTGAGGTAGTCCAGGATCCATGATGACAGGTGCTGGTCCACCCCTGCGCGCAGCAGCTTGTCCTTCAGGATCATCGGTTGGATGGTGTTGAAAGCACTGGAGAAGTCAAAGAACATGATCCTCACCATATTCCCGGGCTTCTCCAGGTGGGACAGAGAACGGTGAAGGAGGAAGATCACCGCATCCTCCACCCCAATGCCATGCTGGTAGGCGAACTGGAGTGGATCCATCGCTGGTTCCACCAGGGGGCGGAGATGAGCAAGGAGCAGTCTCTCCAGGGTCTTCATCAAGTGGGACGTCAAGGCCACCGGTCTGTAGCTGTTCAGGTCTTTGGGGTGGGAAGTTTTTGGTACAGGTACCACACAAGATGTTTTCCACAGCTGTGGTACCCTCCCCAGTTTCAGGCTCATGTTGAAGATATACGTCACAATCCCACACAGCTGGTCTGCACAGGACTTGAGGAGCTTTGCGCTGATGCCGTCCGGTCCCGACGCCTTCCTCGCCTTGATCTTCCTCAGCTCCGTCCTCACCTGGGTCTTGGTCAGGGTCAGGATGGGGGGCTGTGTGTTGGGAGTGGGGGGGGGGGGTGTCGGTGGAGTGGGGAGTGGGCAGCAGGACTTGATTTCTTAGAGGCAGCAGTGGTTGTTGTGCAGACAGGGGGGAGGGCGGTTGGTCAAATCTATTGAAAAACAGATTCAGGTTGTTCGCCCACTCCCTGCCCCCTCTCCCTTCCCCCACTGTATACATACAGTGGGGGGAAAAAAGTATTTAGTCAGCCACCAATTGTGCAAGTTCTCCCACTTAAAAGATGAGAGAGGTCTCCAATTTTCATCATAGGTATACCTCAACTATGAGAGACAAAATGAGGGGGAAAAAAATCACATTGAAGGATTTTTAATTAATTGGTAAATTCCTTGGTAAAATAAGTATTTGGTCAAAAACAAAAGTTGATTTCAGTACTTTGTTATATACCCTTTGTTGGCAATGACAGAGGTCAAACGTTTTCTGTAAGTCTTCACAAGGTTTTCATACACTGTTGCTGGTATTTTGGCCCATTCCTTCATGCAGATCTCCTCTAGAGCAGTGATGTTTTGGGGCTGTCGCTGGGCAACACGGACTTTCAACTCCCTCCAAAGATTTTCTATGGGGTTGAGATCTAGAGACTGGCTAGGCCACTCGAGGACCTTGAAATGCTTCTTACGAAGCCACTCCTTCATTGCCCGGGCAGTGTGTTTGGGATCATTGTCATGCTGAAAGACCCAGCCATTTTCATCTTCAATGCCCTTGCTGATGTAAGGAGGTTTTCACTCAAAATCTCACGATACATGGCCCCATTCATTCTTTCCTTTACACGGATCACTCGTCCTGGTCCCTTTGCAGAAAAACAACCCCAAAGTATGATGTTTTCTCCCCCATGCTTCACAGTAGGTATGGTGTTCTTTCTCCTCCAAACACGACAAGTTGAGTTTTTACCAAAAAGTTCTATTTTGGTTTCATCTGACCATGTGACATTCTCCCAGTCCTCTTCTGGATTATCCAAATGTTCTCTAGCAAACTTCAGACGGGCCTGGACATGTACTGGCTTAAGCAGGGGGACACGTCTGGCACTGCAGGATTTGAATCCCTGGCAGCGTAGTGTGTTACTGATGTAGCCTTTGTTACTTGGGTCCCAGCTCTCTGCAGGTCATTCACTAGTTCCCCCCGTGTGGTTCTGGGGTTTTTGCTCACCGTTCTCGTGATCATTTTGACCTTACGGGGTGAGATCTTGCGTGGAGCCCCAGATCGAGGGAGATTATCAGTGGTCTTGTATGTCTTCCATTTTCTAATAATTGCTCCCACTATCGTCTCCAAACTCGACGCCGCCACTTCGAAGTGTGTGCAGAGCATGATCCGGCGACCACCGGCCCGGGACAAATATGAGACGCTCAAAGCAACCATCGTGGCGAACTACGTCCCATCAGCGGAAGAGAGAGCCGAGAAGATCCTGGCGGTCTACGGCCACAGAGGGTGCAAACCGAAGGCCCTCATGGAGGATTTGCTACAGCTCAAAGAAGAGGACAATGACAACTTCCTCTTCCAGTTTATATTCCTCAGCACGCTGCCGCCACACATGAGAGGGACACTCGCCAGCATGAAATACAACAACCACCAAGACTTCCGCGCGCTGGCCAACGAAGCTCATCGGCTCGTCAACACCTGCAAGGAGCTGACACCCACAGCAGCATCCGCAGACCTCAAAGCTGACGCCCCAAGCCACGAGGAGCCACAACCCACTGAGCAGACCCAGCCCACGGTGACAGCGACACGGCCAAAACTTAGCAGACAGAGCGACGCCTGTTATTATCACCACCGCTTCGCCGAGAAGGCCCACAAATGCGTTCCCCTCCTGCAAATTTGCGATTTCGGGAAAACGCCAAAGCCGAGAGCCGTTAACGGCAGCGGTTCTCGGCGAGAAGAATAAGCTGTTGTACGTGACGGATGGACACACAGGCAAGCAGTTCCTCATCGACACAGGAGCCCAGCTGAGTTTCGTCATGCCCTCCCACGCAGATCGAGCCACGGGCACCCGGGGCAACGGAGCCGTGGCAGCCAACGGCTCTAGCATCGACACTTTCGGCGAAAAGAGCCTGCACCTCCTCATCCACGGCCGCAGCTACAGATGGACATTTGTTGTAGCGGCGGTGAGTTTTAACTTATTAGGCGCGGATTTTTTTGTGTGCACATGGGTTATTAGTAGATCTAGCAAATAGGCGCCTGGTTAATGCACTGTCCTTTGCTTCTATTCCATGCTCAGCCCGAGTTTCTCCACCACCTGTGCAGGCCAACGTCACCACGGCAGGAGGTAAGTTTGAGCAACTCCTCACCCAATTTCCAGCACTCACAATTCCCAAATTCTCAGCCACTGTGGCTAAACACGGGATTGAACACTTCATTCCCACAACGGGACCTCCCGTTTTTGCCAAAGCGCGCCGCTTAGACGCGGCCAAGCTCAGCATAGCACGGGACGAGTTTACAACTCTTGAAAAATTGGGCATTGTTAGACGCTCGAAGAGCCCCTGGGCCTCACCACTTCACATGATTCCGAAATCCGATGGTTCTTGGAGACCGTGCGGAGATTACCGCAGATTAAACAACGCTACAGCGCATGACCGTTACCCAATTCCTCACATTCAAGATTTTTCACTACATCTGGCGGGTGCGCGCATTTTTTCAAAAATAGACTTAGTCCACGGTTATCACCAAGTCCCAGTCCGAGCAGAAGACATTCCTAAAACAGCGGTAATAACCCCTTTCGGCCTTTTTGAATTTCTGCGAATGCCTTTCGGCCTCAAAGGCGCTGCTCAAACTTTTCAACGAATGATGGACGCGGTCCTACGCGACCTTCCTTTTGTCTTCGTCTACCTCGACGACATGCTGATAGCCAGCTCGTCTGAGGAGGAACACGAGCAGCACCTCACTACGGTTTTTCAGAGGCTAGAAGAGCACGGGCTAATAATCAATCCAGCCAAATGCAAATCCGGCATGCCCGCCAGTGTAAACTGGGCTTCAGCCTGCTGAAACCAAGAGGCGAGGTCTTCTTGCCAGAAGTCTGGCAGCTTGACGGCGACGGCATTCGTGCATACCATCACTGCTGTGCCCGCCGGGTGAGAGTGCCTTGCCTTGGCTCTCACGGCGGTGCTGGTGCTCGGTTGAGCCCTCTCAATCTCTTCTGCCAGGGGGAACAGTTGTCCATCTGTTCCCTCGTCTGCGTGGGTCGCCACGGATGAGTCGATTGCGGGGGAACGCCTCAGGTCCATACTCGCGTCGGGGTCACCAGTGTAGAAGAGCTTGGAAATGAAGAGGCGATGTGATTTATAAACAAAGTTTATTAATCAGCTCTTCCAACAAGTCTCATCTGGTGCAGAGTGGCAGAAGGGAAAAGAGACAGAATCTCTCCGGCTCACTGGCTTTATACGTGCACACAACAAAAGACATGCATAACAAAGGCTGACATCCCTCATTATCTTAATCCCCCCATTGTCTTGGTATTTCCTCTCCTCGCCTTAGGGGGTGAGGGTGGCTCCTCCGGTCTCCTCCGCCTCGTCTGGGAACGTCTTTGTTCTTCACTGGACGGTTGAGAGCCTTTGTCCTTTCAGAGGTGTGAAGTCCTTTACATATGTAATTACTAAACATTTCCACATGCTTCAACATATGTAGGTTATGGAATATATGATTAATATAGACCACACCACAGTTGATTTCTTCACACCAAGCTGCTTACCTATTGCAGATTCAGTCTTCCCAGCCTGGTGCAGGTCTACAATTTTGTTTCTGGTGTCCTTTGACAGCTCTTTGGTCTTGGCCATAGTGGAGTTTGGAGTCTGACTGTTTGAGGTTGTGGACAGGTGTCTTTTATACTGATAATGAGTTCAAACAGGTGCCATTAATACAGGTAACGAGTGGAGGACAGAGGAGCCTCTTAAAGAAGAAGTTACAGGTCTGTGAGAGCAAGAAATCTTGCTTGTTTGTAGGTGACCAAATACTTATTTTACCAAGGAATTTACCAATTAATTAATTAAAAATCCTTCAATGTGATTTTCTGGATTTTTTTTTTCTCATTTTGTCTCTCATAGTTGAGGTGTACTTATGATGAAAATTGGAGACTTCTGTCATCTTTTAAGTGGGAAAACTTGCACAATTGGTGGCTGACTAAATACTTTTTTGCCCCACTGTATGTACACAATTACTATATACACAATGCAGGAGCATTGCAGCTAGATGGTTATCAACAGCATTACAGTTAGTTAAATTACCCAGCAAAATACTATAAATATGGACCCAGACAGTACATTTATTTGAATGAACAGTGTTGTTGCCACCCTCAATTATAGTTGTCTTTGACATGGTTCATTGACCCAGTGACAAAACACGGACTCCGAATTGATAAAATTAGGTTTATTAGCAACAAGAGTGTGTGTGTTGGTGTGTGAAAGTGTAGGCAGGAGCAGCAGGGACAGAGCGGCACACCATACAATCTGGCAACCCTAAAGACACGCAGGGAGGGACAATTAGTGAGCGTTGTGGCTGGAGTTAAACAGTTACGCTGTTGCTAACTGTGGGAGCAGATGGAAACAGGCTCAGGTTCAGCATGACGGCTACAGCCAGGTAGACGGTGTCCTTCGGTCAGGAGTGCCGCTCCTGCAGGTGAGTGTCTAGGGAGTGTGATGACGAAGGAGAGAAGAAGAGGATTCCGCCACCACAGACTCCGCCTGTGCACAGGGGACTGGGAAGGCAAGGTGAGTAGAGAGTTGAGCTTACGTGGACGGCTGGAGGGATTCTCCGGTGGCGAACAAAGCAGGCTTTGGCTGAGGTCACGATGGAGTAGAACGGTTTGGCGATGAAGCTCCTCTGGAGCGCAGTGAGACATCTCCGCACCACCAGTCAGGGCAGCGCAGTAGAAATAGGCCAGCTGTAATGGGAACCAGGTGAGCACGCAGCTGGGGATGATTAGCAGAGCAGACCATGACAGTCTTAGTTGTGTGTTGGAGGGGACAATCTCTATTGTGCAAAGTAATGATGTTTAATACGACCTCTACGAGCAGCACCGGTTAGGTTATAAAATCTGACAGCCATAGGTAGGAAGGACCTGCAGAACCTCTCCCTCGAGCACTTAGGATGGCACAGTGTACCACTAAATGAGCTCCTCAGTGCGTTCATCGTGCCCGCATGGGGTGGGATGGGGTGGGCTCGGACTGCAGCAGAGATGACAGCTTAGCCACCATTCTCCTCTCTCCTATTTCCTCCACTGGGTCGAGACATCACCCCCAGTCTCTTCCTGTCTGCTGCCGTGATGCTCCTGCCCCAGCAGACCACTCCATACATAATGGGTGATGCCACCACAGAATTGTAGAAGGTCTTCAGGAGTGCCCAACACACTCCAAAAGACCTGAGTCTCCTCAGGAGGAACAGCCTGTGCTCCCCCTTCTTGTAAAGTGCATTGGTGTTGTGTAACCAGTTGTCACGAGATGAGCATTGGAGGTTTCCGCCATGCTCAGTCTTGTGGCTTTTTCTCTGTATTTATACATTTGTTGTATTTTTGTGCCTTTTGCTTTTTCTTATCCTTACAATGTTTTTTATTTTCCTGTTTATGCCTTAGTTTTATATGCTGCCCCTGCCAGGCCTTCGTTTGCATTTGCAGCCTGGCCAGGCTTGGTACTGGACTGTTTGGCTTTGAATGTTGTATTTGTATGTTTGTTTTTGAATGTAGCTACTCAACCCAGCCGGTTGAGGTGGATGGCCATCCTCTATGAGCTATGGTTCCGCCTGAGGTTTCTGCCCATTAAAGGGAAGTTTTTCCTCACCTGTGTTACCACAGTGCTTGCTCTTAGGGGTCTCTGGTGGGGTCTATAAACTAAGAGTGTGGCCTAAACCCACTCTATTCTGTAAAGTGCCTTGAGATGACCTGTGTTATGATTTGGCGCTATATAAATAAATTGAATTATTGTAGTGGTTGACAGCTGTCAGGGCATTTCCTGGTTGGTGCTCCGTGTGGGCGTAGCCCTGTCAGCTGTCAGCCAGTCGCTCTCCTCTCATTACTTCCAGCTGAGAGAAATTATTTATCATTGTTTCCTTCTGCCCGCTCATGTGACCCCACAACTGACATTGTGTTATTTGTTCTGACCCTATTTAAGGACTGTATTTTCATTTCATGTTGCCGCTGTCTTGAGTAACCCTGTGTAATTCTCATCAGAGTTTCTCCTCATCTCCACCAGAGTCCTGTCCTCGCTCTGGTGCGTAATTTGTTAGTTACTTTCTCTTGTTGGAATTTTGTGTTTGAGCACTGTTTTGGACTTTGTTTTTGTTATCTTCAATAAATCTCACAACTCACAGTTCAGCGCATCGGTCTGTCTCTCTGCCCCAAGGGGCCATTCATGACATTATCATCATAGCAGTCTGTCGGGGGTAACAATGACTGTTTCATTTAGGTCTGAGCAGATTCCTCCACGCAGCTCTGTCCTTCGCCTTCTGCTGCCAGGAACTCCTGAGTTGCTTTCTGACTGACCATTTCATCAAACTGCTTGCAAAGTATTTGAGTACCACTAACTTTTGCTGGACTGGCACATTCTTGGCAGATAGAGGTATTATCAGTGGCAAGGACAGGCCAAGACAAACTGACTCCAGTATCTGTTGCAGTGACTGACCAGATGATAGATTTGTTTATCTCTGCTCTTTGTGTAGTGCATGTCACGATGCACCGACTGGCAAAAGTCCACCACACACCTTGCAAGAGATGTGCTTATCTGCCAGGATGTCCAGTCTCACCCCGTGTAACTGGGTGTGGTCCACCACAGACCTGTGACAGATATTGTTTTTAGTTCTGCCAGGATCCCCAGTTTCACCCTCCATGCCCTCTGAAGGGCAGGGTTGCCAGTTGAGTCGCCGACGGCCCGACCCATGAGACAGGTAGTACCGGTTTTCATGGTTATCCAGTAGCAAGCAAACCAATGCCTGACCTGACAGGCATTCATGACACCAGTCCAGTTTATTGTTCAGGTGAACACCTAGGTACTTGTAGGATGTCACCATCTTGAGTTGAGTGTGCTGGGAAATGTGTATTATTGGTGGGATGCTAATGCTATATGTCACTTCCCCAACAGCATATATCGCCCCAGCATCGGCCTGATGTGCCAAGTTTACATTGGGAATACATCTTAGGGAGGTCGTTTGCACATTGGTTAGACGTCGGCCAACGTCTATCCAATGTCTTGCCAATGTGCAAACGACCTCTATAAAATGTAGTCCTGATGTAAATTTGTCGACGTTAGCCCGATGTATGTGTGCTGTTGGAGTTGAGTAAATTAGCATGGCACAAAGACTGAAAATGGGGAAACTGTGGAGAAAGGAGGCAGGCTAGGCAACGAGCTGGACGACACAGAAACTTTATTCCTTCTCCAACATAATTTACAGCAAAAGAGAATCCTGGGTCTCTGTGCATTCCTCTTTTATCTCTTTATTCCCATGCATCAAGACCTGGAACTTCTGACCATAACACATTGGAGTATGAACAAAGAATTGTGTGGCACATTAACATAACATAATGTCGGCACTGCGCCAACACCTTCTTCTCTCCGCAGTTCTAGCATCTCTTACTCTCCCCAGGGGGCGCATAGAACCAACAGTCCCATCTGATGCCCCCCGGTGGCACCTCCTCCTTCGGTCCATTGTCCTCCTCTCCCCTTGCCCTCTCTGGGTGGAGAAACCCCCACCCTATGCCCCCACACAGCCCCCCAAAACACCCAGAAGGGGTACTAACCCCCCCCCCCCCCCGTCCTTTGGGCTTGAGCCAGCGCCCATAGCGGCTGTAGCGTGGGGTCGCCGATCCAGTTGAACCGCCCTGCTGGTGAGGAGTACCAGAGGGCACATCAGCCTGTGGAGGGAAACAGGGAGGGGTAAAAACACATTAACTTCATGAGTGCAGGTCCCTGCTGAGGAATTGCCACTTTGCGGAGCCACCAACAGTGGTCATCTGCTCCGGGGAGCTTGGGCCAACACCACCTGCTCATCTGCCAACACAAAAGCGGGCTTCAGCCTGTAGATGCAGACAGTCTCCCTACATCCCCCCAAGTCTAACACAGAATGCTTCGCCCCAGATTCCAACACCCTGAAAGATCCGTCGTATGGTGGGCGCAGTGGGGTCCGGTGCGCATCGTGTCTGACAAAAACAAAACTGCCGTTCTGCAAGCTTTTTGGGACGAATGTGTGGGGGAAACAATGGTGGGCTGGGCCCGGTATGCTCACAGCTTCCGTTATGTGTAAAAATTGCACAGGCGGACCAGCCTCGGGCACAGGGTTTTCCAGTAAAAACTCTCTGGGGATCTGCAGCGGCTGAGAAAAAACGAGTTCTGCCGGGGAGGATGCCAAATCCTCCTTAGGTGTGGAGCGCAGCCCTAAAAGAACCCAGGGCAGGCGGTCAACCCAATTTGTGTCCGTGAGCGAAGCTCTGAGCACTGCTTTAAGTGACCTATGAAAACGCTTGCATAATCCATTAGCCTGGGGGTTGTACACAGTAATGCAGTGAATTATGACCCCCAGGCTCTGGGGCATCGCAGACCAGAGTTATGAAACGAATTGTGGACCCCTGTTGGACGTGATGTCCGATGGAGATCCGAAACGTGCAACCCAAGCCGACAAAAAAGTGCACGCCACTTCCACGAACGTGGTAGAAGCCAGCGGGACCACTTCAGGCCAGCACGTGGTGCGGTCCACGACTGTCAAAAGGTGCGTGAAACCTTGCAGCAGCGGGAGGGGTCCTATCAAATCCACATGGACGTGATTGAACCTCCTGGCTGGGATTTGGAATGGCTCGAGAGGGGCTCTGGTGTACTTGTGCACTTTGGCCCGCTGGCACGCGACGCAAGCTGCAGCCCACTCTTTCACGTCTTTGCACAAGGGTGGCCAGACGAATTTCGCCCCCACTAGCTTCACTGAAGCATGCACTCCCGGATGCGAAAGGGAGTGGACTGACTCAAAAACGTGACGTTGTCAAGAGCTTGGAGCCACCAGGTGCGGGCAGCCGGTGGAGACGTCGCAGAGCAAGAGAGGGCACCCTTCTTGCACCACCCTGCTCTCCAGCCTTAACCCAGTTGTCGCAGACTGGAGCACACAAATGTCCTCATCCCCAGCTAGCTCCTTGGCCATGGCGGGGAAATCTATCCCCATGTAGTATGGGTCGATTAACCCGTGCGACAGGCAATCGGCCACGATGTTGAGTTTACCGGCAACATGTTGAATGTCGGAAGTAAACTCCAAAATTGCGGCCAAATGCCATTGCTGCCGGGCCGACCATGGTTCCGAGGTCTTGGACATCGCATGCATCAGCGGCTTATGGTCCACAAACGCGATGAACTCGCACCCCTCCAGCCAGAACCTGAAATGGCACGTCGCCAGGTGGAGAGCCAGCAATTTTCTATCGAATGTGCTGTACTTGCATTCGTAGTCACGCAAAGTCTGGCTAAAAAATGCGAGCGGCTGCCACGAACCTGAGACGCACTGCTCCACCACTGCCCCTATGACAACGTCAAATGCATCCGTCGTTAGTGCAATCCGTGCAGCCGGATCCGAGTGGGCTAACAACGCAGCATCCGCAAGCGCTGTTTTGGCATTAATAAAAGCCTGGACTTGCTCAGGAGTCCAGTTGATGGCTTCTACGGGCTTCTTTTTTTTAAGCATGGCATACAACGCCTGCATCAGTTGGGCTGCCCGGGGAAGGAAATGGTTATAAAAATTAACCATTCCCAAAAACTCCTGTAGTGCTCCCACGGTCTGCGGGCACGGAAAGTCCGCCACAGCGCGCACCTTATCCAGTAACAGAATTGCGCCGTCCGGTGAAATGCAGTGGCCCAAAAAGTCTATCACTGGCACACCGAACTGGCACTTCACCAGGTTAACTTTCAGCCTGTGTGCTTCCAACCTCTGGAAAACTGTCTTGAGATGGGCGATGTGCTCCTCCTCAGATACGCTGGCTACCAGAATGTCGTCTAAGTAGACAAAAACGAAGGACAAGTCGCGAAGCACTGCATCCATCATCCTCTGGAAGGTCTGTGCCGCGCCTTTTAATCCGAACGGCATGTGTAAAAACTCAAAAAGGCCAAAAAGAGTTATTACCGCTGTTTTCAGAACGTCTTCTGTGTGCACTGGGACCTGGTGCTAACCGCGGACCAGATCCACTTTGGGAAAAACACGTGCCCCTTCCAGGTGTATGGAAAAAATCCTGGATGTGTGGAATAGGATAGCGATCATGTTCCATAGTGTTGTTCAAGCACCGGAAATCGCGGCATGGTCACCACGACCCGTCGGCTTTAAGGCACTATGTGTAGCGGGGATGCCCACGGGCTGTTGGAGCACCTGACGATGCCCAGCTGTTCTAAGTTGGCGAACTCCTCGCGCGCGCTGGCCAGTTTAGCTATGTCCAGGTGCAGAGGTCACGTGAATACCAGCGGCCCTTTTGTAGTCATGAAATGTTCGACCCCGTGCTTCGTTATTGTAGCCGAAAACGTCAGGACCATGAGTGCTGGGAACTGTGCAAGTCACTGTTGGTACTTACCCCCTGGAGCTATAACATTAGCCAGTGTTGTCGACCCAGCTCCCCGAGCTGTACAGGGCAGAGAGGCAAAAGAGACAGCATCCACTAATCTCCTATTAGCAACATCAACTAATAACACATAAGCACATAAAAAATCTGCGCCTAAAATGGGGCTGGAACATGCAGCTATCACAAAGTCCCACTGAAAGTTGCGTCCATGTAAGCATATCATCAGTGTCCGCTCGCCAAATGTCCTGATGGTGGATCCGTTAGCGGCCGTGAGCTCAGGACCGCTGCCTCCTGCCACTCTGTCTGCATTGACCAGTAGGATGAGGCTCTTCTGGGAGCTGGAGTCCACCAAAAACCGTCTCCCCAAACGTGTGTCTGTGACATAAAGCAGTCTGTTTTGGTTGCAGCTCCAACCGAATTCCAGACATGCCGTCTTCCCAGCTCCTTGAATTGGCATGGCACCAGGCAGCGTTGGGTATTTGAGCCGAAACGACAATGATAAGAATAGATCGCCCTGTTCCTTCGTCTCCTGGTGTCCATCCCAGCTACCACCAACGGCTCCTCGACGTCGCTGAAGGCCCTCCTGGATGCTAGCGCCACTGCCTGCGCGCTGAGAGCTCTGATCGCCGAAATGATGCGGTCCGCTTCCTGCGCCAGGGCACGGTAGTCCCTAGCAACCAGCCATAGCGAGTTGGCCAAGATCGCCCTTGCTGTAGCCGGTAGGTTCCTGAGGAACAAGTGGGCGAACAGGAAAGATTCATCATCCTTCCCCCTCAGCGCCAGCATGCTCTCCATGAGATCCACTGCTGATCTGTCCCCTAACTCCAAATGCGTTAGGAGTTTCTCTGCCCTCTCACTGTCAGAAAGGGTGTAACGCTGGAGAAGCATCCTCTTGAGCGCTTCATATTTTCCTTGGGCCGGCGGCTCCTGTAGTAGGCTCATCACCTGTTGCATGGCGCGCATCCAGCGCAGCGACCACGAAGTAATATCTTGTGTCGTCTGTTGTTATCCCGCGGAGTGCGAACTGAGCTTCTATGTGCAAAAACCACGCTGTCGGGTTGTGAAGCCAGAAATCTGGGAGCTTGACTGAGCCAGCGCACGTGGCGCCGGTGCTCTCCCTTCAGGTAGTCTCCGGGGCGACGCTCAGCTCACTTTCCATGGCACGTCTTAGGGTCACCACTGTGGAGACAGGAGGCAGGCGAGGCAATAAGCTGGATGACACAGAAACTTTATTCCTTCTCCAACATAATTTACAGCAAAAGAGAATCCCGGGTCTCTGTGCATTCCTCTTTTATCTCTTTATTCCCATGCATCGAGACCCGGAACTTCCAAACATAATACATTGTAGTATGAACAAAGAATTGTGTGGCACATTAACATAACATAATGCCGGCACCGCTTCAACACCTTCTTCTCTCCGCAGCTCCGGCATCTCTTACTCTCCGCAGGGGGTGCATAGAACCAACAGTCCCGTCTGATGCCCCCTGGTGTTACCTCCTCCTTCGGTCCATTGTCCTCTCCCCTTGCCCTCTCTGGGTGGAGAAACCCCCACCCCATGCCCGCACAAAACAGTTTTTCAGGTGTTGTGAAGCAACAAGTCCTCTAACTAATACAAAAAAAAAAAAATTTAAATCCCTCACCTCAAAGTACAGCCATATGTCTTGTCTCGAAGATGGTAACGTTGCAATGTTTCACACCATATCCCATTTCATAAGGAGTCAAATCAAAGTAGGAGGTCAGTGGGGGATGGTAGACAGTACTGAACTGAGGTGCAAATCCTGCTGTTTTCTTCACTCACATTCACAGCTCACGTGTGGGTTACTGATTCACTACTGATTCCCTCTTACCATTGTTATGATCCTCAGCTGTGGCACAGCCTGCCAGAGAGCCTGAGGACCACAGACTATCAATGTTTTACAGGGCAGGCTCAAGACCTATCTTTTTAATTTGGCCTTTAACTGACCTGTTTAGCTATTTTTAAAGTAGTCATTTATGTTGCCTCATTCTACGTGCTTTTTAGCTCCTTTTGTTCTCATGTGTTTTCAGCTCTGTTTGTGTGCTTTTAGTTTCTCTTGTTTTTTGTGGTCTTACCTTCCGTTTGTATTTTATGTGTTTTAGCTCCAGTGTTTTCCTCAGGGGAGCCCTCGACACCTGGAGCTGCCTGGCCCATCTGCAGGGGTGTTGGTCCCGGTGGTCACTCTGGCCGGGGTGGGTGGGGACTCCATGCCATTGCCTCACAGCTGTGGTGTGGGCCTCAGTCTGCCCTGGTCAGGGTGGCCCCTGTAGCGTGCTCTGTGGTCACGGGCTGTCATCTGTAAGGGGCTCCATAGGATGGTGTTCCTTCACATGATGCGTCGGTGCCAAGCCATGCCCTCTATTTTATATGGGTGTGTGAGAAGTGGGGGATGGTGCATGTGCCTGGGTGTTGGTGTGTGTGTGCAGTTTAAGTTTTGTTTCTCCACTGGGTTCACGCTAGGTGGCGCGTGAACACGCAGCGGCCTCTCTTCTCTCTTTGTGTTTGTGCCACTTAGTGCTGTTTAAGTTATGCCTAAGTGTATATTCATGTGTTCAATGTCTGTATATGATGCTGCGCACAAGCTACAGTCGCCACAGCCTTCTGGAGAATCAGAATCAGAATCAGAAAAAGATTTATTGCCAAGTACATTAACAGATCACTGATAACATACGAGAGAATTTGACTTGACACAGTAATGAACCTGCATTTCCGTGCCGCGGCGCATCTGCAACGCGCCTATCAGCAGGAGGGTACAGGTCGCATAAAGATGATACAATAGGAAGGAGCAAAAAAATCATTGATTCAAAATACTGGTTACATACTTAATCAATATTAAGAGTTCAAGGAAAAAAAAGCTCATGCATATATATTCGCTACACAGAATTCACAGGACACAAGAGAGCAGTGTTATCTTTATTCAGTTCATGGATCAATGTGTGTGCGGTGTTGAGCAGTGTTGATGATAATAAGAGAGACCCAAGGACCCTTGGCAGAAGATGTTTTGTCTGTCTGGCGCCAGTCTTATCTGGCGCTGCAGCTGGCTGTCCAAGGCCTTGTGCTCATGATTTTGAAAAAACACAGTCTGCAGACAGCCAGGAGGAATTTTCATGGGGAATAATAATGCCAAATAGGACTGATCACAGAGAAGACTTGTATTTCTTCTGTAGATTCAGTACATTAATCCTTCATTGCGCAGCTTTGAATTCGTCGTGGAAAGACCTGAGCGAACCCATGATGTAATCCACCTTACGA
The DNA here is from genome assembly GCA_020510985.1 of Pholidichthys leucotaenia. Classification (NCBI taxonomy): domain Eukaryota; kingdom Metazoa; phylum Chordata; class Actinopteri; order Cichliformes; family Pholidichthyidae; genus Pholidichthys; species Pholidichthys leucotaenia. The sequence continues at coordinate 201,483,422 of CM035837.1, read as the reverse complement.
GACAGTTCTCCAGTAGTCGCTATCAGGGTCTTCTCCAGTTTTTCAATTTGTTGGATGCACCTCGCCTGGCCAGCATTTTGATAGGTTGAATCCATCTTCAGCAATTTGTGGTAAACCAAGACAATTCCCGTCCCAATCAGAATTATCCCAATCACCAAGATTACGAAGATAAACAAATCTTCAATATCTTCGATAGAGAGATTAGAGAGACACAGCATTTTCCAATTACCTGTGTCACATAAATAGCCCACTGGAGCCGTTCCAGCGGGGCAGACAGCTTCCCCCGGAGCACTTTTCCTTGTTGAAAAAATAGTGTCAATTGTGTTCAAAGCCCAGCTTATTAACTCCATAATTTCTTTTCGGCGGTCGCAGTTGGACGCAGACAGACAACAGCAAGCTGGGATCCAGTAGTTAGGAGGGGAGGAAAAAGTCAGAGCAGGAGAGAAGAAAAAAGCGTCTACTCTCTTGGGAGGGCGGAAGTGATGCGGAATGAGGAAGATGAGGAATATGACCAAGCATTACGTCCTGGACCAGAGCATTATAGAGGAACTCCATGGCCTAGGTCTCCTCCATCAGACCTCCACACCCCCGGACTCGACTGCTGTGTCTCATTCCAAATGGAGACGCTGTAGACGGTGTGAGCGGCAACAAAAGAGAGGTAAACATGGAGGTATCCGAACAAAGCTAACCGCTAGCCCACGCAGACTGCCGATTCCTTCCCTCATTCTGGCAACATGATGTGCAGAACTGCTCTGTTTTTATCTTTACAGAAATGTGATTAAATTACAATATTCCAGACTCTGCCATTCAGTTAGTAGGGCTAACATCCTACCACCTTGACAGTGTGTTCACAGAAGGAGGGAAAATCCGCGGGGGAGGCGTGTGTGCTTACATCAGTGACAGTTGGTGCCGTGATGCAACTGTTGTACACAAACACTGTTCTCCATTGGTGGAGTTTATGATCATCAAGTGCCAACCCTTTTACATTTCGAGAGAATTCCAAGAGAGAGAGAGCGAGAGGAGACAGTTTGTTGGACATGGTGTACACAACTCACAAGAAAGCATACAGAGTCTACCCCCTTCCCCACCTGGGTCTCTTGATCACATCACCATCCTGTTAAGGTCGACATATAAACCCAGAGTGAAAAAAATCAGATCAACAAAAAAGCAGGTACGTGTGTGGCCAGAGGGGGCCTCTGATGCTCTGAAAGACTGTTTCAGCACGACAGATTGGGACACTTTCAAGCACGCAGCCACTCACAATGGACACACAAACCTAGAGAAGTACACTGAGGTTGTTGTAGCATACATAGTTAAATGCATTGATGTCACTCACTGCAAAACCATCACTGTTCGTGCCAACCAAAAGCCATAGATGACAGCAGAGGTCCACGGGCTCCTGTGGGCTTGGGACACAGCCTTCAGGGCCGGCAACACTGCAGGACTAACAACAGCTAGGGCCAACCTGTCCCATGGTATCAAGGAGGCAAAACGACAGTACAGCAAGGAAATATCCGGCCACTTCAGCAACACCAGAGATGCATGCTCCCTCTGGCGTGGCATACAGACCCTCACCAACTACAAACCTCCACCTCAGACTGAGTGACATCACACTGCTCAACAACCTAAATGACTTCTTCAGCCACTTTGAAGCACAAGACAGCACATCAGCACAGAAGAGCACTCCTCTTCCAGACGAGCAGGCCATAAGTCTGGATCTGGCTAGTATGAAGAGGACCCTCTGCAAGATCAACCCATGCAAGGCAGCTGGACCAGACAGCATACCAGGTCGCGTCCTGAAGGACTGTGCAGAGGAGCGCAAGAATATCCTGGCCGACATCTTGAACATCTCCCTGACTCAAGCTGTTGTTCTCACATGTTTCAAAACTGCCACCATGCATAACACCAGTCCCAAAGAAGCCCGTCCCATCCATCTGCAATGATTACCGGAACTTAGCACTGACCCCCATCATAATGAAGTGCTTCAAGCAGCTGGTCGTGCAGATCATCAAGTCCATCTTCCCTCCCTCCCACGACCATCGCTGCTGCTCTCCATCCAGCTCTCACCCACCTGGACTCAAAGAACTCCTACGTGTGAATGCTGTTCTTGGACTCCAGTTCAGGATTCAACACAATCACCCCCCAGTACCTAATACAAAAACTCAGACACTTGGGACTCAAAACATCTCTCTGTAACTGGGTGCTGGACTTTCTCACAGGGAGGCCACAGAATGTGCGGGTTGGCAGCAACACCTCCCAGATCATCACACTGAGCTCAGGGGCCCCACAAGGGTGCGTGCTCAGCCCGCTGCTCTTCACACTGCTGACCCATGACTGTACCCGCCTACAACACCAAACACATCATCACGTTTGCAGATGGTGGTGGGCTTCATCACCAACAACGAGGAGGCCTACTACAGAAATGAGGTGACCCAACTGGTCCAGTGGTGTAAAGACAATAACCTCTTCCTGAACAACAACCTCTTCGTTTTTCAATAATAAAATTTCATCCATCAGAGATAAAATCAATCAGATTCTTCCCACAGTTAACTTAAATACAGTAACTACTACAACTCCTTCAATTGATGTCTGTCTTGATGAGTTTACTCCAATCGACCTTTGTGAGTTAGACAAAATAGTTTCCTCATCCAAACCTTCAACTTGTCTTTTAGACCCTATTCCTACCAGGTTATTTAAAGAAGTCTTCCCACTTATTGGTAGCTTTATTCTTCATATAATCAATTCTTCATTAACTTTAGGTCATGTACCGCAGGCTTTTAAAACGGCTGTAATTAAACCCTTACTCAAAGAGCCAACGCTAGATCCAGGAGCTTGAGCTAACTATAGACCAATCTCTAATCTCCCTTTCATTTCAAAAATCTTAGAAAGAGTTGTTGCTACGCAATTATTTGACCACCTGCAGGGAAATGGTTTACTTGAAGAGTTTCAATCTGGGTTTAGAATCCATCATAGTACTGAAACAGCCTTAGCGAAGGTCACTAACGACCTCCTCATCGCATCTGATAATGGACTGGTTTCTGTACTTGTCCTTTTAGCCCTTAGTGCAGCTTTTGATACTATCGATCATAATATTCTACTTGATAGATTAGAACACTATGTTGGACTTAATGGAACTTCGTTGCAGTGGTTTAGATCTTATTTATCTGATAGGTTTCAGTTTGTTCATGTCAATAATGAGTTTTCTTTCAACTCAAAGCTTAGTCATGGAGTTCCACAGGGATCTGTGCTAGGCCCTACTCTTTTTAGTTTATATATGCTTCCGTTAGGCAACATTATTAGAAAGCACTTTATACATTTTCATTGTTATGCAGATGATACACAATTATACCTGTCAATGAAGCCAGATGATAGTAATCAATTAGCCAAGTTGGAAGCCTGTCTTAAGGAAATCAAAGCTTGGATGACTTGTAATTTCCTGCTATTAAATTCAGAGAAGACTGAAGTCATTCTTGTTGGTCCAAAAAACCTTAGAAATACCTTTCCAAATCAAACTTTCAGTTTGGATGCAGTTACGCTTTCTCTTAATAGCTCTCTGAGGAACCTTGGAATTATTTTTTTATCAAGATCTGTCCTTCAATTCACATATTAAATTTGTTTCTAAGACTGCCTTCTATCATTTGCGTAATATTGCCAAGATTAGGAGCATCTTGTCTCAGATTGATGCTGAAAAACTGATCCACACTTTTGTTAGCTCGAGATTAGATTATTGTAATTCTTTATTATCAGGCTGTCCTAAAACATCTTTAAAAAGTCTTCAGCTGATCCAAAATGCTGCAGCAAGAGTTTTAACAGGTACTAGAAAGAGAGATCATATCTCTCCAGTTCTGGCCTCCCTTCATTGGCTTCCCACAGAGTTTAGAATTAAGTTTAAAATCCTTCTTCTTACTTACAAAGCTCTAAACAATCAGGCTCCTTTTTATTTAAAAGATCTGATACTACCGTATTATCCTAACAGACCACTACGCTCCCAAAATGCAGGATTGCTTGTAATACCTAGAATCTCCAAAAGTACAATGGGAGGCAGAGCCTTCAGTTATCAAGCTCCTGTCTTGTGGAACCAGCTGCCAATCTGGATTCAGGAGTCAGACTCAATCTCTGTTTTTAAGAATAGGGCTAAAACCTACCTTTTTGATATAGCCTACAATTAGGGAGGGATCATGTGTTTCTGAACCCTCCCTTAGTTATGCTGCTAATAGGTTTAGTCAGCCGGGGGACCTCTAATAATGCACTGGGCCTCACTCCTTTCTTCAGTCTCAATGAAATATTTTTTTTTTGCTGGTCATTAACATCTGTTTGTTCTCTCCCATAGATTGAGTCCCCATCGTGCTGTTTGCTCTCTACATGTCTGTTCTTTTCATCTTCTCTGTCCCCTCACCCCCCAGCCAGTCGCAGCAGATGACTGCCCCTCCCTGAGCCTGGTTCTGCTGGAGGTTTCTTCCTGTTAAAAGGGAGTTTTTCCTCTCCACCGTCGCCAAGTGCTTGCTCACAGGGGATCGCCTGATTGCTGGGGTCTTTTTGCAACTGTGGGGGTCCCCCCTACAGTTGATAGTGCTATGAGATGACTGTTGTTGTGAAATGGCGCTATATAAATAAAGTTGAATTGAATTCAATTGAATTCAATTGAACATGGGAAAAACCAAGGAGATTGTGGTCGACTTCAGGAGGGGACACACACAGCATCCCCCTCTGATCATCGATGGTGCAGCTGTAAAGAGGGTGAGCAGCACCAAGTTTCTGGGGGTGCACATCTCTGAGGACCTCTCCTGGTCCAGCAACACCACATCACTGGCCAAGAAGGCTCAAACTCACCTATATTTCCTCCACAAACTGAGCAGAGCACGAGTACCACCCCCCATCATGTGCTTATTCTACCGGGGCACCATTGAGAGCATCCTCACCAGCTGCATCACGGTGTTGTATGGAAGCTGCACTGTCTCCTACCGGAAGACACTACAATACACAGTGAAACCAGCCAGCAAGATCATCGGTGCCCCTCTGCCCCCCCTCTTGGACATCTGCCTCACCCGCAGAGCCATCAACATTGCAGATGACACCTCCCACCCCTCACACTCTTCAGCTCCATGCCCTCGAGGAACAGGTACCGGAGCCACCAGGCCCACTCCACAAGACTGCTAAATAGCTTTATTCATCAGACCATCAGGACCCTGAACTCTGTCCACTAACCCCCCCCCGCCCCGGACCATAATGCACTCACCTGCACAATAACTACCTCAGCTGTTGGCACAGAAAGACTGGCACACCAACAATAATACATTTGCTGCTATATGTCTCTGCACTTTACTGCGACCACTTGCACAAATGCCATATCTGCTGCTGTCTGTTATTGCAATATTGATCATGTGCAGTCCTATCTGTCACTGTCTGCACTTACACTATCACATTGAACTTGCAGCTACAAGTATTACTGCTTTATTGCTCTACTTTTCTGTATATAGGATTGCTGGATTTCATCATTTATCTTCATTTGCACTATGGGAGGTCTGGATCTATCTTTTGTCACCATTTGCACTAAGGGTAGCATTACTGTACATAGACTGCTGTTGTTGTTTTTCCAGCCTTATTCCTTTTTCTTTTTTTATATTGCGCACACCACTGAAGAGAGAGAGAGAGAAACACCATTTCAATTCTTCTGTATGTCCTGTACGTGTAGTAGTATTGACAAATGAAATCTTTTAATCTTCACTGTTGTGTCTTTCTTTTGTCAGGCTTTGCGGATTAATTTCCTCATGTTGTCTATTCCTTGCATGTCTGAAGGGGTAGAGATGTTTATTTATCTACGCCCCCTAATGTGATGACATCATTCCCTCACGCCGCTGGAAAAACATCACAGCCGAGCATCACTCCTGACTGTCAGCTGTAAAATTATTGTATGGGCTATAAATATTTATTTTTGCCTATCTCGAAAAATAATTTTAAATGCTTTATCTGCTGATACCAATAGCCTGAAGACATATATCGTGCATCCCTGTATTATACATATTGTATAAATGTGACACTCACCAAACCAAAAACATCATTTGCAATCTACAGCATTTCTTTTAATGGGAGGATGTTTAATCTGATAAACCAGAAAAATGCTGCATGTGCTACAGAATGAATGTGTCATGAATTGCTCTTCGGGGAATAAAAGGTGAGACCCATGTGCTGAACTGTGAGTTTGGGCAATTTATTGAAAAAACAACAAACATAAAGTCCAACACAGTGCTGAGAACACAAAAATACAAACGAGGGAGCAAACTTACTGATAAAGTGCACCAGAACAGGGGCAGGGCTCTGGTGGAGACAAAGTAGCTTGATTAACCTGTTGAACTCCGGGATTCCGCGGGCGGTCACGTCTCTGCGTCGTAGTGCGTCTCAGTGCGCACTGAAAAAAAAAAGCTGCATTTCCGTTCTTCCAGTACAGACACAGCCGCGAACAGAAAACCAAAGGAGTGTTGGATTGGTTTAGATTTGATTGACCTCTCATTTGACTAATAAGAGCCTTGACTTGGGTTTCTGAAACCTTGAAGAACCAATGACTGAAAACCTAGTAAGAAGGACCTGCCTACCAACGACCGCAAATACAACGAGCCAATTGAAGCAGAGAAGTTCGACGATTGAAACGCATGCGTCCCCGTGCGTAAAATCTTTTTTGCCTAAGCCGCTGGGTGACTCACATTGAGACCTGTGTGTAACGGTAGCGTTAGCCGCTCTTAGCCATTAGCCAGTCTTTTTTTATTACTACTGTTCTTATTTGTTTTGAAAAATGGTTCGCAAAAACTGCAAGCATGGAAGCGGAGATGGTTTGACTGGGTCGGGTGACCAGAACCACGAGTCCGTAAAAACCGGACCAGCTTCATGTTCATCTGACAATGAGGAACAGATGTTTGCCAACGACACTGCTGTTGTGGACAGGTAAGTGTTATAAGCTAAATTATTCTTTATCAATGAAAATAGTAATAAAAATGACTTTTGACCGATCGGTAATTACAATGGTCCATCATGGCCACAAGTTTTTTCGTGCGCCGAGCTACTCTGTAACGGGGGGAGGGGGGAGTTGTTATCTTCTACATTGCAGATATTTTAGTATAATTTTTATTGCACTGTAGGTTATTTTTTCTTGTAAAAAAGGCCACACATTTTTTTACCTGGCATGTTTCTTTGTGTGTGGGGGGCTTGTTTGTTCATTCATGAATGAACAAGCAACCCCACACACACACACAGCCCTGAGTGTCACCTTTCATTAGAGCCCAAGATGAAGCTTCTATATTGAAGCATTCAAAAGTTACAGACGTTTTTCCAAACTGTGCCATTTGGCACAGTTCAAAAACGCCTGGGAACAACCTGAGAAAAAAGCTGTGTAATATATTCATTTTTTGTGGTATTGTTACAAAATTTTGACCTCAGCTTGATAACACTTGGTTCTACATTTCTGTTGCATTTTCCAGCCAGTATCTGACAGCTGTGTGTTATTTGCAAGCATTTGTATCTAAAAAAAACCACCCAGGCGAACTTTATTTTCTTCAAATTCGGTATGTTTAGATGACTGTTACTCAGTGGCAGGAGCACTTAGAGAGATTATGACTGTTTTGCCAAAAAATTCAGAGTTTTTTCTTTTAAATGAGACCAACCCCATGAAGATGCTGCAAAGGGTTGAAGAACAGCTTTTGATTTACTTTGGGTATGTTATTTTTAGGCGTTTTTAGGGAAATTGACCAGAGTTCAACAGGTTAAGACAGTGGCGATGGAAAACAAAACAACTGCCCTTAAATAGGATTCACAAACAAATTACACAAGTAGTGGCAGGTGTGGGTCACATGAGTGGGTAGAAGGAAACAATGTTTCATAATTGGACCAGCTGGGGGCAATGAGAGGGGAGTGACCGGCTGACAGGGGCTACGCCCACACGGAGCACAAACCAGGAAAAGCAACTGACAGCTGTCAACCACAACAATAAGGAATATAAAGTACAAACTGAGAAATAAATACCAACTAGAAAAATTTGCATTTCCTAGTGGAAATGCAGTGTGAATGCTGTTAGCTGAAAATGCATTCCTGAAATACTTAAAAATGCAGAAATACAGTATGCTGGTATAACATAGCTTGAAAAGTATATATATAGACGTAGCTTCATGTTGCCTGAATTTAGTGTAATTTTGCTAAACATAAGCTTAAAAACTAAAAAATGCCAGCTGAAAGGCTAAATTAGCATAATCATAAAAAACAGCATAAAAGTATAAAATAGCTTAAGGTTGTCGAAGTCAGCTTAAAAATGCTAAATGCAGCCTTAATTCATTGAAAAAAGATAGCTCAATGGCTAACTTAGCCTAGTTTTTAAAAACGTTAGCATAAAAGTAGAAATGGCATAAAGCAGAAGAAGTAGAAGTAGCATAAATAGTGAAAATAGCTTAACATTGTAGGAAGTTAGCTTAAAGATCATAAATATAAGCATAAAAGTGAAAAAATGCTAGCTTCCAAGCTAAAACAGCCTGATCTTGAAAAACATGAGCATAAAAGTAGAACTTGCTTAATGTTGCATAAGTGAGTTTAAAAATCCTAAATACAACCTTAATTCATTGAAAAAAGCTAGCTGAAAGGGTAAAATCCCAAAATGTTGCAGCAAAAGACCATCCATCTTCTTCCACTTAATCCTTTTCAGATCGTGGGGGGGCTGGAGCCTATCCCAGCATCTTTGGGCGAGAGGCAGAGTACACCCTGGACAGATCACCAGTCCATCGCAGGGCCAACACAGAGAGACAGACAACCATTCACTCTCACAGTCATACCTAAGGACAATTTAGAATCCCCAGTTTGATGCCAATTGACCTAACTTGCATGTTTTTGGCATGTGGGAGGAAACCGGAGAAATCCCGGAGTAAACCCACGCAGACACGGGGAGAACATGCAAACTCCACACAGATCACTGTTGGTCGAGCCCAAGATCCCCCGGCAAAGGGTGAGTTGCTGTGCTTCCGCAGTACTAACCACTCCGCCACTGCGCTGCCCACTAAAGACCAGCTACTTCAATAAAAATGGACTTTTATTTTGAAAAACCACTGTACTTCAAAGCGTTTGTTCCAACATCCATCGGTAAGTAAAATGGTAGTGATAGCACCTCAGATATTCACATTGGAGCAAAACCACACACTTTTTAAGGCTTTTAATTTTGGGGGGCTTTTATTTTGAAAGTTTGTCTAACATCCTGTTGTGTGAGGGTTCCATTCCTTCCTGCTACAGGTTTAAGTTAATATCAAAGAAAAAGAGAGCGATATAGTAACCAAATATTCCAAGAAAATAGTGACAAATTCAGTATAAAGAGGCTTTTATTTTGAAAAACCAGTGTAGTTCAGTGTTGAACTATGAAGTAATATGGTAGTAATAGTATCTCTGATATTCAAATTGGGGCAAAATTACACACTTTTTAAGTTTTGGAGGCATTTTTTTGAATGAATGAATCTTTATTTCGGATAGATTAAAAGTAAAGATTAAAAAGAAACAGAATAATATAACAAAGGGGAAAAAGAAAAAAAAATCCAACAAGGTCAAATTAAACAATAACTCCTCTGATTATACAGTTCAACATAAGTTATCTTAAATGGGTGATGGCTGAAGTCTCAGCTTATATTGCCCACCCAAGTTCCATCCAAGAATTCAAAAGAAAAACAAAACAAGAGCGATTACAATTCAGAACAAAGCTAAGACAAAATGTGACAAAAAAAACTAAGCAACAACACAACGCAGACGGGATATGACAATCCTTATGTGATTTTACATGTCATCTTGTATATATGTTTGGAGTGTTTCTTCCTTTAGTTTTTGTTTAAATTGTCCAAGCGTTGTACATGATTTTAATTCAGGTCCAAAAGCGTTCCACAATCTGACTCCTTACACTGAGACACAGTGTTGCTTGGTGGTAGTTCTCACTGAAGGTTTTTGAAATATACATGTTCCTCTGAAATGATTTTGCTTCTCCCTTATTTGGAACAACTTTTGGATATTTGCGGGCAGTGATAGATTCTTCACTTTAAACATTATTACTGCAGTTTTAAAGTCAACCAGATCTTTCAACTTGAGAGCTTTTAATTTAAGAAAAAGTGGGTTTGTTGGTTCCCTGTAAGCAGCTTTGTTTATTATTCTAATAGCTCTCTTCTGAAACATAAAGATTGGATATATGTTTGTTTTATATGTATTTCCCCATACTTCAGTACAATATGTCATATATGGGAATATTAATGAATGATACAAAGCATATAGTGTGGGTTGATTCAGCAAATATTTCACTCTGTGTAGTATTGCAATTGATTTAGATATTTTACCTTTAATATAATTAATACAGTATGTGACTTCCAACACAGTTTATTATCAATTATTACTCCAAGAAATTTAGTTTCAGATACCCTTTCAATCTCTACACCATTTACATTGAGTTTAGATACTAAGTTGTTGTGACGATTGTTAAAAACTATAAATTTTGTCTTACTTAAATTGAGCGTTAATTTGTTTGAATCAAATCACAGTTTAAGCTTTCCTAATTCCTTTCCGAGTGTATCCAAAAGTTGTTCCAAATTGCTTCCACTGCATAATAGATTAGTGTCATCGGCAAACAATATTAAATCAATTTTTTCTGAAACTTTACATATATCATTTATATACATATTGAATAACAGTGGCCCCAAAACTGAACCCTGTGGGACTCCACAAATAACCTTCAGTAAATGTGAGTTTTTGTTACCAGCACATACATACTGATATCTATTCTTTAAGTAACTACATAACCAGGACAGTGCTACCCCCATAATACCACAATTTTGTAGTTTCTTTAATAATAAATTATGATCCACTGTGTCGAATGCTTTTTTAAGATCCAGGAATACCCCAACTGAGTACTCTTTATTTTCAACGGCAGTTGATATTTTTTCTATAAATTCCATTAGAGCAAATGCAGTTGTCCTCTTGTGTCTGAACCCATATTGCTGCTCACTGACATAACACACGGCTCAGGAGACGCACACACACAGGCTCAGAGTAGTTCAAATAGTTTATTAACAACAGGAGTGGATGAATGTGTGTCTGCGGGATGTAAATGTATTGGTGGCGGTGTCTGCTTCGGGCACAGAGGCAGGAGACCGTACAGCCGGACAACCCTATGGGAAAAGCACAAGGAGAAGGGTGACGGGCACACACCAACACAGGAGATATATGAGCGAGAGAGGAGCTTACTTGGATAGGACAGATGACTGGCACAGCAAGGGACGAGGTCCGGTAGACAGCCACCTGGAGAGCCCGGTGCAGCAGCGAGGAACAGGCGATGGAGAGGCGTTGTCCGCCGCCGGGAAATTCACCTGTGCACAGGGGAGCAGATTTGGAAGGAAAGGAGGTAAGGTCTTCTTACCAGAGTGATCCGCTGAGGGTGAAGGAACTCACAGCGATGCATGGGGAAGTCTGACGGCTTCAGGCCGAAGCTCAGGGCGAGGCGGCTTAAATCCCTCGCCGCTGATGACGAGCAGGTGTGCGAGCAGGTGGCGCCGCTGATGAGCGGCGCGGCGTGACAGTACTCCCCCCTCTAGCAGCGCCTCCTGGCGATGGCTTCTCTGGGTGCGCTCGGTGGAAATCAGCGATGAGCGATGGGTCCAACACAAACGACGAGGGTACCCACTGTCGATGTTCAGGCCCATAGCCCTCCCAGTCCACCAAGTACTGCAACCCACGACCCCGGCGCCGGGAGTCCAGGATGGAGGAGACGGGCCAGGCCGGATGGCCATCAATCATCTGGGGCGCGGGTTGCGCAGCAGGAGGAGGGCAAAGGGGATCGGAGACTGCCAGCTTAACCTTGGACACATGGAAGGTGGGATGGATGCGGAGGGAGGGGGGAATAGCTACACGCACAGCCACCGGGTTGACGATCCTGGTGATGGGGTATGGACCCATGAAGCGCTGTGCCAGCTTCCTCCTCTCACCCTTTAAGATCACGTCCTGGGTCGACACATAGACTTGCTGACCAACTCTGTACGCCGGGGCAGGTCTTCTGTGCCGGTCCGCCACGGCTCTGTTGCGCTCCGCCGTGCGTAAAAGCGCATTGCGCGCAGACGCCCAGATGGAGCGGAACTGCCTGAGATGCGCCCGTACTGAAGGGACAGTTACCTCACTCTCCTGCGCCGGGAACAGCGGGGGGTCGTAACCCAGGGACGCCTTAAAGGGAGACATCCCTGTAGCAGAAGAGCGAGCGGTGTTATGGGCGTATTCAACCCAGGCAAGGTGGTTACTCCAGGACGTGGGTTTGGATGCCGTTACACAGCGGAGCGCAGCCTCCAGCTCCTGGTTGGTCCGCTCACACTGCCCGTTGGATTGGGGGTGATGGCCGGAGGAGAGGCTCACCTTGGCTCCTAAGGCGTTGCAGAACGACCTCCAAACCTCTGAGGAAAATTGGGGCCCTCAGTCCAAGACCACGTCCACCGGAATCCCATGCAGCCTGACCACGTGTTGGATGAGGAGGTCCGCCGTCTCCAGGGCAGTTGGGAGACCTCGAAGGGGGACGAAGTGTACCGCCTTGGAGAAGCGGTCCACGATGGTCAGGATGGTGTCGTAGGTGTTCGAGACTGGGAGTCCTGTGACGAAATCTAGGGCGATATGCGACCAGGGCCTGCCAGGGACGGGCAGAGGCTGGAGCAAACCCGCTGGAGGGGCATTTCCCGATTTGTTGGTGGCACAAACTGGACAGGCCCGGGCGTAGCGGGCAGCGTCCCTCCGCAGGCCCGGCCACCAAAAGGACCGCTGGAGGAGGTCAATCATCCGGGAGGAGCCAGGGTGACAGGTGAGCTTGGATGTGTGCAACCAGTGGATGACCTCCCCTCGAACCGTGGATGGCACGAACAGCCTCCCCTCCGGTCCGCCGCCAGGGTCAGGTTCCACTTCCTGCGCCTTCCAGATCTTGCTCTCGATGTCCCAGGTGACGGCTCCCACGACGCACGACCTGGGTAGGATGGTGTGAACCGTGTCCTCTGACTCCTCAGGGGCGAATTGCCTAGAGAGGGCGTCGGGCAGGCCGTTCTTGGAGCCAGGCCTGAAGGTGATGGTAAATTGGAACCTGGCGAAGAACAAGGACCAGCGCGCCTGGCGGGCGTTCAGGCGCCTGGCAGATCTAAGATATTCCAAGTTCTTGTGGTCCATCAGGACCACGAACGGCAGGTCCGCCCCCTCTAGCCAGTGACGCCACTCCTGTAGCACGAGCTTGATGGCGAGGAGCTCTCTGTCACCCACGTCGTAATTCCTCTCCGCCGGGGACAGGCGCTGGGAGAAGAAGGCGCAGGGTCGTTTGATACCATCGTCTGGCGACCGCTGGGATAGCACCACTCCCACTCCTGTGTCCGAAGCGTCCACTTCCACGATGCACTGCAGCACGGGGTTGACTTGGCTAAGGACCCGGGAGGAGGAGAACTCCGCCTTCAGCGCCTGAAAAGCAGCTGCGGCCTCTTCGGTCCACCGGAACGGGACCTTAGGGGACGTGAGGCGGGTCAGCGGGCCGACGATGGTGCCAAAATTTGGGACGAAGCGGCGGTAGAAGTTCGCGAACCCAACGAACTGTTGCACCTGCTTCCTCGATGCAGGTGTAGGCCATTCCACCACCGCCTTCACCTTCTCTGGGTCCGGAAGCACCTGGTCGTGTGAGATGATGAACCCAAGGAAGGATGTTGTCTTTGCGTAAAATTCACACTTCTTAGCCTTCACGTATAACCGGTTCTCCAGCAGTCTTTGGAGGACCTGCCTCACGTGGACCTGGTGCTCGTCCCTGGACTTGGAGAAGATGAGTATGTCATCCAGGTAGACGAACACAAAAAGGCCAATGAAATCCCGGAGGATGTCGTTGATGAGGCGCTGAAAGACAGCTGGAGCGTTGGTCAACCCGAACGGCATCACCAGGTATTCGAAGTGGCCGTTCGGGGTACGGAAGGCTGTTTTCCACTCATCTCCCTCCCGGATCCGGACGAGGTGGTATGCGCTGCGTAGATCCAGCTTGGTGAACCTAGTCGCCCCCTGGAGGGAGTGGAAAGCGGTGTCCATGAGGGACAGGGTGTAACGATCCTTCTCCGTTATGTCATTAAGGGCACGATAGTCAATGCAAGGACGGAGGGTTCCGTCCTTCTTACCAACGAAGAAGAATCCTGCCCCCACAGGTGATGACGATGGGCGGATTATCCCAGCACTCAGCGACTCCTTAAGGTATGAGTTCATTGTCTCCTTCTCCGGCGCCGATAGACTGTAGAGTCGTCCAGAAGGTAAGGGTGCCCCCTGGCGGAGATTGATTGCGCAGTCATAGGGCCGATGAGGAGGGAGAGACATCGCCTTAGATTTGCTGAATACCATACCCAGGTCGTGAAATTCCAGTGGCACCAGGGACAGGTCCGGGGGCGCAGCGTCCGTAGGAGGGGGAGAAGCGGACGGAGAGCAGGCAGCGGACTGAAGACAGGTGCCCATGCAGAACGTGCTCCATGCCGACACCCCGGCAGACTTCCAATCCAGAACGGGGTTGTGGAGGCGTAGCCAGGGATACCCCAGGATGACGGGCGACACAGAGTTGGGCAGGACGTAAAAGATTATCTCCTCCCGGTGGTTACCAGAGATAATAACCGGAACGGGGGTGGTCTGGTGCGTAACTCTCCCAAGGGAGGCACGAGAGAGGTTGACCAGGGAGATAGGATTCCTGAGTGCCTGACAGCGGATGCCCAATCAGGTTGCCAGGCTTTGTGAAATAAAGCTGCCTTCCGCACCCGAATCCACCAGTGCTTGGGTGAGATGCCCAGTGGGGTTGTGGCAGAAACGGATGGGCAGCTTCAATTGTGTGAAAGAACTTAACCGATTGACGTCCGCGAGGCCCCCTACAGTGACTCGCGGACCCCGCCGACTGGCTTTCCGTGGGCAAAGCTTCACCGTGTGTTGGTCATCTCCGCAATACATGCAGAGATCCAACTCACAGCGGCGTTGTTTCTCCGCAGGGGAAAGCTTTGTCCAGCCCGTCACCATCGGCTCCGACTCCTCGGGGCACGATGGTGGCGGTGCCACCAGGGGGCAAGCTTGGAACAGGCGCGGCGAGACTCCACGAGGGCGAGAAGAAGACGACTTCCGTCCCGAGGAGCGCTCGCGCAGCCTGTTGTCCAAACTGATCGCTAGGGATATTAGCTCCGCTAGCGTCTCAGGGATATCCCGCCCAGCCAGTTCATCCCTCAGATCATCATTGAGACTGCGGAGGAAAAGGCCGCAAAGGGAGCGTTCCTCCCAGCCTAATTCCTCCGCCGCTACCCGGAAGTCGACCGCGTAGTCCGCTGCCAACCGGCTTCCCTGCTGGAGGGCGAGAAGCCGATCGACCTGGACCGTCTTGGTAAGAGAATGGTCAAAGACCTCCAGGAAGCGTCTCACGAATTGGTCATATGTGAGGGTGGCATAACTGGGCCTCGCCATTACGGCGTAGGTCCATGTTAATGCTCGCCCCTCCAGGAGATTCCCGATATAACCAATTCGGCTATGATCTGAGGGAAAGTCTCCGGGCACACGGTGGAAAACGGACTCACACTGCATAATAAACCCCGCGCTCCGCCGAGCTTACCGCTAAAGTGGGCGGGGGTTGGAATGGGCGTGAGCCGAACCGGTGCACCCGGAGCCTGCTGGACGGCCACTGGAGCAGCAGGAGCCGCGCCACCCTGACGAGCCGGGGGGAACGGCTGTTGGGGGTCCAAGCGGCCCAACCGGTTAGTTATATTTAACAACTGATTAAAAATCACCTGTTGCTGATAGGCTATCTGATCCACTCGAGCCTCAAGAGTGGAAAACCGGTGTGCGAGCCCGCCGTCTGCCGAGCCGCTCTGCTGAAGCCGTACTGACATAACGCACGGCTCAGGAGACGCACACACACAGGCTCAGAGTAGTTCAAATAGTTTATTAACAACAGGAGTGGATGAATGTGTGTCTGCGGGATGTAAATGTATTGGTGGCGGCGTCTGCTTCGGGCACAGAGGCAGGAGACCGTACAGCCGGACAACCCTATGGGAAAAGCACAAGGAGAAGGGTGACGGGCACACACCAACACAGGAGATATATGAGCGAGAGAGGAGCTTACTTGGATAGGACAGATGACTGGCATAGCAAGGGACGAGGTCCGGTAGACAGCCATCTGGAGAGCCCGGTGCAGCAGCGAGGAACAGGCGATGGAGAGGCGTTGTCCGCCGCCGGAAAATCCACCTGTGCACAGGGGAGCAGATTTGGAAGGAAAGGAGGTAAGGTCTTCTTACCAGAGTGATCCGCTGAGGGTGAAGGAACTCACAGCGATGCATGGGGAAGTCTGACGGCTTCAGGCTGAAGCTCAGGGCGAGGCGGCTTAAATCCCTCGCCGCTGATGACGAGCAGGTGTGTGAGCAGGTGGCGCTGCTGATGAGCGGCGCGGCGTGACACTCGCACAATAAATTATTCTTCATTATGAAGTTGTCAATTCTCTCACAGAATATTTTTTTCAAGTATCTTGGAAAATTGCGGCAATAGTGAAATTGGTCTATAGTTTGAAAGTTCCCCTCTGTCACTCGTCTTGTATATCGGAATTACTTTAGCTATTTTCATTGCATAGGGAAATATACCTGTTTGGAGAGACAGGTTACAGATATACATCAGTGGTTTCACTAAGCATTCAATAATAGTTTTGACTAAGAGCATGTCAATACCATCACAGTCCATAGATGTTTTACTTTTAAACGATTTAACAATTTCAATGACCTCTCTCTCGTCTGTGTTCTTTATGAAAATGGAGTCTTTTATAGCAGTGTTTTTGCTTATTGTATCACCCGTAGGTGCCGTAATGGGTATTTCTCGAGCCAAATTAGGACCAATGTTAACAAAAAAGTTATTAAATTCATCTGCAGGTGAAACTGCATTCACACTCTGAGTCGTTTTATTTTTTGAAAAATTGGTTGGGTAGCTTGTATTTCTGTTTTTATTTCCAAGAATATTGTTAAGTATTGTCCATGCATTTATTTTGAAAGTATGTCTAACATCCTGTTGTGTGTGGGTTACAATTCTTGTCAATATGGCAACTGATTGTTGAATTACAAAAACACTTTATGCAGCTTCGTGCTTAAAAACCGAGAACATTTTATATTGTTTTCAATGGAAAACCCACTGAATATAATAGGGGAGAGAAAGTTTGTAATATTTTATGAAAAATTTGAAACCCGAGGGAAAATCAATGTGCATATTATCATTGGCAGCAGGATTACTGACCATGATAAAAAATTTCGTGCAAATCGGAAATTGCGTATCTAAGATACAACTGTCACATATTTTATGGCGAAGCATCAAAAGTAGTCCGTCGCCATGGAAACAGTTATGTAATAGATACATGTTCAAGACCCATATCGGACTATAGAGGGCTGTCCACATGACTTATGTTCCAGTTTTCATGAAGCCATGACCTTTGTAACCCTTGAATGTAAAAAATGGATTGAATGGCGACGAATGTGTTACCATGGCAACAGCGGTGATAAAAGGAGAAATTTGACTTCCACTGAGGGTCATCCAGAGTACTGGGATAAACCTCTGAAAATTTCATGTCATTGTGGCTACTGGTCTTTGAGTGAAAATTCAAACAGTTTTGTGCAGTACCTCATGTCACCACTAGGGGCCACTGTGACTATTTCTTGAATATTAATATATAGACATGTTAAGAGTGGGATTAGAATCCATTGTGCAAAATTTGGTCCAAATCCAGCAAGGTTTGTCTGAGCTGTAACTGTCACATTTTGTACGGCGAGCATGCCGTCAACGCGTGCTGGTTGTCATGGAAACAGTTGTTTACTATGTACATGTTCTGTTAATGAGTCCTAGCAGAAGAGCACCTGTTATGTATGTAAATAGTTGATATTAGTAAGATGGCAGCCCGGCTGGACGGGGAATAAGTAAGGGTGGTCAACTACCAGCTTCCGGTGGTGACACCACCTGGAGTATAAGAAGTGTGGGCGGAAAAGACTAGTCCTCTTTCGTCGTGGATGACCTGGCAAGTCAGGAGCACCGAAAGTCTTCTGTTTTCTTTGGCTTTATTATGGATTCAACATTTGGCAACGAGGTAAAAGCGGTCATGGAGAGGTCGGTTGCCAATTTTCAGCCATTTCTTGAAACACCAGATGAACTGCCAGTGCCGTGGCCTAGGTGGTTCGCCGCATTTACCAACTATTTAGTGGCATTAAACCTCAGCGAGCTTGAGAAGCTTCGTGCGAGAGCTGTGTTGGTACATAATTTAGGTATGGAGGGACAGAGAATTCTGGAAAATCTTGGTGGAGCTGATAGCTTTGATGAAGTTGTGGAGCTAATGGCGCTTTACTTTCGCACCACAGAGTACGTCACTGTCGGGCGCATCCATTTTAGACAGTGCCGCCAGTGGACGGGTGAGTCTGTTAGGAGGTTTATAGCAGACCTCCGTGAGCTGGCGAGGGATTGCAGATTCAGAGGTCTGGAAGATGAGATGATTGGGGACCAGCTGTCGGAGCATGTCCGGTACCCTGCAGCCTGGTCAAGGCTTTTGACCCACCCAGGCGAGTTGACGTTAGCTGATGCTATCGAGCTAGCGTAGCAACTCAAGTCAGCTGAGACGATAGCGAGCAGTCTCAGTGAGAGACCGCCTCCAACCCAAGACGAGCCTCGTGGGAGGGTGCTGCATTTAGACCCTGAAGATGAGGACGACGGAGAAGAAGAGTATGCCTCCCTTGTGAAGATCAGGTCCGCCCTGGGAATGCCAACATGTTACGGCTGTGGGTCCCCCCAACACCGCTATAAGTCCAGGAACTGTCTGGTGAAGGGCAAGCATTGTGGGAAGTGTGGTCTGTTAAATCACTTCGCCAGGGCATGCATCAACTTTGAGCGGAAGAATCGACAGCGTGGGTGGATTCTCCGCAGAAGGCTTCCACCATTGTGCACACGGTCTCTCCGGAGACCACAGGCCGGATTGGCTGCACTATTGAATTGGACGGCATTGAGGTCCCGCTCTTTGTGGACACGGGAGCGGTGATCTCCGTGTGAAATTTGGCTACGGTGAAGAGTCTTTTTCCACACCACCAGATCCAGAAACAGTAGCTACAGGGGCATGACGCTGCAGGTCGCCCGTTTCCTGGTCACAGCTGCAGGAGCCAACATACTAGGGTGCAACTTGTTTTATGGACTTGGGTTCTCCATCACCAGTGTCACCAGCGAGGAGTGGTCGGGTTGTGGATTGTGGAACCGACCCGCTCCGGTGGAGGATAATGAGGCGGCGTGGGATTTGGACTGGTTGGACGTAGCCAGAGGAGCGCCAGCCTGGCATCACGCGACGCCACCTAGGGATGACCCAATGCCGTTTCCCAAGCAGCCCTTGGTGTGGGAGCTGGGTGGCATGACGGGACCCCCATAGGGGTGGATAGGGATGAGGTGCCCGCGCTGAGGACTGAGGGGGCAAGACCAAGGAGCTCTGTTCTGAAACGCTCCAAGCGGAGACCATCCAAGAGGTCGTCGAACTGGACCCACGAGCCAACCGGTTCAGAAGCGGAAGCCCACTTGCATCATGGTGGTTCTGGAAAGAGTGGCAGGGCCTCCCTGTGGATTGGTGATCTGGTCCGGCCCAGGGTCGCATGAGAGGCGACCACAGGTCGCAAGGGCGACGTGACGACCAGAGACGGTTCCAGGTTGAGGCTGCTCGAGAGGATGGGTGTCTGGGCTTGTCCAACAAAACGTGGAGACATCCTAATGAACTGTGCCGCATAAAGGAGGGGAGCAGACGGCGCAGCTCGTCTGCAGAGGCAAAGAGACTGCGGCGCTCCGGGAGGGATCCTCCTATATGATGATCCAGACGAAAGGACCTCCCTGGGCCATAAAAGATGACTGTTGGGAATTTTGTGTGTGTTTAGTGGTTAACCCAATGTCATTGTGTAAATAGTTTTCTTGTTGAGTCGGTGCCCCGAGTGTTTAGTTGGGATAAGAGAAGAAATAATTTTTCTATGTAAATTAAATGCTAAATTTTAAGGATGGTAACTCTTTTGGTATTTTAGTCTTCTAAGATAAGATAAGATAAGATGAGCCTTTATTAGTCCCACAATGGGGAAATTCCAGGATTGCAACAGCACAGGGATAGCAACACTCAGAGCAACAATCAGAAAGTAAGAAAAAACAAGAGCAGCGAGTATACATATGTACATACTGTATAAACATAAATATATAGACACATGATAAGGAGCATTGCAGCTAGATGGAATAAATATACACTACCGTTCAAAAGTTTGGGGTCACTTAGAAATTTCCTTATTTTTGAAAGAAAAGCACTTTTTTTCAATGAAGATAACTTTAAACTAATCAGAAATACACTCTATACATTGCTAATGTGGTAAATGACTATTCTAGCTGCAAATGTCTGGTTTTTGGTGCAATATCTACATAGGTGTATAGAGGCCCATTTCCAGCAACTATCACTCCAGTGTTCTAATGTACAATGTGTTTGCTCATTGCGTCAGGAGGCTAATGGATGATTAGAAAACCCTTGTGCAATCATGTTAGGTCTGCAATGCTGTAATTGCTGCAAATGGAGGATTCTTTGACGAAAGCAAAGTTTGAAGGAAAAAATTATTATTTCAAATACAAATCATTATTTCTAACCTTGTCAATGTCTTGACTATATTTTCTATTCATTTTACAACTCATGGTGGTAAATAAGTGTGACTTTTCATGGAAAACACAAAATAATTGTCTGGGTGACCCCAAACTTTTGAACGGTAGTGTATATAGATATATATAAACACAGTGCGGAGCAATGTGTCACCATGGGATGAGACGCCGGGTCGTCCGGCGCTCAGACCATATCCCTCCTTTTCCCTGTCTCTCATTGGACAGCGTCTCAGCAGGCTCCCAGCTGTCAGTGTTACGGGACGGCTGGGGCCCAATTAATCCTCATCAGCTAAGGCACTGCTAATGAGGATAAAAAGGAGCAGCTCCGATCATTCGGGGCTGCGACTTAAGCACTGTTAGGCTGGAACCCCTACGCCTGGCACCAGCCCTTAACTCTTCCTGTTACGTTACTTGTGAGTGTTACCCGGTATGAGTATTTGTGCCTTGCCGTATTACTTGGGAGTGTTATCTGCTGTGAGTGTTTGTGCCCTGGAACCCCTACGCCCGGTTTCAGCTCTCTACTCATCTTGCTGTATAACTCGTGAGTGTCACTCTGTATGAGTACCTGTGCTTCTTGGCCTACGAGGCCGTGTTCCTTCTCCCCTGTCCCCTTTTATAAATAAAACATCACAACTCACTGGCTCGCCCTCGGCTCTCTCTGTGTGGCTCTTCAGAGCCACACGTAACACATTGTAGCTAGATGGAATAAATACATGAATATATAAACACACACAGTGCAGAGCATTGCAGCTCCATCAATGATATTATACTCAGTGTGATTATTTACATTGGTTTTTATGAGAATCTTTAGCTACATTGATTTTAATGGGAAAACCGTAGTCGCCATAATGGGAAAGAAAATTAGCATTTTTTTAAGAAAAATTCAGAACTCCAAGATAAAAAGTAAAAGTACAAGAGTTTTAAATGAAAAGGATTGTGAATTTTGTCACTGCCAATTTGTTTTAATTTATATTTCTATTTTGGTGAGTTGCCAGGCACTGAGCTGTCTGTGATGTACATTTAAAAAAAAAAAAGAGAGACAAGGTAATTATAATAAGTGAATTAGGGCCCTTTGGGGATGAGTATATGTGACGGGTATGATGTGAATTTTGGTTGAATTGAAATTTTCCCGACACTGTTTTATGGTGTACCCATGTGTGGGAGGGATGTGTTGGGTGGGGACCGCCAATAATGGTTTGTTTAGGTTTTATAGATTTGTAATTTTGCTGTTTGCTGTGTGTATATACGTACATTTGTGCCTTTGGGGATTAATTTCATTAGTTACAGTTTTCTTTTATTTTGGCC
The DNA here is from genome assembly GCA_020510985.1 of Pholidichthys leucotaenia. Lineage (NCBI taxonomy): Eukaryota > Metazoa > Chordata > Actinopteri > Cichliformes > Pholidichthyidae > Pholidichthys > Pholidichthys leucotaenia. The sequence continues at coordinate 201,461,435 of CM035837.1, read as the reverse complement.
TATCAGAATCGAGGTGGTAGAATACTCCGCCAGCCATGTAGGGGGTGCTGGCAGTCTACCCGGCCCCCCAGCCTTAGTTGTGTGAGTGGGTAGGCAGTTTGTTTCTTTTTGTACATAATGGGATGTATCGGGTGTTAAATTAGGGTGGGCCAGATTGATTGCTTGGATCTTTTTTGAAGGGGGGGGATGGATGTTATGTATGTAAATAGTTGACATTAGTAAGATGGCGGCCGGGCTGGACAGGGAATAGGTAAGGGTGGTCAACTACCAGCTTCCGGTGGTGACGCCACCTGGAGTATAAGAAGTGTGGGTGGAAGAGGCTAGTCCTCTTTCGTCATGCATGACCTGGCAAGTCGGGAGCACCAAAAGTCTGTACGGTATTGTCATTTAGTGTTTTTAATAAAGCTCCGTTAATAGCACTGTTGCACTGTTGCACTGTGGCTGGCGACTTTAATCAGTGCAATCTGAGCCACGATCTCCCCCGCTACAAACAGTTTATTAAATGCCCCACCAGAGGATTAAACACACTGGATCACTGTTACACCACAGTGAAAGACGCATATCGCGCTGTCCCTCGAGCTGCGCTGGGATTATCTGATCACGTGATGGTTCACCTCATTCCCACATACAGACAGAGATTGAAGCTCACTAAACCTGTTGTGAGCACTACGAAGATACGGACCAGTGATGCTGAGGAGAAGCTGGAAACGTGCATGGAAATATCTGACTGGGGCATGCTTAAAGGAGCCACGCATGATCTGGATGAGTACACTGACACTGTGAACTCATATATCCACTTTTGTGAAGAGAACATTCTTCCATCACGCACCAGGGTGAGTTACTCTAATGACAAACCCTGGTTCACAGCTAAGCTCAAACAGATCAGGAAGGAGAAGGAAGCAGCGCTGAAAAGTGGAGACAGGGACTGCTACAGGGAGGTTAAATACCGGTTTAACAGAGAGCTGAAGAGGGCTAAATCTGTGTACTCAGAGAGACTCCAGCAGCAGTTCACTGCTAATGATTCGGCTTCCGCGTGGAGAGGACTGAGGCAAATCACCAACTATCGACCTAAGGCTCCTAAAGGTCAGGATGACAAAGCCCTTTGTCAGAGACTGTCCCAACACTATGCCCGTTTTGACACCTCGTCATCTGTGTCCAACTCCCCCCCTCCCTCCAGCTCCACAGCCTCCACATTCCCTACTTCATTTAAGACACCCCCCCTCCTCCCCCCCTCCCCTTATCATCAGTGAGCAGGATGTGCTCAAACAGTTCTCCAGACTGAACCCGCGCAAGGCCCCCGGCCCAGACGGCGTGTCTCCCTCCACCCTGAGACTCTGTGCGAAACAGCTGGCTCCTGTATTCACAGACATTTTTAACACCTCCCTTAAGTTATGCCACGTGCCATCCTGCCTCAAATCCTCCACCATCATCCCTGTCCCCAAGAAGCCACGGATCACTGGACTTAATGACTACAGACCTGTAGCGCTCACCTCTGTAGTCATGAAGTCCTTTGAGCGCCTGGTCCTGTCCCACCTCAAGTCCATCACCACCCCTCTCCTGGACCCGCTGCAGTTTGCCTACCGAGCCAACAGGTCTGTAGACGATGCAGTCAACCTGGCCCTCCACTCCATCCTGCAGCACCTGGACTCCCCGGGAACCTACGCCAGGATCCTGTTTGTGGACTTCAGCTCCGCATTCAACACCATCCGCCCCGCTCTGCTCCGGGACAAGCTGTCCCTGCTCAACGTGCCTGACTCCCTCTGCAGGTGGATCATCGACTTCCTGACGGACCGGAGGCAGCATGTGCGGCTGGGAAAGACTGTCTCAGACTATACTAGCATCAGCACCGGATCACCCCAGGGCTGTGTACTTTCCCCCCTACTCTTCTCCCTTTACACCAACTCCTGCACCTCCAGCCACCAGTCTGTCAAGTTGATCAAGTTTGCGGACGACACCACCCTCATCGGGCTCATCTCCAACGGCGACGAGTCCGCCTACAGGAGAGAGGTGGCCCAGCTGGCGTCCTGGTGCAGCAATAACAACCTGCAGCTGAACGCTCTGAAGACAGTGGAGATGATTGTAGACTTCAGGAAAGTCACTACTCCTCTGCCCCCCCTCACCCTCTCAGGCTCTCCCATCACCACTGCTGATTCCTTCCGCTTCCTAGGCACTACCATCACCAGGGACCTCAAATGGGAGCTGACCATCAGCTCACTCATCAAAAAAGCCCAGCAGAGGATGTTCTTCCTGCGGCAGCTGAGGAAGCTCAAGCTACCCACCAAGATGTTAGTGCAGTTCTACACAGCCATCATCGAGTCCATCCTCACCACCTCCATAACCGTGTGGTACGCAGGAGCCACTGCCAGGGACAGACTAAGGCTGCAGCGCGTCATGCGCACTGCTGAGAAGGTGATCGGCTGCAAGCTCCCATCTCTCCAGGATCTGTACATCTCCAGGACCCGGAGGCGTGCTGGCCGGATCATAGCCGATCCCTCACACCCTGGTCACGTACTGTTTGCCCCCCTCCCTTCTGGTAGAAGACTTCGGTCCATCCAGACTAAAACCTCCCGTCACATGAACAGCTTCTTCCCCTCTGCCATTAGACTGCTGAACACTAAGTGACTCTCGTGCACCATGTACAGCAGCTCAACCAGACTCATGTCAATCATCACTGTTTTCTTCCTGCATTACCGACTGCACTATATAGTTCTCCACAGTATCTGCTGCTGGCTAATATATATTTTAACTGTTGACCAGTATCACTTAATCTTATCCTACACTTTATTACATGTATAGTTTATTTCTCTTATCTTATCATGTTTAATGTTGCAGCATTGTACCGAGACAAATTCCTAGTTTGTGTACTACATGAACAATGGCAATAAACCTGATTCTGATTCTGATTCTGATTCTGACTGTTATTCTGTTCTCTTTGGCCTTATTATGGATTCAACAGCACCATTTAAATCCTGCTCCATCAATGATATTATACTCAGTGTGATTATTTACATTGGTTTCTATGAGAATCTTTATCTACATTGATTTTAATGGGAAAACCGTAGTCACCATAATGGGAAAAAAAATAGCATTTTTTTTAAGAAAAATCCAGAACCCCAAGATAAAAAGTAACTTTGTTGTTCTGTCAAGGGTCTAATCACTATCCATCATAAAAAGTTTGGGGCAAATCAGAAATTCCCTGTCTGAGATACAGCTGTAACATGGAAAATGGCGACGCATCAAAAATAGACCATCACCATGGAAACAGTAAAATAATAGGTACATCTTCAAGACACATATCGAACTACAGAGGGCGGTAACCTTGACATATGTTCCAAATTTCGTGACTCCATGGTTTTTGTAACTCTCCAAACAAAATCACGGAGTTGATGGCGAAGAGGGCGTTCCTATAGCACCAGCAGTAACGGACTGGTAAACGTGAGTTACATTTAGGATCATCCATACTTTGTGACGAACCTCAGAAAATTTCATGTCGTTATGGCAACTGGTTGTTGAATTATAAATAAAACAATTTATGCGGCTTCATGCAGCTGTCTCAGCACATGTGCTGGGTTACCATAGCAACACACGCAGCAGTTGGGGAGAGAAAGTTCTGGATAAATCCGAATTCATCCGGTCACAGGATCACATTAATAATGCAGGCAAACCTTGAAGTTCACCCCTCGAACAACCGTGAATGGAACAGAAACCGTAAGACTGACATATAATTTTGGCACCATGAGAATCCTGAGACTCTGAGCTATGCAGTGATGTAAATTTTATGCTCCAAAACGCAAAGCTGTGTGAGCACAGCTTTGAAAACCGAGAAGAATTTTGGATAAATATTTTTCTGTCCCATTCAAAGGGATGGCAGGATTCACTGGTCTTTCTCCTCTTCAGAGCTTCTGGAGATAAAACTACAAAAGTTATGGCTTAGACGAAAAGTTTGTGAGCGTCAGGACATCTGTGGCTACGTTTTTGGAAAAAATGAAGTCAGTAGAGTGAAAATTGTGGCCACAATTGCGATTTATCAATAAATATTTTGTAAATGCTTCACACTCTAGCGATGGCATCATGCACTCTAAGCTGCCAGCAGCCCGTTCCATTGACTTCAGTGTTAAACGGTGATTTTTTCAGAAAAACCTACCTGACTTTAGATGTGAATATTTCAAAAACCGTAAAATTTATCGAAAAGCTGAATGGAAGTTAAGTAGCTGACACTTGCGGAAACAAAATAAATGGTAAGGTAATGGTAATAAATGGCAGAATGGTTTCTGTAATTTCAAAATTGCAGAAGTTATTAAGCATAAATGCAGAAGCAGAAAAAGCAGAATTTTCAGAAGTTTCCCATAGGAATGAATGGGCTTTAAAAAGCCAAAAAAAAATTGTAATTTTTACAAAAAAGTATAAAAGTTCAGAAGTAGAAAAATGGAAGCATACATCTCCCGAAAAAGCTTAACGTTTTGATGCCAAAATCAAGTATGTAGCACAAAAACTGCGGAACGAGTTAGAGTCTAACATTTTGAAAAGTTTATATCCAAGAAAAGTCAGTGGATAACAATGTGTGAATGTTTCACAGCATTCACACAATAAAGAAAGTGAGTGGATAACGAGGTTCACACAATTAATACAGAATAAGAGCATAACAAAACTAAGACATAAAAAGGAAAATGAAAAACAGTGCAAGAACAAGAATAACAGAAACCCAAAAAGCACAAAATGCAACAAATATGTAAATATAAGGAAAAAGCCATGAGACCGAACCTGGTGGGAACCTCCAGCTCTCAGCTCATGACAGAGCCCCCCTCTCAAGGGGTGGAAACCAGACACCCCAGGGTAACATCAAAAAGGAAAAAAAAGATCCCTCCCTCCCAATAGAGCACAACAATAACCCACCCCAGGAGGGTGGTGGGGGGAGCAGGCTAGGAGGCAACAAAACAAAACCCCACTCAGGACCCACACCAGGGAAAACCCTCAACTCCCCTAAGCCCCCTGGACCGAGGAGCTGGACAGTTCAAGCAGGCAACCAGAGTCCCAGGCCCGCTAGATGGCACAATGGAACAAGTCGGGTTGCCTCCCAGAGAACGTGGGCCACCCAACTCTGCGACACAGTCTGTCAGGTGGTCTGTCAGTTTTTCAACCACCTGAACAGAAGAGGTGGTCCAGGAGGCGGTTGCCCGATGGGAAGGGCAAATAGTGGGCACAATGGAGGAGGTGGGGGAACCAAGACGATGTCAGGTGGAGGAGAGGGAACCATGATGGCCTCGGGCAGAGGAGAGGGAACCACGACAGCGTCTGGCAGAAGATGGGGACCATGACAGTGTCTGGCAGAGAGGGGGGAACCACAATGGCATCTGGCAGAGGAGGGTGAACCACGATGGTATCTGGCAAAGGAGGGGGGACCACGACGGCATCAGGCAGGCCTGTAATACCCTTGGTGGTCTTGGACTGGGACATTGCAGCACCCGCAGTGGCTCTGGGCTGGAATGGAGCTGCACCTGCAGTGGCCCCGGGCTGGAGCGGAGCTGCACCCATGGTGGGCCCAGACAAGGCCATAGCTGCACCCACAGTGGCCCCCGGGCTGGAGCATAACACCCACGCAGCACCCACGACGGTTTTTGACTAGGACACAGCATCCAGAGAGACCTGGACTGAGGAGGAGCTGCACCCACGGAGGTCCCAGGCGGGGACGGAGCACCCACAACGACCTCAGTCAACAGGGAAGCAGCACCCTCGGAGATCCCGGGCGGGGACGGAGCACCTGCAAAGACCTCATCTGGAGGGGGAGCAGCACCCACGGAGGTCCCAGGCTGGGATGAGGCACCTGTGATGACCTCATCTGGACGGGGAGTAGCACCCACAGAGGTCCCGGGCTGGGACATAGTACCCATGATGACCTCAGCGGAAGGAGTTGGGCCTATGGGGATCTCGAGCAGCGAGCCGGAACCCACGGAGTCTTCTGGCTGAGCTGGACAATCCTCGGTGACCCTGGGGGAAAGCTCAGGCAAGAGAGACAGAGAAACAGGGTCAAGGTCACCGGCAGCAGTGGAGCCCAGGGAGGTGAGCTCAGGTGCAGCTGACGGCTGCACCAGGAAAAGCTACTGACAGCTGTCAACCACAACAATAAGGACTATAAAGTACAAACTGAGAAATAAATACCAATTAATATAGAATAAGAGCATAGCAAAACTAAGACATAAAAAGGAAAATGAAAAACAGTGCAAGAATAACAGAAACCCAAAAAGCACAAAATACAACAAATATGTAAATATAAGGAAAAAGCCATGAGACCGAGCCTGGCGGAAACCTCCAGCTCTCAGCTCATGACAGAAGGTGCCCTGATTATGTACATTAAAGGGGTCATTGACTGAAAAATGGTGTGTTTGTAGGTTTTAACTGTCTGAAATGAGTCTACTGGTCACCTAATTATCAAAAAAATTTCAAAAGTCAATTCTCTTAAAAAAACAGTATTTCATTTTTCTCTCTCAGAAACGGCAGAAACATTTTTGACTTTTCCGTCTAAATCGTTAACATTGTGGAAGAAGGAAGCAGACGAGGCAGCGAGCTGAACAACACATGAACTTTATTCCTCTTTCAACATCAAGAACAGAACATCTCTCTCTGGGTCTCAGGACATCTTTTTTAATAACCTTTAATTTTGTCCCAGGAGACCCAGGGAGCCCAACAACAATGCATTCAGTGGACAAAGACATGCGTGGCACATCAACATCATATAAAGCCAGTACCACTTCTCACACCCTCTCTTCCTCCCGCAGCTCTGGCATCTCCTGAACTCCCCGGGAGGCAGATAGTCCTTTCTGTTCCATCTGAAACCCCCCGGTACCACTTCCTTCTTCAGTCCATTGTTCCCTCTTCCCCCCGGCTCCCGACTCTGGGTGAAGAATCCCCCACACAATGCCACCACAACATCATGATTAGAAAAAGTCAACCTACTGCCATCATTAAGACCTGCCCACTGCTCTATTATGTGCCCACCTACAGTGGATTTAAAACGTCTACACACCCCTGTTCAAATGCCAGGTTTTTGTGATGTAAAAAAATGAGAGCAAGATAAATCATTTCAAAACTTTAGCCACCATTAATGTGACGTATTATCTGTACAACCCAATTGAAAAACAAACTGAAATATTTTAAGGGGAAAAATAAAAAAAAACCAGAAAACTTACAATAGCCTGTTTGCATAAATATGCACACCCTTAAACTAATACTTTGTTGCAGCACCTTTGGCTTTTATTACAGCACTCAGTCTTTTTGGGTAGGAGTCTACCAGCGTGGCACATCTTGATGTGGCAATATTTGCCCACTCTTCTTTGCAAAAATGCTCCAAATCTGTCAGATTGTGAGGGCATCTCCTGTGCACAGCCCTCTTCAGATCACCCCACAGATGTTTGATCAGATTCAGGTCTGGACTCTGGCTGGGCCATTCCAAAACCTTAATCTTCTTCTGGTGAAGCCATTCTTTTTGTTGATTTGGATGTGTGCTTTGGGTCATTGTTGTGCTGAAAGATGAAGTTCCTCTTCATCTTCAGCTTTCTAGCAGAAGCCTAAAGGTTTTGTGCCAACACTGACTGGTAGGTGGAACTGTTCATAATTCCCTCCACCTTGACTAAGGCCCCAGTTTCACCTTAAAAAATTAAAGAAAATGTGAACAAAATAGGTTACAAACACTACATTAAGACATGAGTGAGCTGTTAAAAAGTGCAGTCAATGACCCCTTTAAGCTGGTGCTGGTCTGGTGAGATGCCTTTAAAAAGAGAGGGGGTGACAACTGCAAGAACATGCAGTGATATGTATTTTCAAACATTTGCCATTCAGCCTTTTTCCTATCCTAAAGCCGCCAAAACTCATGAGTCAGATCATGAGCAGGCAGACCTATCTCAGGATGGGTAAAGACCTAACTAAGTTCAAGTTTTTCCTACTGCAGCTTTAACAGCACTTGGACTGATTTACAGAAGATAAAGTAATTCCTTTTTTATTTTATTGTTTTAGTGTGGTCAGAACAGAGACACAGGAATGAGTCTATATGGTGTTACATTTTTTAAACCACCTGGTGTTGTTAGTGACCTCACTTGTTCCTGTGATTTAATCACTGTTATTATTAACCACTGCAATCACTGTACCTCTTTCCTCAATTACCCAGTCTTACAAAGAGCAGGCCATTGGGTATAAATGCTTTGTGTTGTGTGTAACATAGCTGGTACTTGTGGAGACTAATCATGCTATATTATCCTTTAGGATTTTTAAGTCACGGGAAACAGTTCACTTGCACTTGCACCCAATTCTATTATCAGTCTTTTGCAGAATTAGAGCAGACTTTTATTGTTTGCAATAGAGCTGCATTATGTTAAACCAAATTTTTTTTTTTGTCTTTCGGCTGCTCCATTTTGGGGTCACCACAACATATCACCACCTTATATCGCAACGATCTGCATGTTGTTTTGGCAAGGATTTTTACACCAGATGCCATTCCTGATGTAACCCTCGCCATTTATCTGGGTTTGGGATCAGCACAGGAAGTACACTGGCTTGCGCACCCCCTGTTTCTGGGTAACCAACTTTCCTTCCTCCATTCTATTGTTGCTGAGTACCATGGGCAGCATTAGGCCTTTTTTAAATTTAAACTCAGCACCCCCTAAAAACTGGAGTGAGAAAAGTTGTGATTATAAAATTTTTGATCATCTTTGACAACCTGAAACAATATCCAAAACATATTCAGTAGTTTGTGTCATATTGGCTGGACACGCCACCTGAGTGCAGCGTGCAATCACCAAGCGAGCACACAAAAAACGTTTGACATTTTATTAAAATGTTCAAACACAGCAGTCTTGGGGAGAATCACTCGCCAGCCACTCGTCAATCACTCGCCAGATAAGCAGGAGCCCTGCAGAGGACAGACTAGGCTGATTAGGGAGGAATGGAGATAAATCGAGAAAACAGATTATGCCACTCACGTGGGAGATAGGAGAAGACCAGTACAGAACCCAGCAAAGGAGAGGAACCAGCAGGTGGAACTGCCGGACAGTTTGAGTGGATGGGTCTGACCGGGTGAAGAAGGAAGGCTGCTTCGAGGAGTAGCAATAGACTGGCGAGCGCACCAAGTCCCCGCAGACGCACCGCTCAGTTGGGAGCAACCTGGAATAGGTGGAAGAGATAAGGTTATTAGGTGATGTCATAAGTCAAGTAACCGCTTACAATGGAGCCATCGATTGAGCATATACCCAAACGAGCCAGCGTTGAATCACTGAAGACTGCTTCCTTATAAACGCTGGCAGGCAGGAATCAGCAGGTGTGTCTGATGAGAGAGCCGGTGAGCAGGAAGGAGGGGGCAAGCGCTCGCCGCACATGATAGTGCCCCCCTCTCAAGGAACGCCTCTTGGCGGTCGCCCAGTCTTCTCTGGGTGAGCACGATGGTAGTCCCGGACCATCCCTTTGTCATGAACCTTGGACCCAAGGACCCATTACCGATGCTCCAGGCCATAGCCTTCCCAGTCAACCAAATACTGAAAACCCCGACGTTTTACATCCAAGATCTCCCTTACGGTGTCCAGGACCTTGGGAGGAGGGGGAGACTTCGGGGAAGGGCAGAGAGGGCTGGAAGAGAGAGGATTCACCTTGGAAACATGGAAGGTAGGGTGCGCGCAGAGCGTCCGTGGCAGCTGGAGCAGAACAGCAGAGTCGCCAACGTTACCGGTGACAGGAAAGGGACCCACGAACTGGAGGGCGAGTTTGCGATCCTCTGTCTTCAGCGGAACCTGGTCCGCGGCTACCCAAACCTGCTGTCCCTTCTTGTAGCTCGGCGCCAGAGCCCTCTTGCAGTCAGCATAGCACTGATTGTGCTCGGTGGCACGCTGAAGCGCCGCTCTGGTGGCTCTCCAGGTCCGGCGGCAGCAATGGAAGTGAGCTCCCACAGACGGCACCGCAACCTCTCTCTCAGCCATAAAAAGCGGGGGCGGGGGGTTGTAGCCCACAGACGCCTCGAATGGTGAACAGCCCGTACCTGGGGAGACCATGGAATTTAATGAGTATTCATCTCAAGTGAGATGGGAGCTCCATGAAGCGGGGTCTTCGGCTGCCACACAGCGAAGGACGGCCTCCAGGGACTGGTTGGCACGCTCAGCCTGCCCATTGTTCTGAGGATGATAGCCGGAGGTGAGGCTGACGGTGGTACCAAGACAGTGGCAGAAGGACTTCCAGACCCGTGAAGTGAACTGTGGGCCCCGGTCAGACACAATGTCCATAGGGATGCCGTGTAGCCTGACGACGTGGTAGGAAAGGAGCTCCGCTGTCATGGTGGCGGGCGGCAGCTTGGGAAGGGGAACCAAGTGTACGGCCTTGGAAAACCTGTCCACGATGGTCAAAATCACTGTGTGGCCGTGGGAAGGGGGGAGACCAGTGACAAAATCCATGGCAATGTGAGACCAAGGCAGACTGGGAATGGGGAGGGGGTGAAGAAGACCAGCGGGGGGGGGGGGGGGGGTGGGGGAAGATTTGTTCCGGGCACACGTGTGACAGGCTTTAAAATACTCCTGTACTTCCCGCTGTAACATGGGCCACCAAAACGCTCGCCTGATGATGTCTATAGTCTGCACCACCCCTGGGTGACAGGCGAAACGTTCAGTGTGCCCCCACTGGATGACTTTGCTGCGGAGAGCAGCTGGGACGTACAGGCGGTTGGGAGGGCAGCCCTCTGGTTCGGGGTCAGAAGCCTGGGCCTGGCAGACCCACTTCTCAGTCTCCCAGGTGAGGGCTCCCAGGACGCATGAAGGCAGGAGAATGGACTGGGGTGGGAAGGGGGGTCAGCCACGTCCTGACTGAACTGCCTGGAGAGAGCATTAGGCTTCCCGTTACGGGAGCCGGGCCTGTAAGTGACAGTAAAGTTAAAGCGCTGGAAATTATTAGGTGATGTTATGAGACAAGTAACCGCTTACAATGGAGCCATCAGTTGAGCAGTATACCCAAACGAGCCAGCATTGAATCACTGAAGACTGCTTCCTTATAAACGCTGGCAGGCAGAAATCAGCAGGTGCGTCTGATGAGAGAGCCGGTGAGCAGGAAGGAGGGGGCGAGCGCTCGCCACATATGACAGTTTGTCATTTAAACTTTTGAAGAATGAAAATGAAAACACCACCCACCATGCAAATGGTATAATCCCTCATCTCACACATGTTCTCTCCCCTGTACCTGCAAGCCTGGCGCACACACAGAGAGGTCCCTCCCTATCCCAACAGCAGTAAAAGTGAGGGGACAGGAGGCTGCTGCAGTTCTTCTACAGGTAACAAACTCATGATGTTTGACGCCAGCCTCAGCTGGAAGATTCTGCAACGTTATGAATAGTTTTTGGTCTGTCTGAATTTATTTGGTAAGAGTATGATGCATACCTGAAAACATTTAGGTTTCAGAGTACGTGAGGTTTTCACCTGGGTTGGGGGTTAGAAAATAGGCAATTAATAGGCTATAAATATCCTATAATAAAACCGAAAATACTGCATCTTTGCTCATTTTGTTTTTGATTTTTAATTTATGAGGAAAAACCTCACAAATTTATGAGAGTAAAGTCTCAAATGTACAAGAAAAAACCCTTAATTAGCACTAAACACAAATTATGAGGAAAAAGTTGATTTAAGTGTGGGGAAAAAAATCTTTCAAATTTACAAGGAAAAATTAGTAAATTTGAAATAAAGCTGCCATAAAGTCAGGAGAAAAACCTCAAACTGTACAGACTAAACTTGTCATGATTCTGGGTTTGGTGATTCCAAACCCAGTTCTGACACCGTGGCTATTTTGGCCCGTTTCACTATTTATTTTCCATCAGGTGCTTCAGGGAGTCCTTTGGGTCCTCCGTTCCCTGACAGCTCGGGCACGCCCCCTCCTCCTGTCAGTATCACCAGCTGTTCCATATTATTGGTGTCTCACACACATACACACACGCCTCATTCACGTCCATTCACATGCTCTGACACTCACTCACACATACATGGTTTCTATTTGTCCAGCCACTCTCTTCCACACCAGCAGTCTCTTTCCTCATTAGTATTGTGATTACTTAAGCACTCTTTGAGTAGGAAGAGATCACCGGAGCATTACGCTTCATTTACAGCAGCGTGTACCTCTGTGTTTGCTAGCCATCATTCCCTATATTACTCTTCAGCCTGACAATTTAGTCTTCTCTTACGCTACTAGATTGTTGAGATTAGTTAGAGTAAGCAGCTGTTCCTGCCTTGTTTTCATCCTCCAGACAGCACGGACCGCCTTGGATCGCCTCAGCCCGTAAGTCATGTTTGCCTTTCTCCTCGTGCCGGCAGCTGCCCTGCAGCACTAGGCATTCCCTCTCCCCGGGCTGCTGAGCGTCTGGGTGGCGTCCCTGTTCATCTGGTGACCTCAATTGTATGATTACAATCCTCTTTATATTGTGACTGTTTTGCTGGACCTAGTTTGGGGTTTTGTTTAAAAAAGTGCACGACTCTACTCCTGCTTGTGGGTTTTTCATTCCTCCCTCTGTGCGCTGCGTAATGGTGCACGAGGGGTCATAACAAAACTCACATCTCAGTAACTTCTTAACTATTTTGGGGTGACTACTCTTGTGTACGGTATATTTGAGTGATTATAGAGTAACCTGAAACTGTAGAAAAGTAAAAGTAGGTTATCTTTGTATATTATCACTCAAATATACACCACCTAAATTAGAGATTTTTTTAACTGAAAATGTAAAAAAATTATGTGAATTTGGAAAGTTCTCATAAATTACCTACTTTTTCTTACGATTATTTTCATTCTTTTTTTAATAATAGACTTTCAAAGAAACTTCATGAAATGTGAAACTTTGTGAAAAATTTTTGCATATAGATTGACATTTTTTTCTTGAATTTGTGACTTTTGCATCATAAACTGGCATCTTTTTTCTTCCGTCTTTGCATTTTTGCATTGATTTTTTTCCTTAATTTTTTTAAATTATTGCAAAAGAGCTACATTTCTCTTGTGATTTTCTGATCTTTGTCTCAACCATTTCTTTTTCTTAATGAATTTATTAAATCTTTTAAATAACTTCCTGTGTTTACTTTCTCAGTGACTAATTGTACATATGTGAATTTTTTCCTCTTAAATTTGCAACTTTTGCCATGAATTTGTAACTTTTATCTTTCAAATTCAAGTTTGTTTTCCTTGTAATTTTACTTTTTTTCTCTCATGAATTTAGTACATATTTTAAATAAATAGGTATTTGTCCCTATAAATTTGTTACGTTATTCTAGTAAATTTGAAGCTGTTATTGTATATGCGTTTGTATTTTTTTTTTTCTTGTAATTGTGTGGCGTTTTCTCAAAGTTTTGCACCTTTGGAAAATTTTGAGACTTTAAAATTATGACAAAATATTTATGCAGACTACATAATAAAGTAACTTTCTTTCTTTCTTTCTTTCTTCAAAACCACAGGGATTCACTTATTAAGGGCCAAAAATGCCAGGGCCAATTTTTTTGTCCCAGTCAAGCCCTACTAAGACAGCAAGCAGATGTTTTTCTTTAATGGTTGCATTGTCAGTCAAGCACTGTGTGCTGTTTGAATTCCTTAGAAAGAAGCTGTTGTTGTTTTGGTATAAGCAAAATATTAAATCCAAGCTGTCACTGTTTTTATGTATCATCACATAACATGTTCACTATGGAAGCCAGGGAGGAGATGTATGAAAGATACGATAACTCTAACAAAATAATGTGTGTGTGTGTGGGGGGGAGGTGAAGCTCATTGGGTGCTCAGCACCCCTAAAGCTCTGATTCTAGAACCGCCCCTGCTGAGCACCAAGCTAGAAGGCAGGAAGTACCATTTTTATATGGTCTTTGGTATGACCCGGCTGGGGCATGAATCCTGTTGTGGGTGGTACTGTGTATAAGTTTGGCCCTTGGGGTTGGCCGTACCGGCCTTGTGGGATGATGTCAGGCGGGCTGTGGCCGTGGTGTATATATTTCTGTGTGTCCTCAATAAAGTGCTGTTCATTGCTTGGCATAAGCCGACTCCATTCTTTGATTTCATACATAACATTTTGGCGATGAGGAGAAACTATGGAGGGGTATGGGCATGCTTTTGCGTATGTGCCGGCGTCTGTAAACGTCTCGTCGCGTCAAAGCATTATCTTGTCCGCTTCTGTTTGTTTTTATTGATTTCGTTTTTAATTTTTTTATCTCTTTTTGCTGATAGTAGTTTTTGCTTGGTGTTAGCTTAGTGTTGGCCTAGCAGAAAGCCTGATCAGACACACGGGTGGATCAGACCCCCGACTGGGCTGTTGACTGGGCTAGGCTAACCTGTTTTTAGCTGTTTTTAGCTGTTGTTAGCTGTTTATGGCTGGCTGGCTATCCACCTCTTGCCTGGAACGTCATGGCTCCATCCCTGACGTGTGTCAGCTGTGTGTCCCTCCTTAGGAAGGTTTCTGAGTTGGAAGTGAGACTCTCCAACCTCTATAAGATTCGGGAGGCTGAAGACCACCTTGACACCATAATTCTCGGGTGAACAACGGCCCCGGCAACCAACTCACAGCTAGCAGAGACGGCTACTTACCTGGATGGATTCAGCGCCTCGCCATCCACTTCCACCCCTGCTCCAGTCTCTTCAGATGTCCAGGACCACAGCAATAAACACTGGCTTCAACTCAGAGCTAAACCCAAAGCCCCAGGTGGATTTTCTCATCCTCAATGCGCGCCCTGGACCTTAGTTGGGCCAACTAGCAACCATGAACGACTGACCAGACAGGGCCGCTCCTCTTCTCTTCCCTTGCTTTTGGAAAACGGATTTGACATCCTTTCTCTGGAAGATTTTCCCCACCTGGACGCCGACCATCCACCCATGACCGCCCCTCCTCCTCCTTCTCTTCCTCCTTCAGCGGTGGCCCAAACCCACAAACCCCGGATTAAGACTACTTTAGGTGTGCCAAATTACACACCAGCTCCAAAAAGAAAAGAGTACATCACCCCGCCATCACAACAACAACATCGACAAAATTATCCACCACTTCAGAAACCACCGACAAAGCCCCCCCAGACGACGCTGGTAATTGGTGACTCGATTATAAGGAACGTCAGAAGCAGGTACTGTGTCACAAAATTTTTTCCTGGGGCTAAAGTGTCTGACATTGAGGCCCTTACCACTGACCTATTAAATGAATTCCCCCACGCTAAAACTGTCATAGTACATGTTGGATGCAACAACATCCCAGACGAAGTGCTGGAGATCTTAAAGAGTGACTTCAGGAGCCTTCTGATCGTCACTTCCTTGTGGTAACGTATCGTCACTTCCTGTTTTGCTGTCTGCCTGTGTGTTTTGCTCTCCAGCCACTAGCTATGGCTACTAGCTCTCCTTCCTCTCCTCCTCTGGTGTGCTCTCTCTGTCAGATGTTTAGCTACACCTCTGCCTCTTTTAGTGATAACGGTAAATGTAATAAATGTTGTCTTTTTGAGGCGCTCGAGGCGAGGTTGTCTGATTTGGAATCCCGGCTCCGCTGCATTGAAACACCGTCTGCGCCAGTTAATCTTGACGGACGCCCATTAGCTGCAGCGGAGCTAGCTAGCTTAGGTCCCACTGTCAGCGGTTCCCCGGCTCTCCTCAGCAGCGAGGAGACTGGGTGGGTGACGGTGAGAAGGAAGCCTAGTCGCAAAGCCCCGGTTCACCACCAACCTGTTCACGTTTCTAATCGTTTTTCCCCGCTCAGCGACACACCCACTGAGGAAAAAACTCTGATCATTGGCGACTCTGTAGTCAGAAACGTGAACCTAGAGACTCCAGCGGCCATAGTCCAATGTATTCCTGGGGCCAGAGCAGGCGACATCGAGTCAAATTTGAAAATGCTGGCTAAAAGTAACTGTAAATACTCCACAATTGTTATTCACGCCGGCATTAATGACATCCGTCTCCGGCAGTCGGAAGTCACGAAACTTAATATAGAATCGGTGTGTGAGTTTGCAAAAACGATGTGTGCCACTGTAGTATTCTCTGGACCCCTCCCCAATCTGACCAGTGATGACATGTTTAGTCGCTCGTCATCCTTGAACCACTGGCTGTCTGTGTGGTGTCCTAAAAATGACGTGGGCTACATTGACAATTGGAGCTCTTTTTGGGGAAAACCTGGTCTTATGAGACGAGACAGCATTCATCCCACTTTGGATGGTGCTTCTCATTTATCTAACAATCTGGCATCTTTTTTATCCAAATTTCCAAAACCCTGACTACTCAGAGTTGGGACCAGGAAGCAGAGTCGCAGTCTTACACGCCTCTCTGCAGCTCCTCTTCATCCCCCACCCCTCAGCTTAGCCCCTGTCTTCCCCATCAGAGAATCGTTGTCTGCTCCCTCCAAAGTAAATAAAAATATAATGTATAAGCATCCCAAAGTGATAAAGCAAAATATTGGTAAAACTCAAATTAAACATAAAGCCTCTAAATTGAATGATTTGGCCTCTGTTCCTCCTCATAATTTAAAAATTAAATGTGGTTTATTAAATATTAGGTCTCTAACTCCCAAGTCTCTGTTAGTCCATGATCTGTTAATTGATCATCAGATTGATTTAATTTCCCTTACAGAGACTTGGTTAGGGCAAGAGGATTATGTTGGTTTAAATGAATCAACTCCCTCTGGTTATTTAAACTGTCAAAATCCCAGAAGTTCTGGTCGTGGAGGAGGAGTAGCAACAATTTACCATTCCAAATTACTAGTTAATGTAAAGCAAAAAACATGTTATAATTCCTTTGAGGGCCTGGTCCTCAGTGTTGGGCACTTTAGCAATTTCAGGTTAAACCCAATTTTATTTGCCATAGTTTATCGTCCCCCATCAACCTATTCAGAATTTTTATCCGAATTTGCTGATTTCTTAGCTGATTTGGTGCTGAAATCTGATAGAATAATTATAGTAGGGGACTTTAATATACATGTGGATGTAGATAGTGACTGCCTTAATGTGGCTTTTAATTCAATATTAGACTCGATTGGGTTTTCTCAGAAAGTAGGAAATTCTACTCATTACCTCCACCATACATTGGACCTTGTTCTGACATATGGCATAGAAATAGAAAATCTTGTAGTGTCTCCTCATAACCCTGTACTGTCAGACCATTGTCTGTTAACCTTTGATTTTACTATTTCTGACTATTTGGCTCCTAAAGAAAAATATTATCACAGTAGATGCCTCTCAGATGATGCTGTTTCCAAATTTATGCAGACTGTTTCCTCTATGCCATGTGTCAACACAACGGAAATAAGCTATAGACAGCTTGCTCCTTCTGTAATTGATAACATGGTGGATAGTGTTTCAGCTTCTCTGCATCAGGCTCTAGACTTGGTGGCCCCCTTAAAAAAGAAAAAGTCTAATCAGAGATTTTTAACTCCTTGGTTCAACACAGAAACTCGTAGCTTAAAACAGAAGACTCGTCAATTAGAAAGAAAATGGCGCTCTACTAATTTAGATGAAATCTATTTAGCTTGGAGAAATCATCTTTTAATTTATAAAAAATCTCTTAGAAAAGCTAGAACGAGTTATTACTCTGCATTAATAGAAGAGAACAAGAATGACTTCCGGTTATGGCTGCCACGTAGGACGGATGTGTCTCGCTCTGCTCTGCTCCTGGAGAAAAAAAATCGGCAAATAACTCTCTCATTTGGGACAGAACGTATCCCAGCGTCTGGGCGAGGATATGTCGGCGAAGCCTAAGGCTGGAAAACCAGGTAAAGGAAAAAGCGAGCCGCCGAAACAGTCCAAATTAACGGACTTTCAGGTCTGTGACACAGCAAATAAAACTCCATATATGGCGGAGGAGGCTGGCAACGGTGCGATGTCTGCGGGGAATGGCGCAGATGCGCTGATGGCTGCCATGAGTTCAATGAGAGCGGACTTTTCCTCTAGATTTGATGGGATTATGACAGCGTTGGAAGGAATAAGAAAGGAATTGGGTGACTGTGTAGAACGAACGGCGCAGATGGAGCTCCGTCTCGCTAGTGCTGAAGATGACGTCACCCGTCTTCAATTAAAGGTGCGCACTTTGGAAAAAAAAAATAAGTCTCTGGAAAATAATATTTTGGATTTGGAGTCTCGGTCGAGACAGAATAACTTGAGGCTGGTGGGTCTTCCAGAGGAATCAGAAGGTCGGGACGTATGTTCCTTTCTGGAAAAGTGGATTCCGGAGGTGCTGGGCAGCGAGGAGTTGCAATCAGCAGTGGTTCTGGAAAATGCACATCGTGTTGGCCCACGGAGAGATAAGGGACCGCCGAGGACCTTAATTATGAAGTTTCTTAGCAACAGAGACAGGATGAAGATCTTCAACGCTGCACGAGCTAAAGGAGAGATTAAACACCAGGACCAGCAGGTGCGGTTCTACCCAGATTTGGCCACAGGAATCCAACAATTGAGGAAGCAGTTTGATCCCATACGTAAGGAGCTGCGCAACCTTGGGATTCGTCATGGTGTAATCTATCCTGCGAGACTGCTGACCACGTATGAGGGCAGAACCCACATCTTCAAGACCCCAGAGGAGGCGCAGGAGTTCATCAAGAAGATCAAAGAAGAAGAAGAGACTGGTGGGAGCTAAGCATGAACAAAATATAAGGTAGAATAATTAAGCATTTGCACAGGCATCTGACTGACTTGAAGTAAATAGTAAGTTTACAAAATATAGATTGTATTATATATATATATATACTGTATATATAATACATTATATATAATAATGTACCGCCGCGGCTGCCGGGCTGGAGTAAGGCGGAGGACAAAAAATATAAGGTACAGACCCTCCCTTCCATCTGTTGTCATGGGAAATGTACGGTCGATACTGGGAAAGTTAGATGAGCTAGCGGCTATCTCCCGTTATGATAGCACATACCGGGAGTGCTCTCTCCTTTTGTTTACTGAGATGTGGCTAACTGAACTAGCAGCAGATGCTAACATTGAGCTGGAGGGTTTTCACATGATACGAGCTGACCGAACACCAGACAGTGGCAAGGCTAGGGGCGGTGGAGTGATAATGTATGTTAACAACAACTGGTGCAGACCGGGACATATCACTGTTAAACAACGACACTGCAGCAAAGACATTGAGTTGCTAGCTGTTAGCATGAGGCCTACATATCTCCCGAGAGAACACTCACACGTGATCTGCATTGTTGTTTATGCAAATCCGACGGCGAACGCTGGGACAGCACGTGACGTCATCCATTCAGTAACCAGCAGGCTGCAGACAGAACACCCAGATGCTCTTCTCCTCATCTCAGGCGATTTCAACCATGTTTCACTGTCTCCCATTCTACCCACGTTCACCCAGTATGTCACATGCCACACTAGAGACAATAAAACACTGGATTTATTCTACGCAAACACTAAGGAGGCGTACACCTCATCACAACTCCCCCCACTCGGGAGATCGGATCACAACTTGGTTCATCTCCGGCCGGTGTACAAACCCCTAGTGCACAGACAACCTCCGGCCATGCACACTGTGGAGTTATGGTCTGAGGAGACAATGGACACCCTAAAGGGCTGTTTTGAAGCCACCGCCTGGAAGCAGCTCTGCGATCCACATGGTGAGGACATCGATGGCCTCATTCACACCTTCACGGGCTACCTCAGCTTCTGTGTGGACAAATCCGTTCCCACCAAGACCATACGGCGTCACTCAAACAACAAACCCTGGATCAACCCTGAGATAAAAACACTTCTGAGAGAGAAGAAGAGGATCTTCAGGTCAGGGAACAGGGAGATGCTGAAGTCCGCACAGAGGGAGCTGAGGAGAAAGATCAGAGAAGGCAAGGACAGCTTCAGGAAGAAGATGGAGGACAAGCTGCAACAGAGCGACATCAGCGGGGTCTGGAGAAACCTCAAAACCATCTCGGGGCTCCAGAATACCTCCCCCCAGGCCACAGGGGGCAGGGAGTGGGCGAACAACCTGAATCTGTTTTTCAATAGATTTGACCAACCGCCCTCCCCCCTGACTGCACAACAACCACTGCTGCCTCTAAAGAAATCAAGTCCTGCTGCCCACTCCCCACTCCACCAACACCCCCCCACTCCCAACACACAGCCCCCCATCCTGACCCTGACCAGGACCCAGGTGAGGACGGAGCTGAGGAAGATCAAGGCGAGGAAGGCGCCGGGACCGGACGGCATCAGCGCAAAGCTCCTCAAGTCCTGTGCAGACCAGCTGTGTGGGATTGTGACGTATATCTTCAACATGAGCCTGAAACTGGGGAGGGTACCACAGCTGTGGAAAACATCTTGTGTGGTACCTGTACCAAAAACTTCCCACCCCAAAGACCTGAACAGCTACAGACCGGTGGCCTTGACGTCCCACTTGATGAAGACCCTGGAGAGACTGCTCCTTGCTCACCTCCGCCCCCTGGTGGAACCAGCGATGGATCCACTCCAGTTCGCCTACCAGCATGGCATTGGGGTGGAGGATGCGGTGATCTTCCTCCTTCACCGTTCTCTGTCCCACCTGGAGAAGCCCGGGAATATGGTGAGGATCATGTTCTTTGACTTCTCCAGTGCTTTCAACACCATCCAACCGATGATCCTGAAGGACAAGCTGCTGCGCGCAGGGGTGGACCAGCACCTGTCATCATGGATCCTGGACTACCTCACGAACCAGCCTCAGTTTGTGAGAACCCGGGACTGTGTGTCCGACACGATCATCAGTAGCACGGGGGCCCCCCAGGGAACGGTGCCGGCTCCCTTCCTGTTCACTCTTTATACTGCGGACTTCTCACACAACACAACACACTGCCATCTACAGAAGTTCTCTGATGACTCTGCGATCGTTGGCCTCATCTCCAATGGAGATGAAGCTGAGTACAGAGGGCTTATCCAGGACTTCGTGGACTGGTGCCATCGGAACTGCATCCAGATCAACGCGAGGAAAACTAAGGAGCTGGTGGTGGACTGCCGCAGGCATGGGCAGCCCCTCACAGTACCAGTAAATATACAGGGAACAGACATCGAGATGGTGACATCCTATAAGTACCTGGGTATTCATCTGAACAATAAACTAGACTGGTCACACAATACTGATGCACTCTACAAGAAGGGACAGCGCAGGCTGTTCCTGCTGAGGAGACTCAGGTCTTTTGGTGTACAAGGGGCGCTGCTGAAGTCATTCTATGACACGGTGGTGGCATCAGCCATCACTTTTGGAGTGGTCTGCTGGGGCAGTGGCATTACTGCAGCCGATAGGAAGAGACTGAACAAACTGATTAAGAAAGCTAGCTCTGTCCTGGGGCAGCGCCTTGATCCGATGGAGGAGATAGGAGAGAGAAGGACGGTGGCTAAACTGTCATCTCTGCTGGAGTCCGAGTTCCACCCTATGCAGGACATACTGAATGCACTGAGGAGCTCATTTAGCAGCAGACTACATCATCCCAGGTGCACAACCGAGAGGTTTCGTAGGTCCTTCCTACCAACGGCTGTCAGACTGTACAACCTAAGCAGGGCTGCTCGCAGAGATAGCAAAAAGACGTAACAAACTAATAGTTTTTTGAATGCAAAAGATGCAATAGACTTACACAATGGTCCCCTCCGGCATACAACTAGGAACATACCGGTCGCTATGGAGGGTGAGAATATGTATGGGCACATAATCATACCATGTAGGATAACTAAGTAGACGGTTATGCTGTTTCATTCCATCTAGCAACAATGCTCTGCACTGTGTGTGTTTATATATTTACATATTTATTCCATCTAGCTACAATGCTCAGCACTGGGTGTGTTTATATATTTATATATCTACATATTATTCCATCTAGCTACATTGCTCCGCACTGTGTGTGTTTATATACTTGCATATTTATTCCACCTAGCTGCAATGCTCCGTACTGTGGGTGTTTATATATTTACATATTTATTCCATCTAGCTACAATGCTCTGCACTGTGTGTTCATATATTCATATATTTATTCCATCCAGCTACAATGCTCTGCACTGTGTGTCTGTGTGTGTGTGTATATATATATATTTTATAGTAATACGTACATATGTATATTAGCTGCTCTTGCTTGCTTGTTTTTTTCTTGCCTTCTGATTGTTGCTCTGAGTGTTGCTATCCCTGTGCTGTTGCAATCCTGGAATTTCCCCGTTGTGGGACTAATAAAGGCTTATCTTACCTTATCTTATATATTAAAACAAAAACAAAAACAAAACAAACAAAAAAAAAACTATGATGTACAAAGTTGTTAAAAATTTTGGAGTTAAGTTGGAAAACTACAGAGGAGAGTTAATGTTACGTCATTAAAAGCAGTAGAGTTAGGGTGATTGGGAGGATGAAGAAGGAGTGGCTTAGGCTGTTCCCCGTGGGTGTGGAGCGGTCGATGGCTATATCGGGAGACGGAATTTTTCTTTTGATTTTGGGGGGTTTCCCACAAGTGTGGGAAGGGGAAATTTGTTTGTGTGTAGTTTGTAGGATGAATGTTCAACCACTCATGTTTTTGCTTCTCTGTATGAGCATGTTTACACTGCAAGGTAATCCCAAACTCTCTATTGATCATAAACCAAAGTGTTAATCTTAATTTAACTTCATGGAATTGCAGAGGTCTACAAAATTTAAAAAAACTTAAACAAGTTATGAACAAAATAAAAGACATGGGTTCAAAAATTGTGTTTTTACAAGAAACTCATTTAATAGAGGAGGATATAAAAAGAATTAGGAGTAGATGGCAAGGAAGTGTCTTCACCTCATCATTCTCATCCCGGGCCAGGGGAGTTATGACTCTCATACATAAATCAGTTCCTTTTCAAGTGAAAAATGTAACTGGAGACAAATTTGGAAGATATGTAATCATTCAAGGTTCTTTGCTATTAGAAAATATAAATCTTGTGAACTTATATGGTCCCAATATAGATGATCAGAAGTTCTTTGCTAATTTATTTCTTATCTTATCATCACTTACAGGGCAACATATAATAGCAGGGGATTTTAATTGTACATTGAATCCAGGTATAGATAGATCAACAGGACTGGATTGCACGCACATTGGATGTAGGATGACTATTAGTAGTAGTAGATTAGTTTATTTGACAGGGACAGTGCAATAAACATAGACAATTAATCAAAGACAATCAATCTGATGTGTTGCACATAGAGTGTATAGCTATTAGCTAATTTGCAACTCTTGCAACTCTCATTAATCATTTTATGAAAGAATTGAGATTGTTAGATATATGGAGAGAAATGAAACCACAAGTTAAAGCCTATTCTTGTTATTCCAGTACCTACAAGACATTCTCACGTATTGATTATTTTTTGATTTCCACAGAATTAAGGTCCAAGATTCAAAACTGCTTTTATGATAACATCGTGATCTCTGATCATGCACCCTGTTGTCTAATATATGTAGATAAAAAATTGACAAAGGAATCAGGTAGATGGCAATTTCAGCATAAATGGCTTCAGGATGAGGAATTTGTCAAGTATATAGAAAAACAGATAGACGAGTTCTTTGACATCAATACTACACAAACATCAGCATGTGTAAAGTGGGAGGCTTTCAAAGCTTTTATTAGGGGACATATTATTAGTTATACAGGATCAAAATCTAAGAAGACTCGAGAGGAGAGAGCTAAATTGGAATATAAAATAAAAAGTCTTCAGGAAAAAGTGTATGCAGGAAGTGACCCAAGGTTGGAGAATGAATTACTGATTTTGAGAGCTGAATACGACAAAAAATCAGCGAATAGAGCTGCCTCGAGTCTTCTAAGATTGAAACAATCTTTTTATGAACAAGGTGAAAAATCAGGAAAATTATTAGCATGGCAGATTAAACAATTAGAAATTAAAACACCAATTACCAGTATTATAAGTAAAGGACAGGTAGTTATAGATCCTTTAGAAATTAACAGAGCCTTTAGAGATTACTATGAAAAATTATATGATACCAAAAATGAATCTGATTTAACAAAACTAAATGGGTTTTTGAACGAACTATCTATACCGTGTATTCCAAATGAAAACAGGGAGATATTGGAGTCTAAAATTAGTCAAGAAGAAGTTGGGCTAGCCATTGATAATATGAAATCAGGAAAAAGTGCAGGACCAGATGGTCTTCCAGTTGACCTTTATAAAAAATTTAAGAATAAATTAATAAAACCTTTTTTGGAAATGGTTTTAGAAGCATTTCAAAATAATAATTTACCATCATACATAAATAATGCCTTAATTATACTGCTGCCAAAACCAGGTAAGCCCTCTAATAAATGTGAAAATAT
Organism: Pholidichthys leucotaenia; assembly: GCA_020510985.1. Classification (NCBI taxonomy): domain Eukaryota; kingdom Metazoa; phylum Chordata; class Actinopteri; order Cichliformes; family Pholidichthyidae; genus Pholidichthys; species Pholidichthys leucotaenia. Next base: position 201,437,205 of record CM035837.1, on the reverse strand, counting down.
GAGACCAATAAGCCTATTAAACGCCGACCTTAAGATAATCTGTAAAATTTTAGCAAGACGAATACAAGAAATTTTACCAAATATTATTAATCGAGATCAGAATGGCTTTATAAAGGGTAGACAAGGCTTCCATAATGTAAGAAGACTATTTAATATTATTTATTTTAATAAAGAAGCACCGGATACAGCTCTCCTATCACTGGACGCCGAAAAGGCCTTTGATAGAGTTGAATGGCCCTTTCTTTTTGAAGTCCTACAAAGGTTTGGACTTGGAAATAATTTCATAAAATGGGTTCAAATAATATACAATAATGCTACAGCAGAAATCCTAACAAATAACAATATTTCAAAACCAATAAAAATCAATAGAGGATGTCGACAAGGCTGTCCACTTTCACCTTTACTGTTTACTATGGCAATTGAACCTTTAGCGATAGCGATACGTTTACATTCACAAATATATGGAATTAAAGTTGGACCAACAGAACATAAAATCTCCCTGTACGCCGATGACATAATTTTGTTTATGTCGAATCTAAAAAAATCAATTCCAACCTTGTTGAATTTAATAAAGAATTTTGGGGAAATATCAGGATATAAAATAAATAAAACTAAATCTTCAATATTAATGCTAAATGAGACCCAGAGAAATTACCCAGCCCCTGAGGTAAATCAATTCAATGTTGTAAATCAGTTTAAATATTTAGGAATCCAAATTGTGCCTAAGCTAGAATCAGTCGCCAGTGTCAACTATGAAGCCTTAATGTCAGATATCAATGAGTTAACTCAGAGATGGATGTCACTACCAATGTCGATGATCGGGAGAATCAATATACTTAAAAGTAATATTTTACCTAAAATACTTTATTTATTTCAATACATTCCCTTATCACCACCTTTAGATCTATTCTCAAGAATAAAAAAAAAGTTAGTGGAATTTATATGGAACAACAGGAGGGCTAGATTACGTCTGTCTTTATTATATTTACCATTTGATCGTGGAGGTCTGAAATGTCCAAATTTTATGTTGTATTATTGGTCGGCACAACTGAGGTCTATGACATATTATTTTTCATCAAATGATCTCCCTCACTGGACTGAAATGGAATCATACAATTTACCTTTACCTCTTCCCATATTCATATACTCAGATTCGGCAAAAAAATTACAAAAACAAGTTAAAAATCCATTTGTAAAGCATATGATCAAAATATGGTGTGAAGCTAAAAACTATTTAAAAGAACCACAGTTATTGTCACAATTTAGTCCAATATGGGGTAATCAATATTTTAAACCAGGGAGAGCGGACGCTGTATTTAAAGTATGGAATTCAAAAGGGATACAAAAGATTCAGGATTTATATTTGCCATGTGCAGATAACATAATGTCTTTTGAAGAGCTGAGGATCAAATTTAATCTCAATAGAACACATTTTTTTAAATATCTTCAACTTAGAAACTTTATTCGATCAAATCAAAATAAAGCTCTCACTCGACCTATTTACTCATCCTTGGAAAAAATGATGATGAAAGATAGTAAAAGAAAGGGTATTATTTCAGAGTTTTATAACTCATTGACACTATCTTCAAGTGAAAATTCACTGAAAAGATTAAACTACTGGAAAGAAGATCTGCAAACTGAAATTTCAGAGGAACAATGGGAATTGGCTTGTACAGAAGCTCAAACCAAATCAATAAATGTACGCCTTAAATTGATACATTTCAAATGGTTAATGCGGATGTATGTTACACCGGAGGAGTTAAATAGATATAACAAAAATATACCAGATACATGCACAAAATGCATGGAAAGTAAAGGAACCCTATTTCATTGTTTATGGGAATGTAGATTAATAAGAATGTTTTGGGAAGAGGTGAGGGTAACAATTGAAAAAATAATCTCAAAACAAATCATATTGAATCCTAAACTGTTTTTGTTGGGTCTGTACCCAGAAAAGCATAATTTTAATAAAAGTGAAAGAACATTCATAGACCTCAGTTTGCTTAATGCCAAAAAATGTATTGCACTATTATGGAAAAAGACTCATAGACCAGATGTGACTCAGTGGTTAAGACAGATGTTAACAAACCTTCCATTAGAAAGAATAACATATATACTGAAATCAAAGGAAATTGTGTTTGAGAATATATGGAGACCTTTTATTGATTATGTAAAAAATTTAAACATAACTCTTGAAGAAGAAGGTGAATGATGTGTGTGGACCTTGTAAATTCCAGACTGGTGAACATAATATGTATACTTATGTATTGGATTGTCTAGACTAAACAGAGGAGCATTGTTGAAGACTTGATTTTGTTGGTGGTTGTTGGTGTTTTTAGTGCATTTTTTTTTTGTAGTACTTTAGTGTTAGTGTTTGATTGTTTGTAGCATGTTTGTTAAAAAAAAAGGTTCAATAAAGATATTGTGGGAAAAAAAAGAAGAGAACAAGAATAATCCCAGGTTTCTTTTCAGTACTGTAGCCAGGTTGACAAAGAGTCAGGACTCTGTCAATCCTAGCATCCCCTTAGAGCAGGGGTGTCAAACTCATTCCATGGAGGGCCAAGACCCTGCAGGTTTTACTTCCACCCAGTCTCTTCAGCAGGTGTTTTCACTGATCAGCAATCAGTAGGACGAAATTCAGAGAAATCACCTGTTGAAGACACTGGGTGGAGGTAAAACCTGCAGGGTCTTGGCCCTCCATGGAATGAGTTTGACACCTGTGCCTTAGAGCTTACTAGTCAGGACTTTATGAACTTTTTCAATAATAAAATTTCATCCATCAGAGATAAAATCAATCAGATTCTTCCCACAGTTAACTTAAATACTGTAACTATTACAACTCCTTCTATTGATGTCTGTCTTGATGAGTTTACTCCAATCGACCTTTGTGAGTTAGACAAAATAGTTTCCTCATCCAAACCTTCAACTTGTCTTTTAGACCCTATTCCTACCAGGTTATTTAAAGAAGTCTTTCCACTTATTGGTAGCTTTATTCTTCATATAATCAATTCTTCATTAACTTTAGGCCATGTACCGCAGGCTTTTAAAACAGCTGTAATTAAACCCTTACTCAAAAAGCCAACGCTAGATCCAGGAGCTTTAGCTAACTATAGACCAATCTCTAATCTCCCTTTCATTTCAAAAATCTTAGAAAGAGTTGTTGCTACGCAATTATTTGACCACCTGCAGGGAAATGGTTTACTTGAAGAGTTTCAATCTGGGTTTAGAATCCATCATAGTACTGAAACAGCCTTAGCGAAGGTCACTAACGACCTCCTCATTGCATCTGATAATGGACTAGTTTACACAGCTTTTGAAAAGCACAGCTTTTGATACTATTGATCATAATATTCTACTTGATAGATTAGAACACTATGTTGGACTTAATGGAACTTTGTTGCAGTGGTTTAGATCTTATTTATCTGATAGGTTCCAGTTTGTTCATGTAAATGATGAGTTTTCTTTCAGCTCAAAGCTTAGTCATGGAGTTCCACAGGGATCTGTGCTAGGCCCTACTCTTTTTAGTTTATATATGCTTCCGTTAGGCAACATTATTAGAAAGCACTGTATACATTTTCACTGTTATGCAGATGACACACAATTATACCTGTCAATGAAGCCAGATGATACTAATCAATTAGCCAAGTTAGAAGCCTGTCTTAAGGAAATTAAAGCTTGGATGACTTGTAATTTCCTGCTATTAAATTCAGATAAGACTGAAGTCATTCTTGTTGGTCCAAAAAACCTTAGAAATTCCATCAAACTTTCAGTTTGGATGCAGTTACTCTTTCTCTTAATAGCTCTGTGAGGAACCTTGGAGTTATTTTTGATCAGGATTTGTCCTTCAATTCACATATTAAATTTGTTTCTAAGACTGCCTTCTATCATTTGCATAATATTGCCAAGATTAGGAGCATCTTGTCTCAGAGTGATGCTGAGAAGCTGATCCATGCTTTTGTTAGCTCGAGATTAGATTATTGTAATTCTTTATTATCAGGCTGTCCTAAAACATCTTTAAAAAGTCTTCAGCTGATCCAAAATGCTGCAGCAAGAGTTTTAACAGGTACTAGAAAGAGAGATCATATCTCTCCGGTTCTGGCCTCCCTTCATTGGCTTCCCATAGAGTTTAGAATTAAGTTTAAAATCCTTCTTCTTACTTACAAAGCTTTAAACAATCAGGCTCCTTTTTATTTAAAAGATCTGATACTACCGTATCATCCTAACAGAGCACTACGCTCCCAAAATGCAGGATTACTTGTAATACCTAGAATCTCCAAAAGTACAATGGGAGGCAGAGCCTTCAGTTATCAAGCTCCTCTCCTGTGGAATCAGCTGCCAATCTGGATTTGGGAGTCAGACTCGATCTCTGTTTTTAAGAATAGGGCTAAAACCTACCTTTTTGATATAGCCTACAATTAGGGAGGGATCATGTGTTTCTGAACCCTCCCTTAGTTATGCTGCTAATAGGTTTAGTCAGCCGGGGGACCTCCAGTAATGCACTGGGCCTCACTCCTTTCCTCACTCTCTATGAAATATTTTTTTTTTTTTGCTGGTCATTAACATTTGTTTGTTCTCTCCCATAGATTGAGTCCCCATCGTGCTGTTTGCTCTCTACATGTCTGTTCTTTTCTTCTTCTCTATCCCCTCACCCCCCAGCCAGTCGCAGCAGATGACTGCCCCTCCCTGAGCCTGGTTCTGCTGGAGGTTTCTTCCTGTTAAAAGGGAGTTTTTCCTCTCCACCGTCGCCAAATGCTTGCTCACAAGGGATCGCCTGATTGCTGGGGTCTTTCTGCAACTGTGGGGGTCCCCCCTTCAGTTGATAGTGCTATGAGATGACTGTTGTTGTGAAATGGCGCTATATAAATAAAGTTGAATTGAACTGAATTGAATTGAATTCTGTCCACCCTTATGAACTGTGGCAGACGTGCGTTTATCTCTGGGCCTTTGGCCCCTTTCAGACGAGGCTGCAATTATTTTAGCAGAACTCTCAGCCTTAATGCCTGGTTGTGTTCTACATGTCCTACTTTTAACATTGGTTTTGTAGACAATTTTAACCTGTTTTGGAACCGCCCATCACTTATGAGGCCAGATGGCATCCATCCACGTGTTTTAAGGGACAATCTGTTCTATTCCATTCAGTGTTTTTTAATACAGTGACTGAAATTTGGTGCGTTAACTCACTCCGAAGTTCCTGGGTCTGCCAACCAGCCCTTCTTTGTTTCCACTTCTCATATTAATCCTATTAATCCAAATAATCCTCACTGTTTAGATCAGTCTTCAATTTATAACCCCACAGAGATTGTGTCTCTCTCCCGTTACCCAAAATATTATAACCCAAGACAAATACAACACAACTTGATAAATACATGTCTTTCTGCAGTTCCTTCTCATCCGCCACCCCTCAACTTTGCCCCCGTCTTCTCCCTTAGAGAACCTTTGTCTAATCCCCCCAAAGTTAATAAAAATATAATGCATAAACATCCCAAAGTGTCATGGTCTGAGCGCCGATCTTGTCCGCGCTCGGGTCATGCAGTATTTTCCTCCCATTCTGTATTTAGTCCTGGTGGGCTCTCAGAGCTCTTATTCTGACAGCGTCTCTGCGGGGCTTCCGGCTGTCAGAGCCAAGCAGTACAGCTGGTTTTGATTCAGCTGATGACACCTTCATCAGCTGATTAATTATCTTGCCCTATTTAAGGGAGCAGCTCCTGTCACTCGGGGCTGCGACCTCACATTTTCCAGACTGGTTTCCCTACGTCCGAAGCCAGTTCCTTTCAGCGTCCTATTCGCATGTAAGTGTTGTATCCTTGTCTCCCGCCAGTCTCCCTAGTTCTCAGTATATCATAGTATGTCTTAGTCCTAGTCTTTGTTTGTGTTTTGCCCCACGAGGCTCATTTTTCCCCCCTTTTCTCGTATCAGTGTGCTGGGAGATGGCGCCGCCCAAGGCCTATGCGATGAGCTTGGGCTACGAGCTGGTTATGGCCCTCATTGACATTGATGGTATTCTCTCCACCGCTCGGCGTTACGACACTCCCAACGATGCACGATGGTACCTGGACTTCGTTGAGGCGACTATTAACCGCCATCCTCGCTACGTGGACCACCCTGAAATCACGGCGAGGATGGCGGACATCTCTGCTCACCGGGAGAAGCTCCGTGGGCTGGAGGGAAACTCTGGCAGGAAGCCGAAGAGGAGGCATCCTCGCTCCTCGCCTCGGGATCCCATTCCTGTCCCCCGTCCAGTCCAGGAGTTCACACAACCCAGGGGTCATCCCCAGCAGAGAAAGACGTCAGCCGGGATCCCCTCGGCAAATCCTCAGCGAGAACCCCGTCCCGATCCAGTTCCGGGTAGCCGCACGAACTCTGTCCCCCAGCCAGCTGTAGCCTCTGCGTCTTGTCAGAGGGGTAAAACAGCCGCCGCCACCTCCGGGTTGTATGTGCCTCGTCCCCGGCCCCCCTCGGCTGTTCCTCCCTCCTCCTCGATGCTCTCTCCAGCGGCTGAGAAACCCACGAGTCCTGCTCCGGCTGTGCCCGTCATCGATCCGGTGCGAGTGGCTCCTCCTCGTCCTCCCGGGGGGCCCTCCATCACCATCCAAAGGGGAAGGGAGAAAACGAAGCCCACCGCAGCAGCTTCCATCAGCCCTCAGCGGATCAGGCAAGTGTCTTTTCATTCTTTTCCTTCACTAGGTGAATTGCCTTGTTTGATCCCTGGGGGTGGAGTTCAGGGTTCACAGTCCCCTGAGCTCCCTCCACCTGCTGCAGTGATTAATTATGAACCTGCTACCTGTGTGTCTCCTTCCCATGAGCATTCCTCGGCGCCAGGTCTATGCTGTCTTACAAGGAAGGAGCCTGCGGCCCTGGAGTACCTGGTTCCAGCCCCGTAGCCACGTCATGGGCAGAGGAGGAGGGTGGACTGCAATATGGAGCCTGCGCCGACAAGCAAGCGTCCCCGGGTCTCCATGAAGAGACAGTCTGACCCAGCAGGTCACGGATCCCCTGCCACCACGCCTTGTGGGCCCTCAGCGTGGACATCAGCGTCAGGGAATCCCTGGACTGTGGACACCATCGTGCCGGCTGCGGAGCCCGCCGTAGCCGAGTGGAAACCAGAGGACGACCTTCTACTTGCTGAACCCGGATCGCCGAAGTTCTGGACAGCGGCAGAACTCGAGATCAGTCAAGTGCTCTATTTTGTCTTTCTCCTGTCTATTCTGGAACATTGTTGCCTGTCTCTCGGGGAGACGAGCCGGGTGCAGCCGTCCGCTGCATCCGAGCTTGTCTCGCTGGGCTCTGTCGCTGCCGGTGATCCTGATCCCGGTTCTCTTCCTTCTCCTGAGCCTTCTCCCAGGGTCACCGGTGTTGAGTCGATTCCGGTCACTGTTCTGGAGGTTCCGGGTTCAGGTTTGGAGGCCGTCCCTTGTGCTGCGCCGGCCCAGTCGGGGTCCATCATGGGTGCAGCTCTGACCCAATTGGGGTCCGTCGTGGGTGTGGTTCCGGCCCAATCGGGGTCCATCGTGGGTGTGGTTCCGGCCCAGTCAGGGTCTGTCATGGGTGCAGCACGGTCCCGCTTGGGATCCAACGAAAGCGCATCGCCAGTTCGTGTGGAGTTCAGAGAAGGAGCTGCAGATCCTCCGCCGATCGACGCTGGACTGGTCCCTCATTGTTTCCCCGATCCCTTTTCTTCTCCACCTGGTGCCGTTGGGATTTCCCTTATTCGGCCCGGCTCTCCCTCGTTATCCCTTTCGGTAGGGAGGCCACCTCCGAGCTCTTCCCTTCGGTCCTGGTGGTCTTTTGACATGGGTTGGCCACCTAGGAGACTCCTTCGCCGGTTCGGCGTTCTGGGTCGGCCACCCGACAAACTGAGCTCTCTGTTTGGCAACCTGGTCCGGCCGCCAGAGGTACTGTTTCTCCGAGCCTGGGACTGGGTTAGGCCACCTGAACTCATCCTTGTTCCACTGCCTGCGATCTGGACGCTAGATGTGGGTAGACCGCCTGAACTATTGTTTTCTTTATTCCATTGTGCTTTGTCTGCTGTCATCCCTGTGGTTTTTTTTCTCCTCTTCCCTCTCCCTTGAAATATTTGGGATGCGCTGGTGTTTTGGTATATGAACTTTATTGAACTGTGTATTTCGCTGCCTTGTAGCGTGTGTTTTTTTTTTCTTTCATTTTTCCCCTCTGTAGTCTGTATATGCACTTTTGTCTCCCCTGCCAGTTTGTTTGGATTTGTGGAACTGTCTGTATCTTGCTGCTATTTAGTGTGATTTTGTGTTTTCCCTTCCTCTGGTTGAGAGACGCCTGTGTATTATGGTTGTTTAGCCTTGTATCTGTTATTTGCATTCATTGTTCTGTCTTCTACCTGTGCATGTGGGTTTTGTTTCCTTGCTCTGTTGTGCACCATGCTCATATTTGTTCTGCATTGGCCTTTGTCATGTTTTTTTTTTCCTGGTCCCATTCCTTGGTGGGGTTTTTTTTCTTTCTTTTTGACCCTTGCCCTCCGAGCCTTTTCCCCCTCCACCCACCCTGGGTGGGATTTCGTAGCCTTCTGGGTGGGGGGGAGGCTTGGATGTTACGTTTACGCCCAGAGTGCGTCCTTCGGGGGGAGTACTGTCATGGTCTGAGCGCCAATCTCGTCCGCGCTCGGGTCATGCAGTATTTTCTTCCCATTCTGTATTTAGTCCTGGTGGGCTCTCGGAGCTCTTATTCTGACAGTGTCTCTGCCTGGCTTCCGGCTGTCAGAGCCAAGCAGTACAGCTGGTTTTGATTCAGCTGATGACACCCTCATCAGTTGATTAATTATCTTGCCCTATTTAAGGGAGCAGCTCCTGTCACTCGGGGCTGCGACCTCACATTTTCCAGACTGGTTTCCCTATGTCCGAAGCCAGTTCCTTTCAGCGTCCTATTCGCATGTAAGTGTTGTATCCTTGTTTCCCGCCGGTCTCCCTAGTTCTCAGTATATCATAGTGTGTCTTAGTCCTAGTCTTTATTTTTGTTTTGCCCCACAAGGCTCATTATTTTGTACTGTATGTCCTTCTTTAATAAATGTGCAAACTTTACGGCTGCCTATAGCACCTCATTAGCGGTCCGGAAGGACCGCACCATGACACAAAGTGATTAAACAAAATGTTGGTAAAACTCAAATCAAACCTCAAGTCTCTAAATTTAATAATTTGGACTCTGTTCCTCCTTGTAATTTAAAAATTAAATGTGGTTTATTAAATATTAGGTCTCTAACTCCCAAGTCTCTACTAGTTCATGATCTATTAATTGATCATCAGATCGATTTAATATCCCTTACAGAGACTTGGCTAGGGCAGGATGATTATGTTGGTTTGAATGAATCAACTCCCTCTGGTTATCTAAAGTATCATAATCCCAGAAGTTCTTGTCGTGGAGGTGGAGTAGCGGCAATTTTCCATTCTAAATTACTAGTTAATGTAAAGCAAAAATCATGTTTTGATTCCTTTGAGGGCCTGGTCCTAAGTGTGGGGCATGTTGGCTATCTTGGCTTAAACCCAATTTTCTTTGCCATAGTTTACCATCCTCCCTCAGCCTACTTAGAGTTTTTATCCGAATTTGCTGAATTTTTAGCTGATTCAGTGCTGAAATCAGATAGAAGAATTATAGTAGGGGATTTTAATATACATGTTGATGTAGATAGTGACTGTCTTAATAAGGAATTCAATTCAATTTTAGACTCAATGGGGTTTTCCCAGAAAGTAGAAAATTCTACCCATTATCTCCACCACACATTGGACCTTGTTCTGACTTATGGTATAGAAATAGAAAATCTGGTAGTGTCTCCTCATAACCCTGTACTGTCAGACCATTGTCTGTTAACCTTTGATTTCACTATTTCTGATTATTTGACTCCTAAAGAAAAATATTACTACAGCAGATGTCTTTCAGATGATGTTGTTACCAAATTTTTGCAGATTGTCTCCTCTATACCATGGGAGAAGATGGAGATGGAGATGGAGAGCCTGCTCCTTCCATAAATGATAGCATGGTAGATAGTGTTACAGCTTCTCTGCATCAGACTCTAGACTTGGTGGCCCCTTTAAAAAAGAAAAAGTCTAACCAGAGATTTCTAACCCCTTGGTTTAACACAGAAACTCGTAGCTTAAAACAGAAGACTTGTCAATTAGAAAGAAAATGGCATTCCACTAATTTAGATGAATTATATTTAGCGTGGAGAAATCATCTCTTAATTTATAAAAAATCTCTTAGAAAAGCTATAACAAGTTATTACTCTGCATTAATAGAAGAGAATAAGAATAGTCCCAGGTTTCTTTTCAACACTATAGCCAGGCTGACAAAGAGTCAGGACTCGGTCAATCCTCGCATCCCCCTAGAGCTTTCTAGTCAGGACTTTTTGAACTTTTTCAATCATAAAATTTTATCTATTAGAGATAAAATCAATCAGATTCTTCCTACCGTAAACTTAAGTACAGCAACTACTACAACTCCTTCAATTGATATCTGTTTAGATAAGTTTACTCCAAATGAGCTTTTAGAGTTCGATAAAATAATCTCCTCATCCAAGCCTTCATCTTGTCTTTTAGACCCTATTCCTACCAGGTTATTTAAAAAAAGTCTTCCCAATTATTGGTAGCCGTGTTCTTCATATAATTAATTCTTCTTTAACTTTAGGTTATGTACTGCAGGCTTTTAAAATTGCTGTAATTAAACCCATACTCAAAAAGCCAATGCTTGATCCAGGAGTTTTAGCTAACTATCGACCAATCTCTAATCTGCCTTTCATTTCAAAAATCTTAGAAAGAGTTGTTGCTGTGCAATTGTTTGACCACTTGCAGAGAAATGGTTTATTTGAAGAGTTTCAGTCTGGGTTCAGAGTTCATCACAGCACTGAAACAGCCTTAGCGAAGGTCACTAATGACCTCCTTATCGCATCTGATAATGGACTTGTTTCTGTACTTGTCCTTTTAGATCTTAGTGCAGCCTTTGATACTATCGATCATGATATTCTACTTGATAGATTAGAACACTATGTTGGACTAAATGGAACTTCGCTGCAGTGGTTTAGATCTTATTTGTCCGATAGACTTCAGTTTGTTCACATCAATGATGAGTTTTCTTCCAACTCTAAGCTCAGTCACAGAGTTCCACAGGGATCTGTGTTAGGCCCTACTCTTTTTAGTTTATATATGCTTCCGTTAGGCAATATCATTAGAAAGCACTGTATACATTTTCATTGTTACGCAGACGACACACAATTACACCTGTCAATGAAGCCCGATGATTGTAATCAATTAGCCAAGTTAGATGCCTGTCTTAAGGAAATCAAAGCTTGGATGACTTGTAATTTTCTGCTATTAAACCCAGATAAGGCTGAAGTCATTCTTGTTGGTCCAAAAAACCTTAGAAATACCTTTCCAAATCAAACTCTTAATTTGGATGCCGCTACTCTTACTCTGAATAGTTCTGTGAGGAACCTTGGAATTATTTTTGATCAAGATCTGTTCTTTAATTCACATATTAAATTTGTTTAAGACTGCCTTCTATCATTTGTTTAAGACTGCCTTCTATCATTTGCGTAATATTGCCAAGATTAGGAGCATCTTGTCTCAGAGTGATGCTGAGAAACTGATCCACGCTTTTGTTAGCTCTAGATTAGATTATTGTAACTCGTTATTATCAGGTTGTCCTAAAATATCTTTAAAAAGTCTTCAGTTGATCCAAAATGCTGCTGCAAGAATTTTAACTGGTTCTAGAAAGAGAGATCATATCTCTCCGGTTCTGGCCTCCCTTCATTGGCTTCCCATAGAGTTTATAATTAAGTTTAAAATCCTTCTTCTCACTTACAAAGCTCTTAATAATCAGGCCCCCTTATATATAAAAGATCTGATATTACCCTTTCATCCTAACAGACCACTACGCTCCCAAAATGCTGGATTACTTGTAATACCTAGAATCTCCAAAAGTACAATGGGAGGCAGAGCCTTCTGCTATCAAGCTCCTTTCCTGTGGAACCAGTTACCAATCTGTGTTCAGGAGTCAGACACGATCTCTGTTTTTAAGAATAGGGTAAAAACTGTCCTCTTCAATATAGCCTACGATTAGGGAGGGATCTTGTGTTTCTTAACCCCCATTTTGTTTTGCTGTTAATAGATTCAGACTGTCGGGTGACCTCCAATAATGTACTTGGCTTCTCACCATTAATGTTTGCTCTCTTTATGTCTGTTCTTTTCATCTTCTCTATCCCCTCACCCCCAGCCAGTCGCAGCAGATGACTGCCCCTCCCTTAGCCCGGTTCTGCTTGAGGTTTCTTCCTGTTAAATGGGAGTTTTTCCTCTCCACTGTCGCTAAGTGCTTGCTCACAGGGGATCGTCTGATTGCTGGGTCTTTCTGCAGTTGTGGGGTTTTCCCTACATTTCAAAGTGCTATGAAATTACTTTTGTTGTGATATGGCGCTATATAAATAAAGTTGAATTGAATTGAATTGAACCTTCACCACCGTTTCTACAGTATCCGGGAGAGCCAGTGATCCTGTGGCCTAACTGGTTGGCCATGTTTGAGGAATACATCATGGCGTTGGGCCTGAGTAGACTCAGCGGAATGTGGAGACAAGCACTTCTGGTCCACCATGTCGGCATAGAAGGTCGGAAAATTTTCCACAAGTTGGGGGAGACGGAGTCTTATGTGGATGCTGTCACACAAGGAGCACGAAGCTGTGGGTGGAAAGACTGTTGGTGCCAAAAGTAGCTAAGCTAGCTAGCTCGGAGAAGCTAACAGCTCAGCCAGTGGCAACGGCGAAGTTAGCCATGGAGCTAGGTGGGTGCCAAACACTAGCTAAAAGCTATATGCTAGATTTTGCGGTGGAGTCGGAGCCACAGGAGAGGGAGCCCGCGTCCACCGAAGGCAACAAGCCAGCTGAAAAGCTCAGCACAGTGAGTGACCACAGCACTGGAGGTGAAAACGGCGCGGTGAGCGAAGATGGCATGGGGGGAGAGCAGCAACCAGACTCGGCTCAGTTTGCCACGCAGCTAGGGTTGGAGCAGTGGGAAGGAGAGCGTGAGCATAGTGAGAGCCCCTAAAAGCAGCAGCAGTGACCGGACATGAACACAGCACGCGGCACGGAGCAGCGGAGCACCTCGGATGACAGAGAGGAGGTATCGGACTGTTCTTGTGTCCGAGATGAGCCGCAGTCGAAGATGGACACTGGGAGCAAGCAGTGCGAGGAGTTGCCAGGCGCCACGGAGGTCGAGCAGGACCAGCCTCGCTTAGGGTCGGCTAGGGAGGATCTCGGTGCCGGAGCTCAGGACGCCTTCGACGACGGTGCTGGGCATAACGGCGAGGCGCCTGGGTCGACGAGTGACACTGATGAGCGAGCTCCAGTTTTCCCCGGAGCTCAGCCAGAGGGGGCCGGTGAATCTGCAGCTACAATGGCAACAACTGCAGTGGCTTTGAAAGTGGTTGGGGCCGGACTGTCAGGCACGGAGAAATCGCATGCCAAGCAGCAACACTGCAAGCCGAGCAAAACTCCCCTGACAGTTAGGGTTCGGGTTTGTGAGGAGGGACAACCACGGCAAATACAGACTAAACGGCAGCCTGAGGATCACCAGGGGTGGCTGCGTATCATGGCTAAACGAGGTACAGCCTATTTTCAACTGTTGGATGGTTCATGGAGGCACACCAACGAGCTGCGGCGTGTCTGGGAGAAGGCTTCGGATGGCAGGTCCGAACAAGATGGGCGCTCGATGGTGAGGAGGAGAGACACTCTTTTCTGTGAGTTTGGTTACGACCCCGGGGGCACGCTGCTTCCAGGGGCGCGCCTGCCAGGGGGCTGCCCTGGACCCCCAAGCCGATTCCACCATTTTCTGCCTGAGAACAGTGGTGTAACTTGAAAATAGTTCTTATGTTCATATGTTTGTGTTGTGATATGGCATTGTTTTATGTATTTTATTCAGTTTAGGAAACACAGCATTATTTAGTTTAGAAATGGACTTTCTTTTATTTAGTACTGGCAGCAGAGTAATCTGCCTGGCCGTGTTGGGGTAGGACAGCAGTCCACCTGTCCTCCCTAGTTTTAATCTGTTGTGTGAATGTGATAGGCCCTTTAGTGATTTCAGTTCAGTTTCTTAGCGTGTGATTCGGGTCCTAAATTGGGGAGGGTTTTAATTGTGTGAGTGTTTTGGACTTTTCTAAAGGGGGGGGTATTGTGTATAAGTTTGGCCCTTGGGGCTGGCCGTACCCGCCTTGCGGGATAATGTCAGGCGGGCTGCAGCCATGGTGTATATAGTTGTGTGTGTGTCTTCAATAAAGTGCTGTTCATTGCTTGGCATAAGACGACTCCAGCATCTGATTTCATACATAACAGGTGGATGCTAACTCTAAGCCACCACTTTGTGTAGCAATAGAGCTATATTTTGTTAAACTAATTACTCATACTTAAATCTATCTATAAAGTCAAGGAATCTGTCTGTGTGTCTGTCTGTTCCTCGCATATCTCTCAAACCGTTTGTCAGATTGACCTCAGATTTTAAAAGTACTTTGCTGAGGTTACGAGGGTGTGCATCTCAGAATTTAAGCCTCCCCTGATATGTGGAAGTTTAGGAGGGAAAATCTCTAATGAACATCCATAGGGGCGCTATTCAATAAACACTGAGGTGGAAAAGGTATAACCGATGGAAGTTGGGGGCTGAAAGTTTGGATTTACGGCTATAATATTAAGCCCAGTAACCCCTGTAAATTTCAGCCTCCCCGAATATGTGGAAGTTTAGGAGGGAAAATCTTTAATGAATGTCCATAGAGGCGCTATTAAATGAACAGAGGTGGAAAAGGTATAACCGCTGGGAGTTGGAGGCTGACAATTTGGATTTACGGCTATAATATTAAGCCCAATAACCCCTGTAAATTTCAGCCTCCCTGGATATGTGGAAATTTATGAGGGGAAATTTTTATGGAACATCCATAGGGGAGCTATTAAATGAACACAGAGGTGGAAAAGATATAACTGCTGGCAGCTGGCAGCTGAAATTCACAGGACAGGCTTTGAAGGCCGGTGGGATAAAATGAGAAAAATTTGGGCACGATCTGAGCTCCGGAATTGGGTTTTCCTTGGAAGACCTTATAAGGAGTTGGCTAGAACTCCTGACCTCAGACTCCTTATAAGGAATTCAGCAGGAACTGAACAACTCCTTATATGGTAATGTGACTGGGCACTGCACTAAAAAAAATCTTCTGTGATATTACTTTGGGCTGGAACTACACACTTCCTTCTAAAACTTGAACAACTGACTGATTTAAATAGCAGTTTCCTTCCAGCATGCAGTGAAAGTGAGACTTTGAGTCCTCCCATCTTGCTGATCCTAATGGATTATCTGCAGGTAAAGCTGCTTAAGGAGTATGCTCTGCAGGTTAAATAGGTGACTTCAGACCGTTGCCTGCTTCAGCATTGTCTCCTTAAGCTGAAGGCTTGAACAGCAAAGTGTTGTATCAGGGGGCTACTCTATTAACAGCCATCTAAGCAAATTAGACACCATGCAGACACTTCCTGCAGGCATATGGATATGGTTGTCATATCGATTATACCGTAACCAAGGGGATGAGGTGAAGTGATCTGCTCAGTGTTTCTGAAGAGGAGACTGCTGTATCCACCTGTTATCAGTATTGCTATAACACATTTCCTCACTCATTCTGTTCTGTGTGAACTGAACATTTTTACAATATAAAATGTAAAACTTTCCCCATGTTTCTAATGAGTTAAAAAGAGAAATGTAAAAAGCCCCATTACAATATCTCTGCAGCAGATCTAATCAGACTATTCCCACTGAGTATATGCAGCCTATTATACTGACATAATTGTCTTTTATTTTTAGTGAGGTACATCTCTGTCTTCCAAATTCTTGTGAGATAACAGTCAGGATCTTTGTTTTGGTTATGCAGATAGCTTCAAGGAGACAACATATGTGCAACAGATCTGTATGCATGAAAACCTGTAGATACTGCCACGAACCGAGCCAGTGTTTTCCTGTAGGCTCGGATCTGACCGTTCTCTATGGCTCAGGTATTGGGTTTATTATGTATTGGTGTTATCTTTTGAGTTCTTGTTGTTTTTATGTCTGTGTTCTTTTTCTTTTCCATGCCTGTAGCCGCTGCTCTGGCTGGCGACTGTTAGGCAGCCTCTTTGACCCACTTTCTTGTGGGCAATGTCTAACATTCGCCGGTCCGACCACGCCCCCTCTCCCTTGACAGCCAGCTGATGTCTCCCCGGTAATTGTCTTTCCCGCGCCTCGCCCAGGTGTGCCCAATTTGTGGTGCCAGCAGTATTTGTACTTAGGCGGCCTTTGCCAGTCAAACACTGCTGGACCACTGCACTATCATACGGTCGTTAATCGCTGTATGACGGTCAGAGTCAACGAGGAGGTTCATGACAGCTACATTCAAAGATTCAGAGATTTTTATTTGTCAATACTATACGTACAGGACATACAGGAGAATTGAAATGCTGTTTCTCTCTCTTAGTGGTGTGCGCAATATATACATAAGAAAAGAAGGAATAAGGATGAAAAACAACAACAGCAATCTGTGCACAGTAATGCCACCCATAGTGCAAATAAAGATAAACGATAAAACCCAGCAATCCTATATACAGAAAAAGTAGAGCCGTAATACCCGTAATTGAAA
The DNA here is from genome assembly GCA_020510985.1 of Pholidichthys leucotaenia. NCBI lineage: Eukaryota > Metazoa > Chordata > Actinopteri > Cichliformes > Pholidichthyidae > Pholidichthys > Pholidichthys leucotaenia. The sequence continues at coordinate 201,420,564 of CM035837.1, read as the reverse complement.
GTTCAATGTGGTAGTGTAGGTGCAGACAGTGACAGATTGGACTGCACATGAACAATATTTCAGTAACAGACAGACAGCAGCAGGTGTGGCATTTGTGCAGATGGTTGCAGTAAGGTGCAGAGACGTACAGCAGCAGATATATTACTGTTGGTGTGCCAAGTGTTTCTGTGCAAACAACTGAGGTAGTTATTGCGTAGGTGAGTATGTTACGGTCCAGGGGTGAGGGAGGGGAAGTGGACAGAGTTCAGGGTCCTGATGGCCTGATGAACAAAGCTGTTTTGCAGTCTTGTAGTGTGGGCCCGGAGGCTCCAGTACCTTTTCCCCGAGGACAGAGGGCTGAAGAGGGACTGTGAGGGATGGGAGGTGTTGCCTGCAGTGTTGATGGCTCTGCAGGTGACGCAGGTGTGGTAGATGTCCGAGAGCGGGGGCAGAGGGGCACCAATCATCTTGCTGGCTGCCTTCACTGTGCATTGTAGAATCTTCCAGCAGGAGGCGGTGCAGCTTCCATACCACACTGTGATGCAGCTGGTGAGGATGGTCTCACTGGTGCCCCAGTAGAGTGATCACATGATAGGGTTTGGGACTCGTGCTCTCCTCAGTTTGTGTAGGAAATGGAGGCGAGTTTGAGCCTTCTTGGCCAGTGATGTGGTGTTGTTGACCCAGGAGAGGTCCTCAGAGATGTGCACCCCCAGGAACTTGGTGCTGCTCACCCTCTCCACAGCTCCTCCATCGATGATCAGAGGGGGATGCTGTGTGTGTCCTCTCCTAAAGTCGACCACAACCTTCTTGGTTTTTCCCATGTTCAGGAAGAGATTATTGTCTTTACACCACTGGACCAGTTGGTTCACCTCATTTCTGCAGTTGTCCTCTTCATCATTTGTGATGAGGCCCACCACCGTCATGTCATCCGCAAACTTGATGATGTGGTTGGTGCTGTGGGCTGGTACGCAGTCATGGGTCAGCAGTGTGAAGAACAGCGGGCTGAGCACGCACCCTTGTGGGGCCCCTGTGCAAGGTGAGTAGAGGTGGTGATCCGTAAATGCAGAGATAGTATGCAAGACCAGGCAGGTAGCTAAACTTTTTTAAAAGCTTCAAAAAAATGAGTGCATTAATGAAAATTTGGGGTTGACAGGAGTCCACTTGTTTGTGGATGCTGTCCCTTTCACCTCACTGCCCTGTACAGCTCGGAGAGCTGGGTTGACACATTATAGCTCCAGGGGATAAGTACCATCAGTTGCTCGCACAGTTCCCGGCACTCACGGTCCCAACTTTTTTGGCAACACGGGGTTGAACACTTCATAACGACAAAAGGCCTGCCGGTGTTCGCACGACTTCGGCGCTTGGACGCAGCTAAACTGGCCAGCGTGCGAGAGGAGTTTGCCAACTTAGAGCGGTTGGGCATCGTCAGGTGCTCCAACAGCCCATGGGCATCCCCGCTACACATGGTGTCTAAAGCTGATGGGTCGTGGCAACTGTGCGGCGATTTCCGGCGCCTGAATAACGCCACGGAACACGATTGTTATCCAATTCCCCACATCCAGGATTTTTCTCTACACCTAGCCGGGGCGCCTGTTTTTTCGAAAGTGGATCTGGTCCGTGGATATCATCAGGTCCCAGTGCACGCGGAAGATGTCCCAAAAACAGCAGTAATAACTTCTTTTGGCCTTTTCGAGTTTTTACGCATGCCGTTCAGATTAAAAGGCACGGTGCAGACTTTCCAGAGGATGATGGACATGGTGCTTTGCGGCTTGTCCTTTATTTTTGTCTACTTACATGACATTTTGGTAGCCAGCATGTCCGAGGAGGAGCACGTCACCCATCTCAAGACAGTTTTCCAGAGGTTGGAAACGCATGGGCTGATCGTTAACCCGGCGAAGTGCCAGTTTGGCTTGCCAGTGACTGATTTTTTTGAGCCACCGCATTTCACCGGAGGGGGTGATCCTGTTGCCGGATTAGGTGCCCGCTGTGTCAAATTTTCCACGTCCACAGACCATGAGGGTACTACAGGAGTTTTTGGGAATGGTTAATTTTTATAACTGTTCCTTTCCCGGGCCGCCTAGCTGATGCAGCTGTTGTATGCTGTGCTTAAAAAAAGAAGCCTGTGGAAACCGTCGACTGGACTCCCGAGCAAGTCCAGGCTTTTACAAATGCCAAAACAGCGCTGGTGGATACTGCGTTGCTAGCCCACCCGGATCCGTCTGCACAGATAGCGCTCACCATGGATGCGTGTGATGTTGCCATAGGGGCAGTGGTGGAGCAATGCGTCTCAGGTTTGTGGCAGCCGCTCGCATTTTTAGCCAAACTTTGCATGACAACGAATACAAATACAGCGCGTTCAATAGAGAATTGCTGGCTCTCCACCTGGCAACGTGCCATTTCCAGTTCTGGCTGGAGGGGCGTGAGTTCACCGCGTTTGTGGACCATAAGCCACTGACGTACACGATGGCCAAGTCTCTGAACCATGGTCGGCCCGGCAGCAATGGCATTTGGCTGCAATTTTGGAGTTTACTACCGATATTCAACATGTTGCCAGTAAGCTCAACATCGGGGCTGATTGCCTGTCGTGCGTGTTAATTGCCCCGGTCTACATGGGAATAGATTTCCCTGCCATGGCCGCGGAGCAAGCTGGGGACGAGGACATTTGCATGCTCCAGTCTGTGCCTACTGGGTTAAGGATGGAGAGCAGGGTGGTGCAAGAAGGGTGCCCTCCCTTGCTCTGCATTGTCTCCACCGGTGGTCCGTGCCCAGTGGTTCCAAGCTCTTGGCGCTGTTACGTTTTCGAGTCGGTTCACTCCCTTTCACACCCAGGAGTGCGCGCTTTGGTGAAGCTAGTGGGGGCAAAGTTTGTCTGGCCGCGCTTGCGCAAAGATGTGAAAGAGTGGGCTGCGGCTTGCATCGCGTGCCAGCGGGCCAAAGTACACAAGCACTCCAGAGCCCCCCTCGAGCTGTTCTAAATCCCGGCTAGGAGGGTCGACCATGTCCATGTGGATTTGATTGGATCCCTCCCGCCGTCACAAGGTTTCACGCACCTTTTGATGGTCGTGGACCACACCACGCACTGGCCTGAAGTGGTCCCACTGGCTTCTACCACGTCCGCAGAAGTGGCTCGCGCTTTTTTGTTGGCTTGGGTTGCATGTTTTGGATCTCTATCGGACATCATGTCTGACAGGGGTCCACAATTCGTGTCAGAACTCTGGTCCGTGATGGCACAGAGCCTGGGGGTCAAAATTCACCACACTACTGCATACAACCCCCAGGCTAATGGGTTATGTGTGCGTTTTCATAGGTTGCTTAAAGCAGCGCTCAGAGCTTCGCTCACGGACACAAATTGGGTCGACTGCCTGCCCTGGGTTCTTTTAGGGTTACGCTCCACACCTAAGGAGGATTTGGCAGCCTCCCCGGCAGAACTCATTTTTTTCTCAGCCGCTGCGGGTCCCCGGAGAGTTTTTACCAGAAAACCCCGCGCCCGAGGCTGATCCGCCCGGGCAATTTTTACAAAGTATGGAGGTTTTGAATATACCGGGCCCGGTCCACCATTGTTTTCCCCGCACATTTGTCCCAAAAAGCTTGCAGAACGCCTGTTTTGTTTTCGTCAGGCACGATGCGCACCGGACCACGCTGCAGCCACTGTACGACAGACCGTTCAGGGTGTTGGAATCTGGGGCGAAGCATTTTGTGTTAGACTTGGGGGGACGTAGGGAGACTGTCTGCATAGACAGGATGAAGCCTGCTTTTGTGTTGGCAGACAAGCAGGTAGTGTTGGCCCAAGCTCCCCGGCGCGGATGCCCACCGTTGGTGGCTCCACAGGCTGGTGATCCCTCAGCAGGGGCCTGCGCTCGCGAAGATAATGCGTTTCCCCCCCTGCCTTTTTCCCTCCACAGACTGATGTACCCTCCTGTACACCTCGCCAGCAGGGCAGTTTGACTGCACCGGCGACCCCCTGCTACAGCCGCTATGGGTGCCAGCTCAAGCCCAAAGGATGGGGGGATGGGGGATTTAGTGCCCCTTCTGGGTGTTTGGGGGGGGGCTTTGTGGGGGGGCACAGTGGGGTTTTTTTCCACCCAGAGAGGGTAGGGGGAAGGGGGAACTATGGACCGAAGGAGGAGGTGTCACCTGGAGGTATCAGACGGGACTGTTGGGTCTATGATCCCCCCCCCCCCCCCCCAGAGAGAGTGAGAGTAGCCGGAGCCGCTGAGGGTAGAAGGGTGTAATGTCATGTTAATGTGCCACACATTCCTTTGTTCAAACAACAGTGTGTTATGGTCGGAAGTTTCAGGTCTCGATGCATGGAAATAAAGAGATAAAAGTGGAATGCACAGAGACCCGGGATCGCTGTTTGCTGTACTTTCTGTTGGAGAAAGAATAAAGCTCTGTGTCATTCAGCTCGTTGCCTTGCCTGCTTTCTTTCTCCACAAAATAATCAATAGGTACATTACATTCTTCCTCAAATTCCACAGTTTCTCTAGGAAAAGATATGGAAATAAAATTCTTATTAACAGGCTTTTAAGAATGTTGCCATTATGCATCAAAAGTATTGAGATGCATTATTATTAATATTTTTAAGTAAGATAATTCTTGGCAGTAGTAGGGTTGTACTCAAGACCTCATCAAGACCAGATCGAGACCTAACTCACCCAAGACCAAGACTATAAGGGGGTCAAGACCAAGACCAGTGTGTATGTCGGTCTTGGTGTTGAATTAGTCTCGTGTGGTCTTGACCCCTAATAGTTTTGGTTTTGTCTGGTCTTGGGTGACTCAGGTCTTGGTCTGGTCTTTATGAGGTCTTAACTGCAACACTGGGCAGTGGCTCATTCTGCAGAAAATCATACATAAAATGCAAATTTAATTGAAAACATGTTTTTTGGGGGGGAAATCTGTAGATTCAAAGGAAAAGGTAGCAAACTGACAAGAAGAAAAGAAAGAAAAACTGGAGAAACTAGAAAAGCACTCGGAGAGCGCAGACCTCTGCCAAGCGCCACAGTTCCCCCCATACAGTGTTTGTGTGTACGTTTTCAGATTTCTTGACCATGAAAACATATGACTAGCAATTGGATTCACAATGATAGGATTAGTGGTTCAGTAGTTATTGAGGAAAATGTGGCGGGTTGATTCAACCCCCCCACAACACACAGGACAGTCAGCTCTCTTCTCTTGGTTTTTCCTGCTGCACTACTGAGATGTAATGTGTCATTCATGCGTTGTGATGTAATGTGCCATGCATGTATTGTGATGTAATGTGCCATTCATGTATTGTGATGTAATGTGCCATTCATGTATCGTGATGCAATGTGCCATTCATGTATAGTGATGTAATGTGCCATTCATGTATAGTGTTCATGCATCCTGTCCTTACTGTGACCTAGAGGCTGAGATCAATATGTAGATGTGCCTTGTAACCTCTTTGTCCTGCACCTGGAGCAAAGGCTAGCAAATCTGCCTACTGTTATGTAGGTCTTTCAAATGCAGATATCTCATGCCTGTTCTGCAGTCCCTTTGATCATACCAACTGCTGTGAATCTGCTCTTTGATGTATTGTTGTAGTTGGGTATATATGCTGCAACTCTGTAACACAAACCTCTCTCATTCTGATTCTGCAACTGCTGCTGCAGGACACAGACTTTGTGTCCTCCTCCTCTGAGAGCCACTTGGGCTCGCTCCCGGCGCACATGCATGGCGCCGGGAGCGGAGCTTGTGGTGGCGGTATGATATAATAAAGCTCTACTTAAAACCACAGCATCGCTTGTTATTATTTTATCATCCGCTGCACTGGTGACCCCGAAGACGCACACGCTTTGTGCGACGCAGCCTTCTGGTCTGGACATCCACGCTGAACCGGCCGAGGGACACAAGACGTCTCCTCCCTCTCGCCGCCCCAACGCACCATGACCTGAAGGCAGAAAAGAACACGCTGCCAGTGAATGCTTCACTGGTTACCCCGAACATGCACACGTTTTGTGCAAAGTAACCTTCTGATCTGGACAGCTGCGCTGGTGACCCGTTCTTCATGATGAGATCTGCACGTCTGAGATCTGCTCATCCACGCTGGACCGGCCGCGCTCGCAGTTCCTCCACACGAGAGCACAGGCACCTCGTCCCCTCTCCACGACGGCGTCCTCCATGGCCGGCGGAGAACGCAACACATGGACCTGAACGCACCACGGCCGAGCGGTGCCAAAGATCGACTATTCCCTCCCACCGCTCCAACGCATCTGCACGAGCCTGAGGGACAAAAGATCGTCTATTTCCTCCCACCGTTCCAATGCACCATGGCCAAGCTGCAGCCACAGCCCAAACCTGGATTTTATCGGCGCCGTCTGCGCCGATCTCCACCAAGATTCTGCACCCTGACTCGCCACTCCAGCGGCCCACCCAAGCACGGAACCCCCGCGCGCGCACCGGGGAGTTACGAGGACGGCACACCACGCACGGGACAATAATGGCTTCACTGACCGCCTTCCTTCTGCTGCACACTGGCCCTTCAGGCTTGCTGGTACACCTGAGGCCCGCAGCTTGCTCACTGGATTTTATGGTCTTAGCCACGGCACACAAGGGGAATTCAGCTGTCTGCGGTTCCCGAGGCTTTAGAGTTGCGCCTGCCCTAAAGTCAACACGCCAGTCCCTCTGCTTTTTTTTTTTCTTACAGCCGCTCCTGCTTTTCTTCATGGCCACGAGAGGAGTCAGAGACAAATTTTTCTTCTTGTGATCTCCGCACGCGCAACGGGACAGCCCCTCGACGTCGCAGAGCAGCAAGTAATTTTTGCGCGGCTCGGACAATTTCACCGCCCCTGCCGGCACTTACTACCCCTCCCCTCCCTCCCCCTCCGCCTGCAGCGAGCTTCTCCCACAGCTCGCTCCCATAGATGGATTATCGAGGTCTCGGCCCCCTGCCGTGCCCTCTGGGGGGGAGCGTGTGGCGGGTTGATTCAACCCCCCCACAACACACAGGACAGTCAGCTCTCTTCTCTTGGTTTTTCCCGCTGCACTACTGAGATGTAATGTGCCATTCATGTGTTGTGATGTAATGTGCCATTCATGTATAGTGTTCATGCATCCTGTCCTTACTGTGACCTAGAGGCTGAGATCAATATGTAGATGTGCCTTGCAACCTTTTTGTCCTGCACCTGGAGCAAAGGCTAGCAAATCTGCCTATTGTTATGTAGGTCTTTCAAATGCAAATATCTCATGCCTGTTCTGCAGTCCCTTTGATCATACCAACTGCTGTGAATCTGCTCTTTGATGTATTGTTGTAGTTGGGTATATATGCTGCAACTCTGTAACACAAACCTCTCTCATTCTGATTCTGCAACTGCTGCTGCAGGACACAGACTTTGTGTCCTCCTCTTCTGAGAGCCGCTTGGGCGCGCACATGCACGGCGCCGGGAGCGGAGCTCGTGACGGCGGTATGATATAATAAAGCTCTACTTAAAACCACAGCATCGCTGCTTATTTTTTATCATCCGCCGCAAAAATGACATTTTCTGTAATGGCGGCCACAGTTCCGCCCATACAGTGTTTGTGTGTACGTTTTCAGATTCCTTGACCACGAAAACATATGACTAGCAATTGGATTGACAATGATAGGATTAGTGGTTCAGTAGTTATTCAGGAAAATGGCATTTTCCGTAATGGCGGCCACCGAATCATCCCCAAAATTTAATCAGTTCTTCCTTGTACCATTTCCAACAACGCCTGAAAGTTTCATCGAAATCCGTCCAAAACTTTTTGAGTTATCTTGCTAACCAACAGACAGACAAACAGACAAACCCCGGCAAAAACATTACCTCCCTGGCGGAGGTAAAAAGTGTTATGTGGGGGGAGGGGCAAAATTGCTTCAAATCTCTATTTCCATAGTATAAATTTGTGACAACTTATTGCACAAATATACATTTTAAAACAACAGTATTGTAGGAGTCAAGAATTGAGGAGACTGGATGATTTTCCAGAATCTGCTTTAATTCTCATTCATCCTACGTCCTCTCTCGATCGGAGTGAAAAGAGACAGGACGCAGTCACACACATACATTTATACACTTATCTCGAACAATACATCACACAAAAGTCACAATACTCAGTTACATCCTTTCATCTGTAATAGAACACCCAGAGTCCTTCTGTTCTCCTCTCTGACCCCCAAAAGGTCAGGCCGGGTAATCTTCTCCTCTCTCCTGAGTCCCCAGGGGGTGCAGACACATCGTCCTCTTGAGGTGTGAAGTCAATACACATGGCTAGCTCAAAGTCTCTCTTGGCTGAATTCAGCCAGCCACATGTGAGTCACATAAGTTATAATTATGGGCTCCACAGTATAATGATATGTTAGTGTTATTCTTTTTTCACTTCCCCTGGCTAATAAGTCATTATCAATAGTTGTGGCACCCACTGGCCTCATGCCATCACCTGTTTGCTTTCCCAGATCCACAAAGTGTGAGTGGGGTCGCTGGAACCCTGGAATTACTTCTTTAACCAAGACAAGACTCAACCTGGACTGAACCGCCCTTCCATGTGGAATAATCCAAACCTATCTCAAGCGCTGCTTTGCTTTCCATTGTATTTTACTCTGCCTTCATGTTTCTGATGAAGGCGAGGATTATTTTTGCGAGCGAGGGCCCACACGCAGAGGACTATCCGTGCCTCAGACGAGAAAACTACCAAGCATTGTGCCTACACATTACTGCTGCTGCTGCTGCAGCTGAGGGAAAGGCCTGAATCTGCATGAAAATACTCGCTCTCCAACACACACACACACACACACACACACACACAATGATGACTCTCACAATCTGCGCTCCCACACACATGGTCGCTGCATTTTGTCATCCCACTATCTCCGGTGCACACCAGCCATGCAGATGTTGTGCTTGTAAATTTATTAGTCATAGTAAATTAATTCTGTTGGGGGTCAGAGGGGGTCAATATCAGTCGATGTTTGAATCACCTTCCCCTCCCACTGATCATGTGCTCTTGTTCATGACCCTTACAGTACACCAAAGATCAAAGTGTCCCCACACCCATCTCATCTCTATTTATACTACTGATTCTTCATTGTGTGGGTTAAAAGAAAAGAAAAGCCTATGAGCAGATGAGCTCTTCAAACAGGAGTGAAACCCTCGGCAAAATACCAGCGGAGTATAGAAAGCACACAGCAAACAATTTATGATATTCAAACGTGCTGCAGTTTACAGACACAGCAGCAGTTGTGTCCAGTTTTATATTTATAACCCCTCTTTTTTGTACACTGTTGGAATGGTAGCCGGTCGTCTTTGCAGCGTATCCATGACAACTGAGTATACTCACTGCTGTGTATTCAACTTCACATCACATTTAACTGAAGCTTTTTAATTGGCAGAAGGTTATGTTGGATGTGGTGAGGCCATGAATTTGACAACATCGTAGTCTGTTTTATCTTTTAACTTATCAGAAAATCAGGTAATGGTGGCAGAGTGCATAACCAAGAAGAGTCAAGAGCACAATGTATTTTTCCACCAGATGTGAGGTCATCATTCTATTTAATGTTCAGGTCAGAGCATTAAAACAGGGATAGTGCTGAGTATGTTGTGACACAGCAATACTGCCATTAACATTTCAAAGAGCTCACTGTTTGTAAAAAACAGATTTGGTTAGAAAAAAGCAGTACTGGACACTTGTCTGTCAACATATAACCCTCTGTAACAATCTGTTTAGATCCTGTAACTAAGAAATGAAACGCAGCGGTAATTAATAGCCCCCTGAGCACATTTTAGGGATGAAAGTACTCTTTTCTGATTTGGCTCTCATTCAAATTTCAATTAGTGTTAAATCCTAATTAAGCTTTTGTTACTCATCTAATGTTCACAGGGCTTTTGGACCCATCTCAGGCTTTTAGAAACATACAACCTTAAAAATTTGTGAAGAAACCCTTTATTTCCATTATAGGCAGTATAGACAGAATATATAGTTAGTTATAGTTATAGTTAAAAAAAAAATAGTTGGCTGTACAATCCTTTTAAATAATGAGTAAAATGCTGTTTGTCTTGTTAAAAGCTGAGTAGTTGCAGTGTCTTCCTTCTGGTGTGAAGAGAATAAACGGAGCTCTTTCTTATTTAGCCATCAGATGTATTTACTGAACCATACATGGAGCAGAATACAGACACGTGTCCCGTTGCAGCTCACTGCTACTCCTCTGCTCAGAGTAAACACACACACTAGTGATCCTCACTTGCTCAGTGTCCGAAACCCGGGAAAACAGAGTACGTGATGAAGTCACATCCTGACGTACGTAACCAAAGCAACAGTACAGCTGATATACTGTAGCAACACAGTGAGCAAGGGTGCAAATGAACAATACAAGACACTCCGGGGGCATGTTATTCAAACGTAGTTGTCCTGGTTCAAATGGAGACAGCAGTCCAAGCAGAGTAGCCTGTGGCAGGCGACGCGGTGGCAGAGAGATTAGCACTACGGCAGCACAGCAACTCACCCTTGGCCGGGGGATCCTGGGTTCAATCCCTGCAAACCTGGCTCAGCTCCACCAGTTCTGTCAGGAGGAATGGGCCAAAATTCCAGCAAACTACTGTAAGAAGCTTGTGGCAGGAAATCCAAAATGTTTGACCCACGTCATACAGTGTTGTATGTCATACAATGCTACCAAATACGAAGGAAATGTACTGTATGTAAACTTCTGACTTTGAAGGAAGTAATAAAAAAAAATCTAAAAAATTATTTTGCAAATATCAAAGTTTTTTAGCAAATATAAATAATTTTGGTAATCCTAAATGACCTAAACAGGAAAAGTTTAGTCTGATTTAATGTCAAATAGTGAGAGAAAAGGTCATGTGTCTTTTTATACAGTATATGCAAACTTCTGGCTTCAACTGTATTTTATATATGGTATTGTGGGCACCCAGTATAATGCAGACTGATAATATTCACGCTCAGCAGGGATTGCATATGAACAGAGAGCCCTAGGGGGTAACCAGAACAATGACTATTGTTATTCATCCCCGGAGTAATCACGCGATTGATATGTATTGTCTGATATGTATATCAATATGTAAATGTGCCATGCATTCTCTCTTGTCTGTATAAAAGAGCTGACTTTACATGCCTCACAGCGCACTCACAACAGCGCACACACAGCACACAGCGCTGCAGTGTGTCTCATGATGATGGAGGAATAAAACTCTTAAACCTTCAGCTTGCCATGTCTCGTCTGAACTTACAGTATTTAGTTCCTCCACAGTATATAATTTGAAATCCAATACATTCATGTCATAATACAGGCATTCATTCCAGCACACTAAATCTAAAAAAATTAGAATGTCATGATTCAGTCATCAATTCAGAAAGCTAAGTCATAATCGTTAAAATTTAACACAAAAGACATGGATCTAGCAAATATGAAAATGCAAGTTTTTTGAACTGTTCTATAAAAAACAACTGTTCCACAATATTCAGATTTTTTGAGACAGACTATAGGTTACTGTGTGTGCCTGTTGTGTGGACTTCTTACAGTATACTCTCTTTCTGGCTTCTTTCCTCAAGCCATCACTCTGATGAACTCCTAACATTCACCTAGTCCTACCTGTTGCTGTACTCATGACTTTTCATCCATTATTACATTGCACATAACTCTCACACTGCTTTTTACTTCATTCACATTATATCACTGAATCTGAGTCCACATTGAAATACTGTGTGATTGTATATTTTTTCATATATTTCTACAAAGTGTGGTTAGTCAGAGTAAATAACTGCATATATTCCTGTATATATTTGCATCCTTTTATAGAAACGTGGACAGACTGTAATTTACTGTACATACTCTGGTTGTCATTGAATCCTTATTTAAATCCTTCACCTGAACAACGAGAGCAAGTTTTTAGCCAAAGTCAAATTCCTTGTATGTGTTGTGCATACTTGGCCAATAAAGCTGATTCTGATTCTGATTCTGATTCTGATTCTGATTCTGTCCATCTTTTTTTTTTTTCCACAATATCTTTATTGAACCCTTTTTTTTTAAACAAACATGATACAAACAATCAAACACAAACACTAAAGTACTACCAAAAAAAAAAAAAAATGCACTAAAAACACCAACAACCACCAACAAAATCAAGTCTTCAACAATGCTCCTCTGTTTAGTCTAGACAATCCAATACATAAGTATAAATATTATGTTCACCAGTTTGGAATTTACAAGGTCCACACACATCATTCACCTTCTTCTTCAAGAGTTATGTTTAAATTTTTTACATAATCAATAAAAGGTCTCATATATTCTCAAACACAATTTCCTTTGATTTCAGTATATATGTTATTCTTTCTAATGGAAGGTTTGTTAACATCTGTCTTAACCACTGAGTCACATCTGGTCTATGAGTCTTTTTCCATAATAGTGCAATACATTTTTTGGCATTAAGCAAACTGAGGTCTATGAATGTTCTTTCACTTTTATTAAAATTATGCTTTTCTGGGTACAGACCCAACAAAAACAGTTTAGGATTCAATATGATTTGTTTTGAGATTATTTTTTCAATTGTTACCCTCACCTCTTCCCAAAACATTCTTATTAATCTACATTCCCATAAACAATGAAATAGGGTTCCTTTACTTTCCATGCATTTTGTGCATGTATCTGGTATATTTTTGTTATATCTATTTAACTCCTCCGGTGTAACATACATCCGCATTAACCATTTGAAATGTATCAATTTAAGGCGTGCATTTATTGATTTGGTTTGAGCTTCTGTACAAGCCAATTCCCATTGTTCCTCTGAAATTTCAATTTGCAGATCTTCTTTCCAGTAGTTTAATCTTTTCAGTGAATTTTCACTTGAAGATAGTGTCAATGAGTTATAAAACTCTGAAATAATACCCTTTCTTTTACTATCTTTCATCATCATTTTTTCCAAGGATGAATAAATAGGTCGAGTGAGAGCTTTATTTTGATTTGATCGAATAAAGTTTCTAAGTTGAAGATATTTAAAAAAATGTGTTCTATTGAGATTAAATTTGATCCTCAGCTCTTCAAAAGACATTATGTTGTCTGCACATGGCAAATATAAATCCTGAATCTTTTGTATCCCTTTTAAATTCCATACTTTAAATACAGCGTCCGCTCTCCCTGGTTTAAAATATTGATTACCCCATATTGGACTAAATTGTGACAATAACTGTGGTTCTTTTAAATAGTTTTTAGCTTCACACCATATTTTGATCATATGCTTTACAAATGGATTTTTAACTTGTTTTTGTAATTTTTTTGCCGAATCTGAGTATATGAATATGGGAAGAGGTAAAGGTAAATTGTATGATTCCATTTCAGTCCAGTGAGGGAGATCATTTGATGAAAAATAATATGTCATAGACCTCAGTTGTGCCGACCAATAATACAACATAAAATTTGGACATTTCAGACCTCCACGATCAAATGGTAAATATAATAAAGACAAACGTAATCTAGCCCTCCTGTTGTTCCATATAAATTCCACTAACTTTTTTTTTATTCTTGAGAATAGATCTAAAGGTGGTGATAAGGGAATGTATTGAAATAAATAAAGTATTTTAGGTAAAATATTACTTTTAAGTATATTGATTCTCCTGATCATCGACATTGGTAGTGACATCCATCTCTGAGTTAACTCATTGATATCTGACATTAAGGCTTCATAGTTGACACTGGCGACTGATTCTAGCTTAGGCATAATTTGGATTCCTAAATATTTAAACTGATTTACAACATTGAATTGATTTACCTCAGGGGCTGGGTAATTTCTCTGGGTCTCATTTAGCATTAATATTGAAGATTTAGTTTTATTTATTTTATATCCTGATATTTCCCCAAAATTCTTTATTAAATTCAACAAGGTTGGAATTGATTTTTTTAGATTCGACATAAACAAAATTATATCATCGGCGTACAGGGAGATTTTATGTTCTGTTGGTCCAACTTTAATTCCATATATTTGTGAATGTAAACGTATCGCTATCGCTAAAGGTTCAATTGCCATAGTAAACAGTAAAGGTGAAAGTGGACAGCCTTGTCGACATCCTCTATTGATTTTTATTGGTTTTGAAATATTGTTATTTGTTAGGATTTCTGCTGTAGCATTATTGTATATTATTTGAACCCATTTTATGAAATTATTTCCAAGTCCAAACCTTTGTAGGACTTCAAAAAGAAAGGGCCATTCAACTCTATCAAAGGCCTTTTCGGCGTCCAATGATAGGAGAGCTGTATCCGGTGCTTCTTTATTAAAATAAATAATATTAAATAGTCTTCTTACATTATGGAAGCCTTGTCTACCCTTTATAAAGCCATTCTGATCTCGATTAATAATATTTGGTAAAATTTCTTGTATTCGTCTTGCTAAAATTTTACAGATTATCTTAAGGTCGGCGTTTAATAGGCTTATTGGTCTCATATTTTCACATTTATTAGAGGGCTTACCTGGTTTTGGCAGTAGTATAATTAAGGCATTATTTATGTATGATGGTAAATTATTATTTTGAAATGCTTCTAAAACCATTTCCAAAAAAGGTTTTATTAATTTATTCTTAAATTTTTTATAAAGGTCAACTGGAAGACCATCTGGTCCTGCACTTTTTCCTGATTTCATATTATCAATGGCTAGCCCAACTTCTTCTTGACTAATTTTAGACTCCAATATCTCCCTGTTTTCATTTGGTATACACGGTATAGATAGTTCGTTCAAAAACCCATTTAGTTTTGTTAAATCAGGTTCATTTTTGGTATCATATAATTTTTCATAGTAATCTCTAAAGGCTCTATTAATTTCTAAAGGATCTATAACTACCTGTCCGTTACTTATAATACTGGTAATTGGTGTTTTAATTTCCAATTGTTTAATCTGCCATGCTAATAATTTTCCTGATTTTTCACCTTGTTCATAAAAAGATTGTTTCAATCTTAGAAGACTCGAGGCAGCTCTATTCGCTGATTTTTTGTCGTATTCAGCTCTCAAAATCAGTAATTCATTCTCCAACCTTGGGTCACTTCCTGCATACACTTTTTCCTGAAGACTTTTTATTTTATGTTCCAATTTAGCTCTCTCCTCTCGAGTCTTCTTAGATTTTGATCCTGTATAACTAATAATATGTCCCCTAATAAAAGCTTTGAAAGCCTCCCACTTTACACATGCTGATGTTTGTGTAGTATTGATGTCAAAGAACTCGTCTATCTGTTTTTCTATATACTTGACAAATTCCTCATCCTGAAGCCATTTATGCTGAAATTGCCATCTACCTGATTCCTTTGTCAATTTATATATTAGACAACAGGGTGCATGATCAGAGATCACGATGTTATCATAAAAGCAGTTTTGAATCTTGGACCTTAATTCTGTGGAAATCAAAAAATAATCAATACGTGAGAATGTCTTGTAGGTACTGGAATAACAAGAATAGGCTTTAACTTGTGGTTTCATTTCTCTCCATATATCTAACAATCTCAATTCTTTCATAAAATGATTAATAGTCATCCTACATCCAATGTGCGTACAATCCAGTCCTGTTGATCTATCCACACCTGGATTCAATGTACAATTAAAATCCCCTGCTATTATATGTTGCCCTGTAAGTGATGATAAGATGAGAAATAAATTAGCAAAGAACTTCTGATCATCTATATTGGGACCATATAAGTTCACAAGATTTATATTTTCTAATAGCAAAGAACCTTGAATGATTACATATCTTCCAAATTTGTCTCCAATTACATTTTTCACTTGAAAAGGAACTGATTTATGTATGAGAGTCATAACTCCCCTGGCTCGGGATGAAAATGAAGAGGTGAATACACTTCCCTGCCATCTACTCCTAATTCTTTTAACATCCTCCTCTATCAGATGAGTTTCTTGTAAAAACACAATTCTTGAACCCATGTCCTTTATTTTATTCATAACTTGTTTAAGTTTTTTTAAATTTTGTAGACCTCTGCAATTCCATGAAGTTAAATTAAGATTAACACTTTGGTCCATGATCAATAGAGAGTTTGGGATTACCTTGCAGTGTAAACATGCTCATACAGAGAAGCAAAAACATGAGTGGTTGAACATTCATCCTACAAACTACACACAAACAAATTTCCCCTTCCCACACTTGTGGCAAACCCCCCAAAATCAAAAGAAAAATTCTGTCTCCCGATATAGCCATCGACCGTTCCACACCCGCGGGGAACAGCCTAAGCCACTCCTTCTTCATCCTCCCAATCACCCTAACTCTACTGCTTTTAATGACGTAACATTAACTCTCCTCTGTAGTTTTCCAACTTAACTCCAAAATTTTTAACAACTTTGTACATCATAGTTTTTTTTTGTTTGTTTGTTTTGTTTTTGTTTTGTTTTTTTAATATATAATACAATCTATATTTTGTAAACTTACTATTTACTTCAAGTCAGTCAGATGCCTGTGCAAATGCTTAATTATTCTACCTTATATTTTGTTCATGCTTAGCTCCCACCAGTCTCTTCTTCTTCTTTGATCTTCTTGATGAACTCCTGCGCCTCCTCTGGGGTCTTGAAGATGTGGGTTCTGCCCTCATACGTGGTCAGCAGTCTCGCAGGATAGATTACACCATGACGAATCCCAAGGTTGCGCAGCTCCTTACGTACGGGATCAAACTGCTTCCTCAATTGCTGGATTCCTGTGGCCAAATCTGGGTAGAACCGCACCTGCTGGTCCTGGTGTTTAATCTCTCCTTTAGCACGTGCAGCGTTGAAGATCTTCATCCTGTCTCTGTTGCTAAGAAACTTCATAATTAAGGTCCTCGGCGGTCCCTTATCTCTCCGTGGGCCAATACGATGTGCTTTTTCCAGAACCACTGCTGATTGCAACTCCTCGCTGCCCAGCACCTCCGGAATCCACTTTTCCAGAAAGGAACATACGTCCCGACCTTCTGATTCCTCTGGAAGACCCACCAGCCTCAAATTATTCTGTCTCGACCGAGATTCCAAATCCAAAATATTATCTTCCAGAGATTTATTTTTTTTTTCCAAAGTGCGCACCTTTAATTGAAGACGGGTGACGTCATCTTCAGCACTAGCGAGACGGAGCTCCATCTGCGCCGTTCGTTCTACACAGTCACCCAATTCCTTTCTTATTCCTTCCAACGCTGTCATAATCCCATCAAATCTAGAGGAAAAGTCCGCTCTCATTGAACTCATGGCAGCCATCAGCGCATCTGCGCCATTCCCCGCATTTATCGCACCGCTGCCAGCCTCCTCCGCCATATATGGAGTTTTGTTTGCTGCGTCACAGACCTGAAAGTCCGTTGATTCTGTCCATCTTGGGTCCATATCACCTTACTTCTTTCATTTCCTTGTGGCCTCGCCTTCAAACACTTCCTTCAGTCTCTTCAAATGGTTCTGGTTGACATATTGTCAGCCCAGGAAACACGCACGCAGGCTCTGGTAGATTTGACAGCTTTATTAAACAACAAGGTGAGTGTATGGATGTGTATATGAGAGATTAGTGTGTGATGCGGGTGGAGGATGCAAGCCAGGACAGAG
The DNA here is from genome assembly GCA_020510985.1 of Pholidichthys leucotaenia. NCBI lineage: Eukaryota > Metazoa > Chordata > Actinopteri > Cichliformes > Pholidichthyidae > Pholidichthys > Pholidichthys leucotaenia. The sequence goes on along the minus strand of CM035837.1, from coordinate 201,403,060 downwards.
CAGCACGTCGTGCGGCCAGACAACCCTATGGGAGAGAGGAGAAAAGGGGTTAGCTAGGCAACCACACGGGAACGTGATCAAGAGCTGTGCTTACTTGCAGAGATGCGGTGGCTGGCGTTGGCAGGTCCCAAGCCTGGGAGACAACGTCCTGCTGTGCGTCCGGGCAAAGCGGCGAGGCAGAGGAGCAGCGGGACGATGGAAGGTAAGTCCGCCGCCGGGTAATCCACCTGTGCACAGGGGAGGCTGATAGAAGAAGATGAGCAGACAATAATGACAGCTTACATGTCCGTTAGCGTAGATCAGCAGGCCTGATGAGGAGGAAGCCGCTGGGAGATTTCGATGTTGGGAGACAGACGGCTCCAGGCTGCAGCTCAGGGCAGGATGGAATAAATAGCAGCACACTAACGAGGAGCAGGTGTGCGCGCAGCTGAGGTAGAAGCCCGTGAGCTGCGGGTGATGACAGTACTACCCCCCCTACCAGCACCTCCTGGCGCTGGCTTACCTGGGTGTGTCCGGTGAAACTCCGCGATGAGGTCTGGATCCAACACCCACGAAGAGCGCACCCAGGATCTCCACTCTGGCCCATAGCCCTCCCAATCCACCAGGTATTGCAGCCCGCGACCCCGACGCCGGGAGTCCAGAATGGCAATAACACCCCACGCCGGGTCACCGTCGATCATTCTAGGCGCGGGAGGAGACCTAGGAGGAGGGCAGAGTGAATTGGACACAACAGGCTTAAGCTTGGAGACGTGGAAAGTGGGACACACACGGAGGGGGGGGGGGGGGGGGGCCAAACACACAGCCACCGGGTTGATGATTTTGGAGATCACGAAGGGGCCGAGGAATCTCGGGGCCAATTTCTTCTTTTCTCCTTTCAGGTTGATGTCTTGAGATGACAGCCACACCCGCTGACCCACCTGGTAAGCAGGAGCTGGTCTCCTGTGACGATTGGCGGTGGAGCTGTTGCGCGCCGCTGTACGTAAAAGCGCGTCCTTAGTTTTGGCCCAAATCCTCCGACAGCGCCTGATGTGTGCCTGGACGGAGGGAACGGCTAGCTCACCCTCCTGCTCAGGAAAAACAGGGGGGTTATACCCCAAGGACGCTTCAAAGGGTGACACTCCAGTTGCCGTGGACTGGGCCGAATTATGGGCGTATTCTACCCAGGTCAGGTAGGAGCTCCAGGACGGAGGATTGGAGGATGTTACGCAGCGCAGAGCGGCTTCCAACTCCTGGTTTGTGCGCTCGCACTGCCCGTTGGATTGGGGGTGGTGACCTGAGGAGAGACTCACCGTGGCCCCTAAGGCGCTGCAAAAACTCCTCCAGACCTGGGAGACAAACTGCGGACCCCTGTCCGAGACCACGTCCAGCGGGATACCATGCAGTCTGACGACGTGGTGGACCAGTAGATCGGCCGTCTCGCGTGCTGAAGGGAGACCCTGAAGGGGCACAAAATGGGCGGCCTTGGAGAATCTGTCCACAATTGTCAGGGCCGTGTCATAGGTGTTAGAGACTGGTAAACCGGTTACGAAGTCAAGGGCGATGTGCGACCAGGGCCTGCCCGGGATCGGCAGGGGCTGGAGTAGGCCCGCAGGTGGAGAGTTCTGGGCCTTGCCGGTTGCGCACTGGGGACAGGCCCGGACATAGTTGGTAACGTCTTTATGGAAACCTGGTCACCAAAATGAGCGCTGCAGCCAACTCACCAGGCGGGTAATGCCGGGGTGACAAGCGAGTCTGGAGGCGTGGGCCCAATGGATCACCTCACCCCGAACTGCAGATGGAACAAAGAGCCTCCCCTCCGGCCCCCCGCCAGGATCCGGTTCCGTCTTCTGAGCGTCCAGGATCTTGTCCTTAATGGGCCAGGCGATCACTCCTAAGACGCACAACTTGGGCAGGATGGTATGACCGGATTCTTCTGGACCCTCGGGGGCAAATTGTCTGGAGAGGGCGTCGGGAAGCCCATTCTTCGAGCCTGGACGGTACGTGATGGTGAAGTTGAAACGAGCAAAAAATAGAGACCAGCGTGCCTGGCGAGCATTCAGACGCCTCGCTGACCTCAGGTACTCGAGGTTTTTGTGGTCCGTCCAGACCACAAAGGGTTGGGCTGCCCCCTCCAACCAGTGACGCCATTCCTCTAGCGCGAGCTTGACAGCGAGAAGCTCCCTGTCGCCGACGTCATAGTTACGTTCCGCCGCCGTCAGCTGTCGAGAGAAGAAGGCGCAGGGATGCTTGACTCCATCCACCAGCGAGCGCTGAGAAAGCACCGCCCCCACCCCCGTGTCAGACGCGTCAACCTCCACTAAGCACTGAAGCGCAGGATCGACCTGGGTCAGGACCCGGGAGGACGAGAATTCCGCCTGGAGGGTCTTGAAGGCGGTGGCCGCTTCCTCGGACCACTGGAAAGGCACCTTCGATGACGTGAGGCGGGTCAGGGGGTCGACGATGGCGCCAAAATTAGGGATAAAGCGCCGGTAGAAATTTGCGAAGCCCATAAACTGCTGCACCTGCTTCCTGGACGTGGGCATGGACCACTCGACCACCGCTTTAACTTTCGCGGGGTCAGGGAGGATCTGGTTATGCGAAATTACGAACCCCAGGAAGGAGGTGGTACGGGCATAAAACTTGCATTTCTCGGCTTTAATAAACAGCCGGTTCTCCAACAGCCATTGCAGGACCCGCCTCACATGGGCCTGGTGTTCATCTCGTGCCTTGGAGAAGATGAGTATATCATCCAGATATACAAAGACGAACCCTCCCAGAAAGTCCCGGAGAACGTCGTTGATTAGACGTTGGAAGACGGCAGGTGTGTTGGTGAGCCCAAATGGCATCACGAGATACTCGAAGTGGCCGCTGGGCGTCCTAAAGGCTGTCTTCCACTCGTCTCCCTCCCGGATCCTAACAAGATGGTAAGCGCTGCGGAGGTCAAGCTTGGTGATCCAGGTCGCCCCCTGGAGGGAGTGGAAGGCAGTGTCCATAAGGGGCAGTGTGTAACGGTCTTTAATGGTGATGTCGTTCAGGGCTCTGAAGTCGATACAGGGGCGTAGGGACCCATCCTTCTTTGCCACGAAGAAGAATCCCGCGCCAAGTGGGGACGAAGAGGGGCGGATGATCCCAGCGCTGAGCGACTCCTTAATGTACGTGTCCATTGCTTCTCGCTCCAGTGCAGAGAGGCTGTACAGACGGTCTGACGGCAAGGGGGCCCCCGGGCGGATGTTGATCGCGCAGTTGTAGGGTCGATGCAGGGGAAGAGATAAGGCTCTGGACTTACTGAACGCTGCCCCTAAGTCGTGGAATTCCTGCGGCACCAGGGACAGCGCTGATGGAGGGGAGGACGGTGCGCAGGGCGCCGACTGGAGACAGGTGCCCAAGCAGAAGGTGCTCCAGGACAGGACGCTGCCGGTCCTCCAATCCAGGACAGGGTTATGCAGCCGCAGCCAGGGGTATCCCAGGATGACACGGTCCGACAAGGAGGGCAGGACGTAGAAGGACAAATCCTCCCGGTGGTTGCCGGAGACTATGATGGGGACTGGCTTTGTGCGATGTGTAACAGTTCCCAGGGGAGAACGGGAGAGAGTGACCAAGTTTAGGGGGTTAGGCAGTGGTTGACATGGTATGCCCAAACGGGTTGCCAGGATTTTAGAAATAAAGCTCTGCTCTGCCCCGGAATCCACCAGTGCGTGAATGGAGTGCCCACTGGAGTTGTGGCAGAACCGTAAGGGCAGTGTACAAGAGGATAGGGAGTTAGACCGGTTAGAGTCCGCGAGGCCCCCTATAGTGACTCGCGGACCTCCCCGTTTGGCTTAACCGGGCACAGCTCCACGGGATGCTGGTCATCTCCGCAATACATGCAGAGACCCCGTTCCCACCGGCGTTGTCTCTCCGCTAGAGGGAGCCTAGTGCGCCCGATAGCCATGGCCTCTGGTTCATCGGCAGACTCCGGAGCTGGTAACGCCAGGGGGCGAGACTGAGCTGGGCGGAGGGAAGCTCCTCGCGAGCAGCTGGCAGACTTCCGCTCCGCAGCCCGCTCACGTAGCCTGTTGTCCAGGCTAATCGTGAGCGAGATTAGCTCAGAGAGTCGCCCTGGGAGGTCCCGGCCAGCTAGCTCATCCCTCAGACCAGAGTTGAGGCTAAGGAGGAAAACGCTGCAGAGAGATGCCTCTCCCCAGCCCACCTCCTCCACTGCCACCCGGAAGTCGACCGCGTATTCCGCCGCTGACCGGCCTCCCTGTTGGAGACCGAGAAGCCGGTCAGCGAGGACGCTGTCGAGACGGGAATGGTCAAAAACCTCTAGAAAGTCCCGCACGAACTGATCATACGAGAGGTTAGCGTAGCTGGGCTTTGTCATTACGGCATAAGCCCAAGTTAACGCTCGCCCCTCGAGAAGATTGGCCATGTAACCGATTCGGCTGTGGTCTGAGGGGAAATCCCCGGGGACGCGCAGAAACACCGACTCACACTGTAGGATAAACCCCTTCGCTCCACCGAGTTTCCCGCTGAAGCGAGCGGGGGTTGGGATGGGTGTGAGACGGGTTGGCGCCCCCGAGCCAGGCTGGCCGGCCGAGGAGACAGCCGGAGCCGCGGCACCAGGAGGAACTGGAGGGAAGGACCGTGGAGGATCCAGGCGGTCTAACCGGTCAGTAATTAATGTCAATTGATTTAATATCACCTGCTGTTGGTGAGCTATCATATCCACCCGAGCCTCGAGGGTGGAAAAACGGCGTGCGAGCCCGCTGTCCGCTGGGCCACTTTGCTGGAGCCGTACTGACATATTGTCGGCCCAGGAAACACGCACGCAGGCTCTGGTAGATTTGACAGCTTTATTAAACAACAAGGTGAGTGTATGGATGCGTGTATGAGAGATTAGTGTGTGATGCGGGTGGAGGATGCAAGCCAGGACAGAGCAGCACGTCGTGTGGCCAGACAACCCTATGGGAGAGAGGAGAAAAGGGGTTAGCTAGGCAACCACACGGGAACGTGATCAAGAGCTGTGCTTACTTGCAGAGATGTGGTGGCTGGCGTTGGCAGGTCCCAAGCCTGGGAGACAACGTCCTGCTGTGCGTCCGGGCAAAGCGGCGAGGCAGAGGCACGGCGGGACGATGGAAGGTAAGTCCGCCGCCGGGTAATCCACCTGTGCACAGGGGAGGCTGATAGAAGAAGATGAGCAGACAATAATGACAGCTTACGTGTCCGTTAGCGTAGATCAGCAGGCCTGATGAGGAGGAAGCTGCTGGGAGATTTCGATGCTGGGAGACAGACGGCTCCAGGCTGCAGCTCAGGGCAGGATGGAATAAATAGCAGCACACTAACGAGGAACAGGTGTGCACGCCGCTGAGGTGGAAGCCCGTGAGCTGCGGGTGATGACACTGGTATGGTGACACTAACTCCTAATGGTAGCTCAGAAGCCAGGGTTCATTGGCTATGTTGTCTTTGGTGGATTTGTGGTCTAACCCAGTATTTTTCAACCTTTTTTTGATTAACAAAACCATTTTTACAGCGAAAAAATTCCACAGAAACCTCCAAATCTAAAATGTCATAAATTGACACATTGTAGCCTATTATGGCATATCAGTGACACTTTAGTCTTTTAACTGGTTTATACTTAGACTAAAATGCAGCTGGATTATGTACAAATTCAATGGAAAAACGCAAATGTATGCATTTGCGCCAGGCTACACAAGTGCACAAGTGGTTCCAAGGTTGTCATTGCCAGGAGCGGCACTGGGGTTAAGCTCCCAGTGCTCATAAAATGCTCCTTATGGCGTGCGTCTCGAAAAGCCTCTGACAACTAAATCCAACTCCTAGCCTGCCCGTGTGGTTTAGTCTCTAAGCCCGGCAGAACTGCTTTTACTAATAGGAGAAGGGGCGAGGGCGGATCTCTGGCGCCTTAAAACCAGATGCTTCGGGTAGATGGTGGCTCGTCAACCTGGGAAGGTAGCCCATCTAGGGGAAGGTAAACCCTGATTTCAAACCTCCGCTGCCTTGCGGCATACCCGGTCACGGGAAAGGCTTCGGGAGTCAACCCTGAGGAAAAATCCGGAGTCGGAGCCCCTAAGGCAGTTCTATGTTGTGCTCAACATCATTCTGGCAGCTCCTGCAACGGCGCTGGTGCCAAACTGTAGCAGCCCTGCTGTTCCTTTGGATTCATCAGTGACGTGGAGAGGGGGGACATGCTGCATGGGCAACATCTTATCCTCCATATCTTCCTGCCCAGGCTTGAATCCTACCAACGCCCAACGCTGGAAGGTAGAACACTGGATCACTGGAGAGGACACTCCAGCTTCGCCTTTGGCGTAGACAAAACATGGGGAATGACAGTTACCGGTTATAAGCCACCGCTCAATTGGCGTAGAGCTCGGCGCCAGGGGTTATTCCCGACGGTGGGAGGGATCATCGGATCTCACTGGACAGCTACCACCCGCCTCAAGCTGGGCAGCCCCCAGCCAATAAGGTGATGTCCCGCCACAGCTTGCTTTCCTCATTGGGTGCATGGGGATGAGGAGAAATCCGAACAGCAGGCTGAGAACTTTCGCACCAGGCAAGACAATAAAACAAAAGAGACCAACTCTAAAACTGGGAACTTGGAACATCCGCACTATGATGACAGGACTCGCTGCTAACCTCAAGGACATCAACGACACCAGGAAGACTGCCATCATCAATAATGAGCTGAAGAGACTGGGAGTGGATATCGCCACTCTCCAGGAAACACGGTTGGCTGACGCAGGCACACTGAGAGAGAAGGACTACACGTTCTACTGGCAGGGAAAGGGTAGTGACGGACACAGGGAACACGGAGTGGGCTTTGCAGTGAAGAACACCTTGCTGAAGATGGTGGAACCAAGCAGCACTGGCTCTGCTCGACTCCTCACCCTCCGCCTGAACACCACTCAAGGCCCAGTCACCCTCGTCAGTGTGTATGCCCCAACACTGACAGCCACACCAGAGGCAAAAGACGAGTTCTACGAGAATCTCGCAACAACTGTCAGGATCGTCCCCAACTCTGAACAACTCATTCTCCTTGGAGACTTCAATGCCAGAGTGGGTGCTGACCACAACTCCTGGCCCTCCTGTCTTGGACCTTTTGGCGTGGGCAGAATGAATGACAACAGACAGCGGCTGCTCGAGTTCTGCATATATCACGATCTGTGCATCACAAACTCGTTCTTCAAGACCAAGCCCCAACACAAGGTTTCCTGGCAACATCCACGCTCAAAGCACTGGCACCAGCTGGACTTGATCCTGACCAGGCGCACCTCACTGAAGAACGTGCTAATCACCCGTTCGTTCCAGAGTGCAGATTGCGACACAGACCATTCATTGGTGTGTTGCAAGGTCAAGCTGCAGCTGAAGAAATTCCAGCGTGCTAGACAACCTGGAAAGGCACGGATTGACACCAGCAAGATGGCTCAACCAGAACTTGTTGAGCAGTTTGCCTCCACCTTTGAGAAGGAACTTGGTGTACCACAAGAAGGAGAATCTGCAAAGCAGAAGTGGGAAGAGCTGCGAAACACCATCCACCGCACAGCCTTGGCTACCTTTGGGAGGAAGACCTCGAAGTCACAGGACTGGTTTGATGCCAAGTTGACCGAGATGACCCCCGTCATTGAAGCCAAGCGCTCAGCACTTGCTGAGTACAAGAAGTACCCAAACGAGAAGAATCTCCAGATTCTCAGGGCTGCGAGAAGCAAAGTTCAGCAGACTGCTCGGCGCTGTGCCAACGAGTACTGGACTCAGCTCAGCCAAGACATTCAAACCGCTGCCATAACAGGGAACATCCGTGGTATGTATGATGGCATCAAGAAAGCACTTGGTCCGGCTCAGAGCAAGACGGCCCCCCTCAAATCCTCCACTGGGGAGATGATCACAGAAAAGAACAAGCAGATGGAGAGATGGGTGGAACACTACTCCAACCTCTACTCCAGACAGAACACCGTGACACCGTCAGCCCTTGATGCCATCGACTGCCTGCCATCCATGGACGAACTTGACGCCGAGCCAACCATCGACGAACTCAGCAAGGCCATTGATAGCTTGGCCGCTGGCAAGGCACCCGGCAACGACGGCATACCCCCCGACCTGATCAAGCACTGCAAGACCGCCCTACTGCTGCCATTGCATGACGTCCTCTGCCAGTGTTGGAAGGAAGGTGCCGTACCACAGGACATGAGGGACGCCAAGATCATCACCCTCTACAAAAACAAAGGGGAGCGAAGCGACTGCAACAACTACAGGGGCATCTCCCTCCTCAGCATTGTTGGCAAAGTCTACGCACGAGTTGTTCTCGTTCGTCTATAGAAGCTTGCCGAACGTGTCTACCCCGAGTCTCAGTGTGGCTTCCGCGCTGAGCGATCGACGGTAGACATGATATTCTCCATCCGCCAACTCCAGGAGAAATGCAGAGAACAGAACATGCCCCTGTACGTCGCCTTCATCGACCTCACCAAAGCGTTCGATCTGGTCAGCAGAGAGGGCCTTTTCAAGATCCTGCCAAAGATAGGATGCCCACAAAAGTTGCAAAGCCTCATTGAATCGTTTCACACCAACATGCAGGGGATAGTGCAGCACGATGGCAACGTCTCAGAGCCTTTCAACATACGCAACGGAGTGAAACAGGGCTGTGTACTTGCGCCAACCCTCTTTGGGATTTTCTTTGCTATGCTCCTGAGGCATGCCTTCAGCACAGCAACAGAGGGAATCTACCTGCACACAAGATCTGACGGCAGGCTTTTCAACCTCGCCCGCCTGAAAACCAGAACCAAAGTACGCGAGGCTCTAATCAGAGACATGCTGTTCGCAGACGACGCTGCAGTCGCAACCCACACACAGCAGGAGCTTCAGACCCTGATGGACCGCTTCTCCCAGGCATGCAAGGACTTCGGGCTTACCATCAACCTGAAGAAGACTAACGTCTTGGCGCAAGGCACAGAAGCACCACCAACCATCACCATTGACGACTATGAGCTGGAGGTCGTGAATCAGTTCACGTACCTGGGGTCCACGATCAGCAACAACCTCTCCCTTGATACAGAGATCAACAAGAGAATTGGAAAATCAGCCTTCACACTCGCTCGCCTCACCACACGAGTGTGGGAGAATCCCAAACTCTCTGTCAAGACGAAGATGGCAGTGTACAACGCCTGCGTCATCAGCACACTGCTCTATGGGAGTGAGATGTGGACAACATACGCCCGGCAGGAAAAGAGACTGAACTCATTCCACTTGCGCTGCATTCGCCACATCCTGGACATATCCTGGCAGGACAAAGTGCCCAACCCAGAAGTTCTGTCCCGCGCCGGCCTTCCCTCCATGTTCACTCTACTCAGACAGCGCAGGCTCCGCTGGCTAGGCCACGTTCACCGTATGGAGGATGGCAGAATCCCCAAAGACGTCCTCTATGGAGAACTGGCAACTGGCAAGAGAGACGTTGGCCGCCCACAGCTGCATTTTAGAGACGTCTACAAGAGAGACATGAAGGCCCTGGAGATCAACACAGAGCGCTGGGAGGACCTTGCAACGGACCACTCCAAATGGAGAGGCACCCTGACCAGACAGCTCAAGGCGGGTGAAGAGAGACTGACTGCTGCTGCAGATGAAAAAAGGACCCGCAGGAAGAACCGCCACAGACCCAGCAGCACAGAGACCACCCACAAGTGCGACCTGTGTGACAGGGACTGCCATTCGCGCATCGGCCTGTTCAGCCACAGGCGGTGCTGTTCCAGCAGAGTAGACGTTTAGGATTCTCTTCCATGGTCATCATAGACCGACGGAGGCCGACGATATTGACTCAAGTGCATGTGAGTTTGCATGTGCATGAGTTGCATTTTGTTCAATTCAGGCCAGGAGTTTGCTTGATGTTTTGAAGGGGGTTCATGAAAATGCCATGAAGGAGGTTGTTTTCAAGGCAGACTTGGCTCAGCACCCGCAGACCTCTGTATCCACCACTTGTTTGGTGCTGGAGGCAGCCGACACTAGTATGTGGTTTCTAGAGGAGGTGGTGACATTTTCCCCATCCAGATAGCACTGTGTGGACTCAGTCTTAGAAAACCTGAGGGTCCTGAAACTACTGCGGTCCTGAAATTGCTTCCTTGAGCTTCTCCAACCTGGCCTCAACCTCAGTCAACAAAGAGGAAGAAGAGGAGTGACTGCGTTAGTGCTGCCACCTGCTGCTGAAGGAGCCACTGCAGGCACCAATGCACAATGGCAAGTTATTTGCAATGTTTGTACAGTGAAATTAGACAATTTCACTTGGGCCTCTGAACATTCTCTTACGGACCTCTGTTTAAAAACAAGGGTCTCTCTGTTCCAGTCTGGGTTCAGTTCAGTTCCTTTCAGAATTCAAAAGCCTAGACCCAGGCTCCTCAAATGGCGGACCCTGGTCTTCCAGCCAGACCCGAAGCCTTTTGATACCATTTTTTTTGGGGGGGGGGGGGGTAAAGAAACACTTGTTTTGTTTTGACAGAATGAAAAAAAAAACTTTTTCCTCAACAATTTACTACATTTATTTGTAAATGTAAAACTTTTTTCTTCGAAATTAACTTTTTGCATCTTAAATTGCTAACTTTTGTCATGACTGATATAATAATTCAGCCCACATGCGAGATGCAGAAACAAAGAAACGATCAACCAATAATACACGTTTGAGTTCTTTTATTCAATAGCAAAAAGCCCTCACACAGCTACAGAAACAGTCACTCGCCAGAGGAAGGAGCCTGTGAAGAGAAGACGAGAGATGTGAGAGGAGGAATGGAGTAAGGGAAAATGGGCTAGCCAAATTACCACTTACGTGGGCTCTGAGGGAGCACCAGCAAGACTCTAGCGGGGAATAGACGAACCAGCAGGGTGGGGAATGGAGGTTACAGTCAATGAGTGGAGATGTGGCAGGAGAGCACGTGCAGTCCCAGCGACACACCTGCATGATGGCAGCAATCTGAACAAGGAGGAAAAAGCACACAGGTTAGTAATTTCTTACACCAGTGTGAACACGACTTGCTGTCTACGGCAGTATACCCAGACGAGCCAGCGTTGAATCACTGAAGGATGCTTCCTTAAGTACACTGGCTGATGAGAGGGCACAGGTGTGTCCTCTCACTCAGGTGTGCTGATGAGCTGAGGAAGGATGAACAGGAAAGAGGGGGTGCGCTTTCACCGCCCATGACAGGGCCTCCCCTTCTAGGAGCACCTCCTGGCGGTCCACACAGTTTGTTGGGATGGGCATGGTGATCAGACCGGAGCATTTCTTTGTCCAGGATCCGGGACGTGGGGACCCAGGAACGTTCCTCCGGGCCGTAACCCTCCCAATTGACCAGATACTGGAGACCCCGGCCTCGACGGCGAACATCCATGATCCAGCGGAACATGTGGGCAGGGTGACCGTCGATAATTCAGGGAGGAGGAGGCAGCTTGGGGGGTGGGGCAGAGAGGACTGACCGAGAGGGGCTTTATATGGGACACATGGAAGGTCGGGTTCACCCGTAGGGTCAAAGGAAGCTTGAGCCGAACTGAAGCGTCGTTGATGATTCTGGAGATCGGAAAGGGCCCCAAGAAGTGAGGAGACAGCTTCTTCGATGTTGTCTTCAACGGGACCTAACTGGCTGCCAACCAAACCTGCTGCCCCACGGTGTACTTGGGGGCAGGCACCCATTGTCTGTCCGCCGTAGCACGGTTGCGCTCGACAGAGCGGGTGAGGCGGCGCGCGTGGATCTCCAGAGACGTCGGCAGCGGTGAGCATGAACCTCCACGGAGGGAACCGCGACCTCCCTTTTGGCCATTGGTAGCAGAGGAGGCATATATCCCAAAGATGCCTCAAATGGAGTGAGCCTGGTTGCCGTGGAAATAGCCGAGTCCATGGAATACTCCACCCAGGTCAGGTGCGTGCTCCAGGAAGATGGGTGTTCAGCCGCTACACATCACAGGGTAGCCTCCAAGGACTTGTTGGCGTGGTCTGCCTGCCCGTTGCTCTGGGGGTGATTTCCAGAGGAGAGGCTCACCGTCGTCCCCAGGGTGCAGCAGAAGGCCCTCCAAACCTGTGAGGTAAACTGCGGGCCCTGGTCAGACATGATGTCCACAGGTATCCCATGAAGGCGGATCACGTGATCAGTCAGGAGGTTGGCCATCTCCAAGGCCGAGGGGAGTTTGAGAAGAACCACCAGATGTACAGCCTTGGAGAAGCGGTCCACGATTGTCAGAATAGCTGTTTTTCCATGGGAGGGGGGAAGACCAGTTACAAAGTCCACAGCAATGTGAGACCACGGGTGACTGGGGATGGGAAGGGGATGGAGAAGTCCAGCCGGGGGCAAAGAGTTGGACTTGCCCAGACACAGGTCTGGCAGGCCCGCACATACTCCCGCACATCCTGCCACAGCGTGGGCCACCAGAACACCCGCCAAACAAGGTCCATAGTGCGGGTGATCCCAGGATGACAGGCGAAGCGGCTAGTATGACCCCACTAGATGACGTCACTGTGGAGGGCAGCAGGGACGTACAGGCGGTTCCAGGGGCACCCTGCTGGCACAGGTTCACAAGACTGGGCCTGACAGACCCTCCACTCGATATCCCACATAAGGGTACCGAGGATGCAAGAGGAGGAAAGAATCGATTGGGGGTGGGAAGGGGGCGCTATCTCCCTGGAATCAAACTGGTATGATAGCGCATCCAGTTTGGTGTTCTGAGAGCCAGGCCAGTTAGTGATGGTGAAATTGAACTGCTGAAAAAACAGGGCCCAACGAGCCTGCCTAGCGTTAAGTTGCTGGGCCGACCGCAAATACTCGAGATTTTTGTGGTCAGTCCACACGACAGTGGGGTGAATGGCCCCTTCTAACCAATGTCTCCATTCCTCCAGCGCCAATTTAATGGCAAGCAGCTCTCTGTCCCCTATGTCGTAATTTCTTTTGGCCGGCGTAAGCCGACGAGAGAAATATGGGCACGGGTGGAGCTTCTGATCGGAGGATGTGTACTGCAAAAGGACAGCGCCCACCCCCGAATCAGATGCATCCACCTTGAGGACAAACTGGAGCTGCATGTCGACCTGGGCCAAGATAGGTGTGTCAGTGAACAGGCCCTTTAATTTAGAAAAGGCCTGTTCAACTGCTTCGGTCCACCGAAAGGGGACCTTAACAGAGGTCAGCTGCATCAACGGCAGTGCTACCCCACTATAGTTCCGGATGAACCGGCGATAAAAGTTCGCAAACCGGAGGAAGCATTGAAGCTCCCTATGGGAGTGGGGTATTGGCCAATCGAGGACTGCCCTCACCTTGGCCGGGTCGGCAATCAGTCTCCCTTCAGCCACTATGAAGCCCAAGAAGGTGGTAGATGTTGTGGAGAACTCACACTTCTCGGCCTTAATGTAGAGCTGGTTCTCCAAGAACCGTTGTAGGATGGCTCTTACGTGGACTTCGTGTTCCTCTGGCTAGCGGGAGAAAATCAAAATGTCATCCAAATAGACAAACACAAATTGATAAAGCATATCGTGGAGGACGTCGTTAATTAAACGTTGGAAGACAGCAGGGGCATTGGTGAGCCCAAACAGCATCACCAAATACTCAAACTCCCCCAGGTGGGTTTTAAACGCTTCCACTCGTCCCCCTCACGAATGCCGATTAGGTGGTATGCGTTGCCTAAGTCTAATTTGGTGAAAACCCGTGAATGCTGAAGGAGCTCAAATGCGGAATTCATCAAGGGCAGAGGGTATTTGTCCTTAACTGTGATAGCGCTGAGCTCACGGTAGTCGATACACGGGCGCAGCGAACCATCCTTCTTACCGACGAAGAAGAACCCAGCCCCGAGAGGGGCCGAAGATAAGATAAGATAAGATAAGACAAGATAAGCCTTTATTAGTCCCACAATGGGGAAATTCCAGGATTGCAGCAGCACAGGGATAGCAACACTCAGAGCAACAATCAGAAGGCAAGAAAAAACAAGAGCAGCTAGTATACATATGTACATATTAATATATATATATATATATATATATATATATATATATATATATATATATATATATATATATAGACACAGTGCGGAGCATTGTGGTTGGTGGATGTGCAGCAGAAAGTCTAAGCTCTCTCTCCGCAGATGCGGCGGGCCAGCTGGATGTCTTTAGGCATGATGGTGACCCTCTTGGCGTGATGGCGCACAGGTTGGTGTCTTCGAAGAGACCCACCAGGTAGGCCTCGCTGGCCTCCTGCAGAGCCATGATGGCGGAGCTCTGGAAGCGCAGGTCGGTCTTGAAGTCCTGAGCGATCTCCCTCACCAGGCGCTGGAAGGGCAGCTTACGGATGAGCAGCTCCGTGGATTTCTGGTAGGGACGGATCTCTCTCAGAGCCACGGTACCGGGCCTGTAACGGTGAGGCTTCTTCACTCCGCCGGTGGCCGGAGCGCTTTTCTGAGCAGCTTGGTGGCCAGCTGCTTCTGGGGGCTTTTCCTCAAGTAGATTTACGGGCGGTCTGCTTGGTTCTTGCCATCGCTCTTTATTATTCTGTCTTATATTTCTTGCACGCCGCCTAAACTCCAGCCCGGCACCCGCGTTGTTTTCGCTTCAGTTCTCCCAGTATGTTGCGTTTCTCCATTAGCACCGGGTGGCGGTTGAGTGCTAGCTAGCTCTTCCCTGCTGTATCGTCTCCTGCTGTAAACAGAGGCTCCGTGTGCCGACTCGGGAGACCTTTGGGGCGATCTGTGTGTCCGTGATATATATAGAGTGAAAGATGTGCCAGATCAGAAAGTTATCACCGGATCAGAAAGAAGAAGGAAGATAAAAAGACTCAGAATTGAGCCACTGTTGCAAAAGGCAGCCAACTCGTGTGGTGCCAGAACCAGAAGACCGGTTCCGGAAGATGGCCAAATAAGGCCGACAATTATTTTGTGTTTTCCATGAAAAGTCACACTTATTTACTACCATGAGTTGTAAAATGAATAGAAAATATAGTCAAGACATTGACAAAGTTAGAAATAATGATTTGTATTTGAAATAATAATTTTTTCCTTCAAACTTTGCTTTCATCAAAGAATCCTCCATTTGCAGCAATTACAGCATTGCAGACCTAACATGATTGCACAAGGGTTTTCTAATCATCCATTAGCCTTCTGATGCAATGAGCAAACACACTGTACCATTAGAACACTGGAGTGATAGTTGCTGGAAATGGGCCTCTATACACCTATCTAGATATTGCACCAAAAACCAGACATTTGCAGCTAGAATAGTCATTTACCACATTAGCAATGTATAGAGTGTATTTCTGATTAGTCTAAAGTTATCTTCATTGAAAAAAAGTGCTTTTCTTTCAAAAATAAGGAAATTTCTAAGTGACCCCAAACTTTCGAACGGTAGTGTATTTCTCCATTGCCTCCCTCTCCGGACCAGAAATGCTGTAGAGCCGGCTGGATGGCAGCTTCGCCCCCGGGATGAGGTCCACAGCACAGTCATAAAAGCGGTGAGGCGGAAGCAACAACGCTCTTGACTTACTGAAGACCTCTCCCAAATCGTGGTAAGCCTGGAGTACGAGGCTGAGGTCCGGCAGCTCGACCGGAGGGAGAGAGACAGGGAGAGAAGGAGCATATTCCACTGAATGAAGACAATTGTCCAAACAAAATGGCTCCAGGAGGTGATGGAATTACGCCCCCAGTTAATGATGGGGCTGTGCTTCTGGAGCCAAGGGAAACCTAGAATCACTGGAGAAGATGACACTGGGAGAACTAGGAATGTGAGTTCCTCCCGATGATTCCCGGACAGAAGGATCGCCACCGGCACTGTGCGTTCAGCGACTACCTCAATCTCACGGCCAGATATGGTGGTAACTAACTAACTAACTAACCTGCACTTATATAGCGCTTTTCATAGGTGGTAATACGATGAGGATGGAGTAATTTAAGTGTGGGAATACCCAGGTCCCGAACAGACCAGACGGACACGAAATTGCCCTCTGCCCCTGAATCAACTAATGCCAAGACCCTCCTCTCAACCCCCGGCAATTGCACGAGGGCCGGAATAGATAAATTACCGGGGGGAGTTAATTTGGTCCTGCCTGCCAGACCCCCCACGGTTACTGACAGGCCGCGTCTTTTGCCCGCTGGAGGCACTCATCCTGAATGCGCCTCAGAGAGGCACAGTACATGCATGCGCCAGTCCGCCTCCTTCGCTGGTGCTATTCGTTGGTTAATTGAAACCGACTGAGGTCCATTGGCTCAGGAGGCAGACCAGCCGCCCCATTGTCAGTCCCTGCAATGAGTACCCGCTTGGCAGATGGGCAAGAGGAGGCCTGACGCTCCTTCGCGCGCTCACGGTAGCAGTTGTCCAACCCCACAGCCTGATCAATAAGACCATCGAGTGTGTTGGGAACAGCATAAACCGGCAGGTCATTGCAGAGGTGGGCGTTTAACCCGTGGAGGAACGCATTGCGTAACGCAACCTTGTTCCACCCCGAGTCCGCCACTTCGACACGAAACTCCACCAAGTACTCGGCCACAGACCAAGCAGCCTGGTGGAGAGTCATAAGGCGGCTTATAATGTTCCCTTGACTCTTGGTGTGGTCAAATGTGCAGGAAAAAAGAGACCACAAATTGTTTAAACGTGTAAGTTCGCTCTTCCGGGCTGTCTCCTGTGGCCCAAGCCCAACTAAGGGCTCGGCTCCACAGCAGTAGAGTAAAGAATTGAATCTTTGCAACATCCCCCGGGTCCCCCCGCCCCCGACCTGCTCCAAATACAGCTGTACCTGGTGGAGAAATTCCTTACACTTCCCCACCTCCCCCGCTTACGGGGCAGGTGTGGGAATGGAGGTGGTACAGTGCACTGGTGGTTGAACAATGGGAGCAGGCTGAGGAGGAGGAGCCGCCCAGGCCAAATGCTGCATGATGTTGTCCAATTGCCGCATCATTGTTTGCAGCTGCTGGGCCATGACAGTAATCTGTTGCTCATTCGCTTCTAAGCGGTCCAGAGCTGATTGCCCTGCTGCTGCACCTGCTGAGCCGAGGTTCAGGCTGGCTCGTTCTGTCATGACTGATATAATAATTCAGCCCACGTGCGAGATGCAGCAACAAAGAGACAACCAAACAATAATACACGTTTGAGTTGAATGGAGTAAGGGAAAATGAGCTAGCCAAATTACGTGGGCTCTGAGGGAGCACTGGCAAGACTCCAGTGGGGAATAGATGAGCCAGCAGGGTGGGGAATGAGCTGGTGGTGCCTGACTGGGTGGAGGTTACAGTCGATGAGTGGAGATGTGGCAGGAGAGCGCACGCAGTCCCAGTGACACACCCGCACGATGGCAGCAACCTGAACAAGGAGGAAAAAGCACACAGGTTAGTAATTTCTTACACAAGTGTGAACACAGCTTGCTGTCTACAGCAGTATACCCAGACGAGCCAGCGTTGAATCACTGAAGGATGCTCCCGTAAGTACGCTGGCTGATGAGAGGGCGCAGGTGTGCACGGTGGCGCAGTGGTTAGCACTGCGGCAGCACAGTTTACCCTCGGCCGGGGGATCGCGGGGATCATGAGATCGTGGGTTTGATCCCTGCCCCCAGCCAACAGTGATCTGTGTGGAGTTTGCATGTTCTCCCCGTGTTGCGTGGGTGTACTCCGGGATTTCTCCGGTTTCTTCCCGCTTGCCAAAAACATGTAGGTTAGGGATACGGGGCGCTTGCGCACGCAGCGACTGGCAGCTGGTGGCTTGTCACCAGACTGCAAAACAAATCTACCTACGGGTACAAAATAAGTACAAAAAAAAATGTAAAAAAAGGTGTGTCCTCTCACTCAGGTGTGCTGATGAGCTGAGGAGAGATGAATGGGAAGGAGGGGGTGCGCTCTTGCTGCCCATGACAACTTTTTTCTTATAAATATGCCACTTTTTTGTAAATTTGCAACTTTTTTCTTGTAAATTTGTACCTTTTCCTCATAAATCTGTCATTTTTGCATCTTAAATCTGTAATTTTTTCTTGTAAATTTCAAAATTTTACTCATGAATTTACAACTTTTTTTTGAGTAAACTTGACTTTTTGTAAATTTGCAACTGTTACTTTTAAATTTTCCTTGTCATAAATTTATGACTTTTTTTCTTGTAAATTTGCAGCTTTTTTCCTCATAAGTGCATGTTAAATTTGTGACTGACTACAAGAATACTTATGTGTCCCTTCAATATTCATTCTGGAGAAAATGTTCTGTTTATTGTCCCTCCCAACATGGAAATGAAATATCCACCCATGGAGCATGTTGGCACTGCTCCGGACCTCCAGCCCACTGGAAAGAACATATGTGGACCCTTGGCAAAACATTTGAGGACCCCTGAGCCAGAACATAAACCAAGGTTTTTCTTTTGCAGATGTCAGCAGTCACCAGTTTGTCCATGTTGTCCACATCATTTTCTGGCAACTGTTTGTCTTCCTGAAACAGATTCTCTCACCCCTTTGCAGCCAATGTGTCTGAGGTTGAAAAAACATCAACCCTATTAATTTTCTTTCAGTAAAAGCTGAAAAATTGCCATACAGAGGGCTAAAAAAGTTTTCAGATGCAAAAGTTTTTAAAAATCACCTCAATACGTTTCTGTTTCGCTGGTGAGATCAGTATTTGCCAGTAGTGACAATTGTACAATTGTAGTACACAGACTAGTGTTCCAGTTTCAGAAGATGAAAATGTCTAATTTTGGTTTTAATAGGTCAACTGCAAATAAACCAGATCACTCAAAGCTGGGAGATTGAGGTTGCCAAATCTTTCATTACAAATTTAGAAACTCAAAGGTCCAACAGCACGATGGACTTTATCAGAGTAAATATGGTGCAGAGGACATGAACTATAATAAATATGTCTTAGTAGTAAAATAAATACATAACAGAATCAGGGATCTAACCCCATTGGCTTTTCAATGTTTCTGACAGGATGTTGGCCACACAACCAATGTCTTTATCTCCAGTCTTTTCACTGTTTGACATGCACAGCGTGGCCCTCCTCTCTGTAAAGCAGTGTGTGTGTTTCTGTTTTTGACATATCATACATCAAATAATGCAGATAGAAAAAAAACTCACATGTACTCTATTGGATCCATTTGGGATATGTTTACTGGTCCACAACATGTGACACATATTTTGTGTATCTGTTTTTATTAGCCCACTAAGGCTGATCCTGTGTCATCTTCTGTTTGCATGAATGAAAACACGAAATACTAATATATCCCTTTATGTGCTTTTAAAATCTGCTTCCGAGCAAATACATCATATTTGTTTTACACCATGTGAATTGGCTTATTTTCATACTTCAAATGATTCCAGAGGGAATTGTATAGTAGCCTTTGTAATACAGCCACTATGACAAAGTTTTAGAGACATAAAAAAGAAGAAAAAATATTCAAGTTTCAATATTCAAGATTTTTATTTGTCAATACTACTATACATACAGGACATACAGGTGAACTGAAATGGTGTTTCTCTCTCTCTTCAGTGGTGTACACAGTATAAAAAAACCAAAAGGAAGAAGGCTGGAAAAACAACAACAGCAATCTATGTACAGTAATGCTACCCGTAGTGCAAATGGCGACAAAAGATAGACCTAGACATGCCATAGTACAAATAAAGATAAACGATAAAACCCAGCAATCCTATACACAGAAAAGTAGAGCAGTAATACTCGTAGTTGCAAGTTCGATGCGGTAGTGTAGGTGCAGACAGTGACAGATGGGACTGCACATGAACAGTATTGCAAAAAAACAGCAGCAGATATGACATTTGTGCAAATGGTTGTGGTAAAGTGCAGAGACATACAGCAGCAAATGTATTATTGTTGGTGTGCCAGTCTTTCTGTGTCAACGGCTGAGGTAGTTATTGTGTGGGTGAGTGCGTTACGGTCCGGGGGATGAGGGGGTGGACAGAGTTCGGGGTCCTGATGGCCTGATGAACAAAGCTGTTTAGCAGTGTTGTGGTGCAGTCTCGGAGGCTCCGGTACCTTTTCCCCAAGGGCGGGGGGATGAAGAGGGAGTGTGAGGGGTGGGAGGTGTCGCCTGCAATATTGATGGCTCTGCAGGTGAGGCGGGTGAGGTAGATGTCCGAGAGTGGGGGTAGAGAGGCACCGATGATCTTACTGGCTGCCTTCACTGTGCGTTGTAGTGTCTTCCGGCAGGAGGCAGTGCAGCTCCCATACCACACCGTGATGCAGCTGGTGAGGATGCTCTCAATAGTTGCCCCGGTAGAATGAGCACATGATGAGGAGTGGGACTCGTGCTCTCCTCAGTTTGCGGAGGAAATGGAGGCGAGTTTGAGGCTTCTTGGCCAGTGATGTGGTGTTGTTGGACCAGGAAAGGTCCTCAGAGATGTGCACCCCCAGGAACTTGGTGCTGCTCACCTTCTCCACAGCTGCTCCATCAATAATCAGAGAGGGGTGCTGTGTGTGTCCCCTCCTGAAGTCGACCACAATCTCCTTGGTTTTTCCTACATTCAGGAAAAGGTTATTGTCTTTACACCACTGGACCAGTTTGCTCACCACATTTCTGTAGTTGGCCTCCTCGTTGTTGGTGATGAGACCCACCACCATCATGCTGTCCGCAAACTTGATGATGTGGTTGGTGCTGTGGGCTGGTACACAGTCATGGGTCAGCAGGGTGAAGAGCAGCAGGCTGAGCACGCACCCTTGTGGGGCCCCTGTGCTCAGTGTGATGGTCTGGGAGGTGTTGCTGCTCATTACTCAATTTTGTAAATGAATTCAGATTTTGCAAATAAGACAAAATTCAATGTTTCAAGAATAAAGTCATAATATTGAAGGAAAACATCTTTTCAAAAATAAAGCTGAAATACTATTTGGAGAACAAAGTAAAAATCTTTTCAAAAAAGTCAAAATTTCCTGAATAAAGTAAATATCGATAGTATTTTGAGAATAAGGTTAACATTCAGGAAGGGTGAAACTATTATTTTTTTTTAATTTATCAATTTTCAATATAAAAATTGAACTTTAATCCCAAAATTTAAACTTCTTTCTCAAAGTAAATTTTGACTTGAATACTTTTATAAACTTAATCATCAAAATATACTGTATATATTTTCTTATGTGTTCATTATAATCCTTTGTGCTAATACTTCTTAGTACTGCCACAAATACAGTTGCACTGTTGCACAGTTTATCTTAAAATCTTTTATCTTAAAAATGTACAAACCTTCAACTGTGCAAAAAAAAAATCATTAAAAAGAAACTGTTAAATAGAGAACTGTTTAAAGGTGCAGTGTAAAGTACTCAGAGGAATCTTGCAAATTTCAAAATGCAAACAGTTCGTATTTTATTGATTGATTGATTGATTGATTGATGGATTTTATTTGAACATCAAGACAAAAAAAGATTTTAAAACAAAAATCAAAACCATTCATTCATTCATTCATTCATTCATTCATCTTCTTCCGCTTAATCCTTTTCAGGTTGCGGGGGGGGGGTGGGGGCTAGAGCCTATCCCAGCATCTTTGGGTGAGAGGCAGGGTACACCCTGGACAGATCGCCAGTCCATCGCAGGGCCAACACAGAGAAACAGACAACCATTCACTCTCACATTCATACCTAAGGACAATTTAGAATCCCCAGTTTGATGCCAATTAACCTAACTTGCATGTTTTTTGGCATGTGGGAGAAAACCGGAGAAATCCCGGAGTAAACCCACGCAGACATGGGGAGAACATGCAAACTCCACACAGATCACTGTTGGTTGGGGGCTAAAATTAAAAAAAAAAATGACTTGTTCAAAAGGAGTGGGAAGAAGCCAGTGCTTATATAGTCCCACCCCTTCTCCATACCCAGTAAATTATAATATTATTCTAGTCACTATTCATCCCACAATTACATTCATTATATAATACCATAATATATAATACACCTTATAATTAAATTATGCAATAGAAATGATACAAGGATAGTTTATATTGACAATAATACCAACATCTAATAATAATTGTAATAATAACAAATAAATACTTCTGGTATGTTTAATATAATTATAGACAATATTATCATCATCATAATCACCATATATACCACCATATACCCCCACATGGCTTACAATACCTAGGCACAATAAGTAACCATATAACCATATTACCGGAGTGGTGGCTCAGTTGGTAGAGCATCCGCCCCACACCCGGGAGGCAGGGGTTCAAATCCCGGCCGGGTCATGCCGAAGACCATATAAAAGTAGAACTTCCTGCCGTCCAGCTTGGTGCTCAGCAATAAATGGAATGGAGGAGGGAAATCTGTGGCGGCGCCTTGCATGGCAGCGGCCCTCTGATTCTGCACTTGGGGTGTGTGTGATTGACACTGTAGATAGGTAAAGCACAATCTCGTTCTGCTGTACATGTGCTACACGATCATCAGTAGCACGGGGGCCCCCCAGGGAACGGTGCTGGCTCCCTTCCTGTTCACTCTTTATACTGCGGACTTCTCACACAACACAACACATTGCCATCTACAGAAGTTCTCTGATGACTCTGCGATCGTTGGTCTCATCTCCAGCGGAGATGAAGCTGAGTACAGAGGGCTTATCCAGGACTTTGTGGACTGGTGCCATCGGAACTGCCTCCAGATCAACGCGAGGAAAACTAAGGAGCTGGTGGTGGACTGCCGCAGGCATGGGCAGCCCCTCACAGCACCAGTAAATATACAGGGAACAGACATCGAGATGGTGACATCCTACAAGTACCTGGGTATTCATCTGAACAATAAACTAGACTGGTCACACAATACTGACGCACTCTACAAGAAGGGACAGCACAGGCTGTTCCTGCTGAGGAGACTCAGGTCTTTTGGTGTACAAGGGGCGCTGCTGAAGTCATTCTATGACACGGTGGTGGCATCAGCCATCACTTTTGGAGTGGTCTGCTGGGGCAGTGGCATTACTGCAGCCGATAGGAAGAGACTGAACAAACTGATTAAGAAAGCTAGCTCTGTCCTGGGGCAACGCCTTGATCCGATGGAGGAGATAGGAGAGAGAAGGATGGTGGCTAAACTGTCATCTCTGCTGGAGTCCGAGTTCCACCCTATGCAGGACATACTGGATGCACTGAGGAGCTCATTTAGCAGCAGACTATATCATCCCAGGTGCACAACCGAGAGGTTTCGTAGGTCCTTCCTACCAACGGCTGTCAGACTGTACAACCTAAGCAGGGCTGCTCGCAGAGATAGCAAAAAGACGTAACAAACTAATAGTTTTTTTTGAATGCAAAAGATGCAATAGACTTACACAATGGTCCTCTCCGGCATACAACTAGGAACATACCGGTCGCTATGGAGGGTGAGAATATGTATGGGCACATAATCATACCATGTAGGATAACTAAATAGACGGTTATGCTGTTTCATCCCACCTAGCAACAATGCTCTGCACTGTGTGTGTTTATATATTTACATATTTATTCCATCTAGCTACAATGCTCTGCACTGGGTGTGTTTATATTTATATATCTATATATTTATTCCATCTAGCTACAATGCTCCGCACTGTGTTTTTATATATCTACATATTATTCCATCTAGCTACATTGCTCCGCACTGTGTGTGTTTATATACTTGCATATTTATTCCACCTAGCTGCAATGCTCCGTACTGTGGGTGTTTATATATTTACATATTTATTCCATCTAGCTACAATGCTCTGCACTGTGTGTCTGTGTGTGTGTGTGTGTGTATATATATATATATTTTATAGTAATATGTACATATGTATATTAGCTGCTCTTGCTTGCTTGTTTTTTTTCTTGCCTTTTGATTGTTGCTCTGAGTGTTGCTATCCCTGTGCTGTTGCAATCCTGGAATTTCCCCGTTGTGGGACTAATAAAGGCTTATCTTATCTTATGATTGGTTGTACGGTTGAATGACAATAAGGGTGATTTAATTTTATAATAATAATAACCATAATAATAGGTAGCCATATAGTAGTTACAATAATAATAATAATACCACCTGGCCTATATATTGCTGAATATTCAGCAATAGCAACCTTTCTTCATTAAAGACACATTGCAGTATTACTGTCCTTTATTTTTATATTGCTCAAAAATCATTTCTTTATATGTTGATTTAAATATATAGATGTTTGGACATTGCCTGTGTTTCTCCCCAACCCATTCCACAGTTTTATCCCACACACAGAAACACAAGAACCTTTCCTAGTAGATCTTACTAGGTGCATTTTAAATTTTGTGTTCCCCTGTAAATTATATTTCCGTTCTCTCTCACTGAAAAGATTCTGTATATTGTGTGGCAAAAAGTTTTTACTGACTTTAAACATTAACTGTGCTGTATAATAATCAACCAGATCCTGTAATTTCAATAACTTTGAATGTAAAAATAATAAATTAGTATGTTCAAGATACCCGACTTTGTGTATAACACGGACTGCCCTTTTTTGTAATATTAGCAATGAATTAAGTGTACTTTTATAATTGTTACCCCAGACCTCTATACAATAGGTCAAGTATGGAAGAACTAATGAGCAATACAAGATATGAAGTGATTTGTAATCTCGGACCTGCTTAATTTTATTTATAATTGCAATATTTTTTGCAACTTTGTTTTGAATGTATCTGACGTGTGGTTTCCAACTAATTTTATCATCTAGTGTTATACCCAAAAACTTGATCTCCTTAACTTTTTCAATAATTACATTATCTATATGAATATGTATATCTTCTTTATTTTTACAGTTACCAAATATCATTACCTTAGTTTTATCTATATTTAGTGATAATTTATTACAATCCATCCATTTTTAAGCTTATTTAATTCATTATTTAGAGTATGGATTAGTTGATTATAATTATTTCTGATAAGTTGATTATATATTATTTTTATCAGCCATCATCCTCTTCCACACTAGGAGAACCTGCAGAAGCCAATTAATGGAAGTTAGAAATAAAACTTGGAATTATGGCGGTACAAGATGGCTGCGTACATGGGGAAGGACCATCTTTCTGTCTATTTAAAAACTTATTTCAAGATACAGAAAATGCAGCAACTTTTAATTATATGTGATTTTTAAAAATTCTTTTAATGTCGGTTTTTTCCACTACTAGTGGGTTAGATGAGTTGTTGTTATAGCAGACATCGACGTATCTGCCATATTCTTACAGTTGAGGCTTGAGTTTTTACGCCGGACGGCCTTCGTGACGCAACCCTGCCCATTTTATCCAGGCTTGGGACCGGCGCGGGGAGTACACTGGCTTGTGCACCCCCTGTGGCTGAGTAACCAACCCTTTCCCTCCTCTGTTCCTTTATTGCTGAGCACCAAGCTGGATGGCAGGAAGTTCCACTTTTGCATGGTCTTTGGCAAGAACCCAGCCGGGATCTGAACCCTGGCCTCCCAGTTGTGGGGCATCTGCTCTACCTCTAGGCCACCACTCCGGATTATACAATAATAAAAACAAAGTTAAGATTTTTTTTGCTTTAGCAAATTTTAGAATTCAAATTACCCCCAAATTTCACACATTATACCTTTAAATGTGATTCGTCTTTTTGCAAATAGTATCTAATTTCTTTTTTAAATAAACAGAATAATTTCTAGTCCAACTGTATGTTCTACTAATCCAAAAGGGGAGCCTACAGAATGAAGAAAATAATTGGTTTTAACTGCAGGAGAACTTCATTACCCATGAAGCGCTGCTGCAGTATAAATAGTAACAAAAGGGGCGTTCCCTCCCGCGGTGACATGTGGAGGAGGTAAGAAGGGATTTGTGGCGAGGACGCGTTCCGCCGTCACACTTAACACCGCGGGTTACCGGCACTTTTCCTGCCATGGACTTAACCGAGGACAGCGTCGTGGACGGTGTCCGCTGCTGACCCACTTCTCCCGGCCGTCCCCCCGTCTTTGGACGCCTTCTTCCATCTCTGCAGGTGAACTTGCAGCGTCTGTGTTCCTCTTTAGTTGGCAGTGCAGGGCTTCGGTCTTATTTGTTTTTTTTTTGTCTCGCATGCCAGCATCCCTGTCAGAGAAGTAGCCCACGCGCTCGTTTGTGTCTGTTGCCGCGGCTCGTGCGCCTTGATAATTAATCTAGCCGGAATGCGCGTGCACGAGCAGGCAACTCACTTCGGAGGACGTTAAAAATCGCTTTTCCACGGCTTGACGATGGGCTCCGCTGGGAAAAAAAAAAAAAGTTTACATTTGTGAAGAATGGAGCGATATGGAGTGAGAATTTCGCCCTGAACTCAGAATGGAGCAGTATGTGTCCTTAATGTCAGTAATATGTCAGTAATGGGGTCCATTCTCAAGGATAAACGTGAAACTGTTCGCTTGTGTCCGTAGCTCTGCTAGCTTACATTACAACATACTTACTTACAACATAGCACACATTAGAACCAACGGCACAGAGCGCACAAAACTTTATTTTCAGATACTTTAGATAAATGCGTCTATCCTAAATCAAGTGTGCATTAGGCATAACGACACAATGAAATTTATAGTTTTTTAATGGAAATGATGTAAAGTTGATTTACAGTAGATGGTTAAGTGAAACGCGACACAAACTAGAGGCGAAGCTACTGCTATAAAACTCTCATTTAAATGGGGATCATAACTGCTAAAACAGTGTGTCTGTAATGTTTACAGCGCGGTTATATCACCCCTTCTGTACAGCAATGCTGCATTATTAGTATATTAAGTTAAAAATACTATTGAGCAAAAATTTACTTAAAATTTCAGTCACCCAGAGTGAGTTGGTCCAGTTGTATATTAGGGCAGCATCTAATTATGATTTTTGTTTCAGAGTATATTGCGAATTTTTTTTGATTAGTGCATTAATCGTTTGGTCTAAAAAAAACCCGTCAGAAATGTCGAGAACCCGGAGCTCAATATGACTTTATCAAATGACTCAGTTTGCCAAAAGTACAAAACCAAAGTTTGTTTTTTAACCTGCAATGCAAAAACCAGAAAAGTGGGATTTTTTTTATGTTTCAGAACCTGAAACATTTTTTTTTTTACTAGAAAAAGGGCATAGATGAAGAGTAGATTATCTAATTAGATGTTAATTTATTTTTCCACTGATGAACAACTTAGTGAATGAACTCATTGTTGCAGCACTAGTTTATGTAATAAATTCCTTTTCCTCTGTGTTGCAGGTGCGTTCAGCCCTAAGAAACCATGTCGGACAAAATGTCCAGCTTCCTTCATATTGGGGACATTTGTTCCCTGTATGCAGAGGGCTCCACCAGTGGATTTATCAGCACTTTAGGGTGAGTCTGTTTTTATTTTTGGAAGATTTTTTTTTTGACCGTTTGACCACCTTTTACTGTGTATGGCAGACCTCCCGGTGCGAATGTGTATGATGGATGGGACCATAGATGAAATGATCCCAATGACGACACTGTTAACACAGTGCACAGCACAAAAACAAACAGGCACCCCATGTAATGATTTACAGAGTTGCTGTTTTGAGCCTTGAGGTGGTTGTGTGTCAGAGATATTGTGATTGGCGTGGGAATGTTGTGTTGTCCTACTCTGGACAGCATGATGGGAACTGGAGGCTTTTTAGTTTTTGGTTTGCATGTGGAAGTGAACTCTAGTAAAGAAAGATCACATTAAGTTTAGCTTCATGTCTCAGGTGTTTTATTGATTATGAACTAATGCAGTGTACTTTGTTCATAGAGCCCTTTCCAACAACCCGTAAGTGACCAAAGTGCTTTACAGAAAATTGAACAGAACTTGAAACACACACAACATAAAAACAGTTACATAAACAAAGGGATACAAAGAAGCCAACTTTATTGTCATTCAATCCATGCAGCGGAACAAAATTGTTTCTCCTGTCTACAGTGTTAATCTCATCAAGAATCAGACGGGCTGCTGCCATGCAAGGCGCCGCCTCAAAGAACTTTTCCTTCCCCCATTTTATTATGCTGAGCACCAAGCTAGAAGGCGGGAAGTACCATTTTTACATGGTCTTTGGTATGACCCGGCTGGGGCTTGGACCCACGACCTCCCGGCTGTGGGGCGGATGCTCTACCACTAGACTGCCACATAAATGCGTAAAAATAAAAGCGAATAAAAAAAAGAATAAGTGTCACCACTATTGGATATTAAAAGTCATCCTGAATAAATGTGTTCAAAGTTTTGATTTAAAAAGGGCATAAAGTAAGTCAATAAAGTGTGTCCTGGACACAGGTGGTGACAAGGCTGTTTGACCTCACATGCTGCACTAAGGAAGCTAGCGGAACACTGAATTTGGGGCAGTTTTAAATGACACATTAAAAGACAGACTAGTATATGGCCTCAGGGATGAAGCAGTGCAGAGGAAGCTATTGACTGCGAGTGATCTGACATTGGAGAAGGTTGATAACATCAGTGTACCTATGGAAATGGGATCAAGGGAGGCTTAACAGTTACATGCAACTAGCAAGATGAGCACGGAGAGACTAAAGTTGACGGGGCCCATGTTACCGTTGTGGCAGAATGGGACATCTGGCCTCAGCATGCAGGTCTAAGGATATGGAGTGTCACAATTGTGGAAAAAGGGGCCACACAGAGCGTGTCTGTCAAAGCAAAAAGAATGCCAGAAAAATGTCAAAGTATGAAAGCAGTACAGAGAAAATGTCAGACAAGACATCAGGAAAGAAAGGAAGAAAAGACAGGTTCACACAGTGAGGCAGCAAGAGGAACTGTACAGTGGCTGTGTCTCGGTTCAGGTGTTGCAGCCTCGTAGACCGCGGCCCTGGAGGCCAGAGCACTCAAAGGTCGGGTAGGCTGCATCTGAAGGCTGATTAATGACTGTTAAATGAGACGGTCTAGTCTTGGGAGGACGTATGTTTGCGTGACCACGCACTACCCTGTTGCCTAGCAACCATAACTGTGACAGTTGAGGATTTTTTTATTTTTTTTTTGCTGACATTTTTGACAGCAGTAGAACTTGATTTTTTTAAAAATCTTTTTTAATTATTGCATTTTCTTTACCTTTTACTTGAGAATCTTCACCAGACAAGCCACGGTTACATGTGCAAAATTTCTTCAATCTGATTACAATTCAGATCAGAACTTTACTGTGTACATGGCTCCTGAAAAACCTGATCCGATTAGGACGTGCGTTTCCATGTCACACGTTTGAACGGACTAAATCATTTTTATTTTAATTATACGACATTCCGGAAATACCCCCTCATGGATCGTCACCTTATCGTGGTGGGGGGGTTTGCGTGCCCCAGTGATCCCAGGAGCTATGTTGTCCGGGGCAATTTGCCTCTGATAGGGTCTCCCAAGACAAACTGGTCCTGGGTGAAGGGCCAGACGAAGAACGATCCAACAGACTCTCATGATAAATTGTATATCAAGGATTCAGTGTACCCCGCCCGGTATGGGGTTACCGGGGCCCCACCCTGGAGCCAGGCCTGGGGGAGGGGCTCGAAGGCTAGCGTCTGGTGGCCGGGTTTCCACCCATGGGACCCGGCCGGGCTCAGCCCGAAGGAGTTACATGGGTCCGCCCTCCAGTAGGTTCACCACCTGCAGGAGGGATCATGGAAGTCCGGTGCTATGTGGATTAGGTGGCAGTCAAAGGCGGAGACCTTGGCGGACTGATCCCAAGCTTTCTAAACTGGCTTTTGGTACGTGGAATGTCACCTCTCTGGTGGGGAAGGAGCCTGAGCTGGTGTACGAGATTGAGCGATACCGGCTAGATATAGTTGGCCTCACCTCAACACACAGCTCCGGTTCCGGAACCAGTCTCCTGAAGAGGGGCTGGAGCTTGGCCTTTTCTGGAGTTGCCCCGGGCGAGAGGCGACGAGCAGGGGTAGGTATTCTTGTATCGCCCCACCTTGCTGCCTCTATATTGGAGTTTTCCCCGGTGGACGAAAGGGTTGCTTCCCTGCGCCTTCGGGTTGGGAAACGGGTCCTGACCATCATTTGTGCCTATGCACCAAATGATGTTTCAGAGTACCCACCCTTTTTGGAGTCTGTGACTGGGGTGCTGGAGGGTGCTCCTCCTGGAGACTCCATTGTCCTACTGGGGGACTTCAATGCGCACGTGGGCAACGACAGTGAAACCTGGAGGGGGGTGATTGGGAGGAACGGCCTGCCCGATCTGAACCCGAGTGGTGTTCAGTTATTGGACTTCTGTGCTAACCACAGTCTGTCTATAACGAACACCATGTTCAAGCATAAGGGTGTCCATATGTGCACCTGGCACCAGGACACCCTAGGCCGCAGGTCGATGATCGATTTTGTTATCGTATCATCAGACCTGCGACCGTATGTCTTGGACACCCGAGTAAAGAGAGGTGCAGAGCTGTCAACTGATCACCACCTGGTGGTGAGTTGGATCCGATGGCAGGGGAGGAAGCCATTCAGACCTGGTAGACCCAAACGTATAGTGAGGGTGTGCTGGGAGCGTCTGGCTGAGGCCCCTGTCCGGGAGGTCTTCAACTCCCACCTCCGGAAGAACTTCAACCACATTCCGAGGGAGTGTGGAGACATGGAGTCTGAATGGGCCATGTTCTCCACCTCTGTTGTTGAAGCGGCAGCCCAGAGCTGCGGCCGCAAGGTGGTCGGTGCATCTCGTGGTGGCAACCCCCGAACCAAGTGGTGGACACCAGTGGTGAGGGGGGCCATTAAGCTGAAGAAGGAGTCCTATCAAGCTTGGTTGGCTTGTGGGACTCCCGAAGCAGCTGAGGTGTACCGGCAGGCCAAGCGGAGTGCAGCTCGGGTGGTTGCTGAAGCAAAAACCCGGGTATGGGAGGAGTTCGGTGAGGCCATGGAACAAGACTTTCGGTCGGCTTCAAAGAGATTCTGGCAAACTGTTCGGCGGCTCAGGAGGGGAAAGCAGCTCCCCGTCCACACTGTGTATGGTGCGGATGGGACA
The DNA here is from genome assembly GCA_020510985.1 of Pholidichthys leucotaenia. NCBI lineage: Eukaryota > Metazoa > Chordata > Actinopteri > Cichliformes > Pholidichthyidae > Pholidichthys > Pholidichthys leucotaenia. Next base: position 201,372,281 of record CM035837.1, on the reverse strand, counting down.
CTGTTGACTTCAACTGGGGATATCGTCGGGCGGTGGAAGGAATACTTCGAGGATCTCCTCAATCCCACTGATACGCCTTCCACAGAGGAAGCAGGGTTTGGGGACGAGGGGGATGACTCGCCTATCACAGGGGCTGAGGTCGCCAAGGTGGTTAAAAATCTCCTTGGTGGCCGGGCCCCGGGGGTGGACGAGATTCGCCCCGAGTACCTCAAGGCCCTGGATGTTGTTGGGTTGTCATGGTTGACACGCCTCTGCAACATTGCGTGGAGGTCGGGGGCAGTGCCTTTGGCATGGCAAACCGGGGTGGTGGTTCCTCTCTTCAAAAAAGGGGACCGGAGGGTGTGCTCCAACTTTAGAGGGATCACACTCCTCAGCCTCCCTGGGAAGGTCTATGCCAAGGTATTGGAGAGGAGAGTCCGGCCGTTGGTCGAACCTCGGATTCAGGAGGAGCAATGTGGTTTTCGTCCTGGCCGTGGCACATCGGACCAGCTCTTTACCCTCTCGAGAATTCTTGAGGGTTCGTGGGAGTTTGCCCAACCAGTTTACATGTGTTTTGTGGACTTGGAGAAGGCATTTGACCGCGTCCCTCGTGGATTTTTGTGGGGGGTGCTTCGGGAGTATGGGGTATCGGGCTTGTTGTTACGAGCTATTCGGTCTCTGTACGACCGTTGTGAGAGTTTAGTTCGCATTGCCAACACTCGGTCGGAGTCATTCCCAGTGAGAGTTGGACTCCGCCAGGGCTGCCCTTTGTCACCGGTCCTGTTCATAATTTTTATGGACAGGATTTCTAGGCGCAGCCAGGGAATGGAGGGTGTCATGCTTGGTGACCACAGGATCTCATCTCTGTTGTTTGCAGATGATGTTGTCCTGTTGGCTTCATCCAGCAATGACCTACAGCTCTTGCTGGGACGGTTTGCCGCTGAGTGTGAAGCGGCTGGGATGAGAATCAGCACCTCCAAGTCCGAGTCCATGGTCCTCAGCCGGAAAAAGGTGGATTGTCCTCTCCGGGTTGGGGACAGGCTCCTGCCCCAAGTGGAGGAGTTTAAGTATCTTGGGGTCTTGTTCACGAGTGAGGGGAAAATGGAGCGAGAGATCGACAGACGGATTGGAGCAGCATCTGCAGTGATGCGGACGTTGTACCGGTCTGTTGTGGTGAAGAGGGAGCTTAGTTCTAAGGCAAAGCTGTCGATTTACCAGTCAATCTACGTTCCTACTCTCACCTATGGTCACGAGCTTTGGGTAATGACCGAAAGAACGAGATCGCGGATACAAGCGGCTGAAATGAGCTTTCTCCGTAGGATTGCTGGACTCACCCTCAGAGATAGGGTGAGGAGCTCAGTCATCCGGGAGAGGCTCAGAGTAGAACCGCTGCTCCTCCACATTGAAAGGAGTCAGTTGAGGTGGTATGGGCATCTGATTAGGATGCCTCCTGGACGCCTCCCACTTGAGGTGTTTCAGGCACGTCCCACTGGGAGGAGACCCCGGGGCAGACCCAGGACTCGGTGGAGAGACTATGTCTCCCAGCTAGTCTGGGAACGCCTTGGTATCCCCTCTGAAGAGCTGGAGCAGGTGGCTGGGGAGAGGGAAGTCTGGGCTTCTCTGCTTGAACTGCTGCCTCCGCGACCCGGACCTCCGGAAAAGCGGTAGAAGATGGATGGATGGATGGATTCCGGAAATAGTAGAAGAAGAGGCAACTTCTGTTGTAAACAAACCCTGCTTCGTGTCTTTCTCTTTTTGAAATGGACCTGTATTGTGTTATTCAGACGGTACTTTTGCTTCTGCTGATCTCCGAAATGAAGCTGCAAGTCCAGCAGTACATACTTCTGCATATGGCGAACAGAGGGAGACAGTAGGATGATACAGATCAGTTTTGTTTTACTCCCGTCATGTCTTCTGCTAGCTGCTGTAAAGGCAGAAATATGTTGTGTCGACGTGTGGCTGACGTACAGACATGCGCAGGAAACATATTTTCTACCCAGTGTTTCCTCTGCTAACATTTCTGGGTGGCGGCCCACCTCGCCAGAAAAATTACTGCTACGCTAATGAGGAGATATGGATTTAAGAAAAATATATGAAGCAATGACTTTTCACAAGTGCACACACGAACAACGTGCGTGGCCGTCATCCGCGCGGAGTTTAGAAGCGCCCTGCCCATGCAAGCTTTCCAGTCAGGCAGAGTGTCTCACTAGTGTGACTGTCTGACAGAAACATGAGTTTATTAAAGTACTTTTAACGCGGGAAAAAAATCAGAAGAGGTATGTTAGCACTGGAGCCATTTATCATGGTTTTAACCCACTGGAAACGGGAGCAATAATGGAAGAGTCGCTTAGCTAAGATGTGGTTAGAATTCATATGTAGCTGGTTTCATATGAAGGGAAAGGCAAAGGGGACTGATGAATTGCTGTGTATGTATTTCATCAGCCACTACAATATTAAGTTATATTCCTTATTATGTACCTGGCAAGTTAAGATGACCGAAATTCACAAAGTCAATGACTTTAATCCGTCAGCAGCCTTCAGACAAACTAAACGTGCCAACATTTGGATTTCAAAATAAGGGGATTTTTTTCCTGCTCTCTGGTTGGTGAGGAGATTTCTAAAAAACTATAAATACTGTAATATAGTAATATGCAGTTATAACAACTCTGTTGTTATAACTGGCCTATAAGAGGCCTCGCCGTCACAGGTCCGTGGCTCTGAGAGAGATCCGTCGCTACCAGAAATCCACGGAGCTGCTCATCCGTAAGCTGCCCGTCCAGCGCCTGGTGAGGGAGATCGCTCAGGACTTCAAGACCGTCCTGCGTTTCCTGAGTTTCGCCGTCATGGCTCTGCAGGAGACCAGCGAGACCCACCTGGTGGTCTCTTCTTCGCTAAGGGGGTCACCATCATGCCCAAAGACTTCCAGCTGGCCCGCTGCATCCGCGGAGAGAGAGCTTAGACTTTCTGCTGCACATCCACCAGCCATAATGCTCTGCACTGTGTGTCTATATATATACATTTATAGTAATATGGACATATGTTTACTAGATGTTGTTTTTTCTTGCCTTCTGATTGTTGCTCTGAGTGTTGCTATCCCTATGCTGTTGCAATCCTGGAATTTCCCCATTGTGGGACTAATAAAGGCTTATCTTGTTATAACTCTGCTTCTTTCCTTGTTTGAATGTATACACCTTCTGAAGTGTCTTTGAAGGCCACCTCAAGCATGGCTGCCAGATATAGCGAGAAGAGTGTAGGTGCCAGCACACACCCTTGTTTCACCCCATTGCTTACTGAAAAGTCTTGAGATACTGAACCACTCATTGCCACATTTGCTTGCATACCTGTATGGAGTGCCTCGATCAGGCTGACAAACTTCTCTGTACAGCCATATTTCTTGAGTACCTGCCAAAGTCCTTGTTGCAAAACAGTATCAAAGGCTTTACTGAAGTCTATGAAGACTACATAAAGCGGAATGTTCTGTTCGATACACTTTTCTTGAACCTCTTTCAAGCAGAAAATCATGTCCATTGTGCTTCTTCCACTTCTAAAGCCGCACTGGGTTTCCGGTAGTACATTCTGCAAGATATGGGCTGCACGGTGGCGCAGTGGTTTAGCACTGTGGCAGCACAGTTTTACCCTTGGCCGGGGGATCGCGGGGATCATGAGATCGTGGGTTCGATTCCAGCCCCCGACCAACAGTGAGCTGTGTGGAGTTTGCATGTTCTCCCCGTGTTGCGTGGGTTTACTCCGGGATTTCTCCGGTTTCCTCCCGCATACCAAAAACATGTAGGTTCAATTCAATTCAGCTTTATTTATATAGCGCCATTTCACAACAGTCATCTCATAGCACTATCAACTGTAGGGAGGACCCCCACAGTTGCAGAAAGACCCCAGCAATCAGGCGATCCCCTGTGAGCAAGCACTTGGCGACGGTGGAGAGGAAAAACTCCCTTTTAACAGGAAGAAACCTCCAGCAGAACCAGGCTCAGGGAGGGGCAGTCATCTGCTGCGACTGGCTGGGGGGTGAGGGGATAGAGAAGAAGAAAAGAACAGACATGTAGAGAGCAAACAGCACGATGGGGACTCAATCTATGGGAGAGAACAAACAAATGTTAATGACCAGCAAAAAAAAAAATATTTCATAGAGAGTGAGGAAAGGAGTGAGGCCCAGTGCATTACTGGAGGTCCCCCGGCTGACTAAACCTATTAGCAGCATAACTAAGGGAGGGTTCAGAAAACACATGATCCCTCCCTAATTGTAGGCTATATCAAAAAGGTAGGTTTTAGCCCTATTCTTAAAAACAGAGATCGAGTCTGACTCCCGAATCCAGATTGGCAGCTGATTCCACAGGAGAGGAGCTTGATAACTGAAGGCTCTGCCTCCCATTGTACTTTTGGAGATTCTAGGTATTACAAGTAAACCTGCATTTTGGGAGCGTAGTGCTCTGTTAGGATGATACGGTAGTATCAGATCTTTTAAATAAAAAGGAGCCTGATTGTTTAGAGCTTTGTAAGTAAGAAGAAGGATTTTAAACTTAATTCTAAACTCTATGGGAAGCCAATGAAGGGAGGCCAGAACCGGAGAGATATGATCTCTCTTTCTAGTACCTGTTAAAACTCTTGCTGCAGCATTTTGGATCAGCTGAAGACTTTTTAAAGATGTTTTAGGACAACCTGATAATAAAGAATTACAATAATCTAATCTCGAGCTAACAAAAGCGTGGATCAGCTTCTCAGCATCACTCTGAGACAAGATGCTCCTAATCTTGGCAATATTATGCAAATGATAGAAGGCAGTCTTAGAAACAAATTTAATATGTGAATTGAAGGACAAATCCTGATCAAAAATAACTCCAAGGTTCCTCACAGAGCTATTAAGAGAAAGAGTAACTGCATCCAAACTGAAAGTTTGATTTGGAAAGGAATTTCTAAGGTTTTTTGGACCAACAAGAATGACTTCAGTCTTATCTGAATTTAATAGCAGGAAATTACAAGTCATCCAAACTTTGATTTCCTTAAGACAGGCTTCTAACTTGGCTAATTGATTAGTATCATCTGGCTTCATTGACAGGTATAATTGTGTGTCATCTGCATAACAGTGAAAATGTATACAGTGCTTTCTAATAATGTTGCCTAATGGAAGCATATATAAACTAAAAAGAGTAGGGCCAAGCACAGATCCCTGTGGAACTCCATGACTAAGCTTTGAGCTGAGAGAAAACTCATCATTTACATGAACAAACTGGAACCTATCAGATAAATAAGATCTAAACCACTGCAACGAAGTTCCATTAAGTCCAACATAGTGTTCTAATCTATCAAGTAGAATATTATGATCAATAGTATCAAAAGCTGCACTAAGATCTAAAAGGACAAGTACAGAAACTAGTCCATTATCAGATGCAATGAGGAGGTCGTTAGTGACCTTCACTAAGGCTGTTTCAGTGCTATGATGGATTCTAAACCCAGATTGAAACTCTTCAAGTAAACCATTTCCCTGCAGGTGGTCAAATAATTGCATAGCAACAACTCTTTCTAAGATTTTTGAAATGAAAGGGAGATTAGAGCTTGGTCTATAGTTAGCTAAAGCTCCTGGATCTAGCGTTGGCTTTTTGAGTAAGGGTTTAATTACAGCCGTTTTAAAAGCCTGCGGTACATGGCCTAAAGTTAATGAAGAATTGATTATATGAAGAATAAAGCTACCAATAAGTGGGAAGACTTCTTTAAATAACCTGGTAGGAATAGGGTCTAAAAGACAAGTTGAAGGTTTGGATGAGGAAACTATTTTGTCTAACTCACAAAGGTCGATTGGAGTAAACTCATCAAGACAGACATCAATAGAAGGAGTTGTAGTAGTTACAGTATTTAAGTTAACTGTGGGAAGAATCTGATTGATTTTATCTCTGATGGATGAAATTTTATTATTGAAAAAGTTCATAAAGTCCTGACTAGTAAGCTCTAAGGGAATGCTAGGATTGACAGAGTCCTGACTCTTTGTCAACCTGGCTACAGTACTGAAAAGAAACCTGGGATTATTCTTGTTCTCTTCTATTAATGCAGAGTAATAACTCGTTCTAGCTTTTCTAAGAGATTTTTTATAAATTAAAAGATGATTTCTCCAAGCTAAATAGATTTCATCTAAATTAGTAGAGCGCCATTTTCTTTCTAATTGACGAGTCTTCTGTTTTAAGCTACGAGTTTCTGTGTTGAACCAAGGAGTTAAAAATCTCTGATTAGACTTTTTCTTTTTTAAGGGGGCCACCAAGTCTAGAGCCTGATGTAGAGAAGCTGAAACACTATCCACCATGTTATCAATTACAGAAGGAGCAAGCTGTCTATAGCTTATTTCCGTTGTGTTGACACATGGCATAGAGGAAACAATCTGCATAAATTTGGAAACAGCATCATCTGAGAGGCATCTACTGTGATAATATTTTTCTTTAGGAGCCAAATAGTCAGAAATAGTAAAATCAAAGGTTAACAGACAATGGTCTGACAGTACAGGGTTATGAGGAGACACTACCAGATTTTCTATTTCTATGCCATATGTCAGAACAAGGTCCAATGTATGGTGGAGGTAATGAGTAGAATTTCCTACTTTCTGAGAAAACCCAATCGAGTCTAATATTGAATTAAAAGCCACATTAAGGCAGTCACTATCTACATCCACATGTATATTAAAGTCCCCTACTATAATTATTCTATCAGATTTCAGCACTAAATCAGCTAAGAAATCAGGAAATTCGGATAAAAATTCTGAATAGGTTGATGGGGGACGATAAACTATGGCAAATAAAATTGGGTTTAACCTGGAATTGCTAAAGTGCCCAATACTGAGGACCAGGCCCTCAAAGGAATTATAACATGTTTTTTGCTTTACATTAACTAGTAATTTGGAATGGTAAATTGCTGCTACTCCTCCTCCACGACCAGAACTTCTGGGATTTTGACAGTTTAAATAACCAGAGGGAGTTGATTCATTTAAACCAACATAATCCTCTTGTCCTAACCAAGTCTCTGTAAGGGAAATTAAATCAATCTGATGATCAATTAACAGATCATGGACTAACAGAGACTTGGGAGTTAGAGACCTAATATTTAATAAACCACATTTAATTTTTAAATTATGAGGAGGAACAGAGGCCAAATCTTTCAATTTAGAGGCTTTATGTTTAATTTGAGTTTTACCAATATTTAGGTTTAGGGCGCTCGCGCACGCAGCGACCAGCAGCCGGTGGCTTGTCACCAGACTGCAAACCAAGTCTACCTACGGGTACAAATAAGTTACAAAAAATAAATAAATAAATTAAAAAAAATATGTTCATTGAGTCTGTTCGGTAGTACACGTGAGAGAATCTTACCAACAGTGGCTAGCAGTGATATACCTCGGTAATTTCCACAGTCTTTCCTGTCACCTTTCTTGAACAAAGGCACAATACTTGCATCCTTCCAGTCTTGAGGTACTTTCTGGGCATCCCATATCTCTTGGATGAGCTTGTGCAGGCAGTTGGTCAGCTGAACACCACCAAATTTCCACACTTCTGCTGGAGTTCCATCCCTTCCTGGAGCTTTACCATCCTGTGTTGTCCTGATAGCTGCCATTAGTTCATCAAAATTTGGTGGTTCATCCAGACTTGATACAGCTGGTCGCTGCACTAGAGCTTCTTTAGCCTCTTCAGTGAGATCTCCAGGGTTGTTTAGTAGTTGGTCAAAGTGGTCTGCAAATCTGTCCAGGATCTTGTCTTTCTCCTGCAAAACCGTTTCACCATCCATAGCCTTTAGTTTTATCAGTCCTTTTGGTTTAGGGCCGTAAATTTCTCTCAAACCTGTGAAGAATGTTTTCATGTCCTTCCTGTCTGCTGCAGCTTGAAGTTCCTCCGCTTTTTGATCCCACCAGTTGGACTTCATCTCTGTGGTGTACTTCTGTACCTCACTCTGAGCCTTTGAGTATTTCTTCTTCTTCGACCTTGTGTTACACTGTAGGTTTTCCTGCCTAGCTGTATTCCTCGCTTCTAGTAGTTTCTTCAGGTGTTCATCATGCTCATCAAACCAATCTTGATGTTTCCTCTCAGGGTGGCGTAATACATCACTCGCAGTCTGATACACTGTATCCTTCAGTGTTGCCCATTTCTCTTCTGTGTCATTCTTTGAGTTGTTGCTGTCCCAGTCTTTCAAGTTTTCATCCGTTTCCTGTGTAAGTTCTTCGTGCTTCTTTTGGCCTTTCAGTGCACTAGTGTTTAGCTTCCATGGTGGCTTTGCACCCGTCCTGCAGTGCTGTTATCGTCTGCAAATCCTTAATCTAGATCTCAGCATAACATGATCAGTACCACAGTCCGTGCCTCTCATTGCTGTGGTGTCCAATACATTCCTTATGTCTCTCTGCCTTACTATGATGTAGTCTAATAAGTGCCAGTGCTTGGATCTTGGGTGCATCCATGTCTTCTTGTGTGTGTCCTTGTGCTTAAATAGAGTGTTGGTTATCACAAGGTTGTACTCTGAACATAGTGCAAGTAGAAGTTCTCCATTAGCATTGCACTTGACTACTCCATGACTGCCTAGCACTCCTTTCCATTTCACAGTGTCCGAACCAACTCTGGCATTAAAATCTCCAACAAGTATCAGCCTGTCATCAGTCGGCACACGCCTGATAGTCTCACGTAAATCACTGTAGAACTCTTCCTTCACCTCCCCTGTGTTGGTCATTGTTGGGGGCATATACATTGATGAGTGTGGCATACATCTTCCGCTGTAGTGGGAGTCTCATAGTCATTATCCTGTCATTCAGTGGCACCGGTTCCTCATCAAGCATTGCTGCTATCTCCTTTCTAACTGCAAAGCCTACTCCTGCTTCTCTCCTTTCTTGAGTTGATCTCCCACTCCAAAAGAAGATGTACCCATGGCCTTCCAAGCTGTCATGTCCAGGCAATCTTGTTTCACTAAGTGCAGCTATGTTTACATTGTACAGTACCTGTTCATTTCCAGGGCCACAAGCGTGGTCTGTCTTTCTGGGCGCTGTGATGTTGTTCTGTCCAACAAAGTGCGTACATTCCATTCTGCTGCACACAAGGCTGCTGTTTTCCTCTTCTTTTGTCTTCCTGCTCCTAGCTTACTTTTCGCTGCCTGTCAGAGTGTGAACAGATCAGCGCAGACCTTGTAAGCCCGGGCGACGTCCGAGCTGGTATGAGTTGCTTTCTGATTGACCATTTCATGAAACTGCTTGCAAAGTATTTGAGTACTGTTAACTTTTGATGGACTAGCGGCACATTCTTGGCAGATAAAGGTATTATCAATGGCAAGGACAAGCCAAGACAAACTGACTCCAGTATCTGTTGCAGTGACTGACCAGATGATAGGTTTGTTTATCTCTGCTCTTTGTGTAGTGCATGTCACAATGCACCGACTGGCACAGTCCATCACAGACCTTACGACAGATGTGTTTATCTGCCAGGATGTCCAGTCTCACCCCGTGTTACTGGGAGTGGTCCACTACAGACCTGTGACAGATATTGTTTTTAGTTCTAGCAGGATGCCGTGTTTCACCCTCCACACCCTCGGAAGGGCGGGGATGCTGGTTGAGTCGCCGACGGCCTGACCCATGAGACAGGTAGTACCGGTTTTCATGGTTATCCGGTAGCAAGCAAGCCAATGCCTGACCTAACAAAAAAATAATATAAACTCAAATTGCACTCTTTTCCTCATATGTTACATTATTAATGCCGGAATTATCTTAAATAAGATAAAACATAAATCTCACCAGTTGTGTCTCTGTGGTCACCAAGGAACCCTGCTCTCTGCAACACTGAGCAAACAAGTCCCAGCTGCTCAGGTGAACTGACTAATAAAGCCTCTGTCTGCTGAACTGCCACACCTACAAGCAAACTTCTCCACACTGCCCTCTTGTGACTCTATACATGGAAAATTCCTAAAATACACCCAACAAAAGTAGAGCAGAAAAACTAAAGGCTGAGGAAAAGAAAAAAGGAAAAAAAAACAAAACAGCAATATGGTGATTTATGGCCTAACAACGACTTTCCCCATCATCCAATTTTAAAACGTTCCCTGTCATCCAACTTTACGACTTTTTCCAGTCTGGCAACTTTACATCTGTTTCCAGTTCGCACCTTTACAACTTTTCCCATCATCCAACTTTACAACTTTTTCCCTGTCATCCGACTTTACGATTTTCCCATCATCTAACTTTAGGACTTTTCCCTGTCATCCATCTTTATGACTTTTCCCCTGTTGTCCGACTTTATGACTTTTCCCGTCATCCAACTTTATGACTTTTTCCAGTCTTGCAACTTTACATCTGTTTCCAGCTCACAACTTGACATCTGTTTCCAGTTCGCACCTTTACAACTTTTCCCATCATCCAACTTGACAATTTTTTCCTTGTCATCCAACTTTATAATTTTTCCTGTCTTCCAACTTTACAGCTTTTTTCCTTATCTTCCAACTGTACAAGCATTTAAATCTTACAACTTTAGTAGTAGTAGTAGATTAGTTTATTTGACAGGGACAGTGCAATAAACATAGACAATTAATCAAAGACAATCAATCTGATGTGTTGCACATAGAGTGTATAGCTATTAGCTAATTTGCAACTCTTGTCCCTGGATGGGCTTTAGAAAAAAGAATCAAGATAAAAATATACACAATAACCACATACATCAATGCAGAAAAATTATAAATACACAATTATAAATATTATAAATACACAAATATAACAGCCTGACTCACCTTTAACATAAATATTATAAATACACAAATATAACAGCCTGACTCACATTTAACACATATAACATAACTCACATTTGCCTATTTCAGGCCTTCCTCCCTCCGTCACTCACTATAAACAAACACATTTATTCCTTCCCTTCATTCACTCTCACTTTGCAGACAAATAATTCATACATGAGTACATTCTTGTTTATTTTTCAGCCAGTTTTTAACATTTTTAGTGAATGTTTTAAAGTCCGTTATTATTTTAATTTCATTTGGCATTGTGTTCCAGATGTGACTGCCCTTTATAGAGAAAGCTGTTTGTCCAAATGTGGTTCTGCGGTGGAATATTTTACAGTTATTGTTAACAGAACTCCTGGTGGTTCTGCTGCTGTCCTGTCTTTGGACGAAACCAGCAAGTGGCTCGGGTGCTGATTTATGGAAACATTTGAACGTTAATTTCAGAAGACAGAGGTCAATGAAGCTCTCAAAACTCAATAGGTTGTATTTTTTTAAAACATTACAGTGATGCCACCTAATGGGCTTTTTGTCCAAGATTTTTAGGGTTTGATTATATAATGAACCTATATGTCTTATTGTGGAAGGGGCTGCTTGAGCCCAGACTGTCAAACAGTATGATATATGAGAAAAAACCATAGAATGCATATACAGTGCAGCTGCTTCGTAAGGTATGTAATATCTAATTAATTTAAAGCAGTTCAGATTTTTTTTTACTGTTTTTGAAATTTTCTTTATATGAAGATTAAATTTGAGTTGAGGATCTAGTACAATGCCAAGGTATTTGAATTCTGTAGCTAAACTGATGTCATGATCATGTATATTAACTTTAAAATGTTGCAGGTTACATTTTTTGATTGAAAAGCACATTGAGACTGTTTTCTGAAGGTTCAGCAATAGATGGTTCTTGAGGAGCCACTCTTGGACATCAACCATACTTGTAGACAGTACATCTGCAGCCTGTGCTGGAGTCTTGGCAGCTGTGTAAATAACTGCATCATCTGCATAAAGTTGGCATGTTGCAGCTGAGCAGTGTAACGGCAAGTCATTAATAAAAATGCTGAAAAGTAAAGGACCAAGAATGGACCCTTGTGGGATACCCATGCGGTTGTTTAAAAATGAGGATTTATCCTGGTGAACTTTTACACACTGTTCTCTATTCTGGAGATAAGATGCAAACCATTCTAATGTATTTGGGGAGAAGTTAAAAGATACCATTTTGGATAAAAGCAAACTGTGGTTTACAGTATCGAAAGCCTTTTTGAGATCTAGAAAAACAGCTCCTACCACATTACCCCTGTCCAAGGACTGTTTGACGTTTTCAATAAGGCAACAATTTGCTGTTTCTGTTGAGTATCCTGGTCTAAAACCAAATTGATGTGGATGAAGAAGTTGACTGTCTTGTAAGTAGTCTATCAGCTGTGTAGCTACAACTTTTTCAAGAACCTTAGATAGGACTGGTAAGATAGAGATTGGGCGGTAATTGCATATATCGTCTTTACTACCTGATTTATGAACTGGTATGACGACAGCTTTTTTCCAGCCAGATGGAAATGTACTAGACCTAATGGAGAGATTAATGAGATGAGTCAGTGGTTTGATTAATATTTTGCTGTGCATTTTGAGAAAGGAGGTGCTCATATTGTAGATATCACTAGTTTTTGAGTTTGACAGTGTTTTAACAATACCAGCAATTAACTTCTCATTTACCTCATCGATGTGAAAAGTATCTGTTGGGAGTATGGAATTTGTGTTGTTGAGCACATTTGGCAGCACAAAAATTTTTGTTAAGTCTTCCACAGAGCCCACAAAGTGTGAATTAAATTCATTTGCCAAAGTAGCCTTGTCACTGACGGTCTTGCCATTGATTCTAAGTTCCTTTACCCCCTTCTGATCGTTTTTTTTATTAGTTAAGTTATTTAAATGCCTCCATAGGGAACTGTTGTTACCCTTTGCATGATCTATCAGTTTATTGTAATAAGATATTTTTGATTTTCGCAGCTCATGTACCACTTTATTTCTTAAACTTTTGTACACAAGGTGATCATTTTGTAGTTTGGAGGTTAGTGATGTTTTCAGTGCATAGTCTCGCCTCTTCATAAGTTTTCTTATTTCATTATTTAACCATGGTAGGCTAATCTTCTGTTGTCTACTTTTAATTTGCTTTGAAAATTTTTCTATAGACTTTGTGATTGTTGCAGTTATAAAATTACAACAATCATCTACTTCACATGTTGACATGAGCTGCTCCCAATTTTGATTCTCTAAGTAATGTTCAAACTCCTCATTTTTTGATTTGGGGATAATAAAATTTGATTTGTCAATATCGACTCCCCCAAAATACTGTAGTCGCTTTTTAGTAAGTTTCCTGACAGCAAGAACCATGTTATGATCTGAGAGACCAGTTACAAGATTATAGGTTCTGGTTATTCGTTCTGGTTTATTAGTAAATACCATGTCAATAAGTGTTCTGGATTGTTTGGTTATCCTGGTGGGTCCTTTGATGATTTGCTGGTAATTAAATTTAGTCATGAGGCTTTTCAGTTTTTGTTTGTCTTTTTTATCAGACCAGTTGATATTAAAGTCACCATGAATTATTGTTTCTCTGTTCTTCTCAAGTTGTTTAACCAGATCACTTAATTCATTATAAAAGGAAGAGTTGTGTGACGGTGGGTTGTACACTACTGCAATGTTGAAATTCATTACCGGAGAGAGACATACATTAACAGCTAAACATTCAAGTGAAGTATTCAAATCAACCAGTTGACATTTATATTTCTCTTTGATGTAAATTAAAACACCTCCTCCCCTCCCTACCTGCCTGTCTTTTCTAAAACACTGGTAGCCCACAATATCGATCATTTTAGTGTCTATGTTACTGTGTAGCCAGCTTTCTGAGAGACAAAGGTAGTCCAGATTTGAGTCCAACAGCAACACCGAAATCTCATCTCTTTTGGGGATTATGCTCCGTATGTTTAAATGACCGCCGAGGATCCCCTTTGGTTTAGCCTTGGTGTCCCAAAGAACTCGTGCATGATTAACAGTTTGGAAAAATAAATGTTGTTTTTGCTTTTGTACAGCTCGGTTTTGTGCTAACCCAGTGGTCTGCTGTTTAATAGTGGCAGGTCCAGGGTTAAGGTGAATATCTCCTGCCAGAAGTAGCAGAACTAACAGAACTTTAACTGTATATCCTCTGCCATATTGTGATTTTTGCTTAACAGCCATGTTTGCCTTAATTTGGAAGTTTTTGCTCAGGGCTTTTAAAGACCACATAGAGTGTAGGGTGAGATGTCCAAGCCCAAATCCATACAGATAAAACTTTTTAACTTCACCTTTGGTTGAGTTTGTCGGAAAATCCTTCTTGTTGCAGGTCCAGACACACAAAGACAAAACGAAGAGGAAGTAGAGAAGTAGAGAAGGCTTATTAGTGGTGCCCATCAGCCCACTTTTTAATCCGGTGGCAGCCATCTTCAGTCCTTCTTGGAAAGAAGGAAAAGGAAAATCTGTGGATAGTAAAATAAATTCTGCTTATATCGCCAGAATCTGATCCGATCATCCTCGAATCCAGCTGGGCCTCAGCTAGCCAACTAGCCCCTTCCGTTGCTGGTCTCGTTGCTCATAGTCGCCGTAACTGGTCTCCCGTCCCGCTCCTCCAACCGAGTCTCGTCACACACCGCCGCTGCCACCGAGCTCCGCTGAGGTCACGGTAAATCCTCCGCTAGGCACCGCCACCTACCGTCGTCTGCCTGGGTGAAATCTCTGCTGAGTCCCGTCAACAAATAGCCGCTTGCCTGGTAGTATCTCCGCTGGGCCTCGCAGCTGGGCTTCGATTCAGGCTGGTGTAAGGTGGAATGACTGGCGCCAGCATTAAGCTAACTAGCGTTAGCTTAGCAATCGCTTCGGGTAGTCTCGTCGCACACCGCCGCTGCAGTCACGGTAAGTCCTCCGCTGGGCACCGCCGCCTACCGCCGTCTGCCTGGGTGAAACCTCTGCTGAGCCCCGTCAAACAAATAGCCGCCTGCCTGGTAGTATCCCCGCTGGGCCTCGCAGCTGGGCTTTGATTCAGGCTGGTGTTAGGTGGAATGGCTGGCGCCAGCATTAAGCTAACTAGCGTTAGCTTAGCAATCGCTTCAGGTAGGGCACATCAGTGAATCACAAGGAAGCGCTGGAATCGCTGGTCAGTTTACTCACAGTGGCCGGATAAAAGCGATCAAAGGGGTAATCCACCGGAGGTATATCCGATCGCTGTAGGTAGTTATTTAGAGACTGGCGCCAGCATTAAGCTAACTAGTGTTAGCTTAGCAATCGCTTCAGGTAGCATTAAGCTAGCATTACAACTTCTTCTTGAAACAAACTATTCTGAAGAAGGCTGTAAAAGATGATTCAAAAGGATGATGCAATAATTAAATAATTAAGCATGATTTAACCCAGTTACACTAATATTGAGACTGAGGGCTAATATTAACGAAGATGAAAAAGAGATGATGATTCCTGTAATTCAGTCATTTACTGCATTCAACACGTTAGTCATGACTTAAACAGCTCAGCCCTCAGTAACCAGAGAGCTTATTGTCAGATAGGTAAGCTAACATAAACAGCATGTACTAACAGTATTGTCATTTTTCTAAAGCTTGAAACAGTTGGCCATTGAAAATAAGCGGCGCTAACTTTCTTTATTTGCCAAAACTTACTAAGCAGCCGTTAATGTTGTGGCTCCTGGGTGGTGTTGTTTCAGATGCTCATGCATCACTGTAGTGCTGCCATGTTGGGAAAGGTCTGCTTTGCAAAGTCTGCATTTTACTTGTTTTTTTTGTTGTTGTTGTTGTTGTTTTCTGTGTAATGTTCCCATACTACAGAAAGTTTGGGTTTGCTTTTATAAAATTTTTTTTAGCTCTGCTCCGCTTCTACGTGTTTATTATCCTTCCACTTCGGCATGCTGTGCTCCTCTTCTTCGCTGGAAATTGTTCACACATGCTGGACAACAGAGGCACTGCTGCCTGCAGCAGTTCCAGTCATGCTTTGCAGTTACAAATGAGCATTTCCACGGCATGCATATAAACTTTATAATTAAACGATCTGTCGACAATAAAAATCTTTGTTGACAAATTATTTTTTATTGTTGATGTTATCGACAATGTTGACTAATCATTTCAGCCCTACCTGTTACCAAGCCAGAGTCACGGAGCACAAACATTTTGTACTTAAGCCAGGTGGAGGACGCATCCATTTCTGTTGTCCAAGTGAAGAGGGCATCACATACTGACCCTGTCCTCGTGGGGGTCATGGACATTGTTATAAGGGGGCATTCTGGAAGCAGCATCACCAGTGTTCAGCCATACGTCTCAAGGTGAACAGAACTGTCGGTGCAGTCCGGCTGTTTGCTGTGGGGGAGGAGGGCTGTCATCCCGCCACCACTACGTAAGACCATTCTGCAACAACTCCATGCAGATCACAGTGGAATGAAAGAACATGAGAGCATGAAAGAACTAGCGAGGAGTTACTTCTGGTGGCCAGGAGAAAATTGAGAAATTGAAAACATAGCCAAGACCTGCCACTCATGCCAGAAGGTTGGGAACACACCACATTTAGTTCCTTTCACTGGGAGTTTTCAGAAGAACCATGGCAGTGAGTGCATATATATTTTGTGGGACCAGTGGAAGGGCGGATGCTACTTGTAGCTGTAGACGCCTACAGTAAATGACCCGAGGTGGCAGTCATGAAGCCCAAAACCTCTGGAGAAAAAAAAAACAACAATAAAAAAATAGGGGAAATCTTGAGCCATTTTGGTTCTCCTCTGCAGTTGGTGTCTGACATTGGTCCCCAGCTTGTGTCTAAGGAAATGACTGCCTTTTTGCAAGCAAACAGGGTACAGTACGTCAAATCATCACCTCTCCACCCAGCCACTAATGGGTTAGTTGAAAGGTTTGTGCAAGCATTGAATATGCACTGAAGACCTCTCAAGGGCAAAGGACATTTAATCAGTGCTTACACTGATTCTTGTTGACCTATTGGAATACCCCCCATGCCACCACAAAGGTCTCTCCAGCAGCTCTGATGTTCAAAAGAGACCTGCGGGCCAACTTCGACCTGCTGAAACCAGCAGCAGTGACGGGCACTGTTCAACATCAGCAGGAAAAGCAGATCCAGCAAAGGAAGCAACAAGCTAAGGAAAGAGTTTTTGCTCCTGGTGACCAGGTTTTGGCAAGGAATTACAGTGCTAGGCCACAGTGGGTTCACATGACTTTTGTGGCGCAGACCGGTCCTGTCTCTTATACTATCCAGACAACTGAAGGCCGCACATGGAGGAGACATCTTGACCAACTTCTACAAATGGCAGCAGAGACACCTGAACTGCATTCAGTGGAGTGCACTGAAGAGTCATGAAAGGCTACGCCAGTCACCTAATCTCACCATCTGAGGGTGCCTCTATTCCCGAGGTACCTGTTCCTGCCTCTCCACCAGAGATTGTGGGGCTTGCACCCACATCCCCCGCTGTTGTGTTGCCACCTTCCAGAGACAGTATGGCTGATTTTTCCAGTGAGTGCCGATATCTGGCAAGAGAGTGTCAACCTCCAAAATGCATGGACTTATGAATTCTAGAGTACAGACACACCCAAGTTATTGGGGCAGAATAATCCCCATGGGTGTCATCTCTTGATGAGGTAGTCTACCCTCACTTCGTGGCTTCAGGGGTGGTTCATATTTGTATAGAAAAAAGGAGAATGCAAGCTATTATTATTATTTAGAATGTTCTTGTTTGCACATTTAATTTGTGTACAAAGGAGTTTTGCATTAATTGTCCAGTTTACTGTAGTTGGTTGTCAGTTGTTGTGGGGATGTCTGTTTAAGGTGGAAGACATGTTATGTTGTCCTACTCTGCTTACTGTAGGAGATCTGCACAGCATAATATTATCTGGAGGCTTTGTAGGTTTTTTTTTTTTTTTTTTTTTTTTTTGTATGTAGAAGTGAACTCTAGTAAATAAAGACCACATTAAGTTTAGCGCCGTGTCTCAAGTGTTTTATTGATTATGAACTAAGTCATAAAGTGTGAACTGGACACAACAAATGTACTTAAATGTCTCTAGTTGATGGGCCTTTCTGTCTGCATAGGTGGTACCCATTTTAAAATAATGAAAGATTTGATTTTGCAAAATCAAAAAATATAAATTAATGATTTCTGTTTTTCCTCAGTTGAGTTGTTTAGCATAGATACCAATTGACTGTTATGATAAAAAAATAACATGTTGCTGTTAATCAAATGGACTACTAATCTTCTCAAATCCAGCCACTGGGGGTTGGGGTGGGGCACAAGCCAGTGTACTCTGAGTGCTGGTCCCAAGCCCGGATAAATGGGGAGGGTTCTGTCAGGAAGTGCATCCGGTGTAAAATTTTTACCAAATCAGACAAGCCGATCATGACGAAGGGCAGATCATGATGAGAGTTCCATACTAGATTGATTGAGGCTTGGGTTAACTCTTTGAGTGTGTCTGCCACCGAATTGCGACATAACCCAAGTCAAGAGTGGTAAATATTTTTTGTCAATAAAATACTTCAGATTTCCAAGGCTATAACCTGAAAGTGGTAAGAGATAATGGCTTACTGTCAATTAGAAAGATGTAAAATATGATCCAGAGTTTCAGATAGGAATAAAATTACGTATCTAATTTGCATAATGTCGCGGCACCTCTTTAAATTCCATAACTCAGTCAAAACTGGACTTTGGACGTATTTACACAAAGAATGGTTCAGTCTTTTGACACCGTTTTTTGTACAGAGGTACCTCATCATCTTATCTTCAAAGTATATGAATAAGAAATCAGTACAGTATTAAAAAAAAAACCCAAATTCCTCACTTACCAGCGGCTAAGGGGACTCGCTTGCTCGCTGGCATGGTTGCTGCATTTTCACCCATCGTTTTTGTGTTCTGTTGGTCATTTACGCTCTCTACCACATCTACAAAGTCTTAGTCAAAGTCCCACATAAATTTCGCTTGTATCCCATAGCTATTTTCCACGTACAAAGCCAACTAAGTGACGGTGCATAATGACGGACGGCAGCCATATTAGCTTTCTGGGCTAAAATGCTAAAAACCGGAAAAGGAAATGAGGAGTTCTTCTTTGGTGTATTACGTGTCATCCATTGAGTCCACCAACGGATGTCTGCCACCTTCTGAAACTGGCAGATCAGTACAAATCCTCAATGGAGCCGATCATGTCAGAGTGAGATGATAGGTGCAGTGCCGTGTTCTGCCACTAGGGGCATGCAAAATTTCACACTCAAAAGGTTAAGAATGACTGCCACCAGTACTGTTAACCAATAAGATGTCGGTGGAAATTGGGCTACTGTTTGAAGGGCGGATGGTTGTGAATTTTGCTAAAAGGATGGAAATGGCTGTCGTGAACATATATTTCAAGGAGAGAAACATAGGGTGACGTGCAAGAGTGGAGGAAGGTGCCCACAAGTAGACTTTCTTATCTGAAAGAGATAGGAGACTGCAAGGTGGTGCCAGGGGAGAATGTAGCTAGAGGAGCATCGGATGGTAGTCTCTAGGGTGACTTTGAAAAGAAAGAAGAGTAAGAGTGTCAGCAGCTGATGAATGAAGAAAATGAGGGCGAGAGGAGGATGGATGAAGAAAAGATGGTGTACAAGGAAGTCCTGAGGATTAACAAGGCAGAAATGAGGGCAGATTTGGAGAGGATGAAGAATGGAAAGGCGGTTGGTCCAGATGATATACTTGTGGAAGTATGGAAATGTTTAGGAGAGATGGCAGTGAACTTTTTAAGCGGTTTGTATAAGTAAATAAGTAAAACTTTATTTATATAGCACTTTTTAAAACACACAGTTAGTGCTGGACAAGCATAAAATAAATCAGAATCAGCTTTATTGGCCAAGTATGCACAACACATACAAGGAATTTCACTTTGGCTAAAAACTTGCTCTCAGTATTTCAAGATAAAACCAGACAGCATTTCCAACACAACAAAACTGAGCACATCAAAAGAGGCAGACAGACACAAACTCACAGACTCATAACTGGACTCATTACAAACACACACTGCATAATGTGGGGTTATAAAAATGTTTGTTTGTAGGAGTGGGTTTTCAAAAGACATTTAAAACAGTTCAGATTTTCAGTGCATCTGATGGATTGGGGTAGCTGATTCCAGAGGGTAGGTGCAATGACGGAGAAGGCACGATCACCTCTTTGTGGTATTGTGTGTGTATTGTGGGTAGAACGTGGTAAAGATAAGAGACCAGCATTTAAGGACCGCAGCGGACGAGATGTAGAGTACTGAACCAGGATGTCAGAAATGTAATTGGAGGCGAGATTGTGCAGTGCTTTAAATGTAATTGAGAATTTTGAATTGAATCCTAAATTTTACTGGGAGCCAGTGAAGGGATGCAAGTATGGGGGTAATGTGAGATTGACGGCTGGTTCTAGTTAATAACCTGGCAGCTGAATTTTGGAGAGTGAGAGAATGCCTCAGGAGTATTGAAGTGTTGTAGTACCAATTTTCAAGAACAAGGGTGATGCTCAGAGCTGTAGTAACCGCAGAGACATGAAGTTGATCAGTCACACTGAAGATATGGGGAAGAGTTGTTGAAACCAGATTAAGAGGAGAGGTGACAATCACTGAGCAGCAGTATGGTTTCATGCCAAGAAAGAGTACTACAGGTGCAATGTTTTCTCTAAGAGTGTTGGAGAAGTATAGAGAAGGTCAGAAAGAGTCGCACTGTCTTTGTGGATCAAGAGAAAGCCAATGATAGGCTGCCAAAAGAGGAAGTGTGGTACTGTATGAGGAAGTGAGGAGTAGCAGAGAAGTACTTCCTTGTGGTAACGTATCGTCACTTCCTGTTTTGCTGTCTGCCTGTGTGGTTTGCTCTCCAGCTCTCCAGCCACTAGCTATGGCTACTACCTCTCTTTCCTCTCCTCCTCTGGTGTGTTCTTTCTGTCAGATGTTTAGCTACACCTCTGCCTCTTTTAGTGATAACGGTAAATGTAATAAATGTTGTCTTTTTGAGGCGCTCGAGGCGAGGTTGTCTGATTTGGAATCCCGGCTCCGCTGCATTGAAAGACCGTCTGCGCCAGTTAATCTCGACGGACGCCCATTAGCTGCAGCGGAGCTAGCTAGCTTAGGTCCCACTGTCAGCGGTTCCCCGGCTCTCCTCAGCAGCGAGGAGACTGGGTGGGTGACGGTGAGAAGGAAGCCTAGTCGCAAAGCCCCGGTTCACCACCAACCTGTTCACGTTTCTAATCGTTTTTCCCCGCTCAGCGACACACCCGCTGAGGAAAAAACTCTGATCATTGGCGACTCTGTAGTCAGAAACGTGAACCTAGAGACTCCAGCGGCCATAGTCCAATGTATTCCTGGGGCCAGAGCAGGCGACATCGAGTCAAATTTGAAAATACTGGCTAAAAGTAACTGTAAATACTCCACAATTGTTATTCACGCCGGCATTAATGACATCCGTCTCCGGCAGTCGGAAGTCACGAAACTTAATATAGAATCGGTGTGTGAGTTTGCAAAAACGATGTGTGCCACTGTAGTATTCTCTGGACCCCTCCCCAATCTGACCAGTGATGACATGTTTAGTCGCTCGTCATCCTTGAACCGCTGGCTGTCTGTGTGGTGTCCTAAAAATGACGTGGGCTACATTGACAATTGGAGCTCTTTTGGGGGAAAACCTGGTCTTATGAGACGAGACAGCATTCATCCCACTTTGGATGGTGCTTCTCATTTATCTAACAATCTGGCATCTTTTTTATCCAAATTTCCAAAACCATGACTACTCAGAGTTGGGACCAGGAAGCAGAGTAGTAGTCCTACACGCCTCTCTGCAGCTCCTCTTCATCCGCCACCCCTCAGCTTAGCCCCTGTCTTCCCCATCAGAGAATCGTTGTCTGCTCCCTCCAAAGTAAATAAAAATATAATGTATAAGCATCCCAAAGTGATAAAGCAAAATATTGGTAAAACTCAAATTAAACATAAAGCCTCTAAATTGAATGATTTGGCCTCTGTTCCTCCTCATAATTTAAAAATTAAATGTGGTTTATTAAATATTAGGTCTCTAACTCTCAAGTCTCTGTTAGTCCATGATCTGTTAATTGATCATCAGATTGATATAATTTCCCTTACAGAGACTTGGTTAGGGCAAGAGGATTATGTTGGTTTAAATAAATCAACTCCCTCTGGTTATTTAAACTGTCAAAATCCCAGAAGTTCTGGTCGTGGAGGAGGAGTAGCAACAATTTACCATTCCAAATTACTAGTTAATGTAAAGCAAAAAACATGTTATAATTCCTTTGAGGGCCTGGTCCTCAGTGTTGGGCACTTTAGCAATTTCAGGTTAAACCCAATTTTATTTGCCATAGTTTATCGTCCCCCATCAACCTATTAAGAATTTTTATCCGAATTTGCTGATTTCTTAGCTGATTTAGTGCTGAAATCTGATAGAATAATTATAGTAGGGGACTTTAATATACATGTGGATGTAGATAGTGACTGCCTTAATGTGGCTTTTAATTCAATATTAGACTCGATTGGGTTTTCTCAGAAAGTAGGAAATTCTACTCATTACCTCCACCATACATTGGACCTTGTTCTGACATATGGCATAGAAATAGAAAATCTTGTAGTGTCTCCTCATAACCCTGTACTGTCAGACCATTGTCTGTTAACCTTTGATTTTACTATTTCTGACTATTTGGCTCCTAAAGAAAAATATTATCACAGTAGATGCCTCTCAGATGATGCTGTTTCCAAATTTATGCAGATTGTTTCCTCTATGCCATGTGTCAACACAACGGAAATAAGCTATAGACAGCTTGCTCCTTCTGTAATTGATAACATGGTGGATAGTGTTTCAGCTACTCTGCATAAGGCTCTAGACTTGGTGTCCCCCTTAAAAAAGAAAAAGTCTAATCAGAGATTTTTAACTCCTTGGTTCAACACAGAAACTCGTAGCTTAAAACAGAAGACTCGTCAATTAGAAAGAAAATGGCGCTCTACTAATTTAGATGAAATCTATTTAGCTTGGAGAAATCATCTTTTAATTTATAAAAAATCTCTTAGAAAAGCTAGAACGAGTTATTACTCTGCATTAATAGAAGAGAACAAGAATAATCCCAGGTTTCTTTTCAGTACTGTAGCCAGGTTGACAAAGAGTCAGGACTCTGTCAATCCTAGCATCCCCTTAGAGCTTACTAGTCAGGACTTTATGAACTTTTTCAATAATAAAATTTCATCCATCAGAGATAAAATCAATCAGATTCTTCCCACAGTTAACTTAAATACTGTAACTATTACAACTCCTTCTATTGATGTCTGTCTTGATGAGTTTACTCCAATCGACCTTTGTGAGTTAGACAAAATAGTTTCCTCATCCAAACCTTCAACTTGTCTTTTAGACCCTATTCCTACCAGGTTATTTAAAGAAGTCTTTCCACTTATTGGTAGCTTTATTCTTCATATAATCAATTCTTCATTAACTTTAGGCCATGTACCGCAGGCTTTTAAAACGGCTGTAATTAAACCCTTACTCAAAAAGCCAACGCTAGATCCAGGAGCTTTAGCTAACTATAGACCAATCTCTAATCTCCCTTTCATTTCAAAAATCTTAGAAAGAGTTGTTGCTACGCAATTATTTGACCACCTGCAGGGAAATGGTTTACTTGAAGAGTTTCAATCTGGGTTTAGAATCCATCATAGTACTGAAACAGCCTTAGCGAAGGTCACTAACGACCTCCTCATTGCATCTGATAATGGACTAGTTTCTGTACTTGTCCTTTTAGATCTTAGTGCAGCTTTTGATACTATTGATCATAATATTCTACTTGATAGATTAGAACACTATGTTGGACTTAATGGAACTTCGTTGCAGTGGTTTAGATCTTATTTATCTGATAGGTTCCAGTTTGTTCATGTAAATGATGAGTTTTCTTTTAGCTCAAAGCTTAGTCATGGAGTTCCACAGGGATCTGTGCTAGGCCCTACTCTTTTTAGTTTATATATGCTTCCGTTAGGCAACATTATTAGAAAGCACTGTATACATTTTCATTGTTATGCAGATGACACACAATTATACCTCTCAATGAAGCCAGATGATACTAATCAATTAGCCAAGTTAGAAGCCTGTCTTAAGGAAATTAAAGCTTGGATGACTTGTAATTTCCTGCTATTAAATTCAGATAAGACTGAAGTCATTCTTGTTGGTCTAAAAAACCTTAGAAATTCCTTTCCAAATCAAACTTTCAGTTTGGATGCAGTTACTCTTTCTCTTAATAGCTCTGTGAGAAACCTTGGAGTTATTTTTGATCAGGATTTGTCCTTCAATTCACATATTAAATTTGTTTCTAAGACTGCCTTCTATCATTTGCGTAATATTGCCAAGATTAGGAGCATCTTGTCTCAGAGTGATGCTGAGAAGCTGATCCACGCTTTTGTTAGCTCGAGATTAGATTATTGTAATTCTTTATTATCAGGCTGTCCTAAAACATCTTTAAAAAGTCTTCAGCTGATCCAAAATGCTGCAGCAAGAGTTTTAACAGGTACTAGAAAGAGAGATCATATCTCTCCGGTTCTGGCCTCCCTTCATTGGCTTCCCATAGAGTTTAGAATTAAGTTTAAAATCCTTCTTCTTACTTACAAAGCTTTAAACAATCAGGCTCCTTTTTATTTAAAAGATCTGATACTACCGTATCATTCTAACAGAGCACTACGCTCCCAAAATGCAGGATTACTTGTAATACCTAGAATCTCCAAAAGTACAATGGGAGGCAGAGCCTTCAGTTATCAAGCTCCTCTCCTGTGGAATCAGCTGCCAATGTGGATTCGGGAGTCAGACTCGATCTCTGTTTTTAAGAATAGGGCTAAAACCTACCTTTTTGATATAGCCTACAATTAGGGAGGGATCATGTGTTTCTGAACCCTCCCTTAGTTATGCTGCTAATAGGTTTAGTCAGCCGGGGGACCTCCAGTAATGCACTGGGCCTCACTCCTTTCCTCACTCTCTATGAAATATTTTTTTTTGCTGGTCATTAACATCTGTTTGTTCTCTCCCATAGATTGAGTCCCCATCGTGCTGTTTGCTCTCTACATGTCTGTTCTTTTCTTCTTCTCTATCCCCTCACCCCCCAGCCAGTCGCAGCAGATGACTGCCCCTCCCTGAGCCTGGTTCTGCTGGAGGTTTCTTCCTGTTAAAAGGGAGTTTTTCCTCTCCACCGTCGCCAAGTGCTTGCTCACAGGGGATCGCCTGATTGCTAGGGTCTTTCTGCAACTGTGGGGGTTTCCCCTACAGTTGATAGTGCTATGAGATGACTGTTGTTGTGAAATGGCGCTATATAAATAAAGTTGAATTGAATTGAAGTATGTGGGAGTGGTGCAAGACATGTACAGTATGAGGACAGTGAGATGGTAGTAAGGTGTGCTGGAGGAGTGACAGATGGATTCAAGGTGGGAGTGGGATTACATCAGGTATCAGCTCTGAGCCCTTCTTGTTTGCCATGGTGATCGACAGGCTGACAGACGAAGTCAGGCAGGAGTCTCCATGGACCATGATGTTTGCAGTCGTCCTGTTGGCTTCATTGAGCAATGACCTACATGTCTTGCTGAGACGGTTTGCCGCTGAGTGTGAAGTGTCTGGGATGAGAATCAGCACCTCCAAGTCTGAGTCCATGGTCCTCAGCTGGAAAAAGGTGGATTTTCCTCTCCGGGTTGGAGACGAGCTCCTGCCCTAAGTGGAGGAGTTTAAGTATCTCGGGGTCTTATTTACGAGTGAGGGGAGAATGGAGCGGGGGACTGATAGATGGATCAGAATCAGAAAAAGCTTTATTGCCAAGCATGTAAAAAACACACGAGGAATTTGACTTGACATTGGCACGCTATGTAAGCGTATCACAATGACACGGCGGCCGTGACATGGCACCTAATCAAAAAGATGGGGGATAAGGGAAGATAAGGTAAGGGAAAAATGACACAATGGGCGGAGAGAAAAAAACTTCATCATCAAAATACAGCTTATAATTGTAAGCCAAATTATGATTACAGAGAAAAAACCTCTCTATGGCACAGAGCAGACAAACAAACCTCACAAAAACAAGAGAGCAGCAGCAGAGAGAAGCAGTGTATGTATATCAGTATATGATGTCAGTGTGTATGCAGTGTATGGGTGTATCAGTTACTGAAGTACAACAAAGATAGTCTCCTAGGCAACGATAGATGTTATAAGTTCATGTCTCATGAACACTGTCCTTGAAGAGTTCTGTTTATTGCACAGCAGCAGTGTTTGGGTTAGCGAGCCAGCTGACACATCCGCTTATCTCAACTCTGGAGGAGTGAGTTATCCAGGGGCGCCGATCAAGGCCGAATCTGCACAGACACTTGGAGTGTAGGATTTTCCTCTCTCATGCGATTCTGTGCTTTACAATTCAAATTAACATTCACTGGCTTTAAATTCATATCATTCCCTGGAGAGCACGAAGCGACTCCAGATGTTTCCCCTTCTAAACACAGATAAACATGTCCGGTAGAGTCCATCTCTGTCCAGTGCATGCAGATGGTAAATTCCATGTTGGTCATTTGCTGCTATCAGTGCACTCCCCATCTGGTCGAATTGTTGAAGAAGCAGCTACGCCGGGTCCGCATTTTGATTAGCTCTTCCAGTTAAATTTTCGATACACCAGGAAAACTCCAGAGCCAATCAGCAGAAAATCCTGTGATCGTAAAGCCAAAACAGGTAGATGTTTTCCACATCTTCAGTCGAATCACACACAGACACATGAGTACCAATCCATGGGTCTCTCCACATTTGGGCTCCCCCGGGTCCGATTTTCTGTTTGAAAAGGTGGTGTCAATTGCGTTTAAAGCCCAGCTTATATCCATTTTCCGTTTTTTCCATTTGGGTTGAGATCAGCGAGATGGTGAGACGGCACAGACACTCACTCAGACGCAGCAAGCTGGGATTTAGGTCAGGAAGGCAGGATAGGAGGAGGGAGGAAAAATGCGACTGCTCTCTCTGAAGGCAGCAAGAAGAAGGATCGGGGCAGCATTTGCAGTGATGCGGATCAATATCCTAATATTGTCCACAAGATGAAACATAAATGTGTACAGTGCATCCGAAAAGTATTCACAGTGCTTCACTTTTTCCACATTTTGTTACAGCCTTATTCCAAAAATGGATTAAATTCATTTTTTTCCCCAAAATTCTACACACAACACCCCATAATGATGATGTGGAAAAAAAGTGTTTTTAAGATTTTTGCTGATTTATTAAAATAAAAAAAACCCCTAAGAAATCACATGTACATAAGTATTCTCAGCCTTTGCCATGAAGCTCAGAATGGAACTCAGGTGCATCCTCTTTTCCACTGATCATCCTTGAGATGTTTCTGCAGCTTAATTGGAGTCCACCTGTGGTAAATTCAGTGGATTGGACATAATTTGAAAAGGTACACACCTGTCTATATAAGGTCCCACAGTTGACAGTGCATGTCAGAGCACAAACCAAGCATGAAATTGGAGGAATTGTCTGTAGACCTCTGAGACAGGATTGTTTTGAGGCACAAATCTGGGGGAGGGTACAGAAAAATTTCTGCTGGCTTGAAGGTCCCAATAAGCATTGTGGCCTCCATCATCCATAAATGGAAGAAGTTTGGAACCATTAGGACTCTTCCTAGAGCTGGCCAGCCATCTAAACTGAGCGATCGGGGGAGAAGGGCCTTAGTCAGGGAGGTGACCAAGAACACAATGGTCACTCTGTCAGAGCTCCAGTGTTCCTCTGTGGGGAGAGGAGAACCTTCTAGAAGGACAACCATCTCCGCAGCAATCCGCCAATCAGGCCTGTATGGTAGAGTGGCCAGATGGAAGCCACTCCTTAGTAAAAGGCACATGGCGGCTCACCTGGAGTTTGCCAAAAGGCACCTGAAGGACTCTCAGACCATGAGAAACAAAATTCTCTTGTCTGATGAGACAAAGATTGAACTCTTTGGCGTGAATGCCAGGCGTCATGTTTGAAGGAAACCAGGCACCGCTCATCACCATGCCAATACCATCCCTACAGTGAAGCATTGTGGTGGCAGCATCATGCTGTGGGGATGTTTTTCAGCAGCAGGAACTGGGAGACTAGTCAGGATAGAGTGAAAGATGAATGCAGCAATGTACAGAGACATCCTAGATGAAAACCAGCTCCAGAGCGCTCTTGATCTCAGACTGGGGCAACGGTTCATCATTCAGCAGGACAACACTTCTAAGCACACAGCCAAGATATCAAAGGAGTGGCTTCAGGACAACTTTGTGAATGTCCTTGAGTGGCCCAGCCAGAGCCCATACTTGAATCCAATTGAACATCTCTGGAGAGGTCTGAAAATGGCTGTGCACCGACGCTTCCCATCCAACCTGATGGAGCTTGAGAGGTGCTCCAAAGAGGAATGGGCGAAACTGGCCAAAGATAGGTGTGCCAAGCTTGTGGTATCATATTCAAAAAGACTTGAGGCTGTAATTGCTGCCAAAGGTGCATCAACAAAGTATTGAGGAAAGGCTGTGAATATTATGTATATATGATTTCTTAGTTTTTTATTTTTAATATCCATCCATCCATCCATCCATCTTCTACCACTTTTCTGGAGGTCCGGGTTACGGAGGTAGCAGTTTAAGCAGAGAAGCCCAGACTTCCCTCTCCCCAGCCACCTGCTCCAGCTCTTCAGAGAGAACACCAAGGCATTCCCAGACCAGCTGGGAGACATAGTCTCTCCAGCGAGTACTGGGTCTGCCCCGGGGTCTCCTCCCAGTGGGACGTCCCCAAAACACCTCAAGTGGGAGGCATCCAGGAGGTATCCTGATCAGATGCCCATACCACCACAGCTGGCTCCTTTCAGTGTGGAGGAGCAGCGGTTCTACTCTGAGCCTGTCCTGGATGACTGAGCTCCTCACCCTATCTCTAAGGGTAAGTCCAGCAATCCTACGGAGAAAGCTCATTTCAGCCTCTTGTATCTGCAATCTCATTCTTTCGGTCATTACCCAAAGCTCATGACCATAGGTGAGGGTAGGAACGTAGATTGACTGGTAAATCCTTGTGTTTTTTTGTGGGGGGTGCTTCGGGAGTATGGGGTATTGGGCTTGTTGTTACGAGCTATGTGGTCTCTATACGACTGTTGTGAGAGTTTAGTTCATATTGCCAACACTTGGTCGGACTCATTTCCAGTGAGAGTTGGACTCCGCCAGGGCTGCCCTTTGTCACGATCCTGTTAATAATTTTTATGGACAGGATTTCTAGGCACAGCCAAGGAACAGAGGGTGTCATGCTTGGTGACCACAGGATCTCATCTCTGTTGTTTGCAGATAACGATGTCCTGTTGGCTTCGTCCAGCAATGACCTACAGGTCTTACTGGGACGGGGGCGGGAGGATTAAACGATCAACCTCATGTGCTGCCTACCGTATACATTTAAATTACCTATGGATACAACTGTTTCAATTATTTGCTGGTGATTTTTTACCAAACTAATTGATTAAACATCATTTGTAGTTTACATATCACATCCAGTTTTTGTATTGAGATAAATATCGAGTATTGAGATACTGAATAATTATATCGAGATATAATTTTTGGCCCACATCACCCAGCCCTAACTGAAACTCACATCGAAAAGAGTAAAGAGCACCCATGATGCCAATGTTGCAGTGTACTGATGTGGGCAGCAGTGGCTCAGGAGGTAGAGTGGTTCGTCCAGTAACCGGAGTGTTGGGGGTTCGAATCCCGCTCTCTCCAGCCATCGTGCCGTTGTGTCCCTGGGCAAGACACTTTACCCACCTTGCCTCCAGTGTCCATGACACTGGGCATGAATGTGTATAAATGTTCGGTAGTGGTCAGAGAGGCCGTTGACGCAGCTTGGCAGCCATGTTTCCGTCAGTCTGTCCCAGGGCAGCTGTGGCTACAGAAGTACAGTAGCTTACCACTATCAATGTCCGTCTGTGGTGTGAATGAATAATGGACTCACTGTAAGTGCTTTGAGATGTCACTTGACGTGTAAATCACCATATAAATGTAATCCATTATTATTATTATTATGTGGCTCTCAGGCTGAGCGTGGGCTGATCCTATGGGCAGAAAGAAACCTGGGGCCTCATGTACAAAGACTTGCGTGGATTTCCTACTGAAAGATGGCATATGTTTAAATCAAGAAAACACCATAAGCATAAACAAATCCAGATGTATGAAACCGTCTGTACGCAGGAATCCAAGCACATTTCCTTTGTACATACCGATCTGCCTGAAATTGAACGCACGTGAGGAAATACCGGACTCTTCCCTTGACATGCCACCATTTGAATATGCAATTAGATGCAAATGGTTAAATACAAGCCCAGCACATTTGATTCTCCTGTATCCATGATCAAAAATAATGGATTTAATGGAATGTGAGTTGGAGGCACTCCTCTTCACTTCCGCCCTCCCAAGAGAGCAGACGCCTTTTTCTTCTCTCCTGCTGATTTTTTCCTCCCCTCCTGTTACTAGATCCCAGCTTGCTGTTGTCTGCCTGCGTCTAACTGCGACCGCCGAAAAGAAATTATGGAGTTAATAAGCTGGGCTTTGAACACAATTGACACTATTTTTTCAACAAGGAAAAGTGCTCCGGGGGAAGCTGTCTGCCCCGCTGGAACGGCTCCAGTGGGCTATCTATGTGACACGGGTAAATGGAAAATGCTGTGTCTCTCTAATCTTTCTATCGAAGATATTGAAGATTTGTTTATCTTCGTAATCTTGGTGATTGGGATAATTCTGATTGGGACGGGAATTGTCTTGGTTTACCGCAAATTGCTGAAGATGGATTCAACCTATCAAAATGCTGGCCAGGCGAGGTGCATCCAACAAATTGAGAAACTGGAGAAGACCATGATAGCGACTACTGGAGAACTGTCTCGTAAGGTGGATTACATCATGGGTTCGCTCAGGTCTTTCCACGACGAATTCAAAGCTGCGCAATGAAGGATTAATGTACTGAATCTACAGAAGAAATACAAGTCTTCTCTGTGATCAGTCCTATTTGGCATTATTATTCCCCATGAAAATTCCTCCTGGCTGTCTGCAGATTGTGTTTTTTTCAAAATCATGAGCACAAGGCCTTGGACAGCCAGCTGCAGCGCCAGATAAGACTGGGCGCCAGACAGACAAAACATCTTCTGCCAAGGGTCCTTGGGTCTCTCTTATTATCATCAACACTGCTCAACACCGCACACACATTGATTCATGAACTGATTAAGATACTGTACACTGCTCTCTTGTGTCTTGTGAATTCTATTGTATGCTAATGCATGAGGGTTTTTTTCTGTGTAGTCAAAATTTGGCTCACATATGAGCGTTTATTCTGATTACTATGTTTTTTCTCTCTCCTATTGTGTTTTCTTCCCCCTCCTCTCCCCTCTTTACCTCCACTGTTGACAGGCGCCTTGTATGGCGACGCGTCATTGGATGCGCCTAACGTGCGCGTCTAATGTCAAGTCAAATTCCTTGTGTGTTTACTTGTAAATATACTTGGCAATAAAGCTGATTCTGATTCTGATTCTGATTCTGAATGAGGTAGAGGCACATAAAAACATTTTGGTTAGCACGCGGTCCTCTGGCATTAGCGCTGGATACAGGTAATTCAATAGCCTGCTCACAGTCCTAGAAGATTAGTTTATTGTTTCCTTTATTCAGACAGGGATAAGAAAGAGATGTTTATTTAACTTTCACATGTTTAGAGTGACATCTGCAGTCGTCCTCAGAAGGGTCTGCTGATCGGTGTAATCTGGAGTGTGTGTAGTAGCTCAGTGGTTATAGTGCCAGATTTCTAAGCAGAAGGGTCCAGGTATGAGACCAGCTGCAATCTCTTTTAGGGACCACAATGGGAATAACTGTGCACACTTTCTTGTGTCATCCCATTGTTTTTAAATGTATGTTGTATCTTTTATACAATGTTATTTTAAATGAATCAGTCAGTCAGTCAATCAGCTGGTTGAATTAAAGGAAAGCGGTCACGAAAAGAAGACATGAACCTATTTAGTGGGTAGCCACGGTCACCTGTCAGTTGAAAGCAGATCATATTAGACTCGGCAAGTACATATTTTATGTCCAAAGTGCAAATCTCATCCTTTATAGTTATACACAACTTACATGGATTACACACACACTATTGTAAATGAATGAAGTGTGCCAGGGAAAGGGTGAGACTGTTGCATTTCAAACTTTACGCATGTGTTTACTGACGTACAGTCATGTGAAAAAATTAGGACACCCCATTAAATATTCAGTTCTTTATTAATAAATGTTCACATATCTATGTCAAACCTTGTTTTTGTTTTTATTTGCATTTTTTTAGCATTTATTTTTGATGTTTTGTTTTTAATGTTTGTGTTGTACTGTAAAGCACTTTGTGACTTTGTATGTCTGTGAAAAGTGCTATATAAATAAAAATAAATTAAAAAAATTTAAATTAAAAATTTTAGCCAATGTAAGTGGTAATGAATGTGGGGGTGTCCTAAAAAGATGGGGGGTATCTTAATTTATTCCTCACTATGTGTTTAGAATTACATTTTACAGAAAATTTGAAAAAAGTCTTTTAATTCGTTTTTAATTCTTTAGTTGTATTGCATGAATCTCCCAGTATTTTTTAACATTGATATTAAATATCCATATGTCCAAATATGTTAAAAAAAAAAAACACACACACAGGCTTATTCAGGGTGTCCTGATTTTTTCACATGACTAACTACTGTACACACAGAGGCCGTTGGAGGCTTGGTAGAATGCTGTCAAACTTTAGTTTATCCAAGCTCGTGACCATAGGTGAGAGTAGGAACGTAGATTGACTGATAGTTCTAAGGCAAAGCTGTCGATTTAAGCTCCCTCTTCACCACAACAGACCAGTACAACGTCCGCATCACTGCAGATGCTGCTCCAATCTGTCTGTCGATCTCTCGCTCCATTCTCCCCTTACTCGTGAACAAGACCCCAAGATACTTAAACTCCTCCACTTATCTGCAAACAACAGAGATGAGATCCTGTGGTCACCAAGCATGACACCCTCCATTCCCTGGCTGCGCCTAGAAATCCTGTCCATAAAAATTATGAACAGGATCGGTGACAAAGGGCAGCCCTGGCGGAGTCCAACTCTCACTGGGAATGACTCCGACCGAGTGTTGGCAATACGAACCAAACTCTCACAATGGTCGTACAGAGACCGAATAGCTCGTAACAACAAGCCCAATACCCCATACTCCCGAAGCACCCCCCACAAAAATCCACGAGGGACGCGGTCAAATGCCTTCTCCAAGTCCACAAAACACATGTAAACTGGTTGGGCAAACTCCCACGAACCCTCGAGAATTCTCGAGAGGGTAAAGAGCTGGTCTGATGTGCCAGGGCCAGGACGAAAACCACATTGCTCCTCCTGAATCCGAGGTTTGACCAACGGCCGGGCTCTCCTCTCCAGTACCTTGGCATAGACCTTCCCAGGGGGGCTGAGGAGTGTGATCCCTCTAAAGTTGGAGCACACCCTCCGGTCCCCTTTTTTAAAGAGAGGAACCACCACCCCGGTTTGCCATGCCAAAGGCACTGCCCCCAACCTCCACACAATGTTGCAGAGGCGTGTCAACCATGACAACCCAACAACATCCAGGGCCTTGAGGTACTCGGGGCGAATCTCGTCCACCCCTGGGGCCCGGCCACCAAGGAGATTTTTAACCATCTTGGCGACCTCAGCCCCTGTGATAGGCGAGTCATCCCCCTCGTCCCCAAACCCTGCTTCCTCTGTGGAAGGCGTATCAGTGGGATTGAGGAGATCCTCGAAGTATTCCTTCCACCGCCCGACGATGTTCCCAGTCGAAGTCAACAGTGTCCCATCTGCACCATACACAGTGTGGACGGGGAGCTGCTTTCCCCTCCTGAGCCGCCGGACAGTGTGCCAGAATCTCTTTGAGGCCGACCGAAAGTCTTGTTCCATGGCCTCACTGAACTCCTCCCATACCCGGGTTTTTGCTTCAGCAACCACCCGAACTGCACTCCGCTTGGCCTGCCGGTACACCTCAGCTGCTTCGGGAGTCCCACAAGCCAACCAAGCTTGATAGGACTCCTTCTTCAGCTTTATGGCCCCCCTCACCACTGGTGTCCACCACTTGGTTCGGGGGTTGCCACCACGAGATGCACCGACCACCTTGCGGCCGCAGCTCTGGGCAGCCGCTTCAACAACAGAGGTGGAGAACATGGCCCATTCAGACTCCATGTCTCCACACTCCCTCGGAATGTGGTTGAAGTTCTTCCGGAGGTGGGAGTTGAAGACCTCCCGGACAGGGGCCTCAGCCAGACGCTCCCAGCACACCCTCCTTATACGTTTGGGTCTACCAGGTCTGAATGGCTTCCTCCCCTGCCATCGGATCCAACTCACCACCAGGTGGTGATCAGTTGACAGCTCTGCACCTCTCTTTACTCGGGTGTCCAAGACATACGGTCGCAGGTCTGATGACACGATAACAAAATCGATCATCGACCTGCGACCTAGGGTGTCCTGGTGCCAGGTGCACATATGGACACCCTTATGCTCGAACATGGTGTTCATTATGGACAGACTGGGGTTAGCACAGAAGTCCAATAACTGAACACCACTCGGGTTCAGATCGGGCAGGCCGTTCCTCCCAATCACCCCCCTCCAGGTTTCACTGTCGTTGCCCACGTGCGCATTGAAGTCCCCCAGTAGGACAATGGAGTCTCCAAGAGGAGCACCCTCCAGCACCCCAGTCACAGACTCCAAAAAGGGTGGGTACTCTGAAACATCATTTGGTGCATAGGCACAAATGATGGTCAGGACCCGTTTCCCAACCCGAAGGCGCAGGGAAGCAACCCTTTCGTCCACCAGGGAAAACTCCAGTATAGAGGCAGCAAGGTGGGGCGATACAAGAATACCCACCCCTGCTCATTGCCTCTCGCCCGGGGCAACTCCAGAAAAGGCCAAGCTCCAGCCCCTCTCCAGGAGACTGGTTCCGGAACCGGAGCTGTGTGTTGAGGTGAGGCCGACTATATCTAGCCGGTATCTCTCAACCTCATACACCAGCTCAGGCTCCTTCCCCACCAGAGAGGTGACATTCCACGTACCAAAAGCCAGTTTAGAAAGCTTGGGATTAGTCCGCCAAGGTCTCTGCCTTTGACCGCCACCTGATCCACATAGCACCGGACCCCCATGATCCCTCCTGCAGGTGGTGAGCCCACTGGAGGGCGGACCCATGTAACTCCTTTGGGCTGAGCCCGACCGGGTCCCATGGGGGGAAACCCGGCCACCAGACGCTAGCCTTCGAGCCCCTCCCCCAGGCCTGGCTCCAGGGTGGGGCCCCGGTAACCCCATACCGGGCGGGGTACACTGAATCCTTGATATACAATTCATTTCAAATATACTGTGTCTTGATTAAAAAATACTTGACTGGACCCAACAGTAATGGCATCAAGGATTTCTGGGAAACTGCTGGGAATACTACGAGATAGTAATACCAGCATAAATAGGACACTTGTGCAGGATGCTCTAACTTGCTCCAGTCAGGTGGATCTTTTTATAGCTCCCTGAGTATACACTGCACCAGAGTGTAACTGTGGCAGTGAAGGATGAAGTCCACGTTGGGAGAATCTCCTGCACTGGAATGAAGAGTCTCATGAAGAGTCAAATATATTCATTCAAAGTATTGTAACTTTAGTTTAATCAGCAAAAAAAGAGAGTCACTTACTCAAATCACTGAATTGTAATGAAGCCTTGAAGACAGAGTGATATTTGGGGCGCACAGGCACGTTCCACAAGGACTGCCTGTGGGAACCTAAACCGGCTGACAAGCCAGTCATCATCCTGAGCCAGAAAATCTTCTGTCTGTAAAATACCCTTTCTCTTCTCACTGCACGATTTGCAATATTTTCTAATCCTCTGTTGTTAGAGGCGTTTTCTGTACTTCTTTGCGCTTGCTTTTGTATCCACTCATCTAATTGCGCACACTTGGATGTTTGTTCATTATGTGTCTCTGGTGTGTACAATAATTTTCACATCATTATCAGTCTCCCAACATCACCTCTAAGTGTCGCCAATGGACCAATAACAGTAGAAACGTATGTACGTCAGCCGTGAAGTGCCGTGGGGCTGCACATATTTCCATGGTCATTTCATTCTTGATACGTCTGAAATTTTCCGTTGAAAAGGACGTACGTCATGTTTTTGTGGATAAGTACCCTTTGTACATGAGACCCCTGGTCACCAGGTACTTGGAGCTGAAGAACTGTCATCAATAAACATCTGTTACAGGATACTTTAGGAATATTTTATAAGTTGATCTGGTTGGTAGGATTATGTTGTGAAATATCTCGCCTCCTTTGAATTTTATGCTTTTCCCTTCATAATACATGGCAGCAGATCAAATTGATGCTTCTGTTGGTCACAAGTATCTTTCTCTCTTAAGCCCATACAATAGAGGGTGAATGAGGCTAGAAGTACCTTGAATGGTCATTAAGATTTGAAAAGTGCCATAAAAATGCAGCTGCGTTCCATTCCACACAAAGTGTAGTTGGATGTCTTTCAAGCATCATTTCAGTCATAATCTCAGGAAAAGATCCAACTGTTCTTGTCAGCTCTCAAATAGCTCTGAATGTTTATGGCTCTGCTGTAATATTGCCCTCACTCAGCAGAGTTTGCATTGTTCAGTGGTTGGACTTTATTTTCATTCACTTTGTTCGCAATCCTTGACTATTTTTGTGTCTGCTGTAGCCTCTAATCTCTCGGTGTCTGTCCTACATCTGATAGTCACAGCCATGAATTACTGTCTCTCCTAGCTACATACATGCTGAACACCAAGTGTTTAAGGGGTTGACATCTCTCCTACACACTAATGGTAGACATTGAGTTAAAACTGGATCTGATTGTGTGCAAATTGGGCAAATTCCGACAACTGACAAAAATAGCAAAGGCCTAATGGAAGAAGAACAGCAGGTGATAATTGATGTGGATGTCACCGTCCAGCATCTCTGGGTGTTATTTTCAGCACCTTGATGTTCTTACTTGTTTTCTGTCCTGAGGAGCTTCTTTTTTCTCCCTAGGTGAAAATAAGCACAAAATCTGTATTGTAGTGTCCTGATTCTCCTCCTCTTGCCGTGCCACAGTTCTGTTTTGCCGCTTGCGGTATCGGACACTGTGCCGAGCCTTCCCCCTTACCGGCCAGCAGAAACCATGCTCTTTCACAGTTTGGTGTTGTGCGTCACCCACCATAGCAACAAACGTGTGCACAGCTTTGAAGACTACCACCATGACAGAGCTCATTTGTCAATTTGTCTCATCTCGCCTTGTTATGGCAAGTAATCAACCCCCCACCCCACACACACTACTGGTGTGCCCTCTGTCTGCTAAAGAGAAGATCTTAGAGGACGTAACTATAAATAACATTGTATTAGGTGTTGCTTTTGCTGTCAGTGCTGAAAAGTGACCCCTGGGAGACAGATGCAGCCACCTGGACAGCTACTGCCACAGAGATGCTGGCAGCCAAGCGCTTTACACACTTCTGATGCTGCAGCTTCTTGTTGACCTTGGATTGCACCGACTCTGCTTCTTTTGGACCTCGGCCCATCAGTACATCAGTGTGATCGAAGCAGAGACTCTTCATTCCAGTGCAGGAGATTCTCCCAACATGGACTTCATCCTTCACTGCCACAGTTACACTCTGGTGCAGTGTATACTCAGGGAGCTATAAAAAGATCCACCTGACTGGAGCAAGTTAGAGCATCCTGCACAAGTGTCCTATTTATGCTGGTATTACTATCTCGTAGTATTCCCAGCAGTTTCCCAGAAATCCTTGATGCCATTACTGTTGGGTCCAGTCAAGTATTTTTTTATCAAGACACAGTATATTGATTACTTTGTAGAAAAATGCTTTACCAAATGTTTGCTGAATGACAGGAAGTAATTATTGATACTTCAGTGTAGGGATGGTAATTGATAAGATTTTATCAATATCAGTGGTGTTGTCGATTGTGCTTATTGATCCAATTCTTTATTGATTCCCTTATCAATTCTTGATCTGTTTTCCATGTGTGGGAAAAAAAACAGGCTTTCACAGGACTTCAGCGTCAGTGCAGGAGTTTTCTTACTTTTCCAACTTTAAACAATGCTTGAAATGAAATGAATGAATCTTTATTTCGGATAGATTAAAAGTAGAGATTAAAAAGGAAACAGAATAATATAACAAAGGGGGAAAAAATCCAACAAGGTCAAATTAACAATAACTCCTCTGATTATACAGTTCAACATAAGTTATACGAAATGGGTGATGGCTGAAGCCGCAGCTTATATTGCCCACCCATATTCCATCCAAGAATTCAAAAGAAAAACAAACAAGAGCGATTACATTTTGGAACAAAGCTAAGACAAAATGTGACAGAAAAAAACTAAGCAACAACGCAACATAGACTGGATATGACAATCCTTTTGTGATTTTACATGTCATCTTTGTGAACGTGTGGAACGCGTGGCGAGGTCTGAGGCAAGAAACGGCCACCATCTTCAGTTCCAATTTTCCATTTATTATAACTTACAAGTAAATAGTCCAAGACATCCAACACGGTTCTCAAGCTCCACTTCAAAAATTCATCTCAAACAATTCATCTTGGTCTGATCATCTCCTTTCATCTGATGATCTCAAGATTCTGATTAACTGCTCTTAATCGCCGATGATGACTCTGATCCTTCTGATCATCTCCTTTCATCTGATGATCTGGATTCTGATCCTCCTTGGCGATTCTGATTAACTCTGATCTTCTTTCTCAATTATCCTGATCCGATCTGATCTCTGTCACAATCATCACACCTGTTTTATACTAACCAAGATAATTAGGGCTGATTAGCCCCTACCATAATCCCAGGTAAAACAACTAATCCTCCATCATTTACACATACCCAGTAATATATAAAAATACATAAATAATTTCCCCAGACATACACAATATAAATATATAAATAACACACAATAAATATTAATATAAATAATTCCATAAATAACCTTAACCCCTATTTTCAAATACTAAACCACCCGTATGACTAACCATACATATTTGCTCCCTGCTGGTGTCCTATATAAGGCCTTCAAACTCCTAATGGAGTCTTTGCCTGGACACCCACAGGGGCATGTTGGCAAAGGTATGTGCAATAAGTCTTTTAACTATTTTAACTATTTACTTCTTAATCATGCTAATCATCTCCCAGGGAATTCAAATTAACCAAGACAAATCATAAACCATTATGTGCATCTTAATCATACAGCAATACAACAATACAGATACAACATAATCACAATATAACCAGACATACGGTAGTGACATCCCATCGTCACATTTCCTCCCCCTTTTCCCGAGAATACAGTACTCTTATGAGTCCTGTATTCGTGAGAGGCCATCAGCTACTAGGTTGGTTTTCCCTACCACATACCAAACAATAAAATTATAAGGTTGGAGGGATACATACCACCCTGTGAGACGACTGTTTATGTCCTTCCTTCTGTCTAACCATTGTAAAGCTCGATGATCTGTCTCTAACAACCAAAAAAAAAAAAAAAAAATGACGCCCTAATAAATAATATTTTAGAGACCTATTGCCCATTTCATAGCAAGACATTACCTTTCTATTATGTCTGCCGATGATCTGTCTGGAGTTAAAATGTCTAACCTGAGCTGGACCACCCCTTTCATCCTCATTAAACTCATTCCTGAAGAGGTGAAAGAGCTGCCACGGCCGCGGATAGTTCTCCTGTTGGCCAACAGAAAAACCTCCGCCAGACAAGCAGCGCCCTCTGCAGTCTTCAGGTCCCGCTCCTGCATCCAGACTCCCAGTTCTGGGTTCACCATGCGCAGAAACTACTCCAAAATCAATAGTTCAGAAATGTCTTTAAGTATTAAGGTCTCTGGTTTCAACCATCTGCAAAACAGGTCTTTCAGACATACCTACAATTCATGAGGGGTTTCGTCCTCATAAACATCCAGGGACCGAAAACTCCTCCCATAAGTGTCGGACGTGACTTCACATTTATTCAAAAAATAGCCTCTTTCAATTTTCCACAATTATCCGTGTCTGCAATGTCCATCAGAACACATGCGCTCCGCGCTTTACCTGTGAGTAGAGGAGCCAGATGAACAGCCCACTCCTCTTCACGCCAGCGGCAGACCGCAGCAATCCCCTCGAACGACGCCAGGCAGCTCGATGACATCCTCGGAAGAGAGAGGGTTCAGCCTGGGCTCGTGATGCGTTCGCGGCCTCCTTGGCTGCACCTGCAGCGGCAAATCCTCCTCTCGCGGGCCGACCCAACCGGCCGTCACCCTAGGATCCTCCCTCGAAGTGCCGTCATCACCACTACGCTCAGCCCGGCTCCCATAGTCCTCTCTCAATTCCGCAACCTGCGACTCCTTCCGATGAATATGATTCTTTACCGACGTAAAACGTTCCAGGTCAGACTGCTCCTCTTGCCTCAGTTTCCTTCTTCGCCATGAGTCCCTCCGTCCACCAAACGCCACGACGTCGGGTAACAATCCCACTTCTGACACCAGATGTGAACGATGGAACGCGTGGCGAGGTCTGAGGCAAGAAACGGCCACCATCTTCAGTTCCAATTTTATTATAACTTACAAGTAAATAGTCCAAGACATCCGACACGGTTCACAAGCTCCACTTCAATAATTCATCTCAAACAATTCATCTTGGTCTGATCATCTCCTTTCATCTGATGATCTCAAGATTCTGATTAACTGCTCTTAATCGCCGATGATGACTCTGATCCTTCTGATCATCTCCTTTCATCTGATGATCTGGATTCTGATCCTCCTTGGCGATTCTGATTAACTCTGATCTTCTTTCTCAATTATCCTGATCCGATCTGATCTCTGTCACAATCATCACACCTGTTTTATACTAACCGAGATAATTGGGGCTGATTAGCCCCTACCATAATCCCAGGTAAAACAACTAATCCTCCATCATTTACACATACCCAGTAATATATAAAAATACATAAATAATTTCCCCAGACATACACAATATAAATATATAAATAACACACAATAAATATTAATATAAATAATTCCATAAATAACCTTAACCCCTATTTTCAAATACTAAACCACCCGTATGACTAACCATACATATTTGCTCCCTGCTGGTGTCCTATATAAGGCCTTCAAACTCCTAATGGAGTCTTTGCCTGGACACCCACAGGGGCATGTTGGCAAAGGTATGTGCAATAAGTCTTTTAACTATTTTACCAGATTCTTAATCATGCTAATTATCTCCCAGGGCATTCAAATTAACCAAGACAAATCATAAACCATTATGTGCATGTTAATCATACAGCAATACAACAATACAGATACAACATAATCACAATATATATAAAAATAAATTAACTGAAATAATACGAACTAGTAAAAAATTATATTATAGGAAAATGTTAAATGAAAATAAAAATAATATAAAAGGAGTCTGGGATATATTAAACAAATTAAGGAAAAATGGAACTAAGAAAATGACATATCCAGAGTATTTTACTGATAATTGTGGTGATATTTATGATAAGAATATGGTAGTAAATAAAATGAATAAATTTTTTGTAAGTGTTGGGCCAGAGTTGGCAGCAAAGATTCCAAATCAAGGAAAAGACACTGTGAGGGAGACTTTAATTGGAAGTAACCCTCGGTCAATTTTTCTTACAGCGGTGGATGAACTAGAGGTAAAATCTGTTGTTGAAAAGTGTAAAAATAAATTATCTACTGATTGTGATGGTATTGATATGGCACTAATAAAAAGAACTGTTGATGGTATATTAAAACCATTCACATATATTTGTAATTTATCATTTCAAAC
Organism: Pholidichthys leucotaenia; assembly: GCA_020510985.1. NCBI lineage: Eukaryota > Metazoa > Chordata > Actinopteri > Cichliformes > Pholidichthyidae > Pholidichthys > Pholidichthys leucotaenia. The sequence continues at coordinate 201,330,671 of CM035837.1, read as the reverse complement.
TGGTTCATTCCCGCAGAAAATGAAAATAGCAAAAGTAATTCCATTATTTAAGCAAGGAAATAAACACCAATACACAAACTACAGACCAGTATCACTTCTCCCACAATTTTCAAAAATTCTGGAAAAACTTTTCAACAACAGATTAGAAAACTTTTTAAATAAACAGGATGTGCTGAATCAGAACCAATATGGGTTTAGAGCCAAGAGTACAACATCGTTGGTGATAATGGATGCAACAGAAGAAATAATAAATGCATTAGATCAAGGAAAATATGCAATTGGTGTGTTTATAGATTTTAGAAAAGCATTTGATACAATAAATCATTCAATACTTCTTAATAAATTGCAAATGTATGGTATTAGGGGAATTGCTCTGAAATGGGTTACAAGTTATCTATCTGAGAGACAACAATTTGTGAAAATGGGAGAATATCTGTCTGGGTGTATGGGAATTGCCTGTGGGGTCCCCCAAGGATCAGTATTGGGCCCCAACTTATTTAACATATATATAAATGATATATTCCAAGTTTCTAAATTATTAAAAATAATATTATTTGCTGATGATACTAATATATTTTATTCTGGAAATAATTATAATCAACTAATCCACACTCTAAATAATGAATTAAATAAGCTAAAAAAATGGATGGATTGTAATAAACTATCACTAAATATAGAGAAAACTAAGGTAATGATATTTGGTAATTGTAAAAATAAAGAAGATATACACATTCATATAGATAATGTAGTTATTGAAAAAGTTAAGGAGATCAAGTTTTTGGGTGTAGTACTGGATGATAAAATTAGTTGGAAACCACATGTCAGATACATACAAAATAAAGTGGCAAAAAATATTGCAATTATAAATAAAATTAAGCAGGTCCTAGATTATAAATCCCTTCATATTTTGTATTGTTCATTAGTACTTCCATACTTGACTTATTGTATAGAGGTTTGGGGTAACAGTTATAAAAGTAAACTTAATTCATTGTTAATTTTACAAAAAAGGGCAGTCCGTGTTATACACAAAGTCGGGTACCTCGAACATACTAATTTATTGTTTTTACATTCGAAGTTATTGAAATTATGGGATCTGGTTCATTATTACACAGCACAATTAATGTTTAAAGTTAGTAAAAACCTCTTGCCACACAATATACAGAATCTATTCAGGGAGAGAGAAGGGAAATATAATTTACGGGGGAATACAGAATTTAAAATGCACTTAGTAAGATCTACAAGGAAGAGTTTTTGTGTGTCTGTGTGTGGGGTAAAATTGTGGAATGGGTTGGGGGAGAAACACAGGCAATGTCCAAACATCCATATATTTAAATCAATATATAAAGAAATGATTTTTGAGCAGTATGAGAATGAAGGGCAGTGATGTTACATTGTGTCTTCAGTGAGGGAAGGTTGTTATGTGTTATGGTGATTGTGAAGGTGATGGTGTTGTTTGTGTTTGCATTGAACATGCCAGAAGTGTATGTTTATTGTTGTCGCAATATTGTTGGATATGGACTGTCATTGTTGTGTCATTTTTGTTGTATAATTTGACTATGGGTGTATTATGGTGAATGTGGTTGTGGGATAATGATGATTATGAGTAATACTGTAATTTGTTTGGTGTGGAGAAGGGGTGGGACTGTATAAGCGTTGGCTTCTTCCCACTCCTTTTGAACATTTTATTTTTGGTTTGTTTTTTTGTGTTTTGAACTCTCTTCTTTCTTTCTTTAACAATGTTCAAATAAAATCAATGTCAATGTCAACAATATAACCAGACATACGGTAGTGACATCCCATCGTCACAATCTTGTATATATGTTTGGAGTATTTCTTCCTTTAGTTTTTGTTTAAATTGTCCAAGCGCTGTACATGATTTTAATTCAGGTCCAAAATCGTTCCATAATCTGACTCCTTGCACTGTAACACAGTGTTGCTTGGTGGTAGTTCTCACTGAAGGTTTTTGAAATATACATGTTCCTCTGAAATGATATTGTTTCTCCCTTATTTGGAACAGCTTTTGGATATTTGCGGGCAGTGATAGATTCTTCACTTTAAACATTATTACTGCAGTTTTAAAGTCAACCAGATCTTTCAACTTGAGAGCTTTTAATTTAAGAAAAAGTGGGTTTGTTGGTTCCCTGTAAGCAGCTTTGTTTATTATTGTAATAGCTCTCTTCTGAAGCATAAAGACTGGATATATGTTTGTTTTATATGTATTTCCCCATACTTCAGTACAATATGTCATGTATGGGAGTATTAATGAATGATACAAAGTATATAATGTGGGTTGATTTAGCAAATATTTCGCTCTGTGTAGTATTGCAATTGATTTAGATGTTTTACCTTTAATATAATTAATATGTGACTTCCAGCATAGTTTATTATCAATTATTACTTCAAGAAATTTAGGTTCAGGTACCCTTTCAATCTCTACACCATTTACACTGAGTTTAGATGCTAAGTTGTTGTGATGGTTGTTAAAAACTATAAATTTTGTCTTACTTAAATTGAGCGTTAATTTGTTTGAATGTTCTTCTCTTAAAAAGATCAAATATGACTGTAAACATGCTTTCCTTAGAAAAATGGGCATTTATGCCTTGTACCATTTGTTATGTTTAAATGCTGAAAAGCAATATAAATAAAAGCAGTATACATGGAATACTGACGTGATGATTAGAAAGAACTGCAAAATTATGTTATTTTAGCAACCACAAAAATATACATGCTGTACTTGGGTGTAACTTTTGCATGTTTTTTTTTTTTAATATATTCAGTATATATGCACAGTGCATATACACCCAGATGCATAAAATTCTCAATTGTATATTAACATACTGGTAAAACCTCAAGACATTGCTCATCTGTAACCTGAATTATATATACTACCTAACCAAACTCCAGCTGCTCCACGGTCATGAGTAGATGCAAGCCTTTAAAATACAAACTTCATTCCAGCTCCGTGCACAGCTGGTGTCAGTGGGTTTTCCTAGCAAGGAGCGGAGAGTGAGCAGGTTGCTAAAACCTCAGAGCTACCTGTTGTTGTCATCGTCTAAAAAGAATATTTAAATATCAGACATTTTTAGCTGGGTTTTGTGAGTTAAAAAATGGATTAAACTTAGTCTACAAGGCTGCTAGTATTGCACTAATATTCTACTAATAATAAGCTAATATTACTGTCACTAACGGAGGTGCTGCTGTTTGGGAATCAGGTGTGGACGCACTTTGTCAGCTGTCAAACACATTGCGGTCTTTCATTTTATCCCATGCTGCCATGTCGAGAGATGTTTCAACTTGTGTTTACCTTACATTTCTGCCATTATCTCACAGTAGTGATGGCAATGGTAACGGCAGCGTGTGATGTCATGACGCATGCCATTTTTATAAAAAACACGGAAGCGTTTAAACCCGCAGCATCGATAATAGGCGTGGAAATCGCAAGGGCCCTCATGATCTGATTTGGGTCACGATCCAACACTATCATGATCCCATCACTATTACGATTCATCATGATACTATACATCCCCCCTCCCATGTCAATGTCAAATTTTATCTCGAAAATACAACTGTCAAGCAACTTTTTGTGTTGCTTGACAGTTGACTTTTTCAACTGTCGTGCAGCGCTTTTTGTGGGTTGTATGCCATATCAAGGTTTTCCTTTCCATCATTGTTATAAAATCCAAAAAAGGACCGACATTTGAGCTAACTTTTTGCCATGTTTAACTGCTTTCTAACTTTTAAAGCTGGCTGCAAATCTCATGAGACAAGACGTGACTTCACTTCACTGGTTGCTTGCTTCACGCCATCTAGTGGACTGAAAATGCAATTGGTTGACTGATAACCAAGAGGATGCAACATTTACTTATTGCATACTTTATTATATTGTCGTCTTCTTCTTTCGGCTGCTCCCTTCAGGGGTCTCCACAGTGGATCATCTGCCTCCATCTCATCCTGTCCCTTCATCTTCCTCTGTAACACCAACCCTCTCCATGTCCTCCTTCACTACATCCATGAATCTTCTCTGTGGTCTTCCTCTTTTCCTCCTGCCTGGCAGCTCCATCTTCAACATCCTTTGTCCAATATATCCACTATTCCTCCTCTGCACATGTCCAAACCATCTCAGCCTTGCCTCTCCTACTTTGTCTCCAAACTGCTCAACCTGAGCTTTCCCTCTGACTTTTTTATATCATATATAAATAATAAAAGATTGATCCATGCGTTTAGGGATCAGTGGACCGTCGTTGGTGTCAAGTATTGCGATTCATCACTGAATCGATCTTTTGTCCCACCCCTAATCGATAAGAAGAATTGATAGCATCAGCGATGTACAATTCTGGGGGCTTGAAAAATTCAGAATTGCTTTTCTAAATTCTTACCCCTACTTAAATGATAGTTGAACATTGTAATAGCCTTCTGAGGGGGTGGATGGATATAAATTCCTCCTGACTTTCTGCTGCTTTTCTGAGTGTTCTATATAAAGAGTGGTCTAAGCATGTGTGTTTAATTACAAGCAGCAAGTTGAAGCTACGTTTTTTTAGAGTTACAAGGGAAGTCAGTTCTGGCAGACTTGGTATAAACTAGATATATTATGCTGGTTTGATGGATGTGGGCTTTTTTGCTTCTTTATTTCTATTTATTACCTCCGCCAAGGGAGGAGGTAATGTTTTTACCAGTGTTTGTTGGTTGATTGGTTTGTCTGTTAGCAACATAACTCAGAATCAAGCTCCTCTCCTGTGGAACCAGCTGCCAATCTGGATTCGGGAGTCAGACTCGATCTCTGTTTGTAAGAATAGGGTTAAAACCTTCCTTTTTGATATAGCCTACAATTAGGGAGGGATCATGTGTCTCTGAACCCTCCCTTAGTTATGCTGCTAATAGGTTTAGTCAGCCGGGGGACCTCCAATAATGCACTGGGCTTCACTCCTTTCTTCACTCTCAATGAAATATTTTTTTTTGCTGGTTATTAACATCTGTTTGTTCTCTCCCATAGATTGAGTCCCTGTCGTGCTGTTTGCTCTCTACATGTTTGGTCTTCTCATCTTCTCTATCCCCTCACCCACCAGCCAGTTGCAGCAGATGACTGCCCCTCCCTGAGCCTGGTTCTGCTGGAGGTTTCTTCCTGCTAAAAGGGAGTTTTTCCTCTCCACCGTTGGCAAGCGGTTGCTCACAGGGGATCGCCTGATTGCTGGGGTCTTTCTGCAATTGTGGGGGTTTCCCCTGCAGTTGAAAGGGCTATGAGATGACTGTTGTTGTGAAATGGCGCTATATAAATAAAGTTGAATTGAATTGAAAAAAGTTATGAATGGATTTTAATGAAATTTTCAGGAAAGGTGTGTAATGGCATGGGGAACTGATGGTTAGATTTTGGTAGTGATGTGGATTGTAATCTGCATGCAGGAATTTGTTTTGGGGAAAATAGTAATAATATTGAGCTTCCCCTTTAACCTCTTGCACTCCGGTGTACCGCGGACGGGCACGTCTCTGCATCCTAGAGCGCACGAGGGCGCTGCGTTCTAGAGCACACTGAAAAAAAAAAGCTGCATTTCCGTTCTTCCACTACAGACACAGCCGCGAACAGATCAGATATGATTGACCTCTCATTCGACTAATAAGAGCCTTGAATTGGGTTTCTGAAACCTTGAAGAACCAATGACTGAAAACCTAGCAAGAAGGACCCGCCTACCAACGCTGTGAATGCAGCGAGCCAGTTGAAGCACAGAAGTTCGAAAGCTGTTTTGTGTAAGGCTGGGTGAAGAAAGACTGACTGCTGCAGATGAAAAAAGGACCCGCAGGAAGAACCGTCACAGACCCAGCAGCATGGAGACCACCCACAAGTGCGACCTGTGTGACAGGGACTGCCATTCACGCATCGGCCTGTTCAGCCACAGGCGGTGCTTTTTTTTTTTTTTTTTTTTTGAATTCCAGCAGAATAGACGTTTAGGATTCTCTTCCATAGTCATCATAGACCGATGGAGGCCGACGACGAAGGTCATAAATCATTCGCCAAAACCGCAATCATGGAAGCGCAAAACCGCAATAATGGAATTATGTTTTGACCGGGTCGCGAGACCAGAACCACGAGTCCGTAACAAGCAGACCAGCGTCGCGTTCGTCTGACAATGAGGAAGAGAAGTTCGCCAGCTACGCTGCTGCTGTGAAGAGGTAAGTGTTATTAGTTTAGTTTATTTGAAAAGGGACAATGCAATTTCATAAAACACATGATTACACATGGTTAAAAAAGCCAGAATTAGCCAAAAGGCTAGTTTTCATCTGTAGTCCCCTGGCCAAGATGTAAAAAAGCAGTAAAATGCATCTACAAGAAAAAAACATGGTTAGACATTTAAGAGGGCACTAATGTAACAAATAACATATACATAACAAACCGTACATTTAAACACAACATCAAACATCACAGCAGACTTATCTTTTAGTGTTGGCAGCTGTAGGTGTTTATAAGCCACATTTTCAATTTTTTTGTGAAGGCCATGAATGTTGTGAGCAGTTTAACCTCCTCAGGTACTGAGTTCCACTCACTAGCGCTCCTCACTGACCAGGCCGACTTACTGAAAGTGCTCCTGCACAGAGGAATGAAACAGTCACCTCTGACAGAGCCTCGAGTGACACGCTCAAAGCTGTTTCTTTGGCTGATGAACTCTGCCAGAGGATCTGGAGCCAAATCATGCAGTACTTTATAAATCAAATTTAAATTTGCAAATGTATGAAAACTATCCCAATTTAAAAGACTGTATTTTTTTTTAAAATTGCACAATGATGATAATGCCTAGGTTTTTTATCCATAACTTTAACTGCTTGTTTGTACAAAACTTCCAATGGTTTTTTTTACACTCAAACCCGCCTGGGACCAGCTAGTTAGGCAATAGTTGAAGTGACTCAGAATCATTGAATGCAAATATATTTTTGCAGCTTCAGTTGACATTTCATTTCGAATTGCACGAAAATTTGCAAGATTTAACTTGATTTTTTTTACACAATTTAGCAATATGGGCTTTAAAGGAAAGCTGCGAATCTATTATTAACCCAAGATATTTATATTGGCTAACAATTTGTATTTTTCCTCCATTAACATGTATGTCAGGGTCAGGTGACACTGTTTATTTTAGTGAAATACATGCCTACAGTTTTAGAAACATTTAACTGTAGACAGCACTCCTGCAACCAAGTTGTGACACAGGACATTGTTTTACTAAGTTTAGCAGCAACAGTGTCTTTGGAGCGACCATGAACAAAAAAAACCGTGTCGTCTGCATACATTAAGCATTCAGCTTCAGAACAAACAGTGGGCAAATCATTAATATAAAGACTAAATAAAAGGGGGCCTAATATTGATCCCTGAGGGACTCCAGAAGTTAGCCTAAGAGAATCAGATCTGCAGTTGTTAACTGATACAGATTGTGTTCGATCGTGCAGATATGATTCAGTCCTGCTCACAGCATTGTGAGAAAAGTTAAATTTAAAGAGCTTGGTAAGAAGAACAGAGTGATTTACTGTATCGAATGCTTTCCTGAGGTCCAAAAACACCGCCCCTACAACTCCACCCTTATCAAGAAAAGATTTTATTTTCTCAATGAAGAGGCATGTAGCCATTTAAGTGGAATGCTTGGATCTGAAACCAAACTGCATGGCATGGAGAGAGGGGGAACTACTGTTTAAATAATGGACAATCTGTTCTGCCACCCATTTTTCTGCAATTTTGGAAATGGCCGGAAGAATGCTTATTGGTCGGTAGTTGTGCAGAAGAGTTGAGTCACCAGATTTAAAAACAGGGGTAACAATAGCAGATTTCCAGGCCTTTGGAACATGGCCAGCTAAATATAAATAAATAAGCTAAATATAAGCTAAATTATTCTTTATCCCTGAAAATTGTAATCAAAAATGACTTTTGACCGATCGGTAAATTACAACTGTGCGGCGCACGAAGTCCGAAGTCCGTGCACCGCGGTACATGTTTCGTGCGCCGCGTCCGGACCGTGAACGCCACCCTCCCGCTACTCTTCTGTAGTGGGGGGGGGGGGGGGGTGTGACTGCGCCGCAAACGCCACATGACTATTCCGTCATGCCCCCCCCACACACACACAGCCCTGAGTGTCACCTTTCATTAGAGCCTAAGATGAAGCTTCTATATTGAATCATTCAAAAGTTAGACGTTTTTCCAAACTGTGCCATTTGGCACAATTTGGCACAGTTCAAAAACGCCTGGGAACTACCTGAGAACAAAGCTGTGTAATATATTCATTTTTTGTGGTATTGTTACAAAATTTTGACCTCAGCTGGACAACACTTGGTTCTACATTTCTGTTGCATTTTCCAGCCCGGATCTGAAGCTGTGTGTTATTTGCAAGCGTTTGTATCCAAAAAAACACCCAGGCCAAATTTATTTTCTTCAAGTTCAGTATGTTTAGATGACTGTTACTCAGTGGCCGGAACAATCCGCTCAACACCACTCCCCTGGCTCTCTGTACTGTCAAACATAGCCCCTCCACACATCCGGCGAGCAGCATTAACTCAAAGGATGCTCCAAAAAGTTAAAGATTTTCCTCACTTACCAATCCATGCAGATATCTACACCCCACCCACTGCCCGACTTTCATCCAGACGGCCGATTTGGAAAAACCCTCCCCCAGCTGACTTTACCATCCAGACAGCTTGGCAAGAGGAATGGGAAACCAAGGAGGTCCCAAACAAACAGCTGGTGATAAACCCCAACCAACAGGTCCCGGGCACCAACCTCCCAAGGAGACAGTGGTCTACACTCAATCGCTTCAGGACTGGACATGGCCCCTGCTTGGCCAGCCTTCACAGATGGGGCAGTAGCCCTAGCCCACTGTGCGCATGTGGAGAGGAGCAAACTATGGAACACATCATAGAGGCTTGCCCGCTCCAAAGACTGGAAGGAGGATTACACACCCTCCATACAGCAAACCAGGAGGCAACTGCTTGGCTTAAGGACTTTGCATTCGCTAAATAAATAAATAGTGGCCGGAGCACTTAGAGAGATTATGACTGTTTTGCCAAAAAATTCAAAGTGTTTTCTTTTAGATGAGACCAACCCCATGAAGATGCTGCAAAGGGTTGACGAACAGCTTTTGATTTACTTTGGGCACGTTATTTTTTGGCGTTTTTAGGGAAATTGACCGGAGTGCAAGGGGTTAAGACGTGTCCACAGAATTATGTTCACCTCTGCACCCATGCACAGTATGTGATGGTTGAGATTATTTCATCTGAGGACACCAAGAAAAAGCAAGCAAACTGTGCGGTTTATGAACAGATTTTTTTTTTGACATTTTCAGTAAAGGTGTGTAATGACACGAGGAACAGAGTACCGGCAGACAAGCTAAGGATGTATTACGAGGTACATTACCCACATGGTATGTAAACACACAGCACTGGGCAATGTTTCATTTTTATCTCCTCCACCAAGAGGAGGAGGTAATGTTTTTGCCGGTGTTGTGCCTAAAAGTGTGCTGTAATTGTCTATTGTTGACACATAGAATATGTATTTATACAGTATCTACATGTACTGTATATATCCAGTAAATTTATGTATTTTTCCATGTAACCTTGTGATTGCATTATTTTAATCGCTTTTAATCCTACATCAAGTTTGTTTCCAGTTCAAAATGTATCATAAGTGTCACATACTGTATATCTTATTATACCTAACTCAGTACTGTTTACCTGTTGAAATATGGGGTTTATATTAGCCGTAAAATATATAACTATAATATGACACCTGGTGATCGATTTTTGGCAGCTGATCACTTTTTGCCACGACACTGGCATTGCTTTGTCTGTCTGTCTCTTAGCAGCGTTACTCCATCACTCCAAAATTTATGAACGGATTTTGATGAAATTTTCAGGAAAGGTGTGTAATTGCATGAGGAACAGATGATTACATGTTTGTGGTGATCCGGATAACCACCTGAATCCAGGAATTTTTAGGAAAAATCAGTATCGGCTTGGTTAAATTTTACTTTTGCTGGTACACCAGAATTTCTGTAGCTAAGTTATCTAATACTATTCATTTGTTATTTCAATAAATCTTATAGAAGGAAACTTGAATTTGTATTTTTCATCAATATCAAATGCAGAAAAGTTGCATTTAGAAAACTGCTGCATTTCCAACAATGTCATTTGGGGGAAATGAGCTGCTTGGTGGAGGTCTGCGCTCTCCGAGTGCTTTTCTAGTTGTTTTTGCTGCCGTTTGTCTGTCTGTTAGCAGGATCAGACAAAAACTCATGGATGGATTTGGATGACAGTTTCACCAGAGATGGTTCTTGGCCCAAAGATGAACTCATTACATGCTGAAGGTGATCCCTGAGTGCATACCTCTGCCAAGGCCCTATCTCGCAATGTACAGATGGATGGCGATATGGACGGACAAAGGAACAGAGGGGAGGACACAGGGAGGGAGAGAGGGAGCCTTGGCAGAGGTCTGTGCTCTTTGAGTGCCGTCTAGTTGTTATAGCACCTATTTTTGTGTCTTCTGTAGCCTCTAATCTGTCTGTGCCACACTGGTTGTCTGTCCTACATCTGATAGTCACAGCCTTGAATTATTATGTCTTCTAGCTACATGCTGAACACCACATTTTTAGGTAGTTGACATCTTTCCTACGCCCTAATGGTAGGCATTGAGTTAAAATTGGACATGGGCTTTTTTGCTCTATTACACTGACCCTTTATTTCTATTTATTGTTCTAGCACTGACATCTTCACCAGTTCTCTGTTAATATATCTCATTTATCCTTTCCCTTTGTTAAATAAGGAAAACGTAAACATGAATGATGGTGGACAGAAGCTTTTTTCTTCTTAAATCATCTTTCAAGATTAAAAAAAGCCACGTTTTGCTCTTAGTGCAGGGTTTTTGGTGGTTGCTTGATTCAAGATATTTTTTTAAATTGTACTTTATTTTACTTTTATTTTTTTTCTTTCAGTGGCATCTTTTCAAGCTTGTTAAATCATAACAAGGCAGTCAGAGACAACAGACTTTGCCACCTCTCTGCTGGGCCTTTATTATCAATTACAGTTGATTGAAGTGCTTTACTGTAGCCAGATACAGTGAAGACCCTGGCCCCTTCAGAGCATGTCAGTTTCCACTTTGTATTATTCCAGTTTGAAACAGGAGTTTAGTTGAAAAGTGGGAAACATGATATTGCTGCACTGTAAAAATTGATTAAAAAAATTGTCGCTGGTTTAATCCTCGGACTGGCAGGATCAGATCTGCGTGGGACAGGTAATGGAGCAGTGTTTGCCACGCTCTCCTTAACCCTATACTGCGGTGCCCTTGAGCAAGGCCCTTAACTCCATCTGCTCCAGTGGAGCTGCTCAGTGGCCACAGGTCAGTCTGTGGTTGTTCTGGGCAGCTTCCAGGTGTGACTGTGTAACTGTGTGAGTGTGAACAGGGCCTCCTTGAAAAGGAGAGGTTGCCTGTCGGTGGAACTACCCTGTATAAATAAAGGTTAAATAAAAAATAAAATTTAAATCCATTTAGTTGAGTCAGCAATTCATTTTTTGCTCGGCTTGTTTAGGTCATCAGACCCAGAAGTGTGCTTTTGGGTTCTCCACATCATCAGAGGAGGAAGCAGCGTGGGGGAATGTTAAGGTCCAGGTTAATATTTTATAGATGGCTGGTGCCCACTGGTATAAGAAATATGACCATCAAACTTGGGCTGGAAATACTACAGTCAGATTTTGACACAGGCAGTGATTCTAATGTCTAAGAGGCAAAAGTAAAGGTCACATGATCACACTAATTAAAATGCGACTGATCTTTTGACCAGCATGTGATTTTGTTTTAGAACTATCCGAGGTCTCTTTACAGTGAAGCAGTTGAGCGATGCACCTCTTTTGGGCATTCTGCAAAGCGTTAACAGCAAAATATCTTCTGAGTTTATCCTTACTTAATATGTTATAATAGCCTTGTGTGGATTGGCTTCTATTATCACTAAACTGTATTTTAGTGATCACACATTGTTAAAGTGTATCACATTCTCCAGCGTCAGCTCACGGTCACAACTTACTGTAATTATCTCATTCACATCCACATTAACCTGTGGACAGGAGTTACCCATCATGTATACATGCTTTACTAACTCAAGGACACAGAGTATTGATCTTGATCTCAGCAGGATCCTTCCCTGTTGTCACCTGTGGGGCTTCTTACTCTACACTGTTTAAGAAGAAGAATATCTGAACCACAATGCCTTGTGTTTATTTACTTAATAAAGTATCACTTGTTTTTAGAGGGGATTAATTGTTAGTTTTTGTTAATGGCTTTTATGAATTGATAGAATCATTTTGAGAGTGTAATAACAGTAACTGTTACTATGGGGGTTATCCTACATCAGGAATCTCACTTTGGATGCTTGTGTATGAGGGAATTATGGATGTTCAAGGTCCGTTAAAGTTGTTTTTCTTTTGTAAAATGTACTTCAGCTATAATGACAATGACTGTGTATGCCACAGGCTTGTGGATGACCGCTGTGTGGTGCAGCCAGACACGGGTGACCTCAACAACCCACCGAAGAAATTCAGAGGTAAGGCCTCTAAATTTCTCTCATGTGATTGTTTGATTACAGACATTAGAAAGAACTGCTGTCCGGTGTTGTAATTTCCTTAAAAGCATTAATGATACTATTGAAAGAGACCAGTATAGCAAGTAACCAGGTTTGGTCTGCAGTCTTACTTTTAAAGAACAGTGTGACATCTTTGAATCTGTTTTTGCTAACGTGTATCAGATGTTCTCCAGACAATTTATTCCATGTTGGTTAAGTAGTACCTTGCACATGCTGTGACCTACTAAATGGTCGCATTACTGTGAAATGAGGAAGCTGTGCAGGCCACACTGAAATTTTGTACAGTGCGTATATAACGTTAGCCTACACTAGTGCAGTGCTCAGTCGCATGACCATATAAGGTGTTGTTCAGTTTCTGCTGAACTGAACAACACCTTACAAGGAGTTGTTCAGAACTCCTTATAAGAACTCCTTATAAGGAGTTAAGATGGCTAAACTTTTATTGATAAAAATGACATATTGTGACTGAACAATTCCATATTTGGGGATGCACACCCTCATGACCTCAGCAAACCACGTATCAAATCTAAGGTCAGTCTGATGAACCATTAGAGAGATGTGCAAGGAACACACACACACACACACACACACACACACACACACACACACACACACACACACACACACACACAGATTCCTTGCATTTATAGATAGATTTATGTTACAATGACAGCAGTTTACTTGAAGTTTACATGAAAAAATATGTTTACAAAAATTACAGCACCTCTCTGTGGATTGCCGCCTTATTGTGGTGGAGGGGTTTGCGAGCCATAATGATCCATGCTGCTGGGGCCAACCTGTTCCTGGTAGGGTCTCCCAAGGCAAACTGGTCCTGGGTGAAGGGCCAGACTGAAGCACAAGTTATGCACCCACGTCAACGCGATGTGGCTGCGACAGGCGTTCTTATTGCATTGCCAACGTGCACCTCTCCACGCGCGCACCGTTTTCTCCAACTTCTTCTCTTTTTTTCTCTGTGCAGCAATCGTATTAAAAGTTGCTTTTTCTTAACATTTATTAGCTCCTGCTCCATCACAGTCTGCTCTTGTCCATCACTATTTCATAAACAAAAACACAAGATGAACACAAATCGTTGCACACATCGGTTAAAACCTGTTTTAGCAACGGAACAATGCATTTTACCCAGCACACAAGAAAAAATTGCTGATCGCTGCGTCGGCAACGGACATCAATAATGGCGTTGAAGTGATGTGGGTGGATAAATCCAGTCCAGTAGATCTCTATGAAAAAATTAGAAGGACCCAGTGTACTCAAAGAAGATGCGTAGGTCTGCCCTGCAGTTGGCTCACCACCTGCAGGAGGGATCATGAAGATCATGGTGCTGTGTGAACTGGGTGACAGTCTGGGCTACTCTGCTGCCTTCGCAACCCGGACCCAAGCTAGGCAATAGATGATGGATGGATGGAAAATTACAGCAGCCATCAGTTGCTTTAATTCTTATGAGTGCTGTTAGATTTGCTCACTTACAGTAAGTAGAAAGAAGGTAAGGAACAATTGGCACAAATCTATTTGACATTAACACATCAATAAATTTGTGGAATTTTTCTTACAAAGTCTTGACTGTTGACAGTAACTCCAAAAACAAATTTTGGTCTTACAAGACCAAAAAATGATCTTGTAAGAAGCAGTTTTGAACCCAATACACCCACTTACTATGGTTTAACACCGTACTCCTCTTTCTATTCATAAGAGATTTCTAGGTATAATTCAGCAGGTTTTAGTTGGAGAAGTTTTAGTGAATGGACTTTGCAGTAATACAAGTTCATGTTTTCTGTTTCTTTGTCTTCCAAACTGAATAAAAGACAATTTCCATGACCTTCATTAATTTAACACGACTCTGTCATGTCACAAATGTTGATCTCTTCTGCCATCAATGAGTGATGCTTGCCAGGAGACCCACTGCTGGGTATTTTATTCTTTGATGTCCCTTTGCCACAGGGAGACCTGCACAGTGTTTGATATAACGCGTCGAGGCTGTCAGACCTGGATGGACTGATGTCAGTCACAATCTCTGAGTCAGAATTGTCTATTATGATGACATGAAGCCATTCATGTAAACCCAGTGCTTATTTGGTTGAAGGGGCATTAAGATATAATATTTTTGTAGACTGAGCTAAGACCAGTAGAATTGCTTTTATAAAACATAGGGGAGCTAGAAAATGGGTAAAAGTATGTGTAACAATTATAAAGTGCACTAATGTGTTCTTGAAAATGTTTCTTTGAACCTGACTAATTGGATGTGTAGTTACGGAAACTAGTGTAGTGTTTGTAGGCCTGATTGAATGGTTTTAAATGTGGAGTATGCCAAACAGAGTTAAGCAAAAAGCTTTTCACAGGAACCTGCCGCTACAGCTTAACACCTAATAGCAGCGTTAACCTGGCAGCTCGAACATGTGCTCAGATTAGCTCCCAGCTACGTGTCTAAAATATGTTTTGCTTTTTGTGAGCTCTGATGGTAGCTGTGGAGTTGTATTGTTTTATCCTTCCTAGACGTGTATAAAATTCCTCCCCTCTCTCCTTGATAATGTAGAAAAAGCTGCCGCTCCACCCAGCTCGAGGACTTTGTAAGGTGCTGGACAATCAACTAAGTATAAACAGAAATAAAGATGTCCGCACACTTAGTCAGTGCAATTTTTGCTTTTACTGCTAAGCTTTGGGTTTGTTAAGCCTTCATCAGATCAGATGCACTAAATGTGTACATGTCTTTATTTCTGCTTCTCCCCTCTCTCTTTAAAAAAAACAAAAAACAGTAATCAAAATGTACTACAAAACCTATAATTTTCTGTTTCAGTGCAAATCAGTTACTTTTACTTTAAGCTGTGTGTATGACTCAGTCCCCATTATGCTTTTTAAGGTTTCCCCTTTATTTTAGTTCATTATTATTGTGATCTTATATTGTCTGCAAAGTCAAATGGCACAAAATCCACCTGCACAGGGGTGCGCCACAAAAACTTAGGACTACATCTACCTGAAATGGCTCCTTTGGATTTGCTGCCCTTCTCCATGAGGTTATCATGCCATTACTGAACAGACCTGATTAGAAGTAGTGAAAGTAGATGAGTTTAAATACCTGGGTTCACCAATCCAAAGCAATGGGCAGTGTACAAGAGGAGTAAAGAAGAGAGTGCAAACAGGGTGAAGTGGGTGGAGGCAAGTGTCAGAGGTGATTTGTGATGGAAGGATAGCAGGTAGAGTGAAAAAGAAGATTTACAAGACTGTAGTGCAACCTGCATGATGTATGGTTTGGAGACTGTGGTGCTGACAAAAAGACAGGAAAGGGAACTGGAGTTGGCAGAGTTGAAGATGCTAAGATTCTCATTGGAAGTGACTAGGAAGGACAGGATTAGAAATTAGTAGAGAAGGACAGCTCAGATTGAACGGTTTGGAGACAAAGTAAGAGAGGTGAGGCTGAGATGGTTTGAACATGTGCAGAGGAGAGATAGTGGATATACTGGACAAAGGATGTTGAAGATAGAGCTGCCAGGCAGGAGGAAAAGATGAATGTAGTGAAGGAGGACATGTAGAGGGTTGGTGTGAGAGAAGGGGATGCAAGGGACAGAGTGAGATGGAGGCAATGATCCACTGTGGAGACCCCTAAAAGGAGCAGCCAATAGAACATGAAGAAGAAGGAGAAGATGGCTCAACAGATCTGATAGAAACTTGCCCAGCAGCTATTCTGGAACGCCCTCTCCTCAGAGGAAAACAGGAAGTATCCCAGTGACCCTTGGTGCTCACATAGCTGCAATGCAGATAGCTTAGCTTAATTGTGTTTTTTTGACAGCTCTTCTCTGTAAATTCCAGTCACACACTACGATAGTGCTTTTTAACCAGGGTACCCTGGTACGTTCAGGTTTTTGTGTGAAATTATCTAATTCAACTTGTTAATTGGTCCAGAAATGCAAATAATTTGCTGTTGTGTATGGATTCTTTTGGCCCTCATATACAGCAAGATAAGATAAGCCTCTATTAGTCCCACAGTGGGGAAATTACAGGATTGCAGCAGCGAAGGGATAGCAGGACTCAGAGCAATAGTAATAAGATAAGAAGATAAGAATTGGTTAGCTAAAGCAGTAAATAGATATACATATGTACACAATTATATACACAGTGCAGGACCATTGCAGCTAGATGGTAACAGCATTACAGTTAGTTAAATTACCTGGCAAAATATGAATATAAATCGAGACTCAGACAGTACATTTCACATTTGAATGAACACTGTTTTTGCCACCTTTGATAATAATTGTAATTGTACAAGTTGTGTATTGGAGGGGACGATTTCTGTTGTGCAAAGTTGTGATGTTTAATACGGCCTCTATGAGCAGCACAGGGGACAATGGTCAACAATGGACCCAATAAGAAAGGAAATTAAATATCCCACAAAAACCTGATGGTACCAGGGCACTGTGGTTGAAAAACACTGCGCTTCACATCTGTGGTCCTTCATTAATCTACAGTCAATGATACATCACACAACATTCCGAACTTCCATTTTCTTTTTTCCCTGGCATGACACAGGTACCAGGGCTGTAAGCCTGACTGGCTTAGTGAAGTGAATTGGTGCAACCAGGAAATTTATGGCTTTTTTTTGTAAATTGTAGTCATGGTAGACCAGCTCATTCATTAATCCAAATCATTAAAACATCAGTTACAGATATCTTGCACCATTCTGTCTTAATTTGTTATGTTTTGGCCATAATAGCTTGGTAAATTTGGCCAGGCACATTAAATAAGCAGTGTGGTTAATTCAGTTCAAATTCAATTCAGAGATTATATTTGTCAATACTACTATACATACAGGACATAAAGAAGAATTGAAATAGCATTTCTTTCTCTCTTCAATGGTGTGCACAATATAAAAAAAGAAAAGGAATAAGGCTAGAAAAACAACAACGGCAGTCTATGTACAGTAATGCTACCTGTAATGCAAATGGCGACAAAAGCTAGACCCAGACCTCCCATAGTGCAAATAAAGATAAGTGATGAAACCCACTTGTGGTGAAGAGGGAGCTGAGTTCTAAGGCAAAGCTGTCGATTTACCAGTCAATCTACGTTCCTACCCTCACCTATGGTCACGAGCTTTGGGTAATGACCGAAAGAACGAGATCGCGGATACAAGTGGCTGAAATGAGCTTTCTCCGTAGGATTGCTGGACTCACACTCAGAGATAGGGTGAGGAGCTCAGTCATCCAGGAGAGGCTCAGAGTAGAACCGCTGCTCCTCCACATTGAAAGGAGTCAGTTGAGGTGGTATGGGCATCTGATCAGGATGCCTCCTGGACGCCTCCCACTTGAGGTGTTTCGGGCACGTCCCACTGGGAGGAGACCCCGGGGCAGACCCAGGACTCGGTGGAGAGACTATGTCTCCCAACTGGTCTGGGAATGCCTTGGTATCCTCTCTAAAGAGCTGGAGCAGGTGGCTGGGGAGAGGAAAGTCTGGGCTTCTCTGCTTGAACTGCTGCCTCTGCAACCTGGACCTCCGGAAAAGCGGTAGAAGATGGATGGATGGCTGAAACCCAGAAATCCTACATACAGAAAAGTAGTGCGGTAATTCTTGTAGTAGCAAGTTCAGTGCGGTAGTGTAGGTGCAGACAGTGGCAGATAGGACTGCACATGATCAGTATAGCAATGACAGGCAGACAGCAGCAGGTATGGCATTTGCGCAAATGGTTGCAGTAAAGTGCAGAGACATATAGCAGCAAAGTATTACTGTTGGTGTACCAGTTTTTCTGTGCCAACAGCTGAGGTAGTTATTGTGCGGGCGAGTGCGCTACTGTCGGGTGGTGGTGGGGGAGTGGACAGAGTTCAGGGTCCTGATGGCCTGATGAACAAAGCTGTTTAGCAGTCTAGTGGAGCGGGCCTAGAGGCTCTGGTACCTTTTCCCCGAGGGCAGGGGGCTGAAGTGACAGTGTGAGGAGTGGGAGGTGTCATCTGCAATGTTGATGGCTCTGCGGGTGAGGTAGATGTCCGAGAGGGGGGGCAGAGGGCCATTGATGATCTTGCTGGCTGCTTTCACTGTGCGTTTTTTTTTTTTTTTTTTTTTGTTACTTATTTGTACCCGTAGGTAGATTTGGTTTGCAGTCTGGTGACAAGCCACTGGCTGCCGGTCGCTGCGTGCGCGAGCGCCCTAAACCTACATGTTTTTTGGTATGCGGGAGGAAACCGGAGAAATCCCGGAGCAAACCCACGCAACACGGGGAGAACATGCAAACTCCACACAGCTCACTGTTGGTCGGGGGCTGGGATCGAACCCACGATCTCATGATCCCCGCGATCCCCCGGCCGAGGGTAATCTGTGCTGCCGCAGTGCTAAACCACTGCGCCACCGTGCAGCGTTGTAGTGTCTTCTGGCAGGAGGCGGTGCAGTTTCCATACCACACTGTGATACAGCTGGTGAGGATGCTCTCATTGGTGCCCTGGTAGAATGAGCACATGATGGGGGGTGGGGCTTGTGCTCTCCTCAGTTTGTGGAGGAACTGGAGGTGAGTTTGAGCCTTCTTGGCCAGTGATGTGGTCTTGTTGGACCAGGAGAGGTCCTCAGAGATGTGCACCCCCAGAAACTTGGTGCTGCTCACCCTCTCCACAGCTGCTCCATCGATTATCAGAGTGGGATGCTGTGTGCGTCCCCTCCTGAAGTCGACCACAGTCTCCTTGGTTTTTCCCACGTTCAGGAAGAGGTTATTGTCTTTACACCACTGGACCAGTTGGCTCACATCATTTTTGTAGTTGGCCTCCTCATTGTTGGTGATGAAGCCCACCACCGTCTTGTTATCCACAAACTTGATGATGTGGTTGGTGTTGTAGGCTGATACACAATCATGGGTCAGCAGGGTGAAGAGCAGCGGGCTGAGCATGCACCCTTGTGGGGCCTCTGTGCTCAGTGTGATGGTCTTCATGTGTTGCTGCCAACCCGCATATTCTGTGGCCTCCTTGTGAGAAAGTCCAGCACCCAGTTACAGAGAGAGGTTTTGAGTCCCAAATGTCTGAGTTTTTGTATTAGGTACTGGGGGATGATTGTGTTGAATGCTGAACCAAAGTCCAAGAACAGCATTCGCACGTAGGAGTTCTTTGAGTCCAGGTGGGTGAGGGCTGGATGGAGAGCAGCAGCGATGGCATCTTCTGTTTGACCTGTATGACCTGTATGTACTGAGATGGGTCATGGGAGGGAGGGAGGAAGGATGGACTTGATGTTCTGTATGACCAGGTGCTTGAAGCACTTCATTATGATGGGGATCAGTGCTACGGGCGAGTAATCATTGTAGCTGGATGGGACGGGCTTCTTTGGGACTGGTATTATGGTGGCAGTTTTGAAACATGTGGGGACAACAGCTTGAGTCAGGGAGATGTTGAAGATGTCGGCCAGGACATTCTTGAGCTCCTCTGCACAGTCCTTCAGAATGCAACCTGGTATGTTGTCTTGTCCAGCTGCCTTGCGTGGGTTGCTCCTGGAGAGGGTTCTCTTCACGTTAGTCGGATCGAGACTTATGGCCTGCTCCTCTGGTGGAGGAGTGGTCTTCTGTGCTGATCTGCTGTTTTGTGCTTCAAAGCGGCCAAAGAAGTCATTTAGGTTGTTAAGCAGTGTGATGTCACTCGCGTAGGTCTGACGTGGAGGTTTGTAGTTGGTGAGGGTCTGTATGCCATGCCAGAGAGAGTGTGCATCTCTGGTGTTGCTGAAGTGTCTGGATATTTTCTTGCTGTATTGTCATTTTGTCTCTTTGATGCCACGGGACAGGTTGGCCCTAGCTGTTGTTAGTCCTGCAGTGTCACCGGCCCCGAAGGCTGCATCCTTAACCCTCAGGAGCCCGTGGACCTCTGCTGTCATCCATGGCTTTTTGTCAGCACAAACAGTGGTGGTTTTGGAGTGAGTGACATCATCAATGCATTTAGCTGTTGTAGTGATATTTAATAAACTATTGTGTGATAAGGTACAGGAATTATTTATTTTATTCAATAGTGGGTGTGCGACGGGCCAGAGTTGAACCGTCACTCCTACACTCACTAAATAAAATAGGAAAGCACTCGTAAAAAGGGGGCACCAGTTCTAAAGAACAATTTGTATTATTAACTTAATTTCAATTAATTAATTTCTGTACCTTCAATTACTTAATGGATCAGTCTCAAAATTTAAGGGAGTTCTTTTCCTGCCGTGATCTAGGAAACGTATATGCAAAAGGAAAATGCTTCAATTTCTCTCATTCACCCTTTTATTAAACTCATTCAGGTTACATGATATGGCATTCAAATGATGGATAAACAGATTCAAATGATAACAGTGGCATTCTGCTGGGGCAGTGGCATTACTGCAGCCGATAGGAAGAGACTGAACAAACTGATCAAGAAAGCTAGCTCTGTCCTGGGGCAGCGCCTTGATCCGGTGGAGGAGATAGGAGAGAGAAGGACGGTGGCTAAACTGTCATCTCTGCTGGAGTCCGAGTTCCACCCTATGCAGGACATACTGAATGCACTGAGGAGCTCATTTAGCAGCAGACTACATCATCCCAGGTGCACAACCGAGAGGTTTCGCAGGTCCTTCCTACCAACGGTTGTCAGACTGTACAACCTAAGCAAGGCTGCTCGCAGAGATAGCAAAAAGACATAACAACCTAATAGTTTTTTGAATGCAAAAGATGCAATAGACTTACACAATGGTCCCCTCCGGCAAACAACTAGGAAAATACCGGTCGCTATGGAGGGTGAGAATATGTATGGGCACATAATCATACCATGTAGGATAACTAAGTAGACGGTTGTGCTGTTTCATCCCATCTAGCAACAATGCTCTGCACTGTGTGTGTTTATATATTTACATATTTATTCCATCTAGCTACAATGCTTCGCACTGGGTGTGTTTATATTTATATATCTATATATTTATTCCATCTAGCTACAATGCTCCACACTGTGTGTTTATATATCTACATATTATTCCATCTAGCTACATTGCTCCGCACTGTGTGTGTTTATATATTTACATATTTATTCCATCTAGCTACAATGCTCCGCACTGTGTGTTTATATACTCATATATTTATTCCATCCAGCTACAATGCTCTGCACTGTGTGTCTGTGTGTGTGTGTGTGTATATATATATATATATATATATATATATTTATAGTAATATGTACATATGTATATTAGCTGCTCTTGCTTGCTTGCTTTTTTTCTTGCCTTCTGATTGTTGCTCTGAGTGTTGCTATCCCTGTGCTGTTGCAATCCTGGAATTTCCCCGTTGTGGGACTAATAAAGGCTTATCTTATCTTATCTTATCTTAATGTCACATTAACTGTTAGTGGATTCCTGAACATAAAATCTAGCGTTAAACCTTTGTAGAACGAAGGAGAAACCAGACTTTATGTTTTAACGGTAATGGAAGGCTGAAATGTCTAACAAAAACAGAACACAGTTTTATGGGGAAAATTCATAAGCTGATTATCTAAAAATGTTCAGAATTAATCTACAAAAATGAAAGGAAGTTACTTAAAAATGAATGTGAATCTTCCTTAACCTCTTGTGCTCCGTTGTTCCGCGGGCGGGCAAGTCTCTGCGTCCTAGGATGCACGAGGGCACACAAGAGCGCACTCGTGCACGCTCGGACGCATGACGCATGATATACTGATGATGGTGCAGATGGAGATGGTGCTGGCCTCCAAGCGCCACTGGGAAAAAAAAGCTGCAGACACAGAACAGATTAGTTCATCTGATTGACCTGTCATTCGACTAATAAGAGCCTTGAATTGGGTTTCTGAAACCATGAAGAGCCAGTGAATGAAAATCTAGCCAGAAGGACCCGCCTCCCAACGGCTGCGAGCCAATTGAAGCACAGAAGTTCGCTGAGCTGTTGTCTAAAGCTGGGTGAAGAGAGACTTTCAGCAGCCACAGGCAGTGGTTTATTTATTTATTTTATTTAATTCCAGCAGAGTGTTTAGGATTCTCTTCCGTCATCATTGACCAACTACGAAGGTCGTAAATCATTCACCAAAACCGCAATAATGGAATTATGTTTTGATCGGGATCCACGAGCGGAGCAGCGTCGCGTTTGTCTGACAATGGGGAAGAGAAGTTCGCCAGGACTCTGCTGCTGTGAAGAGGTAAGGTGTTATAAGCTAAATTATTATTTCTCCCTGAAAACTGTAATCCAAAAATGACTTTTGACCGATCGGTAAATTACAACTGTACGGCGCACGCACTTCGTACTTCGTGCGCCGCGATAAACGGTTCATTTGCCGTGTTCGGACCGTGAACACCCCCCCCCCCCCGCTGCAGAAGAGGAGCAGTCCGCGGTCCGCGGGGGGAAGCCACGCTGACTGCGCAGCGGTCATCACATAGACATATGAGTCTATTCCTTCATGTAGCGATGGCCGTCCTCTGTGGGGGGGGGGGTTGTCCACACACACACACAGTAGTGAGGGGGGGGAAGCCGCTGTGACAGCGTTGCTGTGGAAACATGCAACAAGTGTAATCCGTCATGTAGCGAGGGCCGAACTCCGTCCTTGGTAGCGGGGGGGGGGACGACCCCCCCCACACACACACACAGACACAGCCCTGAGTGTGACCTTTCATTAGAGCCTAAAATGAAGATTCTACATTGAATTATTCAAAAGTTAGACGTTTTTCCTAACTGTGCCATTTGGCACAATTTGGCACAGTTCCAAAACGCCTGGGAACAGCCTGAGAACAAAGCTGTGTAAAATATTCATTTTTTGTGGTATTGTTACCAAATTTGGATCTCAGCTGGATAACACTTGGTTCTACATTTCTGTTGCATTTTCCAGCCGGATCGGACAGCTGTGTGTTATTTGCAAGCATTTGTATCCAAAAAAACACCGTGTCCAAATTTATTTTCTTCAAGTTCAATATGTTTAGATGACTGTAACTCAGTGGCCGGAGCACGTAGAGAGATCATGTTTTTTTTGCCAAAAAATTCAAAGTGTTTTCTTTTAAATGAGACCAACCCCATGAAGATGCTGCAAAGGGTTGAATAACAGCTTTCGATTTACTTTGAGCACGTTATTTTTTTTGGCATTTTTAGGAAAATTGCCTGGAGTGCAAGGGGTTAAGTTTATAGGTTTATCCTATGGCTGAGAGACTAATTGTACCATGAAATACTGGTTATGTTCAATTGTAATTTAGATTTTCAGGACATCACGTTTAACCCAGCAGATAGGAAAATGGGAGTCTCACTTACGAACAGCTGTAGGTCCACGTGTTCAGCGGGTCAGTGCCGGCTGGGGTTTTGAGGTCAGGACACTGGGAGAAAGCGACTGATGCTATGCTTCCTCAACAGCTGTAAGAAATGCAGGCTCAGCCAGGGGCTCGCAAAGGACAGTGGCAGCAGCAGTAATGGCCGTCTCGGAGCAGGCGTGGAGAGTCCTTTTGGCAACCAGTCCGGATTTATGATGTCTCTGGCCGCGGGATAGACCAAAAACTGAATGAAGAATGTCTCAGTCAGGTGTGGATGAGGCCAAAAAGTCCTAAACACAATCTCTGTTCACTTTAAAATAGGAAAATTAAAGGTCCACCTTAACGGCATGAAAAGTCAGAAAATGTAAGAAAAACATTCAACTAGGATAAGAATGGCTTCTGAGGTGAAGGAAAAAAGGGATTTTGAGAGTTTGACTCTCTTTAAGACGAGCTTGTAAGAAAAAGATGCTTTCTCCTCAGTAACCAGAAAAATGAGAAAACTAACGCAGGATTTGACAAACTTCACACACAAAAGGTTTCTTAATATTCGCAGAACAATTTAGACAGAAGAAAACTGCAAGGAACTTTGAAGAAGTGAAACAAAAACTTTCATCTTATGATCTTCTATTCTGCTTCTTTAATCTTAATCTTAAACTTCTTCTTCTCCTTCTATTCTTCTCTTTCATAAATTCATCATCTCTCTAACATGTAGGGTGGCTCCTGCACTTTTTAACTGAAGCGTGCTGTTAGTCATAAAAAGTGGGGCCGGTCGGAGACAGGCCAATCAGCTTTCAAATCCCCAGGCTGGCAGGGGTAGGAACCTTTCTGTGTGGAGTTTGCATGTTCTCCCTGTGCTGCGTGGGTTTACTCCGGGGGCTCCGGTTTCCTCCCACAATCCAAAGACATGCATGTTACGCTAATTGGTTGTTCTAAATTGTCCCTAGATATCTGTCTCCTATAGGCCCTTAGAATAGAGGATTAGTACTAGTGAAGCGCTTTGAGTGGTCTTTGAGACTAGAAAAGGCGCTATATAAGTACAGGTCCTTATCCTTATCCTTATCCTTTCATAAAGAGGAGCTTGAACGGGCCTTTGTCCAATGCGAAAACATTTCTTTGTTTGGGAGCAGCCAATCAAATGAAAAGGGCATTATCCCGTGAAAGGTAGAGAGGAGTGGTTTACCAGGAATGATATCGTACAAGGATTAATACCCATTCAGTTCTTATGAAATTATGTACTCAGTATAAAATCTAACTAAATTAAGTGACTCGGCTAATATTCAGTGATCATGCATTTATACCATTACTAATAATATTAACATTCATTTGAATAACACTCATGAAAATAAACATTCCTAATACATGTTCCTAATACATGCACTTCACATTTAGATCAAGGATTAATGAATTACTGCAAACCCTGGTCGGTGATCAAAAGGATGATTTTCAGTGTCCTCATCCTTGGGAAGATGATAGCTGGAAATTAGAAAAACTTCAATGTTTAGTATGATCAACACAAGGAAACGTATTCCGTAGATGTCCACTAGGAAGTACTGTTGAGCTGTAGATAATTTTGTAGGTCTCTGACATGGGAGAGAAATGGCCTAAAAAGCTCTGGGATCTGTCTCAGAAATGGAGTAGGCCATATACCTGTCTGGTTAAGAAGTTTATGACCTTTTAAAAGC
The DNA here is from genome assembly GCA_020510985.1 of Pholidichthys leucotaenia. NCBI lineage: Eukaryota > Metazoa > Chordata > Actinopteri > Cichliformes > Pholidichthyidae > Pholidichthys > Pholidichthys leucotaenia. The sequence goes on along the minus strand of CM035837.1, from coordinate 201,305,197 downwards.
ATTAGTTTCCTGTAGGGCGGATGCTATCCACATGAACTGTCTACTTTGAGAACTGGGACTCCAGAGTTTATAGTCTACTTAAGTCTTTAAAAGCAAATTCTGATCCTTACCATCTATGCAAGAGGGGAGTTGTTTACATTGGGGTCCTGGGAAAGGCACAGCATTCTTGGCCAGGCCTTGAGTGGAGGTGTTTTAATATGAAGAAAAGTGAGATTCCTGTAGAATGAAGAAAAGTAATCTTCTGGATTAGCCTGAGGGGACATTGATGCTACACTGTGAATGCTACAACAACCTTAGTGTACTCCTCTAGGTTTGTGTGTCCATTGTGAGTGGCTGCATGCTTGAAAGTGTCCCAGTCTGTAGTGCTGAAGCAGTCTTTCAGAGCATCAGAGGCCCTCTCTGGTCACACACGTACCTGTTTTTTTGTTGGTCTGATTCTCACGCTGGGTTTGTATGCTGGCCTTAACAAGATGGTGATGGGATCAGAGAGACACAGGTGGGGAAGGGGGAGGCTCTGTATGCTTTCTTGTGAGTTGTATACACCAGGTCCAGCAAATTGATTCCTGTTGTTGGAAAGTCCACATGTTGGTATCGATTTGGGCCTTTAAATCTGCGTGGTTGAAGTCTCCTGCTGTGATGAGGAATCCATCTGGATGCACTGTTTGTGTCTCACTGATGGCCTGATGGAGTTCTTTTAACGCTTTGCTCCTCTCGCCGATCCCAGTGGGCGTGGCATACACGACGATCAGTAGGACAGATGAAAATTCTCTCGGAATGTGAAAGGGTCAGCACTTGATAATCATGAACTCCACCAATGGAGAACAGTGTTTGTGTACAGCAGTTGCATCTCTGTATCAGGCGTCACTGATGTACACACAGACGCCTCCACCTCGCGTTTTCCCTCCTTCCTTGAACACTCTGTCTGCACGATAGCATGTTAGCCCTGCTAAGTGAGTGGCAGAGTCCAGTATATTGTCATTTAACCACATTTTTGTAGAGATAAAAACACAGCAGTTCCACGCATCACGTTGCGTAGTTCTCAGGAACTGTATGTGGTCTATTTTGTTGTCTAGTGAGTGTACGTTGGCCAGAATGAGGGAAGGAATTGGGAGTCTGTGTGGGCTAGCAGTTAGCTTCCTTTGCATACCTCCACATTTGCCTCTCTTTTGTCACCGCTCACACCATCTACTGTGTCTCCATTTGGAATGAGACACAGCAGTCAAGTCTGGGGGTGTGGAGGTCTGGAGGAGGCCTAGGCCACGGAATTCCTCTGTAATGCTCTGGTCCATGGCATAATGTTTGGCCATATTCCTTATCTCCAGAAGGCTGTGGCAACTGTAGCTTGTACTGATGCTTGAACTGTAGCATCATATATAGACATTAAACACATGAATATACACTTAGGCATAATTTAAACAACACTAAATGGCACAAAACACGAAGAGAGAAGAGAGGCCGCTGTGTGTTCACGTGCCAACTGGGAATTATACTTTAAGAGTTGCCTGTTCATATGCCTCTGTGCTGCTCTGCTGTACGAGGAAGAGTTTGGAGCAGTCCAGTGACCGATGCAAAGAAACGGCTTTTGTCTGTGGTTAACTGAGTTATTCAAATCATATTCAGAGATGTGGGTTTCACAACATACATTGCAGTGACAGGACAGAGAACCACTGACTAAATAAGCCAGGGGGACCGTATATCTTTCAGGTCATGCACTAATCAAAACTGCAGACTGCTACAAAATACTATTAATGCTTATTAAAACTTTCTAAAGAATCAATTAAATAAGGTTGCAAACATATTTAATAGCTGATTTATTTGATTTGATTTACTCAAGTCTTTCTTGTTGTGAAGTGTAATCCAGTGACTGCAGTGTCGGGATTCTTGGTAAAGCTTAAGTTAAACAGAAGGTATTTCGTGTCTGAGGTGAATATTAAAAACATGCATTTGCTTTGAGATATACAGCAGGGAAAATAAGAATTGAACAGGCCAACATTTTTCTCATTAAACATATTTCTGATGGAGCCATTGACCTGAGATTTTCACCAGATATCAGTAACAACCCAAGTTATCCATACATACAAAGAAATCAAGGCAACTGTGTCCACAAAACAAGTTATGCTTAATAAAGTGGAATGACACAGGAATAAGTATTGAACACATGAAGAAAAAGAGATGCAAAAGGCATAGAAAGCCAAGAAACCAGCTGAAATCCATCAGAATTTAGCAAGCCATCCCCCCTCAGTACAAATTAATTTCAGCTGGTTAAGTCCTGACTGATGGCCTTTAAAAAGGTCTGTGAATATTAGATTGTAACACCACAAAGAACTCATGATGGGTAGAAGCAAAGAGCTTTCTCTAGACCTAGAATGGCTCAGTCAGTCACCTGACCTGAATGAACTGAAGATCAGGGTTCATAGAAGACAGCCATGGAACCTTCAAGATTTGAAGACGGTTTGCGTGGAAGAGTAGGCTAAAATCACTCCTGAGCAATGCCTGTAACAAGTTTCTCCATACAGAAGGCATCTGGAAGCTGTTATTACCAATAAAGGCTTTTTTACTAAATATTAAATTAATTTCACCAAGCGTGTTCAATACTTATTCCCTGTGTCATTCCACTGTATTAAATATAACTTGTTTTGTGAACACAGTTGCCTTGATTTCTTTGTATGTATGGATTACTTGGGTTGTTACTGATATCTGGTGAAAATCTCAGGTCAATGGCTCCATCAGAAATATGTTTAATGAGAAAAATGTTCACGTGTTCAACACTTATTTTCCCTGCTGTAAAATGAGTTTGTGCATCCTGGACACTTGACTGGAGAAGTTGGGGTGAAGTTCTTGAAGTTCTATAATGCTATATATGTAAAGTGTTTCCTCTAATATGGCTGTGTAGTTACTCATTGTGAACAATATAAAATTGTACTAATTGTTAATCAAGTGGGATAAATTAGCATTTTTTTTTTAGACTGTTACACTGCTCTACGCTGCAGCAGTCGGTCAACCATGGGATAGTTTGGGGTGATGTCATATATTATGTGTCCACCTGGGCATTCATTTCTTCACTTCCATTCATTGTCTGTGTAAAACTTGTCATTGTGGTGTGGTGCATTTCAAGAAACGGATTATTTTATCATTTCTTTCATCTTGACTTTATGATGTTATTGCAATGTCCGGGCCGTAATACAGTATTATCACTTTTTATTTATTTTTTTTACATTTTTTTATGTTGCGCATTGCAGTATCATGCATTGTGAATTTCCGCCATCCATCTTTGTCTTGTCCAACCTCCAACTAGATTTTACAAGTCACACTTCTGCTGCGCTGACATCACCATCCAGTGAGCACTTAGCACCATCTAGTGGACTAAAAAGTCAGAGTTGTGTTTGTTAATAAATTGTAATTAAAAACTGTAATGAAGTGCTGGTTTGTCTGAATCAACCTGATGATGTTGTTCCCCCTCCCACCCATCCAGCCCTACTCTTCTACTTTAAGCAAGTGAGGTTCAAACCTCTTGAGGCGATTGCTTCAGCAAACTCATGCTAAAATAGCTGTTGTTAGTGTAAAGGTAAAACTAGGGATGTAACGATACAGCTTTTTTATTGTCCAACATTTTAAAATTTTGATATAGGCCGATCCTGAGGACGCACAAGCCAGTGTACGCACAAGCCAGTGTACGCCCTGTGCCGGTCCCAAGCCCAGATGAATGGGGAGGGTTGTGTCAGGAAGAGCAATCGGCGTAAAAATCCTTGCCAAATCGACATGTGGATCATCATGATATAAGGTGATGATACACTTTGGCAACCCTGAAAGGGAGCAGCCTAAAGACAAAAAACAAACAAAAAACCAACCAAACTGATACAAAACTGATCTGCAGCTTGTGGCCTGAACAAATTTGGCATACTTCTTTCCATGATTTAAGGTTGGAGGTGTTCAAGTTATAAAGCTACACTGATAACTTTTAAGGGTTTTTTAAATTGATACATTTTGTGATTTATCAAGCATATAAACCTACATTTATCTCTATTTTAATAAAAATAATAGAAGATGTTCAGCTGTAACATACATCGGCATAAGACTGATAGCAGCAGAAAGGTCATTCTGTTGAATTTAATACCACCAAACGGCAGCATTATGTAACCGATTAAAATTTAGATTGGTCATTAGAATATATGCAGTATGGACATTAAATATCAAATAACACCTAATAAACTTTATCATTTTTTAAAATCAGTCAATAAATTGCAAGAGGCAGTCTGAACTCTGTGAAACCATCACAGGAAAAATACATTTAAGATGTGAGTTTATGTCGGTATGACTTTTGATGGGTCTGACATTTAGAATATGAAGCTCTGATAAACAGTCAGACATCTGTCCTCTTCTCTTCCTCATTACCCAAACTGCAGTCATCACAGCTCCAACGTAAAGTTAAGTTATAGTTATGCCTCAGTGAAAATGGAGGCCTGTGGTAATCAGTCAGTGTGTGTGTGTTTGTATCTGTCTGTTACCAGCTTTCTAGCTCATACAGTCAAAATTAAGTGCACCTAAAGGCTTGTATCATTGTATGGCCATAATTTCTTGACTTTTAATTTGCCAGAATTTTGAGATAAAGCTTTGTTTTCAAAATAAACACAAAAATAACTCCCCTTTACCATCAATGGGATTTTTTTTTTTTTTTTTTTTTGTTACTTATTTGTACCCGTAGGTAGACTTGGTTTGCAGTCTGGTGACAAGCCACTGGCTGCTGGTCGCTGCGTGCGCGAGCGCCCTAAACCTACATGTTTTTGGTATGCGGGAGGAAACCGGAGAAATCCCGGAGTAAACCCACGCAACACGGGGAGAACATGCAAACTCCACACAGCTCACTGTTGGTCGGGGGCTGGAATCGAACCCACGATCTCATGATCCCCGCGATCCCCCGGCCAAGGGTAAAACTGTGCTGCCACAGTGCTAAACCACTGCGCCACCGTGCTTTATTAACTATGCAGGGCCACTAGAGGCAGAAGTACAAGTCCCAACATTCCTCACCCGCAAATACAGTAGTTGCAGTGAACTGCGCATGCGTATGGAAACTCCCACTGGAGGGACGTATTGAGCAATCTGCCAATACTGGGTGAACAATTGTCCATCTTTTTGCTCGTCTGTTTTTTTTTTCCTGTGGCACGAAACAGCAAAAGCTCCTCTTCGTCTTGATTATCATTGTATTCACGTACCTCCATCGCTTCTGCCATTTAAAACGTCTGCCACCGTGCTCTTCTTTGTGTTTGGATTGCAGCTGTTCAAATTAGTTTGGCGGCTCTTGGCTGCCGCCGACAGTACGGGCATGTGAACTGCAGATTATTTTCACTGCACATGCGTGTACTCCAAAACTACTGGATGGACTTGGATGAAATTTGGGACCAGAGTCACACTCTAACATAACGTGAACTAATGTATCTAAATGGCCTAACACATTGACACAAAAAAACCTAAAATAGGGCAGAGGGGTGGACTATCGTCCTGCCCACACGGCACAGTGGACTATTCTGCCACCTGATAAACTAAAGAAAAAAGTCCATTAATAAACTAAAATTACTGCCATGTTCCTAAACTAAATAAAATACACAACAATCCCATTTTACTATATACAGTGGGGCAAAAAAGTATTTAGTCGGCCACCAATTGTGCAAGTTCTCCCACTTAAAAGATGAGTGGTCTCCAATTTTCATCATAGGTATACCTCAACTATGAGAGACCAAATGAGAAAAAAAAAATCCAGAAAATCACATTGAAAGATTTTTAATGAATTAATTGGTAAATTCCTCGGTAAAATAAGTATTTGGTCACCTACAAACAAGCAAGATTTCTGGCTCTCACAGACCTGTAACTTCTTCTTTAAGAGGCTCCTCTGTCCTCCACTCATTACCTGTATTAATGGCACCTGTTTGAACTCATTATCAGTATAAAAGACACCTGTCCACAACCTCTAAACAGTCAGACTCCAAACTCCACTATGGCCAAGACCAAAGAGCTGTCAAAGGACACTAGAAACAAAATTGTAGACCTGCACCAGGCTGGAAAGACTGAATCTGCAATAGGTAAGCAGCTTGGTGTGAAGAAATCAACTGTGGGAGCAATTATTAGAAAATGGAAGACATACAAGACCACTGATAATCTCCCTCGATCTGGGGCTCCACGCAGCATCTCACCCCGTGAGGTCAAAATGATCACGAGAACGGTGAGCAAAAATCCCAGAACCACACGGGGGGACCTAGTGAATGACCTGCAGAGAGCTGGGACCAAAGTAACAAAGGCTACAATCAGTAACACACTACGCCGCCAGGGACTCAAATCCTGCAGTGCCAGACGTGTCCCCCTGCTTAAGCCAGTACATGTCCAGGCCCGTCTGAAGTTTGCTAGAGAATATTTGGATGATCCAGAAGAGGATTGGGAGAATGTCATATGGTCAGATGAAACCAAAATAGAACTTTTTGGTAAAAACTCAACTTGTCGTGTTTGGAGGAGAAAGAACACCATACCTACTGTGAAGCATGGGGGTGGAAACATCATGCTTTGGGGCCGTTTTTCTGCAAAGGGACCAGGACGAGTGATCCGTGTAAAGGAAAGAATGAATGGGGCCATGTATCATGAGATTTTGAGTGAAAACCTCTTTCCATCAGCAAGGGCATTGAAGATGAAACATGGCTGGATCTGTCAGCATGTCAAAGATCCCAAACACACTGCCCGGGCAACGAAGGAGTGGCTTCGTAAGAAGCATGTCAAGGTCCTGGAGTGGCCTAGCCAGTCTCCAGATCTCAACCCCATAGAAAATCTTTGGAGGGAGTTGAAAGTCCGTGTTGCCCAGCAACAGCCCCAAAACATCACTGCTCTAGAGGAGATCTGCATGGAGGAATGGGCCAAAATACCAGCAACAGTGTGTGAAAACCTTGTGAAGACTTACAGAAAACGTTTGACCTGTCATTGCCAACAAAGGGCATATAACAAAGTATTGAGATGAACTTTTGTTATTGACCAAATACTTATTTTACCGAGGAATTTACCAATTAATTCATTAAAAATACTTCAATGTGATTTTCTGGATTTTTTTTTTTCTCATTTTGTCTCTCATAGTTAAGGTATACCTATGATGAAAATTGGAGACCTCTCTCATCTTTTAAGTGGGAGAACTTGCACAATTGGTGGCTGACTAAATACTTTTTTGCCCCACTGTACATACAATAAGAACGTCAGAACTATTAATACATAAATTTACAGCACTGTTCCTTAAGCAGGAGAAGCCGAACCAGCATAGGGGGGCCAGGGCAGCCCCTCAGCCAGCGTGCCCCTGGAAGCAGCAGGCCCTCGGGACGATGGCTGGTCTTCCGGATGAAAGCGCCTTTCTTCCTCACCACCGACTCCCACTCTCGTCCAGCCCCGTCACCTGAAGCCTCTTCCCAGACATGCCGAAGCTGATTGGTGTGCCTCGCCGAGCCATCAGACAGCTCAAAGTATGCTGCGCCAAGCTTAGCCACTATGCGCAGACACTCCTGGTGTTTCGCCGGCTGTCGTCTGGTCCATCTTCACTGTGGATGTTCCTCTCCTGGAACCCAAACCAAGTCCATAACCCTCAGAGGGGCTCAGTTCGGCCTGACATGGTGCTGCTGAGCACGCAGTTTTCCCGTGCTCGTTGGTCTGTCCCCAACCTCTTCTGAAGCCGTCGTAGCGGTTGCCATCGTAGCTACAGATCCTCCATCCCTCTGTGGCCAAGCTCTGGAAGAATCTGGGGCTAGCACATTGATGTCACTCGCCGGCGCAGGCGCCTTGCCGCCACACTCGGTAACCTCCTCTACCATTTCCTGAGCGCCGGCACTGAGACCCTCATACGCCGAGCCTGAGTGAGACTGGTCCTGCTTGACCACCGTGGTGTCAGTTAGCTCTACGTCCCACACAACATCCTCATCGACCACTGGAACCAGAGGGTTCTACTGGCCACAACCCGACCATTCCTCCCCAGCATCGTCTTTAATGGCGAGACCCAGTCCGTAGAACAAGTCACAGTCCATAGTGTTATTGCCTCGGGCCATCACGTGGAACGTGAAGTTAACCATCGTCACAGACTTATGCCGAACTGTTAACTCCAAAGTCCCAACCGTGCACAGCCTGCCACCTCCATAACCATAAAGCGGGGCTGGGCTACCTCTTCCTGTGTAGTGGGGAAAAAACTTTCTCACCATGGCCCAATTCAGCAACGACCCCTCCGCCATCGTGTTGAGCAGCAGCGGTACCTTCACGTTGTCCAGTTCCACTGCGCAGAACATGTACCTGTTGGTACAGGGGGACACCGTATGGATGGTTGTCGGGGGCGGGCAGAGTGATTTTTTTCCGTGGGCTCTCCAGCTCAGATACACAGCACACTCTAGCATAATGGTTCAAATGTCCCCATTTGCTACAATGCTTCCCTCTAGCCGGGCAATCCTTAGCCTTGTTGCGGTGCATCACGGACCCACAATCCTTGCAAAGGGGTCTTCCCGGAGCACACCTTCAGCTGGCAGCATTGGCTTCCGTAATGTCGTCGTCCAAGCTATCAGAGTCTGCTACATTTGACGTGGTGGGAGGCTCTGGCGGCCGTTGTGACTGGCGCCAGTTTAGCTCCAAAGCTAGCTTGTCTGTGGCCTCCAGCTGGAGAGCTAGCTCGACAGCCCTGGCTAACGCTAGGCCATTCGGCGCCATAAGTAGCGGAGTCCACAATACGGCACTACTCGTGTTCTTTGCAAGCTGGTCACGTACCAATTCATCTTCCAGTGGCCCAAAGCAACACTCGCTAGCTAACTGCCTTAAGTCAGCGACAGACTGATGGACAGGCTCACCCACTCGTTGATGTCGCTCCGAAAGCAAATTCTCTGGACAGTCTCGCTATCTGGGGTATGAAAGTGGTTTGCTAGCAGGTCGACGATGTCTTCAAAAGAGTCCGAAGCACCTAGTGTGCGCAGGACACGCTGGCCCTCAATCCCCAGGTTGTGAACAAGTAGCGTACGTGCTCTTAACTTGTTGAGCTTACCCAGGTCAAGCGTGGTGATGTAGGTGCGGAAAGCCTCAAACCATCTCGGCCAGGGCACTGGCAGCTTGCCCAGGAGCTCAAGGAAGGGGTGAAGTGGTGTGATACATGCCTCCATGAGTTAATCTTCAATTGCCAAATGTTATGTATGGTAAAATACCTTGTTAAAGGATGAGGCAAGATGGCTGAACGAACACGGCTTTATTGAACGATGATAGGCGCCAGGCAGAGGGCACCGGTCAAAGAGGCCACACTATGGATGCCCTCTGCTATTTATAGGGCAGTGCAGTGGCAGAACAGGAAGTGCTCGCCACTACACCGCACTTCACAATAAGGTGCCAAACCCCAACACCACATATGGGTCACATGATTATTTAAAGTTATTATTATTATTAAAATTTCCCGTTCTCCATGCTTTTGATCAGCTGTTTGGGTGTCTGGAGTGTCTGCCAATGGAAAACCTCTGCTGAAACACAGACCTGTCACTTTTTAGGGTCAGCCTGAGTACTTCTCTCTAAATGAGTGGTTTTGATTTTGTTCTGGTTGTGACATGAACTGATGCTCACTGAAATGATGGCACCCGCTCAGCTTCATCTCCGCCCATTTTACTAATGGTTGGAGGACCCCTGTGAACGTCCAATATTTTAGATATAGTAGGCCAGCATCACTAAGGTCACGCTATATACCGCCTTGGAGGTTACCTCTGCAGTAGAAGCCAATGGGTGGGCCCGCCTAGCGCTAGCTTAACTGTCAGATCTCAGTTAAGTCTTAAAGTTCCTTTCCATATATTCCATCACCCTAACTGGAAATATGTGTTCCCACATGGTTAACTAAACCACAGTGGTTAGTATATTTCATGTCACTCTGGCTGACTTTGTTATTTTGGCCCAAACAGGCATTCACATCAGCCCGTTACCACCTTGGCTATCCGGCTGAGGTTGGTCTGCCTATTACAGTAAAGTCCTCAATAATTCTTCATTTGGTCTTTTTCATATTCACATTCAACCGTTAGTTATGTTAGTTAGCTCTGTATTTCTTTGCTTTCTGGAGTCTACTCCTCCTACAGTTTTGGTCTGATTGTTTTGAAACCTGGTACCATGGTTTGATATACTCTGATGATGCGCATATTGCAATTTCACTCTCATTAGATGACCTTGAGGTCAAACGTCAGGTCAGATTTTTCCCTAGATCTTGTAAACACAATAACTACTGAAAGAAATGATGTAGGCTTTTCAAATCAATACAGTAGTTGTATCTAATACACATCTTGGACAACGTACACCTTCACCTAACCATGGGTTTGGGGTCAAGGGGTCAAAGGTCAAAGTTCACATTACAGTTGCACGATGGTAATTGCTACATTTATTATTACTATAAAACGAGTAAAGCTAGGGCCACCAAACCTGTTACACAGGGTCACCTTGGGATCCTGAACTCTGACTGTGGGTTTGGGCTCAAAAGGTCAAAGGTCAAGGTTGACATTTCTTATGCCTTTTAACTGTACAACACATACTAACACTAGGGCCACCAAACCTGCTACACAGGTTCACCTTGGGATCCTGATCTCTGACTGTGGGTTTGGGGTCAAAGGTCAAGGTTAACATTTCCTATGCCTTATTACTGTACAACGAGTAAAGTTAGGGTCACCAACCTTGGTACACAGGCTCACCCTGTGACCCTGAAGTGCGACTGGTTTTGGGATCACAAGGTCAAAGGTCAACATCAAAATGGCTTATAAAGTATATCTTAACAACAAAGAAAGCTAGGGTCACCAAACCTGGTACACAGGTTCACTCTGAGACCATAACCTCTAACTACAGGTTTGGGGTCAAAAGTCAAGGCTGGTGACTATGATCTCTTACTATAGAACATGTAAAGTTCTCTAGGGTCACCATACTTGGTGAATATACAGGTTCACCTAGGGATCCTGACCTACAGCTATGGGTTGTATACTTTGCTGTATATTCATGAAGCCCATTATCATGAGTGTCGTCTGTGGCTAATCGGTCTATTTAGCCAACGACGACGCTGCTCCAGGTGAACAGACAACCAGAACTAGGATGCTTCACCCGTGGTCAACCCTGACCGACGGAGGCCTAAGATTGATTTGTGGATGATGGGCTTATCATAATTTGGTTCTGTCATAGTAATTATATTGAAAAGTTGAAAACTGCTCTTCATCAGCAAGTATTGGGATCTTCTGAGAAAATAGAGGTGGGGGATATTGCACTCGCCTGATATCACAAAAACCTTGTCTTCAGTTAGCCAAGCAGGCAGAAAACGGTTTGTAAATTAGTGACACAGGAGGTGTTTTTAATGAGCTGTAAAACGACAGGAATTATTTCATGATTCATATATAATGTCAGTATGGATGGCCCAAGCTTAAAAGGGTCAGAAAATTACATAAAATGGGCCCTATAAAGTGACAGCCATTAAAAGAAATATTTCTTGTTGGTACACTGCAAAACCAGTGTAGAAATAACTTAAAATTTGCTGATGTTTGAGTTACTTTCTATTTACAAGAGTCACTCAACCAGGTATGCAGTACTTATCTTATTACTCTTTTTCTTTTCCTCAGATTGCCTTTTCAAACTGTGCCCTATGAACAGATATTCTGCACAGAAACAGTTTTGGAAGGCAGCGAAGCCCGGAGGCAACAGCACCACAGACACAGTCCTCCTCAATAAACTCCATGTAAGATTAGATTCATCTTTCCCAGAAATTGTAATTACTGTTAAGTGCAGAAAGACAGTGTGGTGCATGTTTCCACCTCTGTGTCCTCTGTGTACCAGCATGCTGCTGACCTTGAGAAGAAGCAGAACGAGTCTGAGAACCGAAAGCTGCTGGGAACAGTCATCCAGTATGGAAATGTCATTCAGGTGTGTTCATGGGCCCATGAGATAAGGCTCTGTGCCTCACAGAACTGCTGCAGTGTTCGCTCCATGTGTGGCCCTGTGTGCTGGATAAAACGGAACATAATTCACTATTAATCAGAGGGGAGTTTTGAATAATTGCAGCTGCGCAGAGATGTGCAGGTACCTGCTGTGTGGTCTTATCTTTGCTCATTGCACAGGAATGTTTTACACCCAAGTACAGTATGAGGTAATTTCAAGCCAAGGACAATGATGCATTCTCATTAAGTGCTCAAGAGAGTTGTTACATTCAGTATAGGAGGCTCTAGTTTCAATGATCTCTTACTTTCACAATAAACAGTAGATTTAAGAAAACATGACTTGCATCTCTTACACCACATATTACTGTAAGACTGAAGCTTTTCTGCAGCAGAGGTCATTAAAAACATTTTTAAACAGAAAATGACAAAAATACTCTTCCAGAGCTACATATTTTCCACGCATGATGCATTGGGTCCTGTTATATCAGGTTTTTTATTCTTAATCCAATATCTGCAGTTTTGTGCCTCAGGTCAACATCAGTGTGGCTTGTAACTATCCACTTCTTTTGTTTTGCCAACAGTTGCTGCACTTAAAGAGCAATAAATACCTTACGGTGAACAAGCGCCTACCTGCGCTGCTTGAGAAGAATGCCATGAGAGTGACTCTGGACTCAGCTGGGAACGAGGGGTCCTGGTTCTACATCCAGCCTTTCTACAAGCTCAGATCCTTGGGAGACAGTGTGGGTAGAGTATGATGTGGAAGGGAAATTAATTATGCTCAGGAGGAGGAATTGGGGATCTATTTTTAGAATATTCCAGGGGCCTGAAAACGGAAGTCATGTGGACTTGTGGAGTAGTTAGATGAGATGAATTCAGCTGGGTGGGTGGGATTGTAAAATCTCGGCACAAGTTCGGTCTCCCATCTTGTATTTAGTTATAATTCACCTTCAGAGAATGAGGAACTGCTGCATAACTCATGACTGTCTTTTATGTGGTTGAATCAGACTGTATATACAGTTCAGTTTGGTCCATATAAATTTGGACACTGACACAAGTTTTATTTTAGCAGTTTTACAAAACGTATTCAAGATACTTGGGATGGGAATCTTGAGGGACCTCGCGATTCGATTTGCATTGCGATACTTGGGTCATGATATGATCCTATCATGATTCAACGATAATCACAATATCGCGATATCAAGTATCACAATCCCATATATTTCAAAGCTTTTCACCTTATTCAACCTCAAATCATGTCCCATAGTAAAACTGTTGACATCTCTTTCCTATAATAAAGTCTTCTTGGGGCTTCGTTTTCTGTGGAGACACATTTCTGCACACAGGGAGGACGCTGGACAGTGTTTGGAATAGACTGCCACTTCAGATATGTTTAGCTGACTCTGTGGACTCCTTTGAAAAGCAGCTGAAAACTTTTTTGTTTAAGGAGGATTTCCGTTGAGTTTTAATTCAACTGCTTTTAATGGTAAGTCTGATATTTTTAAAATATTTTAATATTGTGTTTTAACTTGTTTTTGTATTTATAAAATTTTTTGTATTTATCAACTTCCTTTTATTCCATTTTATCGTACGCCGCTTTGTGACTACGGTATACTGTATGTCCGTGAAAAGCGCTTCATAAATACTTTTTTATATTAACCAGGCAAGACAGATTAAAAACACATTCTTATTTACAACTGTGGCCTGGGGATGCGGGAAATAAACTTTACTTACTTGGCAATCGGATGAAAGGCTCCATGCCGGTGTGTTTTTAACATAGCTGTTGCTAAAGCTGCTCTGAGATGTCTACTGGCCGGCGTGTTCCGAGTAGTTTTTTTTTTTTTTTTTTTTTGTGCAGCACTTCTTGCAGGTTGTGTGTCATGTCAAGGTCTTTCCTTCCATCTTTGTTATAAAATCCAAAAAAGTAGAACATTTGAGCTGACTTTGAGCTAACTGCTTCCTAACTTTCAAAGCTGGCTGCAAATCTAGACAAGATATTTCACTTGACTAGGTGCTTGCTTGGCGCCATCTAGTGGACTGAAAACACAATTTGTTGAATAACCAAGAAAATATACAACACTTACATGAATATACTGTATGTATTGTATATAATTAATAAAAGATCGAGCCATGCGTTTAGGGATTGCTGCATCGTCGGTAGTGTCAAGTATCGCAATCCATCACTGAATTGATCTTTTGTCCCAACTCTACAAGATACAGTTATGTAATTAATATGGGCTTAAAGTGCAGACTCTCAGCTTTAATTTGAGGGTATTCACATCCAGATTGGGAGTTGAGGTTTAGGAATTAAAACCATCTTTATACAAGAACTCCTCATTTCAGGGACTCAAAAGTAATTGGACAGTTGACTCAAAAGCTGTTTCATGGGCTGTTCCCTCATTAATCCATCAATCAAGCAGGCAAAAGGTCTGGAGTTGATTCCAGGTGTGGCATATGCATTTAGAAGCTGTTGCTGTGAACCCTCAACATGTGGTCAAAGGAGCTGTCAGTGGAAGTGAAACAGACCATCCATCAGAGAGACAGCAGAAATGTTAGGAGTTTAGCACAGAGTTTAGTACATTCTGAGGAAGAAATGTACTGGTGAGCTCCGGAACTCAGAAAGGTCTGGACTTCCATGGAAGACAACAGTGGTGGATGATCGCAGGATCCTTTCCATGGTGAAGAAAAACCCCTTCACATCTGCCTAAGTGAAGAACACTCTCCAGGAAGTACAGACATGGACAAAATTGTTGGTACCCCTCTGTTAATGAAAGAAAAACCCACAATGGTCACAGAAATAACTTGAATCTGACAAAAGTGGTAATAAATAAAAATTCTATGAAAATTAACCAATGAAAATCAGACAACGCTTTTGAATTGTGGTTCAACAGAATTATTTAAAAAAAAAAAACAAACTTATGAAACAGGCCTGGACAAAAATGATGGTACCCTTAACTTAATATTTTGTTGCACAACCTATTGAGGCAATCAGTGCAATCAAACCATTTCTGTAACTGTCAGTGAGACTTGTGCACCTCTCAGCAGGTATTTTGGCCCACTCCTCATGAGCAAACTGCTCCAGTTGTCTCAGGTTTGAAGGGTGCCTTCTCCAGACGGCATGTTTCAGCTCCTTCCACAGATGTTCAATAGGATTTAGATCAGGGCTCACCGAAGGCCACTTTAGAATAGTCCAATATTTCGCTCTTAGCCATTCTTGGGTGTTTTTAGCTGTGTGTTTTGGGTCATTATCCTGTTGCAAGACCCATGACCTGCAACTGAGACCACGTTGTCTGACACTGGGCAGCACATTTCTCTCTAGAATACCTTGATAGTCTTGAGATTTCATTGTACCCTGCACAGATTCAAGACACCCTGTGCCAGATGCAGCAAAGCAGCCCCACAACATAACAGAACCTCCTCCATGTTTCACAGTAGGGACAGTGTTCTTTTCTTGGTATGCTTCATTTTTTGCGTCTATGAACATAGCACTGATGTGCCTTGCCAAAAAGTTCCAGTCTTGTCTCGTCTGTCCATAGGACATTCTCCCAGAAGCTTTGTGGCTTGTCAACATGCAGTTTGGCAAATTCCAGTCTGGCTTTTTTATGATTTGTTTTCAACAGTGGTGTCCTCCTTGGTCGTCTCCCATGAAGTCCACTTTGGCTCAAACAACGACGGATGGTGCGATCTGACACTGATGTACCTTGACCTAGGAGTTCACCATGAATGTGTTTAGAGGTTGTTCTGGGCTCTTTTGTTACCATTCTTCATCAAGTTTCCTCCTGCGGCCACGTCCTGGGAGGTTGGCTACAGTCCCGTGGATCTTAATTTTCTGAATAATATGTGCAACTGTAGTCACAGGAACATCAAGCTGCTTGGAGATGGTCTTATAGCCTTTACCTTTAACATGCTCGTCTATAATTTTCTTTCTAATCTCCTGAGACAACTCTCTCCTTTGCTTCCCCTGGTCCATGTTTAGTGTGGTACACACCATGACACCAAACAGCACAATGACTACTTGTCACTCTTTAAATAGGCCGACTGACTGATTATAAGTTTGTAGACACCTGTGATGTTAATTAGAGGACACATCTTGGTTGAACATGTCCCTATGGTCACATTATTTTCAATCTTTTCTAGGGGTACCATCATTTTTGTCCAGGCCTGTTTCATGAGTTTGTTTTTTAAAGTAATTCTGTTGAACCACAATTCAAAAGCATTGTCTGATTTTCATTGGTTAATTTTCATAGAATTTTTATTTATTACCACTTTTGTCAGATTCAAGTTATTTCTGTGACCATTGTGGGTTTTTCTTTCATTAACAGAGGGGTACCAACAATTTTGTCCATGTCTGTAGGTGTATCAGTATCCAAGTCTACCATGAGGAGAAAAATTCATTCAATTTTAGAGCACTTATTGCTTCCCTCTGCTGAGGAGCTTTATGGAGATGCTGATTTCATTTTCCAGCAGGACTTGGCTGCTGCCCACACTGCCAAAAGTACCAACACCTGGTTTATTGACCATGGTATCAATGTGTTTGACTGGCCAGCAAACTCTCCTGACCTAAACTCCACAGAGAATCTATGGAGTATTGTCAAGAGGAAGATGAGAGAAGTTGCTTGACCAACTTTCTTTTGAGATTCAGTTCACAGACAGATGTATTGTAGTTTAAGGTCACATCCATTGTTCCATTAATGGTGATGCACTCACCTGTCCCAGATACTATAAACAGATCCAGGTCAGTTTGTTACCATCACATATAAATACCCCAAAGTATTTTTTTTTTTAATTTCAAACAATGCTTTTCATTTGTTAAAAAAAAAGACCCATTCCTATCAGATTTTTCTATAAATGGATTGTTCAGGTGATTTTTAGATAGCTTGGGACAGCCAGCAGTGTTGTGATTGTTCACTTACCGGTGGGCTTGTAAAGAAGATGGGTTGCTCACAAGTTCCTGTGTAACCTCTCAGGCTGTGAAACACCTTGTTCTTGGAGTTCTTTTTTATGATGTACAGCTGAAAATGGTTTAGAAAGCTGTTAATTGAAGCAATGCATTTGCAGTCAGTGAAATAGTTTAACCTATGGTAATTGTCCACTTTTGTTCTCCATTTGCTGTTCATGACTCAGGACACCATTAGTGACTCTGTGTTAAAACACCCAAATCTGTGGCTTTTTTTTTTTCCAGAAAAAGAAGTTTAAATTTTAAACTGGCTCTGAGGCGGCATGAAAAAATAAGCAGCAGTGCTGTGGTTTTAAGCAGGTTTTATTATATCATGTCGCCTTCACGGGATCCCCTCTCCGGTGCATAGTGGAGCAGCCCGGAGCGGGATCCCTAGGCTCTCAGAGAAGGAGAGGAGGACACGTGTGTGTCTACCAATTGCAGGATCAGAGTGAGAGAAGAAGAGAGTGATTGCGTTACAGAGTTGCACCTTAAATACTTGATCATAACAATACATCAAAAAGACATACCCCACAGTCTAGAATGATCAAAGGGACAACAGAACAGGCAGGAGGTATTTGCATTTGTAAGCCATACATCACAATGGGCAGATTAGCTAGACCGCTCTAAGTGCAAGACAAAGAGGCTAACAAGCACATCTACATATTGATCTGAGTCTCTAGGTCACAGTAAGGACAGGACGCATGAGTACAAAGGATGAAAGGCATCGATTAACATCACATAGGTGAGACAGAAGAAACTCGTCTACCTGCAGACATTAATACACCAAAGCACATCTAAGATGCTCAGAAAAAGCACAGTAAGGACAAGCCATATGCACACTATACCGAATGGCGCATTACATCACAACACATGCATGTTTGCATCACAAATACATGAATGGCACCTTGCTTCTCAGTAATGCAGCAGAAAAACAGAGAAAAGAGGGCTGAGTGTCCTTAGTCTGTTGTGGGGTTAAAACGAACCGCCATACACGCTCCCCCCCAGAGGACGCGGCAGGGGGTCGCGACCTCGATAATCCATCTGTGGGAGCGAGCTGTGGGAGAAGCTCGCTGCAGGCGGAGGGGGAGGGAGGGGAGGGGTAGTAAGTGCCGGCAGGAGCTGTGAAATCGTCCTGAGCCGTGCAAAAATTGCTTGCTGCTCCGTGACGTCGAGGGTTTGTCCCGTTGCACGTGCGGAGATCACAAGAAGAAAAATTAGTCTCTGACTCCTCTTGTGGCCATGAAGAAAAGCAGGAGCGGCTGTAAGAGAAAAAGTAAACAAAGCAGGGGGACTGTTGGCTTTGGGTGCTGAAGCAACCCCAAAGCTCCCGGGAACAGCTGACGGCTGAAATCCCATTGTGCCGTGGCTAAGACCATTAAAAAATCCAGTGGCGAGCTGCGTGCTTGCTTCAGGTGAACGAGCAACCCTGAAGGTTCTGTGGGCAGTGGCGGAGGACGATGGCGGTCTGTGGCGAGGCTGAGACTGTTAACAAATCCTTCCAGTATGCTGCATGCGTGCCTCAGGTGAGCGAGCAGCCCTGAAAGGCAGCGGCGAAGGAGGAAGGCAGTCTGTGGAGCCATTACTTGTCCCATGCGTGATGCGCCGTCCTTGTAACTCCCCGATGCGTGCGCGGGGGTTCGTGCTTGGGAGGGGCCGCTGGAGTGGCGAGTCAGGGTGCAGAAACTTGGCGGAGATCAGCGCAGACGGCGCCAATAAAATCCAGGTTGAGCTGTTGCTGTAGATTTGGCCATGGTGCGTTGGAGCGTTGAGAGGAAATAGACGATCTTTAGTCCCTCAGGCCCGTGCAGAGGCGTTGGAGCGGCGAGAGGGAATAGACGATCTTTTGTTCCTCAGGCTCATGCAGCTGCGTTGGAGCGGTGTGAGGAAGTAGACGATCTCCGTCCCTCGGGCTTGTGGAGACGCGTTGGTGCGGTGCGAGGCAATAGACGATCTTTGTGCCCCGGGCTCGTGCAGCAGCGTTGGAGCGGTGAGAGGGAGGAGACGATCGTTGTCGCACGTGCGGCCATGGTGCGTTCAGTTCCACGCGCTGCGCTCCCCGTCGGCCCTGGAGGTTGCCGTCGTGGAGAGAGGACGAGGTGCGTGCGCTCTCTGTGAGAGCGGCCGGTCCAGCGTGGTTGTGCAGATCTCAGGCGACGGAGCATTCATGCCCGGGTGTTGCGTTCGCTGGCCGCTCGTTTTTTTCAGCGTCGGTTCGCCAGCGTGGCCATCCAAAACAGAAGGCTGCGTTGCACAAAGCGTGTGCGTCTTCAAGGGGCCACCAACGCAGCTGTGTGGCTGTCCAGCTCGGAAGGTTGCTTTCGCACAAAACGTGTGCGTGTTCGAGGGGTCACCAGTGAGGCGGCATGAAAAAATAAGCAGCAGTGCTGTGGTTTTAAGCAGGTTTTATTATATCATGTCGCCTTCACGGGATCCCCTCTCCGGTGCATAGTGGAGCAGCCCGGAGCGGGATCCCTAGGCTCTCAGAGAAGGAGAGGAGGACACGTGTGTGTCTACCAGTTGCAGGATCAGAGTGAGAGAAGAAGAGAGTGATTGCGTTACAGAGTTGCACCTTAAATACTTGATCATAACAATACATCAAAAAGACATACCCCACAGTCTAGAATGATCAAAGGGACAACAGAACAGGCAGGAGGTATTTGCATTTGTAAGCCATACATCACAATGGGCAGATTAGCTAGACCTCGCTCTAAGTGCAAGACAAAGAGGCTAACAAGCACATCTACATATTGATCTGAGTCTCTAGGTCACAGTAAGGACAGGACGCATGAGTACAAAGGATGAAAGGCATCGATTAACATCACATAGGTGAGACAGAAGAAACTCGTCTACCTGCAGACATTAATACACCAAAGCACATCTAAGATGCTCAGAAAAAGCACAGTAAGGACAAGCCATATGCACACTATACCGAATGGCGCATTACATCACAACACATGCATGTTTGCATCACAAATACATGAATGGCACCTTGCGTGTCCTTAGTCTGTTGTGGGGTTAAAACGAACCGCCACAGCTCTTTATATGTACATTGCAACAACAGCGCAATGCTGAATTGGTTTATGGTACTGCAAACGGAGCATCATCTGCTGGTTAGGCTGCAGTTTGAATTTATAGGTAATGGAATCCCATAGTCGACTATTTGGCAAACTGAATTCCAGTTTATTGAGCTCTTTGGTAAGGTTTCCCTGTGCTTTTAATCCGCCCTGCTAGTTAAGCAGTAAGGGATGACTCCAAGGCTTGTAGACTCCAATTTTGACTCTACAGACAACAGTGACTGGAGAAGCTACTGGCTGTGAGATGATTTTGTGAGATTTACTTATCAACTCGAATAATACAGAGAAGAACGTTTTTATGTTTTTGCGTAGACTTGAAAGTCCGGTGGCTATATTGACTAAAACTGAGGTATTAAGATGAAAAGTGGTCTTTGTTGGTTTTAGGATTCTCCTGTTATAGTTTATCTTTTGTGCTGCTTATGAGCAGAAGCATCTCTTAAAGCTCAGGTTCCTCCACCGTCATGATTCACTGTTCATTCCTTTGACAAAGAAGTATGGCCTACAGCCCCACCTGGTGCTTATCTGCAGGATTGTCCGCTGGAACTACGATTTTCTACACCAGCAGCAAATTAGTTTCAAGGTTGCAAAGTCCTACAGCTGTTGGATCTAATTTGCTGTGTTTCACTGGATGAATTGGTATAGGTGGAGATATGTTAGAATTTTTTTTCCCCCAAGAATTCCTTAACTGTGTTAGATTTATCCAAACCAGACTTTTGTTTTTAATGCACCACATTGCATTATTTTAATCTTGCAGGTGGTGATTGGTGATAAAGTCGTCCTTAACCCTGTGAATGCGGGCCAGCCTCTACATGCCAGCAGCCACCAGCTGGTTGACAACCCGGGGTGCAATGAGGTGCACGCACACGTTTTCTCATTGTGCTGCTGAGGACATAAGACACAAGAGAATCTAGATTTAAGTGCTTCACAATGTTCGCGTCTCTCTTCTGCCTTTCAGGTTAATTCTGTGAACTGCAACACAAGCTGGAAAGTTGTTCTGTTCATGAAATGGAGTGACAACAAGGAAACAATACTCAAGGGGGTGGGTGAACTAACCCTTTTGTGTAACTTCAAAAAAAAAAAAAGACAATAACGTAACACCAATGAGTCGAAGTAAGCCTGTAAATGTGACTGCATGAATGAAGTATGGAGAATAAAAACCGTCATCCGTCACAATTCTTTGTGCATGTATGAGTGCTTTTTAATATTTTGCAGGGCGATGTGGTGCGACTGTTCCACGCAGAGCAGGAGAAGTTTCTCACTTGTGATGACCACAGGAAGAAGCAATATGTTTTTCTGAGAACAACCGGCCGACAGTCTGCAACTTCTGCTACCAGCAGCAAAGCATTGTGGGAAGTGGAGGTTAGTGCAGCATGCTGTCCAGTCAGAGCAAATTTCCTGATTGGTGGTGCTTTGGCTCTTTTATTAAGTAGACTAGCAACAATACGTGTTGAGTGTGGCATGCATAGTTTAGTCTTAATGAAACTGCAATAGCGATAGGAAGCATGTTTTTGTCATAAACCCCCCGTGCGCTTTTCCACAGCGACCGTGTGACTCGTATAATGGTCCAGCGGTGTTTGGCTAGCAAAGAGCTGCTTATGTACAAACACCGCTGGCCTAACAAATTGGGAACACCTGGGCGAGGCGCATGAAAGATAATTACCGGGGCAAACAGCTGACTGTCAGAGAGAGGGGGGCATGGTCGGACCGGAAAACGCTAGACAGCACCCACCAGAAAGTGGGTCAAACCGCTGCCTAACGATCGCCGGCCAGAGCAGCGGCTAAGCACAGAAGTAAGGCACACAGGTGAGAAAACAAAACGCAACATATGACCAAAAACGGCCAGAACCAAGCCTACAGGAGAACCAGGCTCGGTTCATGACAGTTTTGACCACATACATGTATATACGGTATATACCGCAGTGACACAATGCATTTGGCATGTAGTCATTAACCATGATGATAAAGAAATGGCAACAGATGATATATAAACCTGCTGTAGCAATGAGCATTTTAGACGTTCCATAAGGCTTAAACTTTATTTATTTATATAGAACCTTTCATACAACAAAGTGCAACTCAAAGTGCTTTATAGTTAAAAATAATTCCAGATAAAACACAAACAAAACGATAAAAAGACAAAGAGAGCCCTCCCCCCATCCCCACTCTTGTCCAAGACATCCATCCTCCTGACCCCCAACCCACCCCAGAGCCCACCTCCTCCCACCCTGTTCCACCCCACCCACAAGTAATAATAGGCACAGTTAAAACATGGCTGAGCACTGAGGACCAGAGTGAGGAAACGCCATCATAAGAGGACCATCAGCACCAGGAGCTGATCTCAGCCCACAGCTGCAGAGACACCACCACAGGGGCCACCCTGGCCCAGGCAGACGGAGGAGTCCACACCACAACCAACAGGCCGTGACTGAACTCCCCCATCCCACCAAGCCAGGACCACTACCACAGCAGCATCCCCACCACCAGAGCAAATTACAGCTCCCAGTTCCAAGAGCCTGCCTGTGAGGAAACACAAGAGTAAAAATAACATAAGATAAAATAAAATACAATAGAATACAATAAGAAGCAGAGTAAGATCATAAATAAAAAGAGAATAAAATCAGAATCAGATTTATTGCCATTGTTCATGTAGTACACAAACTAGGAATGGTTAAAGGAATAACAAATCTACCCATATATACTGTATATTGTAATGCAAAACTGAATTGAAATAATCTAAAAATATGTCAAGTGCAACTAGATGGTAAACTATCAATAATACACTTCAACAGCAGAAGTCTCAACAAAAATTTTCCACAGATTCAGGACTATGTAAAACAGCTAGACAGAAAATTTACAGCTATCGCAGTCTCTGAAACTTGGCTTAATGAAGAGCAGGCTCCCCTGATGGCAATAGAGGGATATCAGATGTTTCATATTAACAGATCTCAAAAAAGGGTGGTGGTGTTGCACTGTATATTGATGACCTGTATAGGTGTAAGCTTGTAAATGGAATGTCCTTTGCACTACCAGGGATTTTGGAATGTGTTACTGTTGAGATTGACCAAGATAAAACAAAAAATCTAATTATAAGTTGTATATATAGAACGCCGGGAACTTGCATTGAGACATTCAGAGATAAATTAGTTGAGCTGTACAATAATATTACTAGTAAGAAAATGGTAGTAATTTGTGGAGATTTCAATATTGATTTACTAAATCCACATCAACAAAATGTAATTACAGAGTTCATGAATTCTATGTACAGCATGAGTCTATATCCCACAATAACATATCCCAGTAGAATCACAGTTCACACTGCTACACTTATTGATAACCTGTTTGTTAATATTATTGATAAGAAAATAGAAAGTGGATTATTGATAAATGATATAAGTGACCACTTGCCAGCCTTTGCACTTACCCATGGCCACACGGGGGCCAATACAGAAAAATTTTTAAAATCGTTCAGATACAAATCACAAAATGCAATCAGTTCTTTTAAAGAAGACTTGCTGAAGCAAGACTGGACAGAAGTCTATGTATCAGATGTAAATGAAGCCTATGACACATTTATGAACATAGTAACCACTCTTTATGAAAAAAATTGTCCATTAGTAAAGAAAAAGCTTAAACATAAATTTGCCGGTAAGCCATGATTAACCAAAGGATTACAAAAGGCGTGTAAAAAGAAAAATTTATTATATAAAGCTTTCCTAAAGAAAAGGACAAAAGAAGCAGAGCAGCGGTATAAAACATACAAAAATAAGTTAACATATATAATAAGATGTAGTAAAAGAGACTATTACAGTAAAAGAACTGGAGAAAAACAGAGACAATATTAAAAATACATGGACAATACTTAACAATATTCTTGGAAATAAAAACAGAAATACAAGCTACCCAACCAATATTTCAAAAAATAATAAAACGACTCAGTGTGAATGCAGTTTCACCTGCAGATGAATTTAATAACTTTTTTGTTAACATTGGTCCTAATTTGGCTCGAGAAATACCCATTACGGCACCTACAGGTGATACAATAAGCAAAAACACTGCTATAAAAGACTCCATTTTCATAAAGAACACAGACGAGAGAGAGGTCATTGAAATTGTTAAATCGTTTAAAAGTAAAACATCTACGGACTGTGATGGTATTGACATGCTCTTAGTCAAAACTATTATTGAATGCTTAGTGAAACCACTGACGTATATCTGTAACCTGTCTCTCCAAACAGGTATATTTCGATATACAAGACGGGTGACAGAGGGGAACTTTCAAACTATAGACCAATTTCACTATAATCACTATAGGATTTAAGCACAGGATTCACCACAGCACATTTTAATATAGAACGACAGACAATTCCCAAAAAGCTGAAGACTTACAAATAATATGAAACACAAACAGTAGGCGTTCAGGGCCGACATCGCTCAGCGAACATGGAGAGGAGACGTGTTAACCACGGTTGCGCTCCAGAGCCGGCATCACTACAAGGGGCGCAACAGAACCACGGCTGTGTGGAGTGGCTAACACGTCGTGATAGTGTTGGCAATATTGGCTGGCTGACAACACTGCAGATGATGCACACAAAACATGAACAGCTGACTGTCACTGAGTCTGACTCGCTTGGCACAATGCCCGCTTGGCACGGCTCAAACCTATGTGGTCTGATGCCCCCAGATTCTTCATTATCATCTCATTCTTCTGAACTATAATCGTCTGAAGATTGGACAACACATACCAGTTCCAGACTACATGTGCTGGAAGCATCGTCGATGTTTTCTACCGCTTTCATCCTGTGTGTACAATGGGCAGCCAAGCGCTGTGTTCCATCGATGACGTTACAACATGGCCGGGGGGTTTTCCAGCCACTGACACAATGGGTGACGTGGTGCTCATGAAAATGTGGATATTCGCGTGAAAAAAAGCCAGTTTCACTTAGAACTGCACAGACAAACCGATTTCATCATATTGTATTATGTGTTGAAAAATTAGAGGAAGTCAAGAACGTGTCATCAGACCCTTAGCTACATTGCCCCCCCCCCACCCCGAAATTACTAGTCAGGCACCAAGGAGAGCCCAACCCCCAGAGACCCGTCAGGCAGGTCCCGCCCAGAGCGTCATCTCCTCTTGGCACCCGGGGATGACTCACACCGGTACAGAAGTGCCTTCCGTTCCTCACGAACACGCCACAGCTCGTTGGGGTGTCTCGCCGTACCATCTGTCAGCTGCAGGTAACTGTTCTCCTGGACAGCCACCACCTGTAGCCGCCCCTGGTCATCCAGTCTCTTCTGCTTCCTGTGGGCTACTCTTAATCGAGCTTCCACTCTGGGCCAAACCAAATCCGCAACCCCCAGAGGAGCCCTGCTTGGCTTCCAGTGTTTCTGCGGGGCACGTCCTTTAACCGTGCCAGCCAGTCCTGCCCTGCTCACTTTGACTTGAGACGCTGGCGAAGCCGTTGTGACCCCTTGCTTCTTGGTACCTCCCAGCCGAACTCCAGAAGCAGAATGGGTCAGCCCCTTGGTTCCATCCGCCATCACGGGCGTCCGTCCCCTGGCGCCGCCCAGTTCCCCCAGCTAGGGTAACTTGGGCTCTGGCGCAGAAACCCTTCTGCGATGGCTCTGGATGGGGTTGGTCCTGTTCACTTTCCAGATTACTACCAGGGTTCGTCCCATATTGCATCATCCACCACTGCCGGGATTGGTCGATCCAATAAACCGCTGCCTGACCACTTCTCACCCACACCGCTGGTGATGGAAAACCCCAGTCCATAGAAGAGATCACAGCCCATCACATTTTCACCCATGCCAGTCACCAGAAACTTCAGTCTAGCGACCACCAATGATTTATAACAGGCTGTCAGCTCCACCGAACCCACAATGGGCAGCCTTTGTCCTCCACAGCCACATATAGGTTTCAGATGACCTCTCAACTGAGATATGGGAAGAAACTCCTCACGGTGGGCCTGCTCAACGCCGACCGCACTGTGCCCATGTCCACCAGTAATGGTACCTCCACACCGTCCAATTCCACCATACAATATGTACGGCCGTCGATGTCCGGGGAAACGGTGTGGATAACTGTGGGAGTTGGAGCAGGGTGTCCGCTTTGTGTTGCCGTTCCCCTCACTCGAACTTCTTACAGGCCCTGGCAAAGTGATGCAGGAGTCCACACTTGCCACAGTGCTTACCTCTTGCCGGACACTCTCTAGCTTTGTACTGGTGCTTAGTGGACCCACAGCCCGAACATTTGGGTGATCCTGGGGCGGACCTCATCTTTACAGCTGCAGTGCCTTCCTCTTACTCGCTGTCTTCGCTGTCCGGATCCACAGCCTCCGTCGTTGATTGAGTCATGGAGGCGTAGTGTAGCTCTCTCACCGAGGTCGTGTGATAACTTGTCCGCCGCTTCACACTGCTGGGCTATCTCCACAGCCGTGGCTGAAGTTAATTCACTGGAGTGTGTAAGCAACCTCAACCGAGCTGATGAGCACAGAGTGTGCTCTGCCAGCTGGTTGCGGACCATTCCTTCCTCTAAATCACCAAACTGGCAGTCCCCAGCCAACTGCTGTAGGTCTGCAACATAATGCTGCACCGACTCGCCGGCCCACTGCAGGCGCTGCCGAAACTGGACCCTCCTGACAATGACGTTTGTAGGCGCGTGAAAATGTCACGGCATTTGCTCAACCACGTCATCGAAGCTATCGCTAGCTCCCAAGGCGAAAGGATACGTTGTCCTTCCATGCCTAAATTGTGGACTAAAATCGCCTGTGCTTGTACCTTCTTCAGTTCACCGATGTTTAGCGCCACCAGATAGTTCTGAAATGCTGCGAACTACCTCGTCCAAGGCAAAAACAGCCGAATAGACGACACGCCCGCATCCATACTTTATTCTCGTCGCCAAATGTTATGTCCGTAAAACGTGGCACGATAATGAGGCAAGTGGTGGACTGAACAGGACTTTATTGTATAACTCACTGAGTACCAACAGATGCTCCCGCTAGGCAGAGAGGTGGTCGAAGAGAGTGTGCCTCTTCCGCATCGGCCCTTTATACCCCAAGTGGCGGCGGAACCGGAAAGGTGGAGCCACCACCCATAATCACAATAATACACAGTATTAATATCAATAAACAACATCACAGGCTGTGCTGGATTAGGGGTGTGCCTTATCCTATCGTTCATGATAATACCGGTATAAATTTTGATACCAGTATCAAAATGAGTATCACGATATTTGGGGTCCGTTATGCTGCCAATGCAAGTTATGCGTTACCATAGAAAGAGCAAAACAAACATGACGTGGGAAGCGGTGCTCCGTGCTTGGAATGACTGTGTCTAGTTGTGAGGAAGTAATTTAGCTATAAAGCTGTTTCAAACTGCTGCCATCTTTAAAAAAAAAAAAAAGGCAAAATGGTGCAGCGATGCGGATGATCTAAAATGCTGAAATAATAACCGTTTTAAATCAGCCCTCTTTGTCTTATTTAGACCCTCTTCCTGATCCGGTGAAATAACATACCAGACTAAATTGATATAATATGTTAAAATGACCAAAACCCCCTCGTGCCCCACAGCATCGAAATGAGATGAAGACGGAAGTAATGAACAGTGAACGTGTGTCTGTGCTTCTGTTATCCTGCTGTGGCTGCTTATAGTTTGGGGTTTGTTTTTAAATGTGATAAATAGGCTGCATTAACCAGAGCTGAATTGCTCTTGCATTCATAAGGCAGTGTTTTCAGAACTGTTCAGGTGTTTTAAGAAAAATCTTCATAATTTCCAAAACTATGTAGTCTGCAGTACCAACTTCACTCATCTCCTCGTTACCGTTCTCTCCTAAATTTGTTTTCTTTTCTCATTTTTTAAACATCTTTTCATAAAGGTACATTTTTTTTAAAATTTTGAATGCTTTTGGTGACAAATTCGTGACTTTTCTCATGCAGAATTGTAACTTTTTCCCTAAAACCTCTTACCTTGTGTTCTTATTCTGAAAAGGTGAAGAAATGAGAAGCAGCACCAGATTAAAATTAAGATTAGTCCATCAAATGTTTTAATAATCAATAGATCAGTTGACTATTACAATCCAAATGTATAATTTTCCTCTCAGCTGAAGGTTATAATTACATTTATAACTAGTTTGATACCTGTTAAAATGTTGGCCGACTAAAACTGAGGTGGTTTCAGGTTTCCAGCAGCAGGGTGCCCGAGGAGGAAGTCAAATTCTCCATCTGAATTTTTGTCCCTCAGTGCACTTAAGATGTGGTGGTTTATAATATTTTCTGGTAATTGATACAGAATAAGAAAAGTTTTAAACTCATTCTAAACTGCTCTTTATAAACAGGAGAAATAAGAGTTTTTGTTTTGTTTTTACTGAATATGTTGAACATATTGAAACTGTCCTTTATAAATTTAAAAGAAAAAAACTGTATTCCATGATATCATGAAGAATATCGTTATTGTGAAAATTCACAGGAATATCGTGATATCATTTTTAGGCTGTATCACCCACCCCTGCGCTCGATTTCTCCACTGGTATACACCTCCATGGGTCAAGGTCGATTTTAAAAAAGAAAAGTCACCTTTGACCTCTTTTCAGGTCAGGCGGTCAGTGAAACTGCCAGGTGTAGTCTTGAGTTATTGTGGCATCGCCATGCAAGAGATGAGAGCCCGCAGTGAAGTGGCCTCCGAGTCCAGGGAGCACAAAGTTCTCGTCAGCATACCTGAGCGCACCCGGCCGGGTGACAGCGTTCTATATCAACTATGGAACATCCCAGAAGAACACAGCGTTCCCACCATAGACTGATGATAATAACTGATGATGCCAACACTAATAAAGACGATGAATTGCCATTTTATTCTTTTTTTTTTTTTTTTTCAGGTGGTCCACCATGACCCATGCAGGGGCGGTGCAGGCTACTGGAACAGCCTCTTCAGGTTTAAACATCTGGCCACTGGCTGTTATTTGGCTGCGGAGGTGGGTGAGGTGTGTGTTGACATCTTTTCCTTATTATCTTCAGCCGTAATCCCTCAGTAGCTCTGCACACTGTCTGAAGACTTTGCTCCGCTTCTGAGCGTGTTTAGTTAAAATAAGGAGAAATGACATGTGACAGAGCCACGGTAGGAGCAAGGGGACCACGATCTGAGCTGAGTAATGCTGAGAGGGTCTTTGATGTGTGCTCCCTAGGTAAATCCAGACTTTGAAGAGGAGAGTGCTGAACAGCGATCCTCTGTGAGTGAGCCTTAGCGTTTTCCCTCTGAAGGTGCCCTGCTCTTCCTGATTATATCTGATTAAATCAATGCTGATCTTTGCTTCCTGCTGTAGGTGGTGGATTTCACACCCTTTAACTTCCAGGTACACTTTAAAATGGTTCCTAAGCTTGCACAATTTAGCTTTTTTATTGTACATTTCATAGATAAGAAGTCTTTGCTGCTTTGTTGCTGTGCTTCCATGCCCCAATAAAATGAACATATTTATTTATTGGCAGCGCTTCAGTAGTAGTTACACTGCCCTACCACAGGGTGTCACTGTGCCTCCATGTCAGCTCATGTATGTTTTCCGACCGCTGCGGGGAGAGTAGCCAGAAATCATCCTCCTGTAAAATTAATGTTACCTTACGACAGGAAGTACTCAAGTAATGAGCAAAAAGTTTCCTGAGTAAGAAGCACCATCTAAAAAGTTGCTTTAGTAGTGAGTACTGACGTAATTATCACCAGTTTTTGAGTTTTTTCTTTTATCTTTAATTTGAAACTTTTTGTGTAAATGTGCAGCTTTTTACTCAACTTTGCTTTTTTCATAAATTAGCGATTTGTATCTAAATTTGTGACACTTGTATGTTAGAGATCTGATTCTGGTAAAATTGTGAGGTTATTGCTCATAAACTGGAGACATTGTTGTCAAGTTGTGACTTATTTTCTCATATGTTCACACTTTTGTGATGACTTTATAGGGGTGGGAATCTCTAGCCGCCTCACCATTCGATTGTGATTCAGAGGGCTGAGATGCCGTTATCAAACTATTCTTTATGCGTTTTCTTTTTTCTCTCTGTGTGACCATTTTGTGCTTTCACAGCAAAGTATTTGTAATTCACTTCCACCATGTTTTGTTAATAAAGCAACTGGGGGAGCGATGTGACAGGTCAGCTGGAACATTCCGTTTCCTGCGCGTTTTGCCCACCTCTGATACTGCAGCACCTGTTTGCTTCTTTTCCACGTCTGGCTGAACTCTGCACATTTAAAAATTGATTCTTTCACTTTCGTGGATCAATTCAGAATCTTCCACATGCTGATTCAGTGCAGCTTTAAAAAAAAAGGTTCCCCACCCCTATAAATTTGTGACGTTTTTATTCATGTATTTGTCATAACTTTTGTCTTGTGAATTTTAAACTTTTATTTGAGATTTTTTCCACTTAAATGTTAGTCTAAGGAAAATAAACCATTCATATATAACCTGTAATTTGTCAGTAAAGAAGCATATTACTGACTTTTAAATGAGTGAAATAAAAGGTAATTCAGAGTAGAATCAGCGGTGCTTGACTAAAAGTACAGATTTTTATTCATAAATCCACTTAACTACTTGGTAAAAGAACATTCTATGAAATAGTTAAGTGCTTACATACACTTGAGTAAATGTGACTAGTTATGACCCGCCTCTGATTTCTCTCACTCTGAAATCTGCTTCAGGGTTACTGTTAATATAAAAATGGGGAAACGCCTGCGTACGTCTGTGCTTCATTGGTTCAAAGAGTGTTGGTGTATTGTACTCACATTTTTTTTATTTATCGGTGTTTCTCTGAGCAGTTCTTAAGTCATTAAGTCCTTCTTTTTTTTTTTAAATAGCTGGATGCAGACAATGAAGCGTTACGAGGCCGCCTGCGGGCCCCACAGGAGAAAATCATGTATACGCTGGTGCCCGTTCCTGATGGCATGGATATCTCCTCCATCTTTGAACTGGACCCCACCACCCTCAGAGGTGGGGACTCCATGGTGCCCAGGTAAATCTCTCTCTGTCTCTCTCTCTGCCTCTCTGTCTCTGTGTGTGTGTATGCACTGGAACAGACCTCCTGGCACTTACAGGCCAGTTACTGTAGTAACACAGCACTGAGTGACGAACACATGTGGCAGCTTCAATTTGTGTGCAACAAAACATACAAAATCACCAGAAAGTTTTAGTCACAGCAGTACGTGCAGTGTCCTTTGTTTTGTTTTTTTTACTTTAGATGTTAATATCACAGTGTTTGCATGCCTGTAGTGATGTGTGGGTAAGAGCACACATTCTGAGTCTTTATTTATCTGGGGCTTTTTTGTTAATTAATATAAGATGGAATGATAAGATTACCTCATCAGCAATGCAATCAGGCACTCTGTGTACTGCAGGGACTGGACACTGTACTTTTTGTAACTGTCATGAGTTCTGTGACCTCATGCACACACCCTCTCTATGTGACACACACAGAGCGCTATAATTAATGTCTATTTATCACAGTGGTAGGCTGTTTATGTTTTAATTAGGGTTATACACAAATGTTGCATCGTCATTGCATTAGTATACATTTTTAAAAATCTGTATTTGGAAATCAGTTTTTTTTTGTTTTTCTTACTTTCACATTTTAATAAAGGTAAATTAAACATTCAAAATACCATAGCAAATCTGGGTGAA
This sequence comes from Pholidichthys leucotaenia, assembly GCA_020510985.1. Lineage (NCBI taxonomy): Eukaryota > Metazoa > Chordata > Actinopteri > Cichliformes > Pholidichthyidae > Pholidichthys > Pholidichthys leucotaenia. The sequence continues at coordinate 201,273,616 of CM035837.1, read as the reverse complement.
AACATCACAAATTCAGAAGACAAAAAAGTAGTAAATGGATGATGGAGGGGGAAAAAGTCACAATGAGCAAATTAATGGAAAAACAGACAAATAACAACACATTCACAAATGAATGTGAATAAATTCTTATATAAATATATATATATAAATAAAACACAATAGGATCTCCCCCTCATGGATTGTCACCTTATCGTGGTGGGGGGGGGTTTGCGTGCCCCAGTGATCCCAGGAGCTATGTTGTCCGGGGCAATTTGCCTCTGATAGGGTCACCCAAGACGAACTGGTCCTGGGTGAAGGGCCAGACTAAGAACGATCCAACAGACTCTCATGATAAATTCTATATCAAGGATTCAGTGTACCCCGCCCGGTATGGGGTTACCAGGGCCCCACCCTGAAGCCAGGCCTGGGGGAGGGGCTCGAAGGCTAGCGTCTGGTGGTTGGGTTTCCACCCATGGGACCCGGCCGGGCTCAGCCCGAAGGAGTTACATGGGTCCGTCCTCCAGTGGGCTCACCACCTGCAGGAGAGATCATGGGGGTCCGGTGCTATGTGGATTAGGTGGCGGTCAAAGGCAGAGACCTTGGCGGGCTGATCCCAAGCTTTCTAAACTGGCTTTTGGTACGTGGAATGTCACCTCTCTGGTGGGGAAGGAGCCTGAGCTGGTGCATGAGGTTGAGACATACTGGCTAGATATAGTTGGCCTCACCTCAACACACGGCTCCGGTTCCAGAACCAGTCTCCTGGAGAGGGGCTGGAGCTTGGGAGAGGCTCAGAGTAGAACCGCTGCTCCTCCACATTGAAAGGAATCAGCTGAGGTGGTTTGGGCATCTGATTAGGATGCCTCCTGGACGCCTCCTACTTGAGGTGTTTCAGGCACGTCCCACTGAGAGGAGACCCCGGGGCAGACCCAGAACTCGGTGGAGAGACTATGTCTCCCAGCTGGTCTGGGAACGCCTTGGTATCCTCTCTGAAGAGCTAGAGCAGGTGGCTGGGGAGAGGGAAGTCTGGGTTTCTCTGCTTGAACTGCTGCCTCTGTGACCCAGACCTCCGGAAAAGCGGTAGAAGATGGATGGATGGACAATAAGATCTTAATTACATGGAAAATAAAGAAGTTTTCCAATAAATTAATGGGGGAAAAATTTAATTTACAAGGACAAAAGTAGCCTGTTGATAAGAAAAAAGTAGTAAACTTATCAGTAAACTTCACAAATTTATGAGAAAAGTCACATGTCTAAAAATAAATAAATTAAAAAAAAAGAAGAGATATGAAATGTACAAGAAAAGAGTAAAAAAAATGCATGAATATATGATGTAAAAAATTGTAAAATTTTATGAAAAAGTTAAAAATTTTGAAGTGGAAAGTGCCAAATTCATGAAAAGACATTGATTCTGAAGGAGAAAAAAGCTTGGAGAAAATACTGGGATATCTCTCTGGATTGCTCCTAAAATGTGGCATTTGGTACGAACATAATCATAATGGATGATGCAGTTAGACGTTAAAATCCAGAACTCTGTGGGTTCACGTATGCCTAGGAAAGCTCAGTGAGGGGTTAAAAGTAGACCAGACACAGTGGTGAGCTCAGAGATCCCCCAAATGGAAACTTTTTCTGCTGTGAGCTGGAAAAAAATCTTCTCTGGAATGTTGCTTCATCTGGGTAAAAAGACATTAAATGATAAATATCTCAACGCCTTGTTGTCGTGTCAACCACAATGATGTCAAGAGTGGGACGGTGTTAGACGTTTGACTCGTGTGGAGGGGGATTTTGGAAGACTTCTGGAAAGGGAGTTTTTGAGGTTATGATGGTGTTTAGTTTTCACAACTATGGACATGGCCTGGTTTGGTTCTGTGTAGGGCGCTAGCCCTGCGTGACCATGTGTTTGTTGTAATTAGCTTCTGACTGGCCACACAAAATTAGATTGTTGCCCAGCCGGTTGCAGTTGCAGAGGAAAACAACTTGTGCTATTTATACCGTCTGGGTTGTTTTGATGCGTTCTCAGATTGGGAGATCTTGGCTGCTCGCTGAACTTCCTTTTTGTGCTGTTTAAAGCGTCAACATACATTTGAAAAGATTAACGGCATTTTTCCTGTAATTTTAGACAGAAAATATGCATACTTTGTTGGTTGTAGTTTAGTTAAAAAAATTCTCCTTGACTACACCCCTCAGCTGCATTATTATAAAGTGGAAGGTGTACACACGCACGCCCATGATGACAGCTGTGCGCATTATGCCTCAGCTGTCTTCCTAATTCTTGTTGACAGTAGGGCTGCAACTAACAATTATTTTTGATTAGTCGACTAATCACAATTATTTCTGTCATGGCCACCATCTCTACTTCCTGTTGGCACAGCTCCTGTTCAGGGTTCCAGGTCATGTTTTACCTCACCTGTTTAATAACAGTCCAGCGTTCCTCCGGCAGAACGTTTCACATGTTCCACTGCCACTCAGTGAAGACGGAATTAGATTTTCTTTGGATATGCTAAATTCAGGGAAATTGGCTGTAATGCTTAAGAGGTTAAAAGAAAAGTTTCAAATCTACAAGAAAAAAGCTGCAAATTTACAGGAAAAAGTTGGAAATGTTGGAGAAAAAGTTTAAAAAATTACTAGAAAAAAGCTGAACATTTTTGAGAAAAAAGTTGCAGATTTAAAAGAAAAAAAATGCAAATTTAGGAGAAAAAACCTGCAAATTTAACCTCTTAAAACTCCAGTGTCCCAAGGGGGGACATTAAATTTTCTACTGCCACTCACTGAAGAAAGAATTAGATTTTCTTTGTGTGTGCCAACTTTAGGGAAACTGGCTGGATTGTTAAGGGTTAAGTCTACATGTTATGTATGGAAACACCTGGGTGAAGGATGAGGCAAGATGATGGTTGGCGAACACAGCTTTACTGAACTTTCTACAGGACAACACACGGCGGGCACCAGTGAGGGCATTCAGCAAAGAGGCCATAAGATGGATGCCCTCTGCCTTATATAGGGTGGTGCGGTGCAGTGACGGGAAGTGCACGTCATCACACCACACTTCACAATAATGTGCCGTTTTTATATACAACATTCCACATGCACAATTAACCCCCCCCCCCCAAATTTGGGACCCAAATCATGCACTAAAATAACGAAAAACAATGTACTAAATTGGCCAAACACATTCACACAAAACAACCTAAAATGGGGCTGACGGGTGGACTACCGTACAGCCGGCACGGCAGGGTGGATTATTCTGCCACCCATACCTAAAGAAAAAAAAAATCAGAATCAGATTTATTGCCATTGTTCATGTAGTACACAAACTAGGAATTTGTCTCGGTGCCATGCTGCAACATTAAAAACATGATGAGATAAAGAGATAAACTAAAAAACTAAAGGACTAAAAACATGCAATAAGTGTAGAATAATAAGTAATAATAATAATAATAATAATAATAATAATGAGTAATACTAGTCAAGGCAGTTTTAAATAAATTAGCAAGTAGCAGATAATATGGGGTACCACAGTGCAGTCGATAATGCAACAGAAAAACAGTGATGAATGACATGAGTCTGGTTGAGCTGCTGTATATAGTGCACGAGAGTCAATAAGTTACTTAATGTTCAGCAGTCTGATGGCAGAGGGGAAAAAGCCATTATTAAACTAAAATCACTCACTGTGCTCCTAAAGTAAAACATAAATACATAAAATAACCCCATACCATAACATGCATGCAAAAATACCAGAACTATAAACAAAGTGCTACCACACAGTCATTTTGGTGAAAAAGTTGGAACTTGCATGGGGGGGGGGGGGGGGGCAGGGCAGCCTCAAAGCAGGTGTGCCCCTGGAGGCAGCAGGCCCCCGGAGCAATGACTGACCTTCTGGATGACAGAGCCCAACTCCTTCACCACCAACACCGACTCCCGTCCAGCCTCGTCACCCAGAGCCTCTTCCCGGACACACCGAAGCGTGCCTCAATGATCCGTTGGACAGCCTGAAGTATGCTGCGCCCAGCTTGGCCACGGTGCGCAGACACCCTCGGTGTTTCGCCAGCTGTCTTTTGGCCCATTTTCGCCGTGGACGTTCTTCACCCCGAACTCAAACCAAGTCCAAATCCCGAAGTGGAATTTTACTCGGCCCAATGTGCTGCTGCTGAGCATGTGGTAACTCCATGCTCGTTGGTCTGGCCCCATCCTCTTCTATAAATGTTGTAGTGTTCGCCGTTGTAGCTGCAGAACTGTGGCCAAGTACCGGAGTCATCTGGGGCTAGCACATTGATATCACTTGCCGACGCAGGCACCTTGCCGTCACGCTTGGTACCCCCCTCTACCATGTCTCGAGCGCCGGCACTGAAACCCACCGGCACCGAACCTGAGTGAAACTGGTCCTGATTGTCCACCATGGCATCTGTTAGCTCTTCGTACCATTCGCTCCCAGTGTCTGTCGGGGTTGAGCGGGGTGATTTCTCCCTTGGGTTCCCCGGGTAAGACAAACGGCACACCCTGGCGTAGTGATTCAAGCGTCCACATCTACCACATTTTCCTCTTGCCGGGCACTTCTTCGCTTTATGGTGGTGCGTCACGGACCCACAACCCCTGCAATGGGACTTTCCCATGGCAGACCTTTGGCTGGCAGCATTAATTTCCCAATAATCTTTGTCCGAGCTATCCTCGCTATCAGGGTCCGCACATTAGCTGAGGCGGGCAGCTCCATCGGCTTCTGTGGCTGGTGCCAATTTAGCTCCACAGCTTGCTTATCAATGGTTTGCAACGGGAGAGCTAGCTCCACTGCTTTAGCTAATGTCAGGTCATTAGGCACTACTAATAGCCTAGCATGCAGCTCAGCGCTGCACATGTGCTCTGCTAGTTGGTCGCGTACCATCTTGTCTTCAAGCGGTCCAAAATGACACTCGCTGGCTAGCTGCTTCAAGTCAATGACATATTGGCGGATAGGCTCACCTACCCGCGGGCGTCTTCGGCGAAAACAAATTCTCCGAACAGTCACATTGTCTGGGGTGGAGAAATGTTTAGCTAGCAGCTCCATGACGTCCTCACATGAGTCCGCCATGCCGAGCGTCCATAGGACCCTCCAGCCCTCAATACCCAGGTTGTGAACAAGAAGCGCTCGCGCCCTCACCTTATCGAGCTTCCCGAGGTCCAGCGCCGTAAATATATCTGATAGACCTCCCACCAATGCGGCCATGGAGCCGGTCGTTTGTTCGAGGAAGGGATGAAGTGGTGTAATGTTAATCTGACATCGCCAAATGTTGTGTATGGAAATACCTGGGTGAAAGATGAGGCAAGATGATGGTTGGCAAACACAGCTTTATTGGACTATGTACAGGACAACACAAGGCAGGCACCAGCGAGGGCATCCAGCAAAGAGGCCATAAGATGGATGCCCTCTGCCTTATATAGGGTGGTGCGGTGACGTGACGGGAAGTGCCGTTTTTATATACAACACTGTACACCTGAGGATATCAGTTTGTTTTCAGTCTCTGCCTTTAATATACAAACTGTTATGCTGGGAGAACATAATGTTTTTTTATGTGCAAGCATGTGTACTAAATGACAAAGAAATCTTGACTCTTAAATCTTGAATATAATGTTTTATAAAAGCTCCCCATAACTAAATAAAAAATAATGACCCATCAAATGTGAGTTTCAGACTTGAACTTGACGGCTTAATCAAGAATGTTTGTAACAACACAATTGTCAGACATCAAAAAACTGTAATTTATTTAACTCATTATGCACAAGCAAGAAAAGTGGTAATTTTTCATGTTTTAGAGCCTGAAGCATTCATATGTTTGACTTTTTCCTGGATAAAGGAACACTGGTGATTAGTCGACTATCAAATTAGTTGTTGATGAATTTTCTGGCGATCGATTAGTCGGCTAATCGTTGCAGCCCTTAGTTGACATCAATCTGTGTGAGATGATACGTCACTCTGAAATTACAATGGTATAATTGTCCTTGTTAATGCACATGAGATAAGAACAGACTGTGTCCACTTTGCCTCAGAGCCTGTATTGTGTAACATCGTCAGGTGCAGACTGCTGCTACCTGAAATAACCCTGTTCCTCAAACGTCAGCCACGGGACTGATTATTGCTTGGCAGAACCTGCACACAAAGGAAAGCCTGTTAGCTTCAGGAGGTGGTTATGCAACGCCTGCCAAGAATATGGCTGTCATCGCCCGTCTGTGTTGAAGACATGAGAAACTACACACGAGCTTACCCACATACACACGTGTAGCAGCCAGATGCTGTGAGGAAGAAGGTCGCGGTTGACTCAGACTTTACTATGTACACGTTTAGTGCTTATCGTTGTTGTGCAGGTCACTGCTGACTAATCTGGAAGAACAGCAACTCCCTTGGCAGGGGAAGCTACGTTCAGGAGTCTGTTCCCAGCCCAGGCAGCTTGTTTATAAGCTACACCTTTTATCTTGGTACACAGAGCAATCAATCTCGTCTCAGTGATGCTCACGCTCCTCTGCATTTGTTGGCACCGTTTCTGAGAGGTGTGGATTGATGGTCTTTGGCCCTTCAGATTTTCAGATGCATGTGGAGTCAAGCTGTTAGTGTTTTTAAAGAAACACTTCTGACTTTTTATCTTTTTTGCATGCTTCATCACAAGCTGAAAAAAAAACCCCAGGCCTTGTACCTCACGTTATTTTATTAACCAATAACAATAAAAATAGAAAACCACGATAACAGCAGAAAACTCCTTTTCACTGAACTGTTGTAATTGTTCAGCTTTGTTTTCTCTACATTTTATGTGTCCTTCAGTTTCAGAACCACTTTGTTATTTATCTTTTTATTCGTCCAGATTTTTCTTTATTTTTAGGCATTGTCATGACATTACTAAACAACCTAGATTGGGACTGCTCAATTTTTTTGAAAGTGGCTTTTTTTGCAAGAACTCCCCTGGCAAAAATCATCTTTAATTTCAAAGTGAAAACAGTGTCTGCAAGGTAATGCTAATTAAATAAAATATACAATGTAAAATGAATGATTTAATAAGTGATCCCATGATATACAGGCAGGAAACCGAGGGGGGGTTGGGTAGGTAATCCCACCTGCTCAGAGACCAAGCTGTGCATTAGAGTGGACTTATGTTGACCCAGTTCCCACAGGTCTTAATGAAATGTTTTTGACCTGGTTTGGTCAAAATGCCTCGGGGTTTAACTACTGCAGCATTATTTTGACCCAACTTTTAAGATAAGATAAGATAAGCCTTTATTAGTCCCACAACGGGGAAATTCCAGGATTGCAACAGCACAGGGATAGCAACACTCAGAGCAACAATCAGAAGGCAAGAAAAAAAAAACAAGCAAGCAAGAGCAGCTAATATACATATGTACATATTACTATAAAATATATACAGTATATACACACACACAGACACACAGTGCAGAGCATTGTAGCTGGATGGAATAAATATATGAATATGTAAACACACAGTGCGGAGCAATGTAGCTAGATGGAATAATATGTAGATATATAAACACACAGTGCGGAGCATTGTAGCTAGATGGAATAAATATATAGATATATAAACATAAACACACCCAGTGCGGAGCATTGTAGCTAGATGGAATAAGTATGTAAATATATAAACACACACAGTGCAGAGCATTGTTGCTAGATGGGATGAAACAGCACAACCGTCTACTTAGTTATCCTACATGGTATGATTATGTGCCCATACATATTCTCACCCTCCATAGCGACCGGTATTTTCCTAGTTGTATGCCGGAGGGGACCATTGTGTAAGTCTATTGCATCTTTTGCATTCAAAAAACTATTAGTTTGTTACATCTTTTTGCTATCTCTGCGAGCAGCCCTGCTTAGGTTGTACAGTCTGACAGCCGTTGGTAGGAAGGACCTGCGAAACCTCTCGGTTGTGCACCTGGGGTGATGTAGTCTGCTGCTAAATGAGCTCCTCAGTGCATTCAGTATGTCCTGCATAGGGTGGAACTCGGACTCCAGCAGAGATGACAGTTTAGCCACCGTCCTTCTCTCTCCTATCTCCTCCACCGGATCAAGGCGCTGCCCCAGGACAGAGCTAGCTTTCTTGATCAGTTTGTTCAGTCTCTTCCTATCGGCTGCAGTAATGCCACTGCCCCAGCAGACCACTCCAAAAGTGATGGCTGATGCCACCACCGTGTCATAGAATGTCTTCAGCAGCGCGCCTTGTACACCAAAAGACCTGAGTCTCCTCAGCAGGAACAGCCTGCGCTGTCCCTTCTTGTAGAGTGCATCAGTATTGTGTGACCAGTCTAGTTTATTGTTCAGATGAACACCCAGGTACTTATAGGCTGTCACCATCTCGATGTCTGTTCCCTGTATATTTACTGGTGCTGTGAGGGGTAGTCCTTGCCTGCGACAGTCCACCACCAGCTCCTTAGTTTTTCTCGCGTTGATCTGGAGGCAGTTCCGATGGCACCAGTCCACGAAGTCCTGGATAAGCCCTCTGTACTCAGCTTCATCTCCATTGGAGATGAGGCCAACGATCGCAGAGTCATCAGAGAACTTCTGTAGATGGCAGTGTGTTGTGTTGTGTGAGAAGTCCGCAGTATAAAGAGTGAACAGGAAGGGAGCCAGCACCGTTCCCTAGGGGGCCCCCGTGCTACTGATGATCGTGTCGGACACACAGTCCCGGGTTCTCACAAACTGAGGCTGGTTCGTGAGGTAGTCCAGGATCCATGATGACAGGTGCTGGTCCACCCCTGCGCGCAGCAGCTTGTCCTTCAGGATCATCGGTTGGATGGTGTTGAAAGCACTGGAGAAGTCAAAGAACATGATCCTCACCATATTCACGGGCTTCTCCAGGTGGGACAGAGAACGGTGAAAGAGGAAGATCACCGCATCCTCCACCCCAATGCCATGCTGGTAGGCGAACTGGAGTGGATCCATCGCTGGTTCCACCAGGGGGCGGAGGTGAGCAAGGAGCAGTCTCTCCAGGGTCTTCATCAAGTGGGACGTCAAGGCCACCGGTCTGTAGCTGTTCAGGTCTTTGGGGTGGGAAGTTTTTGGTACAGGTACCACACAAGATGTTTTCCACAGCTGTGGTACCCTCCCCAGTTTCAGGCTCATGTTGAAGATATACGTCACAATCCCACGCAGCTGGTCTGCACAGGACTTGAGGAGCTTTGCGCTGATGCCGTCCGGTCCCGGCGCCTTCCTCGCCTTGATCTTCCTCAGCTCCGTCCTCACCTGGGTCCTGGTCAGGGTCAGGATGGGGGGCTGTGTGTTGGGAGTGGGGGGTGTTGGTGGAGTGGGAAATGGGCAGCAGGACTTGATTTCTTTAGAGGCAGCAGTGGTTGTTGTGCAGACAGGGGGGAGGGCGGTTGGTCAAACCTATTGAAAAACAGATTCAGGTTGTTCGCCTACTCCCTGCCCCCCGTGGCCTGGGGGGAGGTATTCTGGAGCCCCGAGATGGTTTTGAGGTTTCTCCAGACCCCGCTGATGTCGCTCTGTTGCAGCTTGTCCTCCATCTTCTTCCTGAAGCTGTCCTTGCCTACTCTGATCTTTCTCCTCAGCTCCCTCTGTACGGACTTCAGCATCTCCCTGTTCCCCGACCTGAAGATCCTCTTCTTCTCTCTCAGAAGTGTTTTTATCTCAGGGTTGATCCAGGGTTTGTTGTTTGAGTGACGCCGTATGGTCTTGGTGGGAACGGATTTGTCCACACAGAAGCTGAGGTAGCCCGTGAAGGTGTGAGTGAGGCCATCGATGTCCTCACCATGTGGATCGCAGAGCTGCTTCCAGGCGGTGGCTTCAAAACAGCCCTTTAGAGCCCTTTTGAAGCCTTCCTCACTAGTAGTGTGCAATACTGCAAGATTTGGTATCGATCCTATACCAAGTAAATACAGGGCCAGCATCGCCGATACTTTTTAATCATTAAGGTGGATGCATCATCAAATTACTAAATCTGAATGAATTTTCATGACCTTCTAGTGTTTTGTGATTTTTCCTTTGGATTATTAATTAGTTAAAACCCAGGACAGAATTTGGGTAAAGTTTAGCGGTAAATACATAGAGTATCACTTTCGCATTTAACAAAAAAGGGTAATTATATTCAATCAAATCTGAGCCATTTTATATTCAGTATATTTGTTTCAATTCCAGTAAATGTATTCATTTAAATAAAACGTTTCAATGGGATTCCATGTACCAAATGAGCTTTCTCCATAGGATTGCTGGACTTGCCCTCAGAGAGAGGGTGAGGAGCTCAGTCATCCGGGAGAGGCTCAGAGTAGAACCGCTGCTCCTCCACATTGAAAGGAGCCAGTTGAGGTGGTGTTTCGGGCACGTCCCACTGGGAGGAGACCCCAGGGCAGACCCAGGACTTGCTGGAGAGACTATGTCTCCCAGCTGGTGTGGAAATGCCTTGGTATCCTCTCTGAAGAGCTGGAGCAGGTGGCTGGGGAGAGGGAAGTCTGGGCTTCTCTGCTTGAACTGCTTCCTCCACAACCTGGACCTCCGGAAAAGCGGTAGAAGATGGATGGATGGTTTCAATGGGATAAGTGTATTATACCAAGATCTTAGAATAATTTACAGTTTTTCAGTTGGCTAAAGTAACAAATGATCAGTTGCACTTTGAAAATTAATAATAACTAATACCGAAGATGACTAAAATGCTACTTTCACCACTACCTGGATATTCTCTCCCATACTGAAAGGTCTCTCCCAATGATCTCTGCCTCTGGGTTGGGGCTCTGGGTCTGTTGAGGTCTGGGGTGGGGGATTTCTCTCTTCCTCTCTCTGTTTCTGTAGCTCGGCGTTGTCTTTTGGATGATTTTTCATATGCTTGTAAAATTAGTTGTTACCACTGTATTTCACAACCTTTTGACAAATTGTACAACTTGCCGTTGTCTCATTTTTGGCCTGAAAATGTAGCCACATGACACGGCGCTTCTCTTCCTCTCTGCCATTCTTCTGCTCCGTCTCTGTGCTGTGTGTGCGTGGCACTAGTTCTCAGCATAACAGCGGCAGCTGGTGGCTGCTGCTACTAGCTTGTTTACCTGGTGCTGCTGAGTCACATGATGGTACAAAGGGAGGAGGAGGGAGGAGGTAAAACCACAAGAAGAAGAAGAGAAGTAAAGTGTGCCTGAATGTGCCTGCTCTGTGCTCTGACGGAAGTGGCAACACAAACAGAATATCGATCTCATGACACTGGTATTGATCAATATCACTACCAACGTTGGTATCGATATTATCGATATTTGATTTGATCCGCCCACCACTACTCCTCACAACAGCTCATTTCAACTGCACATGAGCCCTCAGTTCACCCCACCCTCCCACTTTCATCACTGTTGAGTTCAATTCTGGATGCCGTGTTACTAATGTTAGCTGGCTAGCTCCTAGCTCTGGTAGTGAACTTTGCCTGAGCCAATTAATGTAAAATTGTGTGAAAGAATGAGTGAAATAAAGCATCACTGGTGAACAGGGTTACAGTGGGGAAAAAAAGTATTTAGTTAGCCACCAATTGTGCAAGTTCTTCCGCTTAAAAGATGAGAGAGCTCTCCAATTTTCATCATAGGTATACCTCAACTATGAGAGACAAAATGAGAAAAAAAAAATCCAGAAAATCACATGGAAGGATTTTTAAGATAAGATAAGATAAGATAAGCCTTTATTAGTCCCACAACGGGGAAATTCCAGGATTGCAACAGCACAGGGATAGCAACACTCAGAGCAACAATCAGAAGGCAAGAAAAAAAACAAGCAAGCAAGAGCAGCTAATATACATATGTACATATTACTATAAAATATATATATATATATATATATATATATATATATAAATTATATATATTTACCTCCGCCAGGCCGAAAAGGCCAGGAGGAGGTTATGTTTTTGCCGGGGTTTGTCTGTGTTTATTTGTCTGTCTGTCTGTCTGTCTGTTTGTCTGTTGGTTAGCAAGATAACTCAAAAAATCTTGGACGGATTTCCATGAAACTTTCAGGCGTTGTTGGAAATGGTACAAGGAAGAACTGATTAAATTTTGGGGGTGATCCGGTTCACCGTCTGGATACAGGAATTTTTTAAAGCATTTTTCATTCAACACTGTGACATACGGCCATTTTCAACATGTGCGCAGGCGCAATGGAGGGCGCTGGTCATCGTGTCTGCAACACAAACTCTGCGTTCTTCAACGTTTTAGGCACAAAAGGACGCGGAAAACACTGCTGGCCTGGGCCCGCCAGCGTGCCTGTGTTTGCGCGCAACTGCAAAACCTCACACGGGCAGCTGTCCGCCGACGGATTCTTTGGCAGAAATTCCCCGGCCAGCCATAGGAGCTGTGCATTTGGCAGAAATTCACCGGCCAGCCATAGGCGCTGCGCAAAAACGAGCTCTCTGCCGGCGAAGCTTCTAAATTCTCGTTTGCCGCGGAGCGCAACCCCCAAAAAAATAATATTGTAGCGAACTCAATATGAGCACCCTACTTGGCTTGCCAAGTGGGTTGACCCTATTGGCGACACAGGTAGAGTGTGGGACTCCGGAGCGGGAGGCGTGAGTTCGAACCTCCCGGTGGGACGTCGCCATGTCGAGCAGCACGTTACAATAAAACCCACGGCAACCTGTCTACCCAATTTGCATCCGTCAGTGGAGGAGATGGACACAACAGCAACACTTCAGTTTATTACCTCCGCCAAGGAGACAATGCTTTTACTACTGAACCACTAATCCTATCACTATCAGATTGATTGTCATTGATTAATTGTGTGTTTATTGCACTGTCCCTGTCAAATAAACAAATAATCATTGTGAATCCAGTTGCTAGTCATATGTTTACATGCTCAAGGAATCTGAAAACGTACACACAAACACTGTATGGGGGGAATTGTGGCGCTTGGCGGAGGTCTGCGCTCTCCGAGTGCTTTTCTAGTAATATTAATGAATTAATTGGTAAATTCCTCGGTAAAATAAGTATTTGGTCAATAACAAAAGTTCATCTCAATACTTTGTTATATACCCTTTGTTGCCAATAACAGAGGTCAAACGTTTTCTGTAAGTCTTCACAAGGTTTTCACACACTGTTGCTGGTATTTAAGATAAGATAAGATAAGCCTTTATTAGTCCCACAACGGGGAAATTCCAGGATTGCAACAGCACAGGGATAGCAACACTCAGAGCAACAATCAGAAGGCAAGAAAAAAAAAACAAGCAAGCAAGAGCAGCTAATAAACATATGTACGTATTACTATAAAATATATATATATACACACACACACAGACACACAGTGCAGAGCATTGTAGCTGGATGGAATAAATATATGAATATATGAACACACAGTGCAGAGCATTGTAGCTAGATGGAATAAATATGTAAATATATAAACACCCACAGTACGGAGCATTGCAGCTAGGTGGAATAAATATGCAAGTATATAAACACACACAGTGCGGAGCAATGTAGCTAGATGGAATAATATGTAGATATATAAATATATAAACACCCACAGTACGGAGCATTGTAGCTAGATGGAATAAATATGCAAATATATAAACACACACAGTGCAGAGCATTGTTGCTAGATGGAATGAAACAGCATAACCGTCTACTTAGTTATCCTACATGGTATGATTATGTGCCCATACATATTCTCACCCTCCATAGCGACCGGTATGTTCCTAGTTGTATGCCGGAGAGGACCATTGTGTAAGTCTATTGCATCTTTTGCATTCAAAAAACTATTAGTTTGTTACGTCTTTTTGCTATCTCTGCGAGCAGCCCTGCTTAGGTTGTACAGTCTGACAGCCGTTGGTAGGAAGGACCTACGAAACCTCTCGGTTGTGCACCTGGGATGATGTAGTCTGCTGCTAAATGAGCTCCTCAGTGCATTCAGTATGTCCTGCATAGGGTGGAACTCGGACTCCAGCAGAGATGACAGTTTAGCCACCGTCCTTCTCTCTCCTATCTCCTCCATCGGATCAAGGCGCTGCCCCAGGACAGAGCTAGCTTTCTTAATCAGTTTGTTCAGTCTCTTCCTATCGGCTGCAGTAATGCCACTGCCCCAGCAGACCACTCCAAAAGTGATGGCTGATGCCACCACCGTGTCATAGAATGACTTCAGCAGCGCCCCTTGTACACCAAAAGACCTGAGTCTCCTCAGCAGGAACAGCCTGCGCTGTCCCTTCTTGTAGAGTGCATCAGTATTGTGTGACCAGTCTAGTTTATTGTTCAGATGAATACCCAGGTACTTATAGGATGTCACCATCTCGATGTCTGTTCCCTGTATATTTACTGGTACTGTGAGGGGCTGCCCATGCCTGCGGCAGTCCACCACCAGCTCCTTAGTTTTCCTCGCGTTGATCTGGAGGCAGTTCCGATGGCACCAGTCCACGAAGTCCTGGATAAGCCCTCTGTACTCAGCTTCATCTCCATTGGAGATGAGGCCAACGATCGCAGAGTCATCAGAGAACTTCTGTAGATGGCAGTGTGTTGTGTTGTGTGAGAAGTCCGCAGTATAAAGAGTGAACAGGAAGGGAGCCAGCACCGTTCCCTGGGGGGCCCCCGTGCTACTGATGATCGTGTCGGACACACAGTCCCGGGTTCTCACAAACTGAGGCCGGTTCGTGAGGTAGTCCAGGATCCATGATGACAGGTGCTGGTCCACCCCTGCGCGCAGCAGCTTGTCCTTCAGGATCATCGGTTGGATGGTGTTGAAAGCACTGGAGAAGTCAAAGAACATGATCCTCACCATATTCCCGGGCTTCTCCAGGTGGGACAGAGAACGGTGAAGGAGGAAGATCACCGCATCCTCCACCCCAATGCCATGCTGGTAGGCGAACTGGAGTGGATCCATCGCTGGTTCCACCAGGGGGCGGAGGTGAGCAAGGAGCAGTCTCTCCCTATTTTGGCCCATTCCTCCATGCAGATCTTCTCTAGAGCAGTGATGTTTTGGGGCTGTCGCTGGGCAACACGGACTTTCAACTCCCTCCAAAGATCTTCTATGGTGGTTGAGATCTGGAGACTGGCTAGGCCATTCCAGGACCTTGAAATGCTTCTTACGAAGCCACTCCTTCGTTGCCCGGGCGGTGTGTTTGGGATCATTGTCATGCTGAAAGACCCAGCCACGTTTCATTTTCAATGCCCTTGCTGATGGAAGGAGGTTTTCACTCAAAATCTCACGATACATAGCCCCATTCATTCTTTCCTTTACACGGATCACTCGTCCTGGTCCCTTTGCAGAAAAACAACCCCAAAGTATGATGTTTTCACCCCCATGCTTCACAGTAGGTATGGTGTTCTTTCTCCTCCAAACACGACAAGTTGAGTTTTTACCAAAAAGTTCTATTTTGGTTTCATCTGACCATATGACATTCTCCCAATCCTCTTCTGGATCATCCAAATGCTCTCTAGCAAACTTCAGATGGGCCTGGACATGTACTGGCTTAAGCAGGGGGACACGTCTGGCACTGCAGGATTTGAGTCCCTGGCGGCGTAGTGTGTTTCTGATGTAGCCTTTGTTACTTTGGTCCCAGCTCTCTGCAGGTCATTCACTAGGTCCCCCCATGTGGTTCTGGGATTTTTGCTCACCGTTCTCGTGATCATTTTGACCTCACGGGGTGAGATCTTGCGTGGATCCCCAGATCGAGGGAGATTATCAGTGGTCTTGTATGTCTTCCATTTTCTAATAATTGCCCCCACAGTTGATTTCTTCACACCAAGCTGCTTACCTATTGCAGATTCAGTCTTCCCAGCATGGTGCAGGTCTACAATTTTGTTTCTAGTGTCCTTTGACAGCTCTTTGGTCTTGGCCATAGTAGAGTTTGGAGTCCGACTGTTTGAGGTTGTGGACAGGTGTCTTTTATACTGATAACGAGTTCAAACAGGTTCCATTAATACAGGTAACGAGTGGAGGACAGAGGAGCCTCTTAAAGAAGTTGTTACAGGTCTGTGAGAGCCAGAAATCTTGCTTGTTTGTAGGTGACCAAATACTTATTTAACCAAGGAATTTACCAATTAATTCATTAAAAATCCTTCAATGTGATTTTCTGGATTTTTTTTTCTCATTTTGTCTCTCATAGTTGAGGTATACCTATGATGAAAATTGGAGACCTCTCTCATCTTTTAAGTGGGAGAACTTGCACAATTGGTGGCTGACTAAATACATTTTTGCCCCACTGTATGTGGTTTCAGTGGTCTATGATGTGAGTACAATAGGAACAGACCTTGAATGAGTGAATGGTCAACTGCTAATGTTAGCTAATCCCCATTGGTCCCAGTCAGAGTATAATAAACTATAGTGCAATAACATCAAGGAACAAGATGCTGTATATGATCACGTGATGATAGATAAACAAGGATGTCCATGGGGTGTGGTGGATGTCACCTTGCGTCTCCCTACTGATCATGTACATCGAAGAGCCCCGGGGGCTGGTTGCTCCAGTTGGTGTGAGGCTGCGGCCAGGGTGCTGCTGCTCTGAGCACTCTGCCCGGGGCAACCCTGAGTCATGTGCATCCCCCTCCCCCCAGCTAACCCCCTCCCCAGCTAAAATATTGATGAGCAGATTGCAAAATCTTGTTGGCATGTCTGGATCTGCTTTAAAGTGGTTTTCTTCTTGTATTTCTGATAGAACCTTTAGTGTTTTTACAAATCATGTTATGACTGGAACTGCAGAGCTGTCATGTGGGGTTCCCCAGGGTTCCGTTTTAGGGCCTATTCTGTTCCTTTTATACATGCTTGCTTTAGGATGGATAATTAGATAGTTCAGTGATCTATCGTATCATTTCTATGCTGACGATATCCAGCTATACTGCTCTTTTAAGCCTGCTGAGCTCCATAAGCTCACTTCCTTAACACACTGCTTAACTGCCATAAACCAGTGGTTAAGTGACAACTATTTGTCACTAAATTCAGAAAAAATTGAAACCTAATTATTGCACCTGACAATATTATTCCACAGATCAGACAAAAGATTTCTCCGGTTTCCTCCCACATGCCAAAAACATGCATGTTAGGTTAATTGGCTGTTCTAAATTGTCCCTGGATATCTGTTTCCTATAGGCCCTTAGAATAGAGGGTTAGTATTAATGAAAGCGCTTTGAGTGGTCTTTGTGACTAGAAAAGCGCTATATAAGTGCAGGTTAGTTAGTTAGTTAGTTAGTGTTCTTTCTTCTTCTGTGCAGTTGAGTCTCAGAAACTTGGGCATGATCCTGGATACGTCCATGTCACTGAAGACTCACTGCTAGAAACTTTGCAAAAACGTTTGGACTATTGCAACAGTCTTTTTACTTTATTAAATAAAAGACAGCTCCAAGTTGTTCTGAATTCTGCTGCAAGATTTTTAATTGACACCAGTAGAAGAGCACACATTACTCCGGTTTTATCTTCTCTTCACTGGTTGCCAGTTCATTTTAGAGTTAATTTTAAAATCTTAGTTCTTGAACATGTACCCCACTCGCCTCACCCGCAGAGCCACCAACATCACAGGTGACACCTCCCATCCCCAACACTCCCTCTTCAGCCCCCTGCCCTCGGGGAAAAGGTACCGTAGCCTCCGGGCCCGCTTCACAAGACTGCTGAACAGCTTCGTTCATCAGGCCATCAGGACCCTGAACTCTCTTCACTCCCCCCCCGCTTCCCAGACGGTAACACCTGCACAATAACTACCTCAGATGTTGGCATCAGGGATGGCAACAGGAAATTCTGATTTCAGCTGAAATCTAATTTGGCTGATTGACTTATGGGGGGGCGCAGCCCCCCTGAAGCTGGGAGGTTTTCAGTAAAACAGAAGTAATTTAGACTGAAAAAAATGATTTAAAAAAAAAAATGAAATACTAGACTTGGATAAATCATTAAATTTAATGAAAAGTTAACTTACTTTTTCTTCAGTGTTGTCTCACTGTCTTTAGTCCAACATATTTAACAGTTCTATAAGAGTTTTACACTATTTACAATGGACTGCAAAACAAATCTACCTACGGGTACAAATAAAGTAACCTGAAACTGAACCTGAACTTTTCTCTCAAGCCAATTCCATCGGAACTTATTTTTGACACTTTTGTCTATTTCTAGCACTGATGACTCCTGATCCTTCGATAAAAATCTCATAATTCCGCTGAAAACAATACTGAAAGCTCGGAATTCCAACACGAACCTGGGATGTGATTTGGGGTTGGAGAAATTATCTGAAAATTCAGCAGGGGGTCTGTGGGACACAGTCCCGCAGCGGGGTCTGGGGCAGAGCCCCGGTGGTGGTGGTGGTGGGGGGGGGCTCAGGGGGCAAAGCCCCCCAAAGCTCCTGGGTTTTTATGATTTTTAAGTACCAGAACTGTGCTTAAATGACATAAAACAAACAGCTGAATGCCACTTATTACTGTATAATATTGACTTATGTTCCAAGAAGATAGCATTCCTAAACTAGAAAAGCACTCGGAGAGCGCAGACCTCCGCCAAGCGCCACAGTTCCCCCCATACAGTGTTTAACATCATAAATATTAATCCTCCATTTATTTTGTGTAACTTTATAGATTCCTTGACCATGAAAAAAATGCCATTCGCAAGTGGCATATATTAGCTATACTGTGATGCTTGTTGCGTGTTTATAGCTTCATTTGTTCTTTTAAAAATTTCAAAGGTTCCCTATTTTTTAATTTTTTTGCATCATTATCCAGATTTATTCCATTTCCTTAGGTCTTAAATGTCTTGTAGAAGCTGTTGAAAACTTGTCCTGTATTATGCAAATTACTGTGAATCCCGTTTTGGAAATCCCAATAAGTAAAAAAATTCCTGGATCCAGACGGTGATCTGGATCACCACCAAAATCTAATCATCTGTAGGATACCCCATTTCTGACAATCTCTGAAAATTTCATGAAAATCCGTCCATAACTTTTTGAGTTATCTTGCTAACTAACAAACAAACAAACAAACAGACAGACAAACCAACGCCGATGAAAACATAACCTCCTTGGCGGAGGTAAATATTCCAACAAGCATTATCCATCACATGCTTTAACACTTGATCAAATCAAAATCAGTTAACTTTATCTATTCCATCATAGAAATAAAATTCCAACATGCCATTACTTTTTATAATTTCAGCATTCATTTCAGATCACCAGTTTCAATCTCCATTGAGACTTCAGCTGTTCATTTTGCACAATCACTGATGTAGCCAAGTCTTAGAAATATTCAAAAGTTATGAGTCAGTGTCCACTGTGCACTGTCAATTTCAAACTGTTTGGAATCATAAAAGGGGATGGTTAACTTTTATTACTGTTTCCTCCCCCGCGCAGCCCAGCTCATACAGCCGTTGTACGCCGCCAGTAACAGAGAGTTAATGGCTCTCCATCTGGCCATACGCCACTTCCAGTCCTGCCTGAAAGGGCGCACCTTCACTGCGTTCGTGGACCACAAGCCGCTAACGTACTTAACGTACTTTATCTTCTTGGAAGATAAAATAAAGCGGAATTCGGCGAATTAGCAGAAAATCACATCCCTGAGAACACACCGCCATGAATTTTTGAAAAAACATACGAGCCATTTTATTGGTCCAGTCATTTGCAACTATCCAATCGCAGGGCTGTTTACAATACAGCAGTAGCTTGAACACAACACATCCGGGTTATCGCGGGAGACGACTTCCGGGGAAGCGCCGAGCACTTATGTAATCATGTTGATTTTCGCTAAAATCGGTAACAATAAGGTACCTTACCCCCCCTAAAATTTTCTCAACGGATTTAGACGATTCACAGAAATGATCAATTTGAAAATAAATCGGTGGAAATCCGCGGCTCGGCGGAAAATTGCCATCCCTGTGGCATAGAAAGACTGGCACACCAACAATAATACTGTTGTTCTGTTGTACTTTCGCTGCTATATGTCTCTGCACTTTAACCACAACCATTTGCACAAATGCCATATCTGCTGCTGTCTGTATGTCACTGCAATACTGATCATGTGCAGTCACATCTGTCACTATCTGCACCTACACTACCGCATTGAAATGCACTACGGCTGTTCATCTCTAGCTGTCCGAATATAGGATTGCTGGGTTTATGACCACTAATCATTTACCTAAACTAATCGTTTACCTCTATGGAGGTCAGAGTCCTTCTGGCTGCCATTGGTTGCATCACTGTATACAGACTGTACATAGACTGCTGCTGTCACTGTTTGTTCTGGTTTTTCTTTTTTTTAATCCAGCCTAATTTCCTTCTTTTTATAAAATGCACACTAATGTAGAGAGAGAGAAACGCCATTTCAATTCTCCTGTATGTCCAGAACGTATAGTAGTACTGACAATAAAATCCTTGAATCCTTACTTTTAGAGTCTTACACAGTCAAGCTCCCTCATACAGCTGTGATCTGATCGGCCCTCACATCCCTGCACGAAACCTAAGGTCATCAAATTTGATGCTCCTGAAGGTTCCACACACATACATTTTAAAACCAGAGGTGATCGATCGTTTCAGTCTGTTGCACCAAGACGATGGAATGAACTCTCACTTTTTGTTGAAACTGTGTTGATTCCTTTAAAAAACAGCTGAAGACTCTGTTTTTGAACAGGCTTTTAGTTAGACAGGGGATGTGTGTCTGTTTTAAATTCTTTTATGTTATCTGTTTTAATATCATTTTTATATTTTTACTTTGATGTTTTTCCACGTCCCAAAAGCCAGTTTAGGAAGCCTGGGATCAGACCACCAAGTTCTCTGCCTTCGACCACTACCTGATCCACACAGTACTGGACCCCATGGTCCCTCCTGCAGGTGGTGAGCCCACTGGATGGCGGACCAATGTAACTCCTTCGGGCTGAGACCGGCTGGGTCCCATGGGCAGAAACCCAGCCACCAGGTGCTAGCTACCAAGTCCCTCCCCCAGGCCTGGCTCCAGGGTGGGGCCCGGTAACCCCATACCGGGCGGGGTACACTGAATTGTTGTTCTAGCATTCATCATGAGGTTTTTAGTGGGGGGTGCTTCGGGAGTATGGGCTATCGGGCTTGTTGTTACGAGCTAGCCGGTCTCTGTATGACCGTTGTGACAGTTTGGCTCGTATTGCTAACACTTGGTCGGACTCATTCCCAGTGAGAATTGGACTCTGCCAGGGCTGCCCTTCATCACCGATCCTGTTCATAATTTTTATGGACAGAATTTCTAGGCGCAGCCAAGGATTGGAGGGTGTCATGCTTGGTGACCACAGGATCTCATCTCTGCTGTTTGCAGATGATGTTGTCCTGTTGGCTTCATTCAGCAATGACCTACAGGTCTGGCTGGGACGGTTCGCCACTGAGTGTGAAGCAGCTGGGATGAGAATCAGCACCTCCAAGTCCAAGTCCATAGTCCTCGGCTGGAAAAAGATGGCTTGTCCTCTCTGGGTTGAGACAAGCTCCTGCCCCAAGTGGAGGAGTTTAAGTATCTTGGGGTCTTTTTCATGAGTGAGGGGAGAATGGAGCGAGAGATTGACAGATGGATCGGAACAGCATCTGCAGTGATGCGGATGTTGTACCGGTCCATTGTGGTGAAGAGGGACCTCAGCTCTAAGGCAAAGCTGTCGATTTACTAGTCAATCTACGTTCCTACCCTCACCTATGGTCATGAGCTCTGAGTAATAACCAAAAGAATGAGATTGTGGGCACAAGCAGGTGAAATGAGTTTTCTCCGTAGGATTGCTGGACTCACCCTCAGAGACAGGGTGAGAAGCTCGGTCATCCAGGTGAAGCTCAGAGTAAAACCGCTGCTCCTCCACATTGAAAGGAGTCAGTTGAGGTAGTATGGCCATCTGATCAGGATGCCTCCTGGACGCCTCCCACTTGTGGTGTTTCTGGCATGTCCTTCTGGACGGAGACCCCGGGGCAGACCCAGGACTCGCTGGAGAGACTATGTCTCCCAGCTGGTATGGGAATGTCTTTGTATCCTCTCTGAAGAGCTGGAGCAGGTGGCCGGGGAGAGGGAAGTCTGGGTTTCTCTGCGTGAACTGCTGCCTCTGCGGCCCGGACCTCTGGAAAAGCTGTAGAAGATGGATGGATGGATACTTTGTTGTTTTTAGCTTTTTGTGTGAAGCACTTTATGATTTCTGTCTGTAAAAGGTGCTGTATAAATAAATTTTGCTTGCTTGCTCCTCCCAATAATGACCCAAACTGTTTTGAAAGCAAAGATTGCGGGTTTAAATTTTAGAGCATCATACTAATTTGCCTACTGATGAAACACAGGGGTCTGTCTAGACGCACGAACATCCACGACAGACAGGAAGTCATGGACGGGAAGTGATGGAATATTTGATAATTTTTCAAACTGTGAAAGCTCTGAGATCTCCTGGATTACTGACTACCTGACAGGCAGGCCACGGCTTGTCCGGCCGGGCAGTGTTTTGTCTGATGTGGTGGTTAGTGATACAGGAGCTCCACAGGGGACTGTGCTCGCTCCTTTTACCTTTTACCTTATACACCACTGACTTTCAGTACAACACTGGGTCATGTCACCTGCATAAATTCTCTGATGCCTTGGCTGTTGTTGGGTGTACAAGAGGGGGAGAGGAGAGGGAGTACAGGGCGCTGGTAGACAGATTTATAGAGTGAACCGAGCAGAATCACCTGAGGCTGAATATCAGCAAGACCAGAGAGATGGTGATTGACTTCAGGAAGAAGTGGACGCCTTCATAGCCATTGCAGATTAGGGGGGAGGATGTGGAGGTAGTGGAGGACTACAAATATCTGGGTGTCAGGATCAGCAACGGACTGGAGATCCAACACCGATGCTGCGCACAAGAAAGGGGATGAGCAGACTCTACTTCCTCAGGAAGCTGAGATCCTTCAACGTGTACAGCAGGATGCTGGAGCTTTTCTACCAGGTTGTTGTCGCCAGTACCATCTTTTTTTGCTGCTGTCTGTTGAGGTAGCAGTATCAGAGCCAGCGACACCAACAGACTTAATAAGATTATCAAGAGGGCTGGCTCTGTAATTGGTCTCAGGTCGGAGACCTTTGAGACTGTGGTGGAGAGGAGAACACTAAATAAACTGTGATCCATCATGGACAATCCTGATCACCCCCTCCACCACACACTGGACAGACAGAGGAGCACTTTCTCCAGCAGACTGCAACAGCTTCACTGCCTAACGGTTAGATACAGGAAATCTTTCCTGCCACGTGCCATTTCACTGTACAATAACTCACTCTGATGTTGAATTCTGGTCATAACTATGCTGCCATACTGCACCTTACAGTCTAATTGGTGCCTCACATTTCACCCTGCGCCCGATAGTCCTGCATTGTACAGTGAATATGATTGATGTATCTACAGTATACGGATCATCATCTATTCATCTACAGTGTATAGAAGTTATTTAGGCAGTTTTACTTTCCATGGGTAATTCCTTTTTCTTTTATGTTGTGTGTGTTTTTGTCGTTTTGGTCGTCTAAAGTCATGCTGCTGTTACACTGTAATTTCCCAGTTTGGGATCAGTAAAGTACATCTGTCTGTTGTGAAACTGACTTTGATTGTCAATATAAAGGAACAGAATAAGATATAATTTTTTTCGTCTGTGGTCTCGTCGGCCTCCGTCGGTCTATGATGTCCATGGAAGAGAATCCTAAACGTCTACTCTGCTGGAACAGCACCGCCTGTGGCTGAACAGGCCGATGTGCGAATGGCAGTCCCTGTCACACAGGTCGCACTTGTGGGTGGTCTCCGTGCTGCTGGAGCTGTGGCGGTTCTTCCTGCGGGTCCTTTTTTCATCTGCTGCAGCAGTCAGTCTCTCTTCACCCGCCTTGAGCTGTCTGGTCAGGGTGCCTCTCCATTTGGAGTGGTCCGTTGCAAGGTCCTTCCAGCGCTCTGTGTTGATCTCCAGGGCCTTCATGTCTCTCTTGCAGACGTCTCTAAAGCGCAGCTGTGTGCGGCCAACGTCTCTCCTGCCAGTTGCCAGTTCTCCGTAGAGGACGTCTTTGGGGATTCTGCCATCCTCCATACGGTGAATGTGGCCTAGCCAACGGAGCCTGCGCTGCCTGAGTAGAGTGAACATGGAGGGAAGGCCTGCGCAGGACAGAACTTCTGTGTTGGGCACTTTGTCCTGCCAGGATATGTCCAGGATATGGCGAATGCAGCGCAAGTGGAAGGAGTTCAGTCTCTTTTCCTGCCGGACGTACATTGTCCACGTCTCACTCCCATAGAGCAGTGTGCTGATGACGCAGGCGTTGTACACTTCCATCTTCGTATTGACTGAGAGTTTGGGATTCTCCCACACTCGTGTGGTGAGGCGAGCGAGTGTGGAGGCTGATTTCCCAATCCTCTTGTCGATCTCTGTATCAAGGGAGAGGTTGCTGCTGATCGTGGACCCCAGGTACGTGAACTGATTGATGACCTCCAGCTCGTAGTCGTCGATGGTGATGGTTGGTGGTGCTTTCGTGCCTTGCGCCAAGATGTTAGTCTTCTTCAGGCTGATGGTAAGCCCGAAGTCCTTGCATGCCTGGGAGAAGCGGTCCATCAGGGTCTGAAGCTCCTGCTGTGTGTGGGTTGCGACTGCGGCGTTGTCTGCGAACAGCATGTCTCTGATTAGAGCCTTGCATACTTTGGTTCTGGCTTTCAGGCGGGCAAGGTTGAAAAGCCTGCTGTCAGATCTTGTATGCAGGTAGATTCCCTCTGTTGCTGTGCTGAAGGCATGCCTCAGGAGCATAGCAAAGAAAATCCCAAAGAGGGTTGGCGCAAGTACACAGCCCTGTTTCACTCCGCTGCGTATGTTGAATGGCTCTGAGACGTTGCCGTCGTGCTGCACTGTCCTCTGCATGTTGGTGTGAAACGATTCGATGAGGCTTTGCAACTTTGGTGGGCATCCTATCTTTGGCAGGATCTTGAAAAGGCCCTCTCTGCTGACCAGATCGAACGCTTTGGTGAGGTCGATGAAGGCGACGTACAGGGGCATGTTCTGTTCTCTGCATTTCTCCTGGAGTTGGCGGATGGAGAATATCATGTCTACCGGCGATCGCTCAGCACGGAAGCCACACTGAGACTCGGGGTAGACACGTTCGGCAAGCTTCTGTAGACGAACGAGAACAACTTGTGCGTAGACTTTGCCAACAACGCTGAGGAGGGAGATGCCCCTGTAGTTGTTGCAGTCGCTTCTCTCCCCTTTGTTTTTGTAGAGGGTGATGATCTTGGCGTCCCTCATGTCCTGTGGTACGGCACCTTCCTTCCAGCACTGGCAGAGGACGTCATGCAATGGCAGCAGTAGGGCGGTCTTGCATTGCTTGATCAGGTCGGGGGGTATGCCGTCGTTGCTGGGTGCCTTGCTAGCGGCCAAGCTATCAATGGCCTTGCTGAGTTCGTCGATGGTTGGCTCGGCGTCAAGTTCGTCCATGGATGGCAGGCAATTGATGGCATCAAGGGCTGACAGTGTCACGGTGTTCTGTCTGGAGTAGAGGTCGGAGTAGTGCTCCACCCATCTCTCCATCTGCTTGTTCTTTTCTGTGATCATCTCCCCAGTGGAGGATTTGAGGGGGGCCGTCTTGCTCTGAGCCGGACCAAGTGCTTTCTTGATGCCATCGTACATACCACGGATGTTCCCTGTTATGGCAGCGGTTTGAATGTCTTGGCTAAGCTGAGTCCAGTACTTGTTGGCACAGCGCCGAGCAGTCTGCTGAACTTTGCTTCTCGCAGCCCTGAGAATCTGGAGATTCTTCTCGTTTGGGTACTTCTTGTACTCGGCAAGAGCCGAGCGCTTGGCTTCAATGACAGGGGTCATCTCGGTCAACTTGGCATCAAACCAGTCCTGTGACTTCGAGGTCTTCCTCCCAAAGGTAGCCAAGGCTGTGCGGTGGATGGTGTTCAGGTTCAGGTTCAGGTTACTTTATTTGTACCCGTAGGTAGATTTGTTTTGCAGTTGGTGACATCCATATTTACAAGCCACTAATTACATTCAACATAGACACAAGCACAGGCACACATCTTACAAAATAGGTAAATATAGAATATGTACAATATAATTTTATAGCTTGTTCAACTCTTTGACAGCAGCAGGGACAAAGCTGTTTTTGTAGCGCTGGGTTCTACTTTTTGGGACAGCAAACCTCCGTCTGGAGGGAAGAAGCTGAAAGTGGCAGTGCAAAGGGTGGGAGTCATCATTTAAAATCGAGTCGGCCATCCTCTGTACTTGTCTGGTGTACAGGGATGTCAGGCTCAGCTGTGACTCACCAAGCAAACGACTGGACCATCTGACTACCTGATCCAAGGATTTCCTCTGTTTCAGTTTTATCTGACCAAACCATGACATTAAAGAAAAGGATAAAACAGATTCAATAAAAGCCTGATAAAACATGGTCATTATGGTTTGGTCAGTTTGGAAGCGTGCAAGTTTCCTCAAACAATGCAAATTTTGCTGACCCTTTTTGCACACCCTTTCACAGTTCACCTCAAAGTTCAATCCACTATCAATAATCGTCCCAAGATATTTGTACGATTGTACACATTCGGTGGTCTGGCCTTTTAGTATGGTGACTTTGTGCCTGGGAGTTTTCCTCCTAAAGTCAATAATCATATCTTTCGTTTTTGTTGTATTCAGCTGCAGGTAGGAATCCTCACACCAGTGAACAAAGTCATCAACTACTGGGCCGTGGCCACTCTCACCATCCTGGAGGAGACTGACAATGACTGAGTCATCAGCATACTTTATAATGTGTCTGTTGTCATGTCTACTCCGACACATGTTTGTGTACAGGATGAAGAGTAGTGGTGACAACACACACCCCTGAGGGGAGCCAGTAGAAGAGCACTTTAGGTCAGACAATGTGCCATTGACCCTTACTCTCTGCGTCCTGTTGGTTAAGAAATCCAGAATCCAACCCACCAGATTATTGCTTAAATCAAATTGTTGCAGGAGCCTTTCAACTAAAATATGAGGTTGGATTGTATTAAAGGCAGAAGAAAAGTCCACAAATAAAAGCCTGGCGTGTGTCCCATTAAAATCCAGATGTTTAAAAAGCATGTCAAACAGAGTGACAGTGGCATCCTCCACTCCTCTGTGAGGCCTATAGGCAAACTGCAGAGGATCCAATGCATGTTCAGTCTGCCTTAGGACCTCACATCTGACCAGTTTTTCAAACATTTTCATTAAAATTGAAGTCAAAGCAACTGGTCTAAAGTCATTTACCGTTTTAGGACAGCTGGATTTTGGAACGGGAACAACCACAGTGTTTCGCAGTTCTTCCCACTTCTGCTTTGCAGATTCTCCTTCTTGTGGTACACCAAGTTCCTTCTCAAAGGTGGAGGCAAACTGCTCAACAAGTTCTGGTTGGGCCATCTTGCTGGTGTCAATCCATGCCTTTCCAGGCTGTCTAGCACGATGGAATTTCTTCAGCTGCAGTTTGATCTTGCAACACACCAATGAATGGTCTGTGTCGCAATCTGCACTCTGGAACGAACGGGTGATTAGCACGTTCTTCAGTGAGGTGCGCCTGGTCAGGATCAAGTCCAGCTGGTGCCAGTGCTTTGAGCGCGGATGTTGCCAGGAAACCTTGTGTTGGGGCTTGGTCTTGAAGAACGAGTTTGTGATGCACAGATCGTGATATGTGCAGAACTCGAGCAGCCGCTGTCCATTGTCGTTCATTCTACCCACGCCAAATGGTCCAAGACAGGAGGGCCAGGAGTCGTGGTCAGCACCCACTCTGGCATTGAAGTCTCCAAGGAGAATGAGTTGTTCAGAGTTGGGGATGATCCTGACAGTTGTTGCGAGATTCTCGTAGAACTCGTCTTTTGCCTCTGGTGTGGCTGTCAGTGTTAGGGCATACACACTGACGAGGGTGACTGGGCCTTGAGTGGTGTTGAGGCGGAGGGTGAGGAGTCATGCAGAGCCATTGCTGCCCGGTTCCACCATCTTCAGCAAGGTATTCTTCACTGCGAAGCCCACTCCGTGTTCCCTGTGTTCGTCACTGCTCTTTCCCTACCAGTAGAACGTGTAGTCCTTCTCTCTGTGTGCCTGCGTCAGCCAACCGTGTTTCCTGGAGAGTGGCGATATCCACTTCCAGTCTCTTCAGCTCATTATTGATGATGGCAGTCTTCCTGGTGTCGTTGATGTCCTTGAGGTTAGCAGCGAGTCCTGTCATAGTGCGGACGTTCCAAGTTCCCAGTTTTAGAGTTGGTCTCTTTTGTTTTTTTGTCTTGCCTGGTGCGAAAGTTCTCACTCTGCCGTTCGGACTTCTCCTCATCCCCATGCACCCAATGAGGAAAGCAGGCTGTGGCGGGACAACACCTTATTGGCTGGGGGCTGCCCAGCTAGAGGCGGGCGGTAGCTGTCCAGTGAGATCCGATGAGCCCTCCAACCGTCGGGAACAACCCCTGGTGCCACGCTCTACGCCAATTGAGCGGTGGCTTATAACCGGTAACTGTCATTCCCCGTGTTTTGTCTACGCCAAAGGCGAAGCTGGAGTGTCCTCTCCAGTGATCCGGTGTTCTACCTTCCAGCGTTGGGCGTTGGTAGGATTCAAGCCTGGGCAGGAAGATGTGGAGGACAAGATGTTGCCCATGCAGCATGTCCCCCCTCTCCACGTCACTGATGAATCCAAAGGAACAGCAGGGCTGCTACAGTTTGGCACCAGCGCCATCGCAGGAGCTGCCAGAACGATGTTGAGCACAACAGAGAACTGCCTTAGGGACACCAACTCCGGATTTTTCCTCAGGGTTGACTCCCGAA
Organism: Pholidichthys leucotaenia; assembly: GCA_020510985.1. Taxonomy (NCBI): domain Eukaryota; kingdom Metazoa; phylum Chordata; class Actinopteri; order Cichliformes; family Pholidichthyidae; genus Pholidichthys; species Pholidichthys leucotaenia. The sequence goes on along the minus strand of CM035837.1, from coordinate 201,245,012 downwards.
GCCTTTCCCGTGACCGGGTGTGCCGCAAGGCAGCAGAGGTTTGAAATCAGGGTTTACCTTCCCCTAGATGGGCTACCTTCCCAGGTTGACGAGCCACCATCTACCCGAAGCATCTGGTTTTAAGGCGCCAGAGATCCGCCCTCGCCCCTTCTCCTATTAGTAAAAGCAGTTCCGCCGGGCTTAGAGACTAAACCACACGGGCAGGCTAGGAGTTGGACTTAGTTGTCAGAGGCTTTTCGAGACGCACGCCATAAGGAGCATTTTATAAGCACTGGGAGCTTAACCCTAGTGCCGCTTCTGGCTATGACAACCTTGGAACCCTGTGACCCTGTGGTCTATTGTCCCAGTATTAAGTGGTCCCGGTCCACACACGGGGGTTGGAGACCACTGCTTTAGGGTATGCAAACTCCTCTACCAGATAACGTGGCGAGTCTTGGTTTTTTTTTGTTTTTTTTTTTTCATATTTTATTTAATCAGGGCATCCTGAGAAAAAGAGGGGCTGCTCTCAGTGGCCGGGAACGTATTTTGGTGTTTAAATGAAAGAATTACTCAATCAGTGAGTCAAGTTTTGGGCAGGACTCCAGGTTGTTATCTGTCATTGTGGATCTAGATTTTGACTGGAGAATCTTCATGTAAGGGGGGAAAGATTCACACTAACATGTAGATCCAAAAATGCTGATTAGTTGATTTTTTTCCCCCCCCCCCCAGCAGATATGAGAAATATGGCTCCATCTTCTCTCCCTGGAAGGAGCTCAATCAGGTTTTATGGAGCCGACGTCTTTCAGGCTGAACCCATCTGTGTGTTAACATCTTTTTGATGGCAATAGTGTGTAGTGTGTGATGGTTGTTACTCGTAACATGTCTTCAATCAACTATTTAATCTCTGCTTGATAAAATCTGACTCACACCAAAAGGCTCCTGCTTAACATTGATATCAGTGAATTCATTAGCTGCCAGTGCTGTGTGAGATGCTCACTGCACATCCTGTGTTAATATTTCAGCTCTTCTTGTGGCTGTTGTGGCAGGAAGCGGGACGTTTGTTTTCAGTTGGTTTGTGCATTTCTTTTTCATCTACAGGGGTAACCGTTTCACATACTTTTTTTTTAATTGCTGTTGTTCTTATGATTATTACCACATCTGCAAAGGGCTTCTTGTGTTATCCTAATATCTTTTTTTTTTTTTTCCCCCCTCAGTGATCTGATATGGGGTTTGAGCTCATTTATTTTCCGTGACCTTTCCTCTGACTGTGACGGAAAAGTTGCTTCAGTTCGTTTTCGGTGTTGTAGTGGCCTCTTTGTATTCTGCCTACTGCAACAGACTCATAGATATAATAGCAGGAAGAATAAATGCAGATTTTTCTGTCCATTCATCTCAAAAGGCCCATTTTTCAGTTTTGTTCTCACTTTTTCTCACAATACATAGAGGTGAATCATTCTATGAAACAAAATATAAAAACTGCAAAATAATGTGCTGTTGCAATCAAATTATTCAGCCCCCACTGTAAATTGGGTTTATTGTCAAAATATACAAACTAGCAGCTGTGTGCAATAAACAAACAAGAACAATTTAAATGGCTCAACACAACTAATATTACAAGTGGTTTCTCCAGATTTAACACAAAATTCCACTTTTAATGACTACTGCAGTCTCAGACTTATTCGACTACTAAAGATGACAACCATCTTTAGTAGTTTGTAGAGCACCCTTTTGCTGTTAGACTGCTGCAGACGTGATGCATAGCCAGACACCAGCTTCTGACAGCGTTCCTGAGGAATCTTAGTCCATTCCTCATGAGCAGAGGCCTTCAGTTCACTAACATTCTTGGGTTTGTGTGCTGCAGTCACCCTCTTCAAATCCATCCAAAGACTTTCAGTGGGGTTCAAGTCAGGAGGCTGTGATGGCCACTCTAGTATCTTCCAGAACTTCTTCTGAAACCAAGCCTTGGTGGACTTTGAAGTATGCTTGGGATCATTGCCCTGTTGGAAGGTCCAATGATGCCCAAGCTTCAACTTCCTCACAGACATTGTGACATTTTGTTTCAGGATTTCCTGATACTTGATTGAACCCATTTTGCCCTCCACATGCTGCAGGTTTCCAGCCCCAGAGCATCACTGAGCCACTGCCATGCTTCACTGTAGGCAGGGTGTTCTTTTCAGTGTATGCTTCCTTCGCCTCCTCCAGACATATCGCTAATCCAGAAGCCCAAAAAGTTTATTTTGTTTCATTGCTCCACAGAACAGAATCCCAAAACCTCTTTGGCTTATTTATATGTTTTTGAGCAAATTGGAGCCGATTTTTCTTGTGCTTTTGTGTCAGTAGTGGTTGTACATCTTGGAGTTTGGGCATGAGCCCTTCAGCGTTTAGTATGTGCCTTACTGTGGAAACTGAAACCTCAGTGCCTGCTGCCATCAGGTCTTGCTGCAGGTCTTTTGCAGTTGGTGCCTACTAAAACACGGAACGAACGGTACTGAACATTCCGTCGGTGTTCCGTACAGAACGTCAACCGATGCTTGCCTGCTGTCGGTCCTACTAGTTAGCAGTGTCAAGTGTGCTCCGAACATGCACATGTAACGTGAGATACGGAACACTAGCCTTGAGATTCTGCCGTCAGGAGTAAAACTATCAACACTGACAAGTAAACTAGTTTGAAAATGAGACTGACACTGACTTGGAGACGGAAGGACCGGGAGCTCTGCAGCTGAATCGGCGTGTCAGAGTTTTTTTACCCACAGACTCCTGCCATGAACATGCTAACAAGACTTGCAGGCTAGCAGTGTAAACAACCATCATCCAGGTGAAATTTTGGAGGCAGGGACAATTTTTTCAGGTGAGACCCTGTTGGATAATGTAAACCTAAGTATGACTGTGTTTTGGGAATTTCCACAGCAGGTTGGACACAGCTGCAGAAGTTATAAAGGCAGCTTTGCCTGTCTGCAACTCACTCAGACTGTGAATTCATTCCTGCTACATTCTTTCTGTTCGCATTCTGTATGAAACGTTCCATTAGATATGGGACCTTTAGTGTCTTCTGGAAAAAAGATGCTTTTGTGATATATCTTTTACATTTTGCTTGTCATTTTACAGGGAAGGAAGGTTCCGTATCCAATGTTATATGTACATGTTTGTAGCACACTCGACGCTGCTAGCTAGTAGGACTGCTCCGTACGAAGGCACATTGACATAGAACTGACAGACAGGATTGGTTGACGTGAACACCAACGGAATGTACTGTACCATTCATTTCGTGTTTTAGTGATCGCCTTTGTAGTCAGTCGAGGGTTTTTGACAACCACGTCCAGGTAGTGTAGCCACTGTTCCTTTAACTTTAAACTTGTGAACTGTGCTTTCCAGCTGTATCTCTAGGAACATTCTGTGCCTTTTCTATCTTTTTGTATCCTTTTCCTTGTTTGTGCAAGGCAATGATCTCTTCTCTGAACTTTTTGGACAATTCTCTTGACTTAGCCATATTTCTAACATACTGTACAATCAAACGTTGCTGTCAGCAGTCCAGGTATTTGAAGTGTTGCATCTCAAACACACCTGATACAACTAATGAAGCCCTTGATTGGTTGTTTCAGGTGTGCTTGAGACCACTCCTGATTTGCAAATGTGTGCTGTTATGAAGAATTCTATTCAGGAGGTTGAATAATTTTGAGACTGCTGTAGTCATTGAAAGTAGGATTTAGTGTTGAATTTGGATAAAATCCTTGTAATATTAGTTTCATTTAACTATTTAAACTGTTCTTATGTAGTTTGTTTATTGCAAACACCTGAAAATTTAAAAATTTTTTTCAGTAAACCTAAAATACAATGGGGGTTGAATGATTTTGGTTGCATCTATATATTTTGTCATTTTTGCTTTGTACTTGTAGTTCATCTTGTCCTTCTGCAACAATGTTGATTTAATGTCATTACTTTTGCTTTGTGCAGGAGTTCGTATGTTCGGCTGAGACACTTGTGCACCAATACATGGGTTCACAGCACCAACATCCCCATTGACAAAGAAGAGGAGAAACCTGTGATGTTACGGGCAAGTACATAATTGAATGGCCTTTATTTGTGACATGATGGACTTTTTTTGTTTCAAATAAATGATTTCACTTCTGTGTTTTTGCCAGATTGGGACATCAGCAGTGAAGGAAGACAAGGAAGCTTTTGCCATCGTCCCAGTGCCACCAGCAGAAGTGCGTGATTTAGATTTTGCTAATGATGCAAGTAAAGTGTTGGCATCCATTGCTGGGAAACTGGAAAAAGGCACAATTACACAAAATGAAAGGAGGTATGTATTGCTGTACAGTAGCGTATAATATGTACATCATTTGTTTTTAAAAAAAAACTGACATTCTCACAAATCTTTTCTTGTATTTCCCCTGCTCCTTTCCTCTGCAGATTTGTGACAAAGCTCCTGGAAGATTTAGTTTTTTTTGTGGTTGACATCCCCAACAGTGGGCAGGATGTTCTAGAGATCATGGTCAACAAACCCAACAGAGAAAGGCAGAAACTAATGCGAGAGCAGAATATCCTAAAACAGGCATGTCTCAGACCTCGTACAAACAGGTTTAAAGCATTTGTTTACTAGGTCTTCAGGTATTAAAAACGCTCTCATTTCCATTACAGATTTTCAAGCTTCTCCAAGCCCCTTTCACAGACAGCGGTGATGGTCCGATGCTTCGATTAGAGGAGCTTGGAGACCAGCGGCATGCACCATTTAGACATATATGCAGGCTATGCTATCGAGTGCTCCGCCATTCTCAACAGGACTACAGGAAAAACCAAGTAGGTGTTTTTCCCAGCTCCACTCTAAAATGTGACTGTGTGCCATTTTCTTTGCAGCGTTTACCCTCTCTTTTCTCTTTGATTGACAGGAATATATAGCCAAACAGTTCCGATTCATGCAAAAGCAGATAGGATACGATGTGTTGGCAGAAGACACAATAACAGCTCTGCTTCACAATAATCGGAAGCTGCTGGAGAAACACATAACTGCTGCCGAGATAGACACTTTTGTCACTCTAGTTCGGAAAAACCGTGAGCCAAGGTAAGGACAAATAACTGTCAGCATGGAAGGAGACCATGTGGCCGGTTTTAGCCACATTTGTTTAACTGCTCCAAATTAATGCAAATGCAAGGGAACGCATTCAGATAAGTAGAACTACCTGTGCAGTGCTGTGTGAATTATGTTCCAGGAACTTTATTACAAGATCCTTCACAGGTTGAACACGGATTTCCTCAGATTCCAAATTGTGTGCATCTTAAAAAAGTTTTCGTTTTCTCAGTGATAAAACTGTTTCTTATTCCTCTATTCAAAGTGTAAAGATGCTTCATATGTTTTTTTTGTTTTGACTGTCACCTGAAGTTCATTCATTCATTCGTCTTCTTCTGCTTAATCTTTTTTTTCGGGTCGTGGGGGTGCTGGAGCCTATCCCAGCATCTTTGGGCGAGAGGCAGGGTACACCTTGGACAGATTGCCAGTCCATCACAGGGCCAACACAGAGAGACAGACAACCTTTCACTCTCACATTCATACCTAAGGACAATTTAGAATCCCCAGTTTTTGATGCCAGTTAACCTAACTTGCATATTTTTGGCATGTGGGAGGAAACCGGAGAAATCCGGGAGTAAACCCACGCAGACACGGGGAGAACATGCAAACTCCACACAGATCACTGTTGGTCGGGGGCTGGGATCAAACTCAGGATCCCCCGGCCGAGGGTGAGTTGCTGTGCTGCCGCAGTGCTAACCACTCCACCACCGCGCTACCTGAAGTCTTCAGAAAAATGCCATTTAATGTTCTGCGAGGTGTCACGTCAGCTGATTTATTCTTTTTGTAGGCATGACCGACTTGACAGATCCACCAGGTCGGTCACGCCCCCACCTAGGACTCTCTCCTCCAAAGGCCGTCACAATCCTGTGCAAATCATGTGAAAAAAACATACATAGGACAAACAGGAAGAATGTCTGTAACAAGGAAAAGGGAACATCAAAAAGAATGCGAGAAAGAAACAGAAGGACGACTCACAAGAACACAAAAAGAAAAAACAGAACAGAAAACCTCAAATCGGCAATATTGGATCTCTGCAAGAGAAATGACAACATCATGGACTGGGACACTACAAAAATAAGCAGCTCAGAGGACAACAAACACAAACTTTGGATTAATAAAGAGGCAACTGAAATCAGGCCCACACACTATGAACCAGGATGATGGTTGTGTGATTGACAGTAGAAGCAATTGCCTCTTGTCAAAGAAAAGAAAGCCAAGGGCTGCAGATGGATTCCTTTGCTACTGCAGCAGTTTTGGGGTGGTTTGATTTTATTGGAAAAAATACATTACATTGTGTTATTGTGATCCTCCTATTCTACGTTAGTCTCTGCTATATGACTTCTTTGCCTGTCTAATAGAGCTCTGAATAAGGAGAATCTTCTCCACTGCTACAATTTCCTCATGTCCCAGCAGTTTTATTAGCAGAAGTGTTATTAAAAGAGTTTACGTGCATGTAGAGCACACCGGGCATGACTCCAGTGTGCACAAGAGCAGAAGTGACTGGGCACACAAATGCTTGGTGTTTGCTACTGGAAGAGACTTCCACCTGTGTGCAGTCAATCACTTCCTGCTGAAGCTACGGGGAGCAGTCACCCAATCCTATTCTTGTCTACTGCACACTGGCCCTCCATGTCCCTGGAGCTCATCAGACTAGGACCCGGCAGGTCAGCGGTGTAAGCAATGATTTGTCACGCCATTGCTTGTCATCTCCTCTGCTACAGCTCACCCTCGTTCTCCACTTTAGGCCTCTATCGTCCATCCTTTCTTGATTGCATTTTTTTGTCCTTCTTGTTTTCCGGATAACATTGACTCACATGTCTTTATATAAAACAATTATTATATTGCTGAGATTTTATCATAGTGCATCACTTTAATTAATGACAATCATCATTAATTCCCTTTGATTTAATTTCCTCTTGGGACTGTGGGTCAGTTTTTGAACCCTGAAGGCAAAGTTACAGAACGTGGAATTCCTTTTAGCTTAAGTCAGTCACATTATCTCTGCTTAATGAATGTATTAAAAAAACACAGTGTCAGTAGGCCCTATTTTGCTCATGTGACTTAAGCTACTGTCACAAATACCCTTACAAATGGCTGCGAACATCATACGAACGATTTTTGGACTATTTCACACAGCCGCCTTAAGGTGGCCATAGGAGAATCCAGGGTTCATAGACCATTCTTAAGTTTGTGGCCAGGTCAATGGTCTTGTCCAAGACTTTGACGAACGCCCCTTGAAAACCCCTCATTGTAGGGCAGCCGTAGGAATGCCATAGGAACAACCTAAGAACTACGCAAGATGTTGGCTGTAAGTATGCCTCAAGAACCCATTAAGTTGTTCTTGAGGGCCCCTTACAGCGGTCATAGGAAACGCTATACGAATCCCCGTTCATACGGAGATTCATACAGTGTGCATAAGGCAGTAGTGAGGCAATAATAAGTCAGAAGTACACCATTCTAACTAACTAACTACTAACTAACCTGCACTTATATAGCGCTTTTCTAGTCACAAAGACCACTCAAAGCGCTTTCATTAATACTAACCCTTGTGGCGGTTCGTTTTAACCCCACAACAGACTAAGGACACTCAGCCCTCTTTTCTCTGTTTTTCTGCTGCATTACTGAGAAGCAATGTGCCATTCATGTATTTGTGATGCAAACATGCATGTGTTGTGATGTAATGCGCCATTCGGTATAGTGTGCATATGGCTTGTCCTTACTGTGCTTTTTCTGAGCATCTTAGATGTGCTTTGGTGTATTAATGTCTACAGGTAGACGAGTTTCTTCTGTCTCACCTATGTGATGTTAATCGATGCCTTTCATCCTTTGTACTCATGCGTCCTGTCCTTACTGTGACCTAGAGACTCAGATCAATATGTAGATGTGCTTGTTAGCCTCTTTGTCTTGCACTTAGAGCGAGGTCTAGCTAATCTGCCCATTGTGATGTATGGCTTACAAATGCAAATACCTCCTGCCTGTTCTGTTGTCCCTTTGATCATTCTAGACTGTGGGGTATGTCTTTTTGATGTATTGTTATGATCAAGTATTTAAGGTGCAACTCTGTAACGCAATCTCTCTCTTACTCTCTCACTCTGATCCTGCAACAGGTGGACACACTGTGTCCGCCTTCTCTGAGAGCTTAGGGATCCCGCTCCGGGCTGCTCCACTATGCACCGGAGAGGGGATCCCGTGAAGGCGACATGATATAATAAAACCTGCTTAAAACCACAGCACTGCCGCTTATTTTTCCATGCCGCTTCACCCTCTATTCTAAGGGCCTATAGGAAACAGATATCTAGGGACAATTTAGAACAGCCAATCAACCCAACATGCATGTTTTTGGCATGTGGGAGGAAACCGGAGAAATCCCAGAGTAAACCCACGGAACACGGGGAGAACATGCAAACTCCACACAGATCACTGTTGGTCGGGGGCTGGGATCGAACCCACGATCCCCACAATCCCCCGGCCAAGGGTAAACTGTGCTGCCGCAGTGCTAACCACTGCGCCACCGTGCAGCCCCCATTTGTGTGACATTTGTGCCGACAGCCATAAGATCTTCCTTCCAATGACTTGAGAGTGCCATGAGATGCACAAAAATTTTCGAAAGATGGGAGTAAGTATGCCGTAGGAAGATCCCAAGGCACCCTTACGAAGAACGTAAGAACTCTAGGGCCATCGTATGACAGAAAAGCACCTCATTTCTCAAGAATGCCTCAAGTTGTTCTTGTGAATTGAATGGCAGCCGTAAGAAACTATGCCCCCCCTCCACGAATGTCTGTGAACATCGGAATTTGTAGGAACTGGGAGATTCTTACAAACCCATCGTTCTTAAGATTCTTTGTGACCGTAGCTTAATGCAAATCTCATTGTAAGGTCTTGGTAAAAGAGTGTGTTCTTTTTTTCTTGTTTCTTTTCACAGGTTTTATTACACACAAACCATTAGTAAATTAGGCCCTTAAAGTGCTTGGACAAGGGGATCAAGCAGATGAATTTAAATGGAATATTTAATTTCTGCTTGTTAAGAATCAGAAATTGACATGCTCCTGTACTGCCAAACTTGCGTATCCCTTCCATGTTTGATTTTTTTTTTTTCATGTTTACCCAGGTTTCTGGACTACCTGTCAGATCTCTGTGTGTCCATGAACAAGTCCATCCCTGTGACACAGGAACTCATCTGCAATGCAGTGCTAGACTCCAGCAATGCTGACATCCTCATTGAAACTAAGTGAGCAGATCACTTTAATCTGTCGGAATTAACCACACTGAAATGAACTTTTTTAATATGTATTGCCTCCTCTTCAGATTGGTTCTGTCGAGGTTTGAGATCGAGATGGCTACAAATGGCGAGAATCCAGTGGAGGCTGAAGATGAAGAGGAGGTTTGGCTGTTCTGGAAAGATAATTGTAAGGAGGTTCGAAGTAAGAGCATCCGGGAGTTGGCTCAGGATGCAAAAGAGGGTCAGAAAGAGGACCAGGAGGTGGTCAGCTACTACAGGTGAGATGGGTTCTTGATTAAACTCTGCCTTTGTGTGTGTGTGTGTGTGTGTGTGTGTGTGTGTGTGTGTGTGTGTGTATACACTGTATATAAAGGATTTTTTTTTCCACAATATTTTTATTGAACCTTTTTTTTTTTTTTTACAAACATGACGCAATCACACACTAACACAAAAGTAATTTAAAAATTAAAAAGAACAATAACAAAAAAAAATAAAAAAAAATTGTGAAATAAAAATAACAACAGCCATTAACAAACACAAGTCAACAACAATGCTCCTTTGTTTAGTCTAGGTAATCTATTACATAAGAATACATAATATACATTCAACAGCTTGGAATTTGCAAGGTCCTCACATATCATTCACCTTCTTCTTCAGACGCTATGTTTAAATTCTTTACATAATTAATGAAAGGTCTCCATATATTCTCAAACACATTTTCCTTTGATTTCAGTATATATGTTATTCTTTCTAGTGGAAGGTTTGTTAACATCTGTCTTAACCACTGAGTCACATCTGGTCTACGAGTCTTTTTCCACAGTAGTGCAATACATTTTTTGGCATTAAGCAAACTGAGGTCTGTGAATGCTCTTTCACTCTTATTAAAGTTATGTTTTTCTGGATACAGACCCAACAAAAACAGTTCAGGGTTCAGTGTGAATTGTTTTTGAAATTATTTTTACCTCCGCCAGGCCGAAAAGGCCAGGAGGAGGTTATGTTTTTGCCGGGGTTTGTCTGTGTGTTTGTTTGTCTGTCTGTCTGTTGGTTAGCAAGATAACTCAAAAAATCTTGGACGCATTTCCATGAAACTTTCAGGCATTGTTGGAAATGGTACAAGGAAGAACTGATTAAATTTTGGGGGTGATCCGGTTCACCGTCTGGATACAGGAATTTTTTAAAGCATTTTTCATTCAACACTGTGACATACAGCCATTTTCAACATGTGCGCAGGCGCAATGGAGGGCGCTGGTCGTCGTGTCGGCAACACAAACTCTGTGTTCTTCAACGTTTTAGGCACAAAAGGACGCGGAAAACACTGCTGGCCTGGGCCCGCCGCAAAACCTCACACGGGCAGCTGTCCGCCGACGGATTCTTTGGCAGAAATTCCCCGGCCAGCCATAGGAGCTGCGCATTTGGCACAAATTCACCGGCCAGCCATAGGCGCTGCGCAAAAACGAGCTCTCTGCCGGCGAAGCTTCTAAATTCTCGTTCGCCGCGGAGCGCAACCCCCAAAAAAATAATATTGTAGCGAACTCAATATGAGCACCCTACTTGGCTTGCCAAGTGGGTTGACCCTATTGGCGACACAGGTAGAGTGCGGGACTCCGGAGCGGGAGGCGTGAGTTCGAACCTCCCGGTGGGACGTCGCCATGTCGAGCAGCACATTACAATATAATATAAAACCCACGGCAACCTGTCTACCCAATTTGCATCCATCAGTGGAGGAGATGGACACAACAGCAACACTTCAGTTTATTACCTCCGCCAAGGAGACAATGCTTTTACTACTGAACCACTAATCCTATCACTATCAGATTGATTGTCATTGATTAATTGTGTGTTTATTGCACTGTCCCTGTCAAATAAACAAATAATCATTGTGAATCCAATTGCTAGTCATATGTTTACATGCTCAAGGAATCTGAAAACGTACACACAAACACTGTATGGGGGGAATTGTGCCGCTTGGCGGAGGTCTGCGCTCTCCGAGTGCTTTTCTAGTTTCAATTGTTACCCTCACCTCTTCCCAAAACATTCTGATTTTTCTACATTCCCATAAACAGTGAAATAGGGTTCCTGTAGAAGAGCTTGAAAGAACGAGGCGGTATGATATATAAACCAAAGTTTAATATCAGCTCTCCTAACAAGTCTCATTTAAGTGCAGAAGCAGCAGAAGGAAAAGAGAGCGAATACCTCCGGCTCTCTGACTTTATACTTGCACATAACAAAAGACATGCATATCAAAGGCTGATATCCCTCATTATCATAATCCCCCCATTGTCTTGGTACTTCCTCTCTTCGCCCTGGGGGGGTGAGGGTAGCTCCTCCGGTCTCCACCGCAGTGTCTGGGAACGTCTTTGTTCTTCACTGGCGGTTGAGAGTCTTTGTCCTTTCAGAGGTGTGAAGTCGCCTTACATATGTAATCACCAAACATTCTCACATGCTTCAACATATGTAGGTTATGGAATATATGATTAATATAGCCCACAGCCCCCCCCCCCAAACGACTAAGAAAGGACAATAGAAAAATTCACAGTTTAAGATAATTACTATGACATACTAACTGTTACACCTCTTGCCACAGAAGAAACTTTCCAGCAGCCATGCTTCTAAGAGAGTTCAGTGGTAATCATAACAGCATAGTAAAATCATAAGTCAGTCCTAAACTGTTACAGCACAATTAGTGAACAACTGTGGAGTAGTTTGCATCAGTCCCTGTGCTGTCTGGGTTTTAATCTTCTCCCAAAACTGCTGTGGGTTCGTTTAGGCGTCCTGCTGGGACCTTCTTGTAAGGAATCTGCAGCGTGGGAAGGAGAGTGGTTAATTGTTCCTGCAGGGGGGCTGAGTCTTTTCTCTTGGGGGGTCTACCCCGCCGAGGTGCTCTCGCCAACTGTGCAGGCTCGTCTTTCAACAAGAAGGCAGGTTTAAGTCTGTCAATGCTGACTGTTAATTTTCTATCCCCAAAATCAAGCACAAAGTGTTTATCACCAGGTTCCAGCACTCTGAATGGCCCATCGTATGCTGGGCGGAAAGTTGGTTTTAAAGCTTCATGCCTAACAAAAATGAATTCAGCGTTTTTTAAAGCTTGAGGGACAAAAACCCGTGGAAAGGAGTGATGAGCTGGACCGGGGAGAGAGTCCGGTCCGTTGCTGCCTAAAAACCTTGGGACTGGAAGATGCCCTGGCTCTGGGTTCTCTGGTAAAAATTCACCTGGGAGCCTGAGAGGTTGTGCAAAAACTAATTCTGCCGGAGAGGCGTCTAGATCCTCTTTAGGCGCAGCACGCAACCCCAATAAAACCCAGGGAAGTTTATTTACCCAATTTGTATCCGTTAGTGAGGCTCTGAGGGCGGCTTTTAAAGACCTGTGAAAACGCTCGCATAACCCATTAGCCTGAGGGTGATAAGTGGTGGTGCGGTGAATTGTTGCCCCTAAGCTGCTGGACATGGCTGACCAAAGCTCTGAGACAAATTGCGGTCCTCTATCAGGTTCAGGTTCAGGTTCAGGTTACTTTATTTGTACCCGTAGGTAGATTTGTTTTGCAGTTGGTGACATCCATATTTACAAGCCACTAATTACATTCAACATAGACACAAACACAGGCACACATCTTACAAAATAGGTAAATATAAAATATGTACAATATAATTTTTATAGCTTGTTCAACTCTTTGACAGCAGCAGGGACAAAGCTGTTTTTGTAGCGCTGGGTTCTACTTTTTGGGACAGCAAACCTCCGTCTGGAGGGAAGAAGCTGAAAATTGCAGTGCAAAGGGTGGGAGTCATCATTTAAAATCGAGTCGGCCATCCTCTGTACTTGTCTGGTGTACAGGGATGTCAGGCTCAGCTGTGACTCACCAAGCAAACGACTAGACCATCTGACTACCTGATCCAAGGATTTCCTCTGTTTCAGTTTTATCTGACCAAACCATGACATTAAAGAAAAGGATAAAACAGATTCAATAAAAGCCCGATAGAACATAGTCATTATGGTTCGGTCAATTTGGAAGCGTGCAAGTTTCCTCAAACATTGCAAATTTTGCTGACCCTTTTTGCACACCCTTTCACAGTTCACCTCAAAGTTCAATCCACTATCAATAATCGTCCCAAGATATTTGTACGATTGTACGCATTCGGTGGTCTGGCCTTTTAGTATGGTGACTTTGTGCCTGGGAGTTTTCCTCCTAAAGTCAATAATCATATCTTTCGTTTTTGTTGTATTCAGCTGCAGGTAGGAATCCTCACACCAGTGAACAAAGTCATCAACTACTGGGCCGTGGCCACTCTCACCATCCTGGAGGAGACTGACAATGACTGAGTCATCAGCATACTTTATGTGTCTGTTGTCATGTCTGCTCCGACACATGTTTGTGTACAGGATGAAGAGTAGTGGTGACAACACACACCCCTGAGGAGAGCCAGTAGAAGAGCACTTTAGGTCAGACAATGTGCCATTGACCCTTACTCTCTGCGTCCTGTTGGTTAAGAAATCCAGAATCCAACCCACCAGATTATTGCTTAAATCAAATTGTTGCAGGAGCCTTTCAACTAAAATATGAGGTTGGATTGTATTAAAGGCAGAAGAAAAGTCCACAAATAAAAGCCTGGCGTGTGTCCCATTAAAATCCAGATGTTTAAAAAGCATGTCAAACAGAGTGACAGTGGCATCCTCCACTCCTCTGTCTATCGGACGTGATGTCCGATGGGACGCCGAAACGTGCCACCCAGTTTGTCAAAAAAAACGCGAGCGACTTCCTCTGCTGTGGTTGACGCTAGAGGGACTGCCTCTGGCCAGCGCGTGGTGCGGTCTATCATTGTTAATAGGTGTGTGAAACCTTGGGAGGAAGGTAGTGGCCCCACGAGGTCGACATGAACGTGGTCGAACCTTCTAGCAGGGATTGGAAAAGGCTCCAGAGGGGCTTTAGTGTGTTTGTGTATTTTGGCGCGCTGACAAGAAATGCAAGTTTTTGCCCATTCTTTTACGTTTTTGCGCAGGCCTGGCCACACAAACTTTTCGGCGACCATTTTAACCGAGGCGCGCACACCTGGGTGCGCGAGGGAGTGAATTGAGTCGAAAATACGGCGGCGCCATGTAGCTGGGACTAACGGGCGAGGTCGGCCGGTTGAAATATCGCATATTAGGGGGGGCATGCCGTCGCGTAAACCCTTTTCCTCCAGCCTTAACCCTGTTGGTTCAGACAGGAGTGCGCGCACGTCCGCGTCACTGCTTTGTTCCTCAGCCATGGCTGCATAATCTATCCCTGCATGGATAGGTGCTGCGTATGTGTCCGCGTTAGTGAAAAGTTCTGCAGCTGAGGCAGTATAATCTGTCTCCTCGCGCTCTGGTGATGTCACAGCGCAAGAGAGGCAGTCTGCTACCGCGTTAAGTTTGCCTGCCACATGTCGAATGTCTGTGGTGAACTCTGAAATCGCAGCCAGCTGTCTTTGTTGCCTGCCTGACCATGGTTCTGAAATTTTAGCCATAGCAAAGGTGAGCGGTTTGTGGTCTACAAAAGCCGTGAAACTCCGGCCTTCTAACCAGAATTGGAAGTGGCGGATGGATAAATGAAGCGCTAGCAGCTCCCTGTCAAAAGTGCTGTACTTACGCTCAGTTTGATTTAGCGATTTGCTGAAGAATGCTAAAGGTTGCCAGATCCCGCTGCCATGTTGTTCTACAACTGCCCCTATAGCTAGGTCAGAAGCGTCTGTGGTTAGCACAATGCGGGCCGAGGGATCGGGGTGAACTAACAATGTGGCATTAGCTAGGGCGCTCTTTACTTCCATGAAGGCGCGTTCGCGCTCCGGGGTCCATTCGACCGCGTTGGAAACTTTCTTTTTTCTGAGTGCATCATATAGGGGCTGCATGAGCTGAGCTGCGTGGGGGAGGAAACAGTTGTAAAAATTAACCATTCCTAAAAATTCTTGCAGCGATTTGACCGTTTGTGGTCGTGGGAAACTTTTTATCGCTTGAACTTTGTCTGGAAGTGGAACTGCCCCGTTCGGAGAGACGCTGTGTCCTAAAAAATCAATTTGTGACACACCGAATTTGCATTTGGCTGGATTGATTATTAACCCGTGCTCTTCTAGTCTCTGAAAAACCGTAGTGAGGTGCTGCTCGTGTTCTTCCTTAGACGAGCTGGCTACTAGCATGTCGTCGAGGTAGACGAAAACAAAAGGAAGGTCGCGTAATACCGCGTCCATCATCCGCTGAAAAGTTTGAGCGGCGCCTTTGAGGCCGAATGGCATTCGCAGGAATTCAAAAAGGCCGAAAGGGGTTATTACAGCTGTTTTAGGAATGTCCTCTGCTCGAACTGGGACTTGATGATAACCGCGGACCAGGTCTATTTTTGAAAAAATGCGCGCACCCGCCAGATGTAGTGAAAAATCCTGAATGTGAGGAATTGGGTAGCGGTCATGCGCTGTCGCATTGTTTAATCTGCGGTAATCTCCGCACGGTCTCCAAGAACCGTCGGGTTTCGGAACCATGTGAAGTGGTGAGGCCCGAGGGCTCTTCGAGCGTCTAACAATGCCTAATTTTTCAAGGGTAGTAAACTCGTCCCGAGCTATGTTGAGCTTGGCCACGTCTAAGCGGCGAGCTTTGGCAAATACGGGTGGGCCCGTTGTGGGAATAAAGTGTTCAACCCCGTGTTTAGCCACAGTGGCTGAGAATTTGGGAATTGTGAGTGCTGGAAATTGGGTGAGGAGTTGCTCAAAACTTACCTCTTGCCGTGGTGACGCTGGCCTGCACAGGTGGTGGAGAAACTCGGGCTGAGCAGGGAATAGAAGCAAAAGACAGTGCATTAACCAAGCGTCTATTCGCTAGATCCACTAATAACCCATGTGCACACAAAAAATCTGCGCCTAACAAGTTAAACCTCACCGCCGCTACAACAAATGTCCATCTGTAGTTGCGGCCGTGGATGTGGAGGTGCAGGCTCTTTTCGCCAAAGGTGTCAATGTTGGAGCCGTTGGCTGCCACTGCTCCGTTGCCCCGTGTGCCCATGGCTCGATCTGCTTGGGAGGGCATGACGAAACTAAGCTGAGCTCCTGTGTCAATAAGGAACTGCTTGCCGGTGTGTCCATCCGTCACATATAACAGCTTACTCTTCTCGCCGAGAACCGCTGCTGTTAACGGCTCTCGGCTTTGGCATTTCCCGAAATCGTAAATTTGCAGGGGGGAACGCATTTGCGGGCCTTCTCGGCGAAGCGGTGGTGATAATAACAGACGTCGCTCCGTCTGTTACGTTTTGGCCGTGTCGCTGTCACCACGGGCTGGATCTGCTCAGTGGGTTGTGGCTCTTCGTGGTTCTGGGCATCAGCGTTGAGGTCTGCGGATGCTGCTGTGGGTGTCTGCTCCTTGCAGGCGTTGACGAGCCGTTGAGCTTCGTTGGCGAGCACGCGGAAGTCTTGCTGGGTACTGCATCTCATGTTGGCGAGTGTCCCTCTCATGTGTGGCGGCAGCGTGCTGAGGAATATGAATTGGAAGAGGAAGTTGTCATTGTCCTCTTCTTTAAGCTGCAGCAAATCCTCCATGAGGGCTTTAGGTTTGCACCCTCTGTGGCCGTAGACCGCCAGGATCTTCTCGGCTCTCTCTTCAGCTGAGGGGACGTAATTTGCCACGATGGTTGCTTTCAGTGTTTCATATTTGTCTTGGGCCGGCGGCCGCCGGATCATGCTCCGCGCACACCTCGAAGTGGCGGCGTCGAGTTTGGAGACGATATGATAGAATTTCGTATCGTCAGCTGTGATGCCCGCCAGTGTAAACTGGGCTTCAGCTTGTTGAAACCACGAGGCGGGGTCTTCCTGCCAGAAGTCTGGCAGCTTGACAGCAACGGCATTCGTGTAGACCGTCACTGATGTGTCCGCAGGGTGAGAGTGCCTTGCTTCGGCTCTCTCAGCGGCGCTGGTGCTCGGTTGAGCCCTCTTAATCCCTTCTGTCGGGGGGGGAAAGTCGTCCATCTGTTCCCCTGTCTGCGTGGGCGCTGGCGTCTGCCTGGGTCGCCACAGATGAGTCGATTGCGGGGGAACGCCTCAGGTCCATACTCGTGTCAGGGGTCACCAGTGTAGAAGAGCTTGAAAGAACGAGGCGGTATGATATATAAACCAAAGTTTAATATCAGCTCTCCTAACAAGTCTCATCTAAGTGCAGAAGCAGCAGAAGGAAAAGAGAGCGAATACCTCCGGCTCTCTGACTTTATACTTGCACATAACAAAAGACATGCATATCAAAGGCTGATATCCCTCATTATCATAATCCCCCCATTGTCTTGGTACTTCCTCTCTTCGCCCTGGGGGGGTGAGGGTAGCTCCTCCGGTCTCCACCGCAGTGTCTGGGAACGTCTTTGTTCTTCACTTGCGGTTGAGAGTCTTTGTCCTTTCAGAGGTGTGAAGTCGCCTTACATATGTAATCACCAGACATTCTCACATGCTTCAACATATGTAGGTTATGGAATATATGATTAATATAGCCCACAGTTCCTTTACTTTCCATACATTTTGTGCATGTATCTGGTATGTTTTTGTTATATCTATTTAATTCCACTGGTGTAACATACATCCGCATTAACCATTTAAAGTGTATCAGTTTAAGACGTACATTTATTGATTTGGTTTGAGCTTCTGCACAAGCCATTTCCCATTGTTCTCTGAAATTTCAATTTGCAGGTCTTCTTTCCAATAATTCAGTCTTTTCTGTGAGTTTTCACTTGAGAATAGTGACAATGAGTTGTAAATGAGTTGTTGTTGCTCCGTACTGTGGGTGTTTATATATTTACATATTTATTCCATCTAGCTACAATGCTCTGCACTGTGTGTTCATATATTCATATATTTATTCCATCCAGCTACAATGCTCTGCACTGTGTGTCTGTGTGTGTGTGTGTGTATATATATATTTTATAGTAATATGTACATATGTATATTAGCTGCTCTTGCTTGCTTGTTTTTTTTTTTTTTGCCTTCTGATTGTTGCTCTGAGTGTTGCTATCCCTGTGCTGTTGCAATCCTGGAATTTCCCTGTTGTGGGACTAATAAAGGCTTATCTTATCTTATCTTATCTTATCTTAAAACTCTGAAATAATACCCTTTCTCTTACTATCTTTCATCAAAAATTTTTCCAAAAATGAATAAGTAGGTCGGGGGAGAGCATTATTTTTGATTTGATCGAATAAAATTTCTAAGCTGAAGATATTTAAAAAAGTGTGTTCTATTAAGATTGAATTTAATCCTCAGTTCTTCAAAAGACATTATGTTATCTGAGCGTGACAAATATAAGTCTTGAATCTTTTGAATCCCTTTTAAATTCCATATTTTAAATACAGTATCCGCTCTCCCTGTTGTAAAATATTGATTACCCCATATTGGGCTAAATTGTGACAGTGAGTGTGGTTCTTTTAAATATTTTTTGGTTTCACACCATATTTTGATCATGTACTTAACAATTGGATTTTTAACTTGTTTCTGTAGTTTTTTTAGCCGAGTCTGAGTATATGAATAAGGGAAGAGGTAAAGATAAATTGTATGATTCCATTTCAGTCCAGTGAGGAAGATCATTTGATGAAAAATAATATGTCATAGACCTCCGTTGTGCTGACCAGTAATACAACATAAAGTTTGGACATTTCAGACCTCCACGATCAAATGGCAAATATACAGTAGTAAGGACAGACATAATCTAGCCTTCCTATTGTTCCATATAAATTCCACTAACTTTTTTTTAATTCTTGAGAATAGATCTGAAGGTGGTGGTAAAGGAATGTTTTGAAATAAATAATTTTTGGTAAGATATTACTTGTTAGTATATTAATTCTCCCAATCATCGACATTGGTAGTGACATCCATCTCTGAAGTAACTCATTAATATCTGTCATTAAGTATATAAAGGATTTTAATTAATAACTGACATATTTCATCTCAGGTGTCAGCTGAACCTCTTTGCCCGGATGTGTTTGGACCGCCAGTACCTGGCCATCAACAAGATCTCTGGTCAGCTGGATGTGGACCTGATTCTGCGCTGTATGTCTGATGAAGACCTGCCTTATGACCTGCGAGCATCTTTCTGCCGTCTGATGCTGCACATGCATGTGGACCGTGACCCTCAGGAGCAGGTCACGCCTGTCAAATATGCTCGTCTGTGGTCTGAGATTCCTTCCCAGATTGCCATCGATGAGTGAGTTCCTCTTGGTATTTTAGACTTGCCATACCTGAGCTGCCACACCGTGTCTTCGACGGGATTCTTCTCTAATTTTCCAGCTATGACAACGATGGAACAACACGAGATGAGATCAAGGAGCGCTTTTGTCTCACCATGGATTTTGTGGAGAACTACTTGAGAGAGGTGGTGTCGCAGAATATTCCCTTCGCTGACAAAGAGAAGAACAAACTTACCTTTGAGGTACTGCCTCTGTGCTTAGTGTACACACAAGAAAGTTCTGACTTGTTTATACCATAAACCACATACTGGGTTTGTGTTTTTGTTGTTCATAGGTTGTGAACCTGGCAAGAAACCTCATATACTTTGGGTTCTACAACTTTAGTGATCTGCTTCGGCTAACAAAGATCCTGCTGAATATTTTAGACTGCGTACATGTCAACACAATTTATCCCATCAATAAGATTGAGAAGGGAGAGGAAAATAAAGGTAAAGGTTATATTCCATTGGATGTACTAGAACTGTCTTTGTTTACTGCTTTTTTTTTAACCCTTTTTTGCAAGGACATTTTCTTGCTCTTTGATAATTTTTTTTTTTTTTTTTACTATTTTCAGTTTAACATTTTTTTTTTATCCCTTGCTGGTTGAAGAGCCCTTTGGGTGAAGACCAAAGGGGGATTATGTTGTGGGTCCATCTGTCTGTCTCACTTTTGCGAAACCAACTCCCCCTAGGGTTTGATATACTCTGATGATGCGCATATTGCAATTTCATGGTCATGGTGTGACCTTGGGGTCAAAGGTCAGAGGTCACATTTTCCCTAAATATTGTAAGCCCAATAACTACTGAAAGAAATGATATAGACTTTTCAAATTGATACAGTAGTTGTATCTAATACAAATCTTGGACAACTTACACCCTGGCCTAATTATGGGTTTGTGGTCAAAGGTCAAGGTTAACATTCCCTGTGCTCTATTACTGTACAGCGAGTAAAGCTAGGGTCACCAAACCTGGTACACAGATTCACCGTGGGATCCTGACTATGGGTTTGACTTTGGGTCAAACCCATATGACTATGGGTTTGACTATGGGTTTGGGATCAGAAGGTCAAAGGTCAAGGTTAGCATTCCATTTGCGCTGTTATTATGACTGGCGCCTAGCGGCTGCCCCGGCCTTGGATGCACTCTGCAGAGCGTGCCCAAATGCCAAGTCACGTTTCGTTACCTTGTATTCATACATGTGTAATGACAATAAAGTTGAATCTCAATCTTATGTAACAACTAAAGCTGGGGTCACTAAACTTTGTACACAGGTTCACTCTGTGACCCTGAAGGGCGACTGTGGCTTTGGGATTGCAAGGTCAAAGGTCAACATCATACTGGCTTATAAACTATATCTCAGCAACCAAGAAAGCTAGGATCACCAAACCTGGTACACAGGTTCACTCTGAGACTATGACCTCTGACTATGTTTTTGGGGTCAAAAGGTCAAAGGTCAAGATTAACACTCCCTATGCCCTCTTACTCTAGAATGTGTAAAGTTCTCTAGGGTCACCAAACTTGCTACATAGGTTTACCTTGGGATCCTGACCTACAACTATGGGTTGTATACTTTGTTGTATATTCATAGATGATGGGCTTATTATAATTTGGTTCTGCCACAGTAATTATACTGAAAAGGTGAAAACTGCTCTCCGTCAGTAAGTATTGGGATCTTCAAAGAAAAGGGTGGCGCGGGGTATTGCACTCACCTCAGAGTGCTCTTGTCTGTCGATTTGATTGTTTTTCTTGTTCTGTCACCACACACTGTAGCTGGCAGTAATGTGATGAAGTCCATCCATGGAGTTGGGGAGCTGATGACCCAAGTTGTGCTGCGAGGAGGTGGTTTGTTGCCCACCACACCTACTCATCAACCTGAGGGAGACGTGGTCAAAACCCAGACTGAACCGGAAAGAGAAGACATCATGGTTATGGACACAAAGCTCAAGATCATTGAAATTCTGCAGGTAGGACATACTGTAGGAGAGGATTATTTTTTTTTCTCCTGGACAACAGGAACTGAAAATTTTTGAATATACGGATCACAACCCACAGGACGTAGAATATAACATAGACCCTGATAATAATTTATTTAGCTCAATCAATTATAACTGTAGTTACTACATGGATGAACAGTTTAATACAATGGTCACATCTGATTTCAATATTTCTATGATGATGGGCAGCACGGTGGTGCAGTGGTTAGCACTGTTGCCTAACAGCTAGAAGGTTCCAGGTTTGAATCCCCAGGCTGGTAGGGGTAGGAACCTTTCTCTGTGGAGTTTGCATGTTCTTCCCGTGCTGCGTGGGTTTACTCTGGGGGCTCCGGTTTCCTCCCACAATCCAAAGACATGCATGTTAGGTTAATTCATTCATTCATTCATCTTCTTCCGCTTAGTCCTTTTCGGGTCGCGGGGGTGCTGGAGCCTATCCCAGCATCTTTGGGCGAGAGGCAGGGTACACCCTGGACAGATCGCCAGTCCATCACAGGGCCAACACAGAGAGACAGACAACCATTCACTCTCACATTCATACCTAAGGACAATTTAGAATCCCCAGTTTTTAATGCCAATTAACCTATCTTGCATGTTTTTGGCATGTGGGAGGAAACCGGAGTAATCCCGGAATAAACCCACACAGACACGGGGAGAACATGCAAACTCCACACAGATCACTGTTGGTCGGGGGCTGGGATCGAACCCAGGATCCCCCGGCCAAGGGTGAGTTGCTGTGCTGCTACAGTGCTAACCACTCTGCCACCGCACCACCCCTGTTAGGTTAATTGGTTGTTCTAAATTGTCCGTAGATATGTCTCCTATAGGCCTTAGAATAGAGGATTAGTACTAGTGAAGCGCTTTGAGTGGTCTTTGAGACGAGAAAAGCACTATATAAGTACAGTTCCTTATCCCTTATCCTTATTATCCACTTCAACAGCAGAAGTCTCCATGCCAACTTTCATAACATTAAAGTTTATTTACATCAGTTTAAAGAGCCATTCAGTATTGTGGCAATATCAGAGACGTGGCTCAGTGAAGAGAAAGGAGTGGATTTTACCATGGATGGCTATGAATTAAATTATATGAATAGAAAAGTGAAGAAAGGAGGAGGAGTTGCAATTTATGTTGACAAGAGCCTGCAATACAAGGTTGTTGAAAATTTGTCAGTAACTGTGGGTGATTTATTTGAATGTATTACAATAGAAATCTGTCTGGACAATGTGAAGAATATGGTCGTGAGCTGTGTATATAGAACACCTGGATCAAACATTGATTTATTTAAGGACTGGACGGAAAAAGTATATGCAAAACTAACTCATAAAGTTATGTTCATCTGTGGGGATTTCAATATAGATCTTATGAATTCAAAACAACATAGTTTGACAGAAGAATTTATCAACACAATGTACAGTATGGGCTTACATCCAACAATCACCAGACCTAGCAGAATCACGTCACACAGTGCCACACTAATAGATAACATATTCACAAACATTATGGAAAATAATATCATGAGTGAGCTTTTATTGAATGATATCAGTGACCACCTGCCGATTTTTGTTGTCTATCAGTGTGATTATAGGAAGAAAAAGTATACCAAAAATATTAAATACAAAAGAATAAGAACTGAAGAATCTATGTATTTACTGGCAAAGGAATTATTATTGCAAGACTGGAAGATAGTTTGTGATGAAAATGATATAAATGAAGTGTATGATAAATTTTTACAAATATTTCAATTATTGTACAATAAAAACTGTCCTATAAAACAATACAGTGACAGACAACAAAACAAAAATAGTCCTTGGGTCACCAAGGGGTTAATAAATGCATGTAAAAAGAAGAATACATTATATAAACAGTTCATTAAGTGTAGAAAGGTGGAGGCTGAGATCAATTATAAAAGATATAAAAATAAGCTTACTAATATAATGAGGACTTGTAAGAAAGAATACTACAACAGAATATTAGAGGATAATAAAAATAACTTAGGAGGAATATGGCAAGTACTCAATGGGATTATTAGTAACCGATCAAAGAATGCTAATTATCCAGAATATTTTATTGAAAATGGCAATTTGATAATTAATATGGAGGATGTGGTCAGTGGTTTCAATACATTTTTTGTAAACGTTGGTCCTGAAATGCAAAATCAATAGTGACACCAGAAACAAACAGCAGTGGTTCTGTAAATGAAATAGAACATAGAAATCCAAACACAATCTTTTTGGGTGCAGTAACTGAAAAGGAAATTTTCGAGACTGTGAGTAAATTTAAGAACAAAAAATCAACTGACTGGAATGAAATTGACATGACAATAGTGAAAAAAGTAATTGAAGGAATTGTTAAACCACTCACCCACATCTGTAACCTGTCATTTCAAACTGGTAAATTTCCAAATAAAATGAAAATAGCAAAAGTAATACCACTATACAAAACAGGAGACAGTCATTATTTCACAAATTACAGGCCAGTCTCTTTACTCTCACAATTCTCCAAAATACTTGAAAAAATCTTCACTGAGATTGGATGATTTCACTGAAAAACACAACCTCCTTACAGACAGCCAGTATGGTTTTAGAGCAGACAAATCTACATATTTGGCACTGATCGAACTTAAAGAAGAAATTACTAGTTGTATAGATAAAAAAAAAGTTTGCTGTAGGGAGTATTTATAGATTTAAAGAAAGCTTTTGACACCATCGACCACAAAATTTTACTGAGGAAATTGGAACGGTATGGGATAAGAGGGGTCGGACTGAGTTGGGTGGAAAGTTATATAGACGACAATTTGAATGAATGAATCTTTATTTCGGATAGTACAGGTTAAAAGAAACTGAATAATATAACAAAGGGGGAAAGAAAATCCAACAAGGTCAAATTAGACAATAACTCCTCTGATTATACAGTTCAACATAAGTTATCCGAAATGGGTGATGGCTGAAGCCGCAGCTTATATTGCCCACCCATATTCCATCCAAGAATTCAAAAGAAAAACAAAACAAGAGCGATTACAATTCAGAACGAAGCTAAGACAAAATGTGACAAAAAAACTAAGCTACAACACAACACAGGCTGGATATGACAATCCTTATGTGATTTTACATGTCATCTTGTATATATGTTTGGAGTATTTCTTCCTTTTTTTTTTTTTTTTTTTTTTTTTTTTTGTTACTTATTTGTACCCGTAGGTAGACTTGGTTTGCAGTCTGGTGACAAGCCACCGGCTGCTGGTCGCTGCGTGCGCGAGCGCCCTAAACCTACATGTTTTTTTGGTGTGCGGGAGGAAACCGGAGAAATCCCGGAGTAAACCCGCGCAACACGGGGAGAACATGCAAACTCCACACAGCTCACTGTTGGTCGGGGGCTGGGATCGAACCCACGATCTCATGATCCCCGCGATCCCCCGGCCGAGGGTAAAACTGTGCTGCCACAGTGCTAAACCACTGCGCCACCGTGCAGCCATCCTTTAGTTTTTGTTTAAATTGTTCAAGCGTTGTACATGATTTTAATTCAGGTCCAAAATCGTTCCATAATCTGACTCCTTGCACTGAAACACAGTGTTGCTTGGTGGTAGTTCTCACTGAAGGTTTTTGAAATATACATGTTCCTCTGAAATGATATTGTTTCTCCCTTATTTGGAACAACTTTTGGATATTTGCGGGCAGTGATAGATTCTTCACTTTAAACATTATTATTGCAGTTTTAAAGTCAACCAGATATTTCAACTTGAGAGCTTTTAATTTAAGAAAAAGTGTGTTTGTTGGTTCCCTGTAAGCAGCTTTGTTTATTATTCTAATAGCTCTCTTCTGAAGCATAAAGAGTGGATATATGTTTGTTTTATATGTATTTCCCCATACTTCATTACAATATGTCATGTATGGGAGTATTAGTGAATGATACAAGGTATATAGTGTGGGTTGATTCAGCAAATATTTCACTCTGTGTAGTATTGCAATTGATTTGGATATTTTACCTTTAATATAATTAATATGTGACTTCCAACACAGTTTATTATCAATTATTACTCCAAGAAATTTAGTTTCAGATACCCTTTCAATCTCTACACCATTTACACTGAGTTTAGATACTGAGTTGTTGTGATGGTTGTTAATGACTATAAATTTTGTCTTACTTAAATTGAGCGTTAATTTGTTTGAATCAAACCACAGGTTAAGCTTTCCTAATTCCTTTCCGAGTGTATCCAGAAGTTGTTCCAAATTGCTTCCACTGCATAATAGATTAGTGTCATCGGCAAACAATATTAAGTCCATTTTTTCTGAAACTTTACATATATCATTTATATACATATTGAATAACAATGGCCCCAAAACTGAACCCTGTGGGACTCCACAAGTAACCTTCAGTAACTGTGAGTTTTTGTAACCAACACATACATACTGTTATCTATTCTTTAAGTAACTGGTTAACCAGGACAGTGCTACCCCTCTAATACCACAATTTTGTAGTTTCTTTAATAATAAATTATGATCCACTGTATCAAATGCTTTTTTAAGATCCAGGAATACCCCAACTGAATACTCTTTATTTTCAATGGCAGTTGATATTTTTTCTATAAATTCCATTAGAGCAAATGCAGTTGTCCTCTTGTGTCTGAACCCATATTGCTGCTCACACAATAAATTATTCTTCAGTATGAAGTTGTCAATTCTCTCATAGAATATTTTTTCAAGTATCTTGGAAAATTGCGGCAATAGTGAAATTGGTCTATAGTTTGAGAATTCCCCTCTGTCACCCGTCTTGTATATCGGAATTACTTTAGCTATTTTCATTGCATTGGGAAATATACCTGTTTGGAGAGACAGGTTACAGATATATGCCAGTGGTTTCACTAAGCTTTCAATAATAGTTTTGACTAAGAGCATGCCAATACCATCGCAGTCCGTAGATGTTTTACTTTTAAACGATTTAACAATTTCAATGACCTCTCTCTCGTCTGTGTTCTTTATGAAAATGGAGTCTTTTATAGCAGTGTTTTTGCTTATTATATCACCTGTAGGTACCGTAATGGGTATTTCTCGAGCCAAATTAGGACCAATGTTAACAAAAAAGCAGGTGCAGGTTCATCTGCAGGTGAAGCTCCATTCACACTCTGAGCCGTTTTATTATTTTTTGAAAAATCGGTTGGGTAGCTTGTATTTCTGCTTTTATTTCCAAGAATACTGTTAAGTATTGTCCATGTATTTTTAATATTGTCTCTGTTTTTCTCCAGTTCTTTACTGTAATAGTCTCTCTTACTACATCTTATTATATATGTTAACTTATTTTTGTATGTTTTATACCACTGCTCTGCTTCTTTTGTCCTTTTCTTTAGGAAAGCTTTATATAATAAATTTTTCTTTTTACACGCCTTTTGTAATCCTTTGGTTAACCATGGCTTATCGGCAAATTTATGTTTAAGCTTTTTTTTTTTTACTAATGGACAATTTTTTTCATGAAGAGTGGTTACAATGTTTATAAATGTGTCATAGGCTTCATTTACATCTGATACATAGACTTCTGTCCAGTCTTGCTTCAGCAAGTCCTCGTTAAAAGAACTGATTGCATTTTGTGATTTGTATCTGAACGTTTTTAAAAAATTTTCTGTATTGGCCCCCGTGTGGCCATGGATAAGTGCAAAGGTTGGCAAGTGGTCACTTATATAATTTATCAATAATCCACTTTCTATTTTCTTATCAATAATATTAACAAACGACTTCCGGTTATGGCGGCCACGTAGGAAGACGTGTTTCACTCTGCTCTGCTCCTAATAATAAAAAGTAGGCTAAAACTCTCTCAGTTGGAACAAAAACCTATCCTAGCATTTAGGCGCGGATATGGTAAAAACCAAGGCTGTGAAATCAGGCGGAGGAAAAACTGATTCGTCGAGACAATCCAAGTTAACAGACTTCCACGCTCGTGACGAAGCAGGAAAATCTCCAGAGACCATGGCTGAGGAGAGAGTTGGCGGCGGAGCGGTGACTGCCGAGGGAACGAATGCGGTCCTTGCTGCTATCAGCGCTATGAGAGCAGACTTTTCGTCTAAGTTTGATGGGATTATAGCAGCGATAGAAGCCATGAGAAAAGAAATAAGCGACTGTATGGCGCGAGTTTCGCAGGCGGAGCTCCGAATCTCCAACGCTGAAGATGACGTCACCAGCCTACAATTAAAGGTCCAAACATTGGAATTAAAAAATAAACGTCTGGAAGATAACTTCCTGGACTTAGAATCCCGGTCGAGACGGAATAATTTAAGGCTGGTGGGCCTCCCGGAGAGTACGGAGGGACAGGATGCATGTTCCTTTTTGGAAAAGTGGATTCCAGAAGCGCTGAACAACGCAGATCTACAGTCATCGGTCGGCTTGGAGAGCGCACACCGGATCGGCCTACCGAGAGATAATAAGACACCACCAAGGACGCTGATTATGAAGTTCCTCAACTACAGAGACAGGGTGACGGTCTCCAACGCAGCGCGTACTAAAGGAGAAATCAAATACCAGGATCATCAGGTGCGGTTCTACCCAGATTTGGCCACAGGAATCCAACAATTAAGGAAACAGTTTGACCCCGCCCGTAAAGAGCTGCGCAGCCTCGGGATTCGTCACGGAGTGATTCATCCAGCAAGACTGCTGGTCACATATAAAGGGAGAACCCATATCTTCAAGACCCCTCAGGAGGCGCAGGAGCTCATTAAACAGATCCAAGGAGAGACTGGTGGGAGCTAAGCATGAAGCAAGAACAAGATATAAAGGTAGAATATTTAAGCATGTGTACAAGTATCTGACTGATCTGAAACATATAGCATGTCTACAAAATATAGATTGTATTATATAAAAAAAAAGCTATGATGTACAAAGTTGCTATAAAATTTTGGAGTTAAGTTGGAAAAACTACAGAAGAGAGTTATTGTCATGTCATTAAAAGTAGCAGAGTCAGGGTGATTGAGAGGAGAAGGAGAGAGTGGTTTTGACTGAACCTTGAGGGTGAGGAGCAGTCACTGGCTATAACGGGAGACAGAATTTTTTTTGATTTTGGGGGGATTACCACGAATGTGGGGAGGGGGAATTTGTTTTTGTGTAGTTTGTGGGATGAATGTCCAACCAGCCATGTTTTTGCTTCTCTGTATGAGTATGCTTATTTTGCAAGGTAATCTCAAACTCTTTATCGATCATAGACCAAAGCGTTAATCTTAATTTAACATCATGGAATTGCAGAGGCCTACAAAATCTAAAAAAACTTAAACAAGTTTTGAATAAAATAAAATATATAGCATGTATGTGACTTCCGGTCTGGACGCCATGGTGATAGCAGCTTAACGCTGAAGCTCCCAGACCTAATCCAGGAAAACATCTTCAAAATCAGACTTAACGGATTTTTGGAAGAATAAAAATCAAAAGACAAAAACATCATGCCTAACCAAAAACAGAAGAAACTGACATTCTCCAGGCCAGGACGCGCAGCGGCCGTAGAATCTGAACCAGAGGACCTCCGTTCAGAAGCCGAGGAGCTGAACGTAACTAACAAGAAGGTTAGCTTGAAATCGCTATTTGAAGAATTACGACGATTTCGGGCCGAATTTCATGAATTCAGAGAGGAATTAAAAGGGACGAACAGCAGAATGGACCAGGCCGAGAACCGAATCTTGGAAGCTGAAGAAAGAATAAAAGTGCTTGAAGATTCTATGCTGGATTTACACAAAAAACAGTCAAGGCTGGAGGCTAAGCTAACCGACCAAGAAGGAAGACAGAGACGAGACAACATTAGAATTCACGGTCTGAAAGAAGGAGCTGAAGATGGTTTCAACACAATGGTGGAATGCGTGGAATCCTTACTGAGAGAGAAGTTGGATATTCCACAAACCACTGATTTGAAGATAGAAAAGGCCCATCGTTCATTAGCCGCAAAGCCAGCGGCAGAAGCGCCCCCACGTTCGGTGGTGGTAAGATTCTCCAATTTCAAAATAAAACAAGAGGTTGAAAGACGGGCTTGGCAGAAAAAAGGATTTATGCACCAAGAGAGAAAAGTCTTCGTGGAGCACGATTACGCCCCTGAGGTTCTTAAAAAGCGACGGGAATATAATGACGCCAAAAAGGTACTGCGGGAACAGAATCTGCGCTTTCAGACGCCATTTCCTGCGAAGTTAAGGGTCTTTTACGGTGAAGAGTCATGTCTCTATAATTCGGCGGAAGAAGCAACAGTTGACATGGCGAGAAGAGGGCTGGCTCCCGGTATCGGTGTTTAAACCCGCAGCAGACCTGAGCGATAAGATCAAGGCTCAAACGTGGTCCACTCAGAGACCTTCAAAATCCACGGGCCAGCAGCGGGAAACCCAGCCCCAGAGCTACAAGGATAAGCTTTCCAGTTTCAGGAAGGAATGGCGACCTTTTTTTTTTTTTTCAGTCATTCTGCACTTCCATCCCCCCTCCTACAAGGTAACAAACATTAAAGGAGATGCAGAAACAGCATGTGGTAAAACCTTTCATGGAGCAGTTATAGCATTAGAAACAAATGTCTTCTTAATTTAAAGGAAAAAAAAAATCTTGTTAAAATAGAAATGTGACAATGACCCACATGTTCTCCCCACACTAACAAATACTGTATTAGAGTGAATGTTTGCTGTGATGGGGGTGGGAGGGTGCACACAATTTCATAGGGTATAGGCATAAAAAAAAAAAAATCATTACAAGTTCGGATTGGGATCTGAAATTCACGTTAAAAACATGGGACAACTTACAGGGGTAAGAGAGGGCCCTCAACACGTAACAGAGTTTGAGGAATTTCCCTCAGAGCCAACACTCCACCAGGGCTCTTACAGGGTCTTTAAAGAGACCTCAGCTCAGGAAGTTTTTTTGACAGTTTTTTGTTTTAAAGTTTCGTACACTATGTTCTTAATGTTTTTTATGTTCTTAATGTTCTTTCAGTTTCTGAGTAGCAAAAAAGAGGGCCACCACACTGTTATACTAAATAAGAAAATACAATGGAGAAACAGGGTGTAACCAAAATAGTCTCATATAATGTAAAAGGGATCCTGAATCCAGTTAAAAGATCCAAGATTCTACGCAAAATGAAAAAAGACAAAGCAGAAATAATATTTTTACAAGAAACCCACCTAACAGACGTGGAACACACTAAACTCAATAGACAAGGGTTTAAAATGATCTCTTCATCTTCATATAAGTCAGGGAGGAGGAGGGGAGTAGCGACATTGATATCAACCAAAATTACATTTGAAAAAAAATCAGAACACAAAGATAAAGAAGGGAGGTACAGTTTGGTAATTGGGCGGCTAGAGGGAGAAGATATCACCCTGCTGAATGTATATGCACCACCAGGGGCTAAATGGAAATTTTATAAAAATGTATTTGACCTAATGATAACTAAAGCCCAAAGTTTAGTGATATGTGGTGGAGACTTCAATCTAAGACTGAATCCATACTGGGATGCAACAGGTAATTCTTCACATCAAAATAACACTCAAAGTAGGAAAACTCGGATGCTATTAAAAGAAATGGGAATCTGTGACGTGTGGAGGGAATTCAACCCCAATGTAAAAGATTATACTTTTTATTCAACGCCACATTCATCTTACTCAAGGATTGATTACTTTTTTATGTTTAATAGAGATATTGGAAGAGTAAAAACATGTAAAATAGGACTGATGGATCTCTCTGACCACAGTCCGATCTATATGGACTTAAACATCCAAAAATACACAAATAATACATTTTCTTGGAGGTTGAATTCAAATGTCTGAAAGGACCACTGAAAGATGAATTGGAATCAGGTATTCTTAGATATTTGGAAGAAAACGATAATGGAGAAGTATCCCCTTTAATACTGTGGGATGCGTGCAAAGCTGTAATAAGGGGAAAAATTATTGCAAAACTGGCAACCCAAAAGAAACTGAAACAAGAAAAACTAATCACATTAGAGTCAGAACTCAAGAACCTAGAAAAAGAACACAAAGGCAACACTCATTCTAATGACTCGCTCAAGATTAAAGAAATTAAAAATCAAATAAATGAGATCTACACAATAGAAATCCAGAAGAAACTTACATTTCTGAAACAAAAATACTATGAAGCAGGCAGTAAATCGGCAAAATTACTAGCCTATAAATTGAGGAAACAACAAACAGAAAGAGCAATCTACAAAATCAGAGACCCAGTATCAAAGGAAATAAAATTCAGAATTCAGGATATTCTTAAAAGCTTCAAGAATTGCTATAAGAACTTATACTCCCACAAAAAACATAAAAACGCATCCGAGACATTCCTAAACACATTAAACCTTCCCCAACTTACGGAGTCACAAAATAAAACACTACTGTCAGAAATACAACCTAAAGAATTGGAAAAAGCAATTATGAAACTTAAAGCTAACAAATCCCCAGGAGCAGATGGCTATACAGCAGAGTGGTACAAAACCTTTAAACAGCAACTATCTCCTCTCTTCCTGAAAACATTTAACTATGTCCTCCACACAGGGGAAATCCCCCCCTCCTGGAGAGAAGGGGTCATTGCAGTTATACCTAAACCTGAAAAGGATAAACTAGAATGCTCCAACTACAGACCAATCAGTGTATTAAATCAGGACTATAAGCTTTTTACCATTATCCTTGCCAAAAGGTTAGAAAATATACTGACAGACTTAATTCACTTAGACCAAACAGGTTTTGTAAGACAAAGACAGACACAAGACAACATTAGACGCACTTTACACATAATTCATCTTATAAAAAAATATAACTTAAATGCAGTCATATTGGGATTAGATGCTGAAAAAGCATTCGATTCGGTTGACTGGTCTTTCCTATATAGAATCTTATCCAGTTTCAATTTTCATAACAACTTCATTAGAACTATACAGGCATTATATAAAAAACCAACAGCCAAAATAACGATTAACGGTAATTTATCATCATCTTTTGAGCTGGAAAGAGGATGTCGTCAGGACTGCCCCTGTCCCCACTGCTCTTTGCAATCTTCATAGAACCTCTGAGCCAATGGATAAGACAAAATCAAGAAATTCAAGGTATTACACTTGGTGAGAAGGAACATAAAATAGCATTCTTTGCTGATGACATTTTAATATACCTAGGGCAGCCGGACACTTCTTTACCAGAACTAATCTCAGTTTTTTCAGACTATGGACGCACAATGGATGTAGGATGACCATTAATCATTTTATGAAAGAACTGAGATTACTAGATATATGGAGAGAAATGAAACCACAAGTCAAAGCCTATTCTTGCTATTCTAATACCTACAAGACATTTTCACGTATTGACTATTTTTTGATCTCCACAGAATCAAGGTCCAAGATTCAAAATTGTTTCTATGATAACATCGTGATATCTGATCACGCACCCTGCTGTCTAATATATGTAGATAAGAAATTGACAAAGGATCCAGGTAGGTGGCAATTTCAGCATAAATGGCTTCAGGATGAGGAATTTGTTAAGTACATAGAAAAACAGATGAGTTCTTTGATATCAATACTACACAAACCTCAGCATGTGTAAAGTGGGAGGCTTTCAAAGCTTTTATTAGGGGGCATATTATTAGTTATACAGGTTCAAAATCTAGGAAGACTCGAGAGGAGAGAGTCCAGTTGGAACGTAAAATAAAAATTCTTCAAGAAAAAGTGTATGCAGGAAGTACTCCAAAATTAGAGAACGAATTACTGATTCTGAGAGCTGAATATGACAAAAAATCAGCGAATAGAGCTGCCTCGAGTCTTCTAAGATTGAAGCAAACCTTTTATGAACAAGGTGAAAAATCAGGAAAATTATTGGCATGGCAGATTAAACAATTAGAATTTAAAACACCAATTACCAGTATTATAAGTAATGGACAGGCAGTTGTAGATCCTTTAGAAATTAATAGTGCCTTTAGAGATTATTATGAAAAATTATATGATACAAAAAATGAAACTGACTTAACAAAACTAAATGGGTTTTTGGATGGATTATCTATACCATGTATTCCAAATGAAAATAGGGAGATACTGGAGTCAAAAATTAGTCAAGAAGAAGTTGGGCTAGCCATTGATAATATGAAATCAGGAAAAAGTGCGGGACCTGATGGTCTCCCAGTTGACCGCTTTAAAAAATTTAAGAATAAATTAATAAAACCATTTTTGGAAATGGTTTTAGAAGCATTTCAAAATAGTAATTTACCACCATACATGAATAATACCTTAATTATACTGTTGCCAAAACCAGGTAAACCCTCTAATAAATGTGAAAACATGAGACCAATAAGCCTATTAAATGCTGACCTTAAGATAATCTGTAAAATTTTAGCAAGACGACTACAAGAAATATTACCAAATATTATTAACCGAGATCAGAATGGCTTTATAAAGGGAAGACCAGGCTTCCATAATGTAAGAAGACTATTTAATATTATTTATTCTAATAAAGAAGCACCGGATACAGCTCTCCTATCATTGGACGCTGAAAAGGCCTTTGATAGGGTCAAATGGCCCTTTCTTTTTGAAGTCCTACAAAGGTTTGGACTTGGAAATAATTTCATAAAATGGGTTCAGATAATATACAATAATGCTACAGCAGAAATCCTAACAAATAGCAATATCTCAAAATCAATAAAAATCAATGGAGGATGTCGACAAGGTTGTCCACTTTCACCTTTATTGTTCACTATGGCAATTGAACGTTTAGCGATGGCAGTACGTTTACATCCACAAATATATGGAATTAAAGTAGGACCAACAGAACATAAAATCTCCCTGTATGCTGATGACATAATTTTGTTTATGTCGAATCTTAAAAAATCAATTCCGACCTTGTTAAATTTAATAAAGAACTTTGGGGAAATATCAGGATATAAAATAAATACAACTAAATCTTCAATATTAATGCTAAATGAGACCCAGAGAAATCACCCAGCTCCTGAGGTAAATCAATTCAGTGTTGTAAATCAGTTTAAATATTTAGGAATTCAAATTGTGCCTAAGCTAGAATCAGTCGCCAGTGCCAACTATGAAGCCTTAATGACAGATGTTAATGAGTTGCTTCAGAGATGGATGTCACTACCAATGTCGATGATCGGGAGAATTAATATACTTAAAAGTAATATCTTACCTAAAATACTATATTTATTTCAATACATTCCTTTACCACCACCTTCAGATCTATTCTCAAGAATTAAAAAAAAGTTAGTGGAATTTATATGGAACAATAGGAAGGCTAGATTATGTCTGTCCTTACTATATTTACCATTTGATCGTGGAGGTCTGAAATGTCCAAACTTTATGTTGTATTACTGGTCAGCACAACTGAGGTCTATGACATATTATTTTTCATCAAATGATCTCCCTCACTGGATTGAAATGGAATCATATAATTTACCTTTACCTCTTCCCTTATTCATATACTCAGACTCGGCTAAAAAAATTACAGAAACAAGTTAAAAATCCTATTGTAAAGCATATGATCAAAATATGGTGTGAAATCAAAAAATATTTAAAAGAACCACACTTATTGTCACAATTTAGCCCAATATGGGGTAATCAATATTTTACACCAGGGAGAGCGGATGCTGTATTTAAATTATGGAATTTAAAAGGGATTCAAAAGATTCAAGACTTATATTTGTCACGTTCAGATAACATAATGTCTTTTGAAGAACTGAGGGTCAAATTTAATCTTAATAGAACACATTTTTTTAAATATCTTCAGCTTAGGAATTTTATTCAATCAAATCAAAATAATGTTCTCACCCGACCTACTTATTCATCCTTGGAAAAAATTTTGACGAAAGATAGTAAGAGAAAGGGTATTATTTCAGGGTTTTATAACTCATTGACACTATCTTCAAGTGAAAACTCACAGAAAAGACTGAATTATTGGAAAGAAGACCTACAAATTGAAATTTCAGAGGAACAGTGGGAATTGGCTTGCACAGAAGCTCAAACCAAATCAATAAATGTACGTCTTAAATTGATACATTTTAAATGGTTAATGCGGATGTATGTCACACCAGTGGAGTTAAATAGATAAAACAAAAACATACCAGATACATGCACAAAATGTATGGAAAGTAAAGGAACCTTATTTCATTGTTTATGGGAATGTAGGAAAAATTAGAATGTTTTGGGAAGAGGTGAGGGTAACAATTGAAAAAATAATTTCAAAACAATTCATATTGAACTCTAAACTGTTTTTGTTGGGTCTGTATCCAGAAAAGCATAATTTTAATAAAAGTCAAAGAACATTCATAGACCTCAGTTTGCTTAATGCCAAAAAATGTATTGCACTATTGTGGAAAAAGACTCATAGACCAGATGTGACTCAGTGGTTAAGACAGATGTTAACAAACCTTCCACTAGAAAGAATAACATACATACTGAAATCAAAGGAAAATGTGTTTGAGAATATATGGAGACCTTTCATTGATTATGTAAAGAAATTAAACATAACTTCTGAAGAAGGAGGTGAATGATGTGTGTGGACCTTGTAAATTCCAAATTGGTGAATGTATAATATGTATACTTATGTAATGGATTACCTAGACTAAACAGAGGAGCATTGTTTGACTTGCTTTTGTTAATGGTTGTTGGTGTTTTTAGTATATTTTTTTCTTTTATTTTTAAATTACTTTAGTGTTAGTGTTTGATTGTTTGTGTCATGTTTGTTAAAAAAGGTTCAATAAAAATATTGTGGAAAAAAATAATATTAACAAACAGGTTGTCAATAAGTGTAGCAGTGTGAACTGTGATTCTACTGGGATGTGTTATTGTGGGATATAGACTCATGCTGTACATAGAGTTCATGAACTCTGTAACTACATTTTGTTGATGTGGATTTAGTAAATCAATATAGAACTCTCCACAAATTACTACCATTTTCTTACTAGTAATATTATTGTACAGCTCGACTAATTTATCTCTGAATGTCTCAATGCAAGTTCCCGGCGTTCTATATATACAACTTATAATTAGATTTTTTGTTTTATCTTGGTCAATCTCAACAGTAACACATTGCAAAATCCCTGGTAGTGCAAAGGACATTCCATTTACAAGCTTACACCTATACAGGTCATCAATATACAGTGCAACACCACCACCCTTTTTTTGAGATCTGTTAATATGAAACATCTAATATCCCTCTATTGCCATCAGGGGAGCCTGCTCTTCATTAAGCCAAGTTTCAGAGACTGCGATAGCTGTAAATTTTCTGTCTAGCTGTTTTAAATAGTCCTGAATCTGTGGAAAGTTTTTGTTAAGACTTGTTGAAGTGTATTATTGATAGTTTACCATCTAGTTGCACTTGACTTTTGAATTGCTTTTCATTGTAATATTCACAATGGTTATGAATATTATTGAAAAAGTGGTTATCAGGATCAATATCATTCTCCATCTCTTGTAGTTTATGTTCAGCATAATGGCATATTTTCAGAGTTTGAGTATCCTTACTCTGTGTCAAATGACTTCCTCCAACTCGGGATAATTGATGTCTACTCAAGTCAGTCATAAGTTTTTGTTTGTTTTGCTTATTTTTTTTTTAAGTACATTGACATGGTATATCAAAAGAACTATTCTTACCGTGTGTGTGAATATGGATTATCATTGTCTCTTAATTTTCTTAATCAGTGTTCATCTGTATTTATCTAAGTCAGTAACATCTCTGATCATTATACTCTTGGCTTCCTCAGGTGTTCCATTTAGTTTGATCCAAACTCAACAATTTCTTGTCCATGTTGCCTGTATCTTATTTTGTCTTTTCAGCATCCGTGCTTGGCGTGCTATTTCAGCATTTGTTTTTGTTAGGTGTTCATTTAGGTAAACTTCTGTTCCCCGCAGCTTTCTGGCCTGCCTCAGTATGTCATTCTTTACCCTTCTGTTCACAAAGCGCATCACAATTGATTTCTTTGTTTTATTATCTTTCCTGGGTAAAGCATAACAGGCTGAAATTGCATTTGCTTCTACCTTTATATCTCTACTGTCAAGGAACTGAAGCACCTGGTTTTCTAGGGAGACTGATTCTCTCTGGGGAGCCTCCTCACCTCTCAGTCCTGTTGTGGCATGAGCGTATGACTGATATTTGATGTCTTGTCCACTTACAACTAGGTCATCCATACGAGAACCTTGTTCAAGATCCTTGACGCGTCGCTCCAAGTCCGTAATTTTTTTTGTCTTTTTCCTGAATTGTTAATTTTAAGTCTCGTACTTCTTCCATTAGGCCTATTATTTTGGCCTGCTGGCTAACCATTTTGGCCACTTCTTCTGACAAGAAGTTCAGAGATTTTTTGATCTCTTCCATTTCCTCCTTCTTTGGTGGCATTTTTACTGACCTGTGGATAGTAAAAACAATCTCTGCTTGTGTCGCCGGTATCCGATCCGACCAACCTCGAATCCAGCTGGGCCTCAGCTAGCCCCCTCCGCTGCTAGTCCCGCTGCTTACCACCGCCGTAACCGAGCTCCTGTCCAGCTCCTCCACCGTGTCCCACCGCTGCAGCCGAGCTCCGCTGGGGTCCCGGTAGATCCTCCGCTGAGCACCGCCGCCTACCACGGTCTGCCTCAGTAGTTCCTCCGCTGAGCCCCGCCACCTACCGCCGTCTGCCTGGGTAGTTCCTCCGCTGGGCCTCGCAACTGGGCTCCGACTCAGGCTATTGTCTGGCTGGGTCCCAGTGGTCCTCCACTGGTCCCCGTCTCCCACAGCCGCCGCCCCCGAACGCCGATCCGGCTCCTGTCCAACTGCTGCCTCGGTTAGTTCCTCCGGCGAGCCCTCACCGGGGACTGAGTCGCTTCGTGTCGGTGTTAGGTGGTACGACTGGCGTTAGCGTTAAGCTAACTAGCATTAGCTTAGCAAACGCTTCAGGTAAAGCGTAGCAGCGAACCACAAAAGAAACGCTAGTCAGTTTACTCACAGTGGCCGGTGAAAGGCGATTAAAGGGGTATTCCAACGGAGGTGGAAATTCAGCCCGTGCGTGTGCGTCACAAATGCCGATTGCTGTTGGTTAGTTATTTTTAATGGCAAAATCAGCAATTTTGTCTCAGCACTGAAAAAGTGTGACCATCCCGGTTGCCATCCCTATTTGTACAAATAGGTGAGCACAAATCACCCTTCATGAACATCTCTTGTGGTGTGCCCCAGTGGTCAGTTTTGGGACCCAAACTCTTTATCTTATATATAAATGATATATGCCAAGTATCAAAAATTCTGAAATTTATTTTGTTTGCGGATGACACAAATATCCTTTGCACTGGTGAGAATTTGCAGCAGGTTTTAGAGGTGGTCACAACAGAAATGAAAAGGTTAACGCAGTGGTTCAACAAAATAAATTATCTCTAAATCTGAAAAAACAAAGATTATCCATCTATCCATCCATCCATCCATCTTCTTCGCTTAATCCTTTTTGGGTCATTATGTTGCTTGGAAATTATAAAATAAATCATGAAATAATAGTAACGATAGATGATACCAGAATAGAAACAGTACAGGAAAATAAGTTTCTGGGGGTGACGCTAGACAATAAAATGTGCTGGAAATCTCACATCAGTCACATCCGGGCCAAGTTGGCAAAATGTATCGGGATACTGGGGAAGACGAGACACATCTTGGACTATAAATCATTGTTCTTACTGTACAATTCACTGTTTCTGCCATATCTTAACTACTGTGTAGAGGTCTGGGGAAACACCTACAGGACCAACCTACAGCCAATATGCACATTACAAAAAAAGCTATAAGGATAATAAATAATGTTGGATATAGAGACCATACCAACTCATTGTTTTTAAAGTCACATGTCATAAAATTCATGGATTTAGTTAAATTTAAGACGGCACAAGTCATGTACAGGGCAATTAATAATCAAAAATAGGTACAAACATTATTTGCTGAAAGAATATATGTTAGAGGGGTAGTATTTATATGTACGATTCACTATGCTCACTTTGGGACACTATGGAATGGTACAGTGGGGCAAAAAAGTATTTAGTCAGCCACCTATTGTGGAAGTTCTCCCACTTAAAAGATGAGAGAGGTCTCCAATTTTCATCATAGGTATACCTCAACTATGAGAGACAAAATGAGAAAAAAAAAATCCAGAAAATCACATTGAAGGATTTTTAATGAATTAATTGGTAAATTCCTCAGTAAAATAAGTATTTGCTCACCTACAAACAAGCAAGATTTCTGGCTCTCACAGACCTGTAACTTCTTCTTTAAGAGGCTCCTCTGTCCTCCACTCGTTACCTGTATTAATGGCACCTGTTTGAACTCGTTATCAGTATAAAAGACACCTGTCCCCAACCTCAAACAGTCAGACTCCAAACTCCACTATAGCCAAGACCAAAGAGCTGTCAAAGGACACCAGAAACAAAATTCTAGACCTGCACCAGGCTGGCAAGACTCAATCTGCAATAGGTAAGCAGCTTGGTGTGAAGAAATCAACTCGTCGTCATCGGCCTCCGTCGGTCTATGATGACCATGGAAGAGAATCCTAAACGTCTACTCTGCTGGAACAGCACCGCCTGTGGCTGAACAGGCCGATGCGCACCGGTGTTCTACCTTCCAGCGTTGGGCGTTGGTAGGATTCAAGCCTGGGCAGGAAGATATGGAGGACAAGATGTT
This sequence comes from Pholidichthys leucotaenia, assembly GCA_020510985.1. NCBI lineage: Eukaryota > Metazoa > Chordata > Actinopteri > Cichliformes > Pholidichthyidae > Pholidichthys > Pholidichthys leucotaenia. Next base: position 201,204,966 of record CM035837.1, on the reverse strand, counting down.
ACCCATGCAGCATGTCCCCCCTCTCCACGTCACTGATGAATCCAAAGGAACAGCAGGGCTGCTATAGTTTGGCACCAGCGCCGTCGCAGGAGCTGCCAGAATGATGTTGAGCACAACAGAGAACTGCCTTAGGGGCTCCGACTCCGGATTTTTCCTCAGGGTTGACTCCCGAAGCCTTTCCCGTGACCGGGTGTGCCGCAAGGCAGCGGAGGTTTGAAATCAGGGTTTACCTTCTCCTAGATGGGCTACCTTCTCAGGTTGACGAGCCACCATCTACCCGAGGCATCTGGTTTTAAGGCGCCAGAGATCCGCCCTCGCCCCTTCTCCTATTAGTAAAAGCAGTTCTGCCGGGCTTAGAGACTAAACCACACGGGCAGGCTAGGAGTTGGACTTAGTTGTCAGAGGCTTTTCGAGACGCACGCCATAAGGAGCATTTTATGAGCACTGGGAGCTTAACCCCAGTGCCGCTCCTGGCTATGACAACCTTGGAACCAGAGAAAGTGAAGAAGTGAAGAAATCAACTGTGGGAGCAATTATTACAAAATGCAAGACATACAAGACCACTGATAATTGTCACGCCGCGCCATTCATCAGCGGCGCCACCTGCTCACGCACCTGACAATCATCAGCGGCGAGGGATAAAGGCCGTCTCGCCCGGAGGCTCGGCCTGAAGCCGTCAGACTTCGTCCCTCACCGTTGTGAGCATACTTCCCTTCAGCGTCACCATTTTGGTAAGAAGATCGCTTACCTCTTTTCTTCAGTCTTCTCCCCTGTGCACAGGTGGATTCCCCAGCGGCGGACATCTCCACTCCATCGCCCAATCCTCGCTGCTGTACAGAGCTCTCCAGGTGGCTGTCTTCCGGGCTTCGCCCCCTTGTTGTGCCAGCTGTCCTGACCCACCAAGTAAGTCCTTCTCTCGCCATAAATCCCTCCTGTGTTGGTGTATGCCCGTCACCCTCTCCCTGTGCTCTCTCCATAGGGTTGCTCGGCTGTACGGTCACCTGCCTCTGTGCCTGGAGCAGACACCATCACCAACACATTTACATCCCGCAGACACGCACTCATTCACTCCTGCTGTTAATAAACTCTTTGAACTACTCTAAGCCTGTGTGTGTGCGTCTCCTGAGCCGTGCGTTATGTCAGTACGGCTTCAGCAGAGCGGCTCGGCGGACGGCGGGCTCGCACACCGGTTTTCCACTCTCGAGGCTAGAGTGGATCAAATAGCTTATCAACAACAGGTGATCTTTAATCAATTATTGAATTTAACTAACCGGTTGGGCCGCTTGGATCCTCAACAGCCGTTCCCCCCGGCTCGTCAGGGTGGCGCGGCTCCTGCTGTTCCAGCGGCCGTCCAGCCGGCTCCGGTGGCACCGGTTCGGCTCACACCGATTCCGACCCCCGCCCGCTTTAGCGGTAAGCTCGGCGGAGCGCGGGGGTTCATTATGCAGTGTGAGTCCGTGTTCCACCGTGTGCCCGGAGATTTTCCCTCGGATCACAGTCGGATTGGTTACTTAGGGAATCTTCTGGAGGGGCGTGCGTTAACTTGGACCTACGCCGTAATGGCGAGGCCCAGTTATGCCACCCTCACCTATGACCAGTTCGTGAGGCGCTTTCTGGAGGTCTTTGACCATTCTCAAACCGAGACAGTCCAGGTCGATCGGCTCCTCGCTCTCCAGCAGGGAGGCCGGTCGGCAGCGGACTACTCAGTCGACTTCCGGGTAGCGGCGGAGGAATTGGGCTGGGAGGAACGCTCCCTCTGTGGCCTGTTCCTCCGCAGCCTCAATAGTGATCTGAGGGATGAACTGGCTGGACGGGATATCCCTGGGACGCTAGCGGAGCTGACATCCTTAGCGATAAGTTTGGATAACAGGCTGCGCGAGCGCTCCTCAGGGCGGAAGTCTTCTTCTTCTCGCCCTCGTGGAGTCTCGCCGCACCTGTTCCAAGCTCGCCCCCTGGCGGCGCCGCCAGCATTGTGCCCCGAGGAGTCTGAGCCGATGGTGACGGGCTGGACCAAGCTTTCCCCTGCGGAGAAACAACGCCGCCGTGAGTTGGGCCTCTGCATGTATTGCGGAGGTGACCAACACACTGTGGAGCGTTGCCCGCGGAAAGCCAGTCGGCGGGGTCCGCGAATCGCTGTAGGGAGCCTCGCGGATCCCAACCGGTTAGACTCTCTCACTCAATTAAAGCTGCCCATCCGTTTTTGCCACAATCCCACTGGGCACCTCACCCACGCACTGGTGGATTCGGGCGCAGAGGGCAGCTTCATTTCACAAGGCCTGGCAACCCGATTGGGCATCCGCTGTCAGGCATTAAAACACCCCATCTCCCTGGTCCATCTCTCCCGTGCCTCCCTTGGGAGAGTTTCTCACCAAACCATGCCTGTCCCAGTCATCATCTCAGGGAACCACCGGGAGGAGATGGTATTTTACGTCCTGCCCAACTCTGTGTCGCCCGTCATCCTGGGGTACCCCTGGCTACGCCTCCACAACCCTGTCCTGGACTGGAGGTCCGGTGGGGTATCGGCATGGAGTACCTTCTGTATGGGCACCTGCCTTCAGTCCGCTGCCTGCTCCCCATCCGCGGCTCCCCCTGTGGCGGATACAGCACCTCCGGACCTGTCACTGGTGCCTCCAGAATTTCACGACCTGGGTATGGTATTTAGCAAATCGAAAGCTATGTCTCTTCCCCCGCATCGACCATATGACTGTGCCATCAACCTCCGCCAGGGGGCTCCCCTGCCATCTGGTCGGCTCTACAGCCTGTCGGCGCCGGAGAAGGAGACCATGAATACATACCTGAAGGAATCTCTGAGCGCTGGGATTATTCGCCCATCGTCGTCACCCGTGGGGGCAGGGTTTTTCTTTGTCGGGAAAAAGGACGGATCCCTCCGCCCCTGCATAGACTACCGAGCGCTGAATGACATCACTGAGAGGGACCGTTACACCCTGCCCCTCATGGACACTGCCTTTCACTCCCTCCAGGGGGCGACCTGGTTTACCAAGCTGGATTTACGCAGCGCTTACCACCTCGTCCGGATCCGGGAGGGAGATGAATGGAAGACAGCCTTCCGTACCCCGAACGGCCACTTTGAGTATCTCGTCATGCCGTTCGGGCTGACCAACGCTCCTGCCGTCTTTCAGCGCCTCATTAATGACGTCCTCCGGGATTTCATCGGCCTTTTTGTGTTCGTCTACCTGGATGACATCCTTATCTTCTCCAGGTCCAGGGACGAGCACCAGGTCCATGTGAGGCGGGTCCTCCAAAGACTGCTGGAGAATCGTCTGTACGTGAAGGCTGAGAAATGCGAATTCTACGCTAGGACCACATCCTTCCTGGGATTCATCATCGCTCAAGATCAGGTGCTCCCAGACCCAGAGAAGGTGAAGGCGGTGGTGGAGTGGCCTACTCCCGCATGCCGGAAGCAGGTGCAACAGTTTGTTGGCTTCGCCAATTTTTACCGCCGCTTTGTCCCAAATTTCAGCTCGATCGTCGGACCGCTGACCCGCCTCACGTCCCCGAAGGTCCCGTTCCGGTGGACTGAAGAGGTCGCTGCTGCCTTTAGGGCGCTGAAGGCGGAGTTCTCCTCCTCCCGGGTCCTTCGCCAGGTCGACCCCGCGCTGCAGTGCATTGTGGAGGTGGACGCATCGGACACGGGAGTGGGAGCAGTGTTATCCCAGCGGTCACCTGACGATGGCGCCAAACGGCCGTGCGCCTTCTTCTCCCGGCGCCTGTCCCCGGCGGAGAGGAACTACGATGTGGGGGACAGAGAGCTCCTGGCCATTAAACTCGCCTTACAGGAGTGGCGCCACTGGCTAGAGGGGGCGGACCTGCCGTTTGTGGTCCTGACGGACCACAAGAACTTAGAGTATTTACGATCTGCCAAGCGCCTGAATGCCCGCCAGGCGCGCTGGTCTTTGTTCTTCGCCAGGTTCCGCTTCTCGATCACCTTCAGGCCGGGCTCCAAAAACGGCCTGCCTGACGCCCTCTCTAGGCAGTTCACCCCCGTGGAGGCTGAGGAGACGCCCCACACTATCCTGCCCAGGTCGTGCGTCCTCGGTGCCATCTCTTGGGACATTGAAGACAAGATCCGGAAGGCGCAGGAGGTGGAACCTGATCCTGGCGGCGGACCGGAGGGAAGACTGTTCGTCCCATCTGCGGTCCGAGGAGAGGTCATCCACTGGCTCCACACCTCCCGGCTCACCTGTCATCCCGGCACCTCTCGGATGATCAGCCTCCTCCAACGGTCCTTTTGGTGGCCAGGCCTGCGGAGGGATGCAGCCCGCTACGCCCGGGCTTGCCCAATCTGTGCCACCAGCAAGTCGGGAAATGCCCCCCCAGCGGGTCTGCTCCAGCCTCTGCCCGTCCCCGGCAGGCCCTGGTCGCACATCGCACTGGACTTCGTCACCGGACTCCCCGTTTCCAACTCCTTTGACACCGTCCTGACCATTGTGGACCGTTTCTCCAAGGCTGCGCACTTCATTCCCCTGCGAGGTCTCCCTACTGCCCTGGAGACGGCGGGCCTCCTCGTCCAACACGTGGTCAGGCTGCACGGGATTCCGGTGGACGTGGTCTCGGACCGGGGTCCCCAATTTTCATCCGAGGTTTGGAGATCCTTTTGTAACGCCATCGGAGCCAAGGTGAGCCTCTCCTCCGGCCATCACCCCCAGTCTAACGGGCAGTGTGAGAGGACCAATCAGGAGCTGGAGGCTGCGCTCCGCTGTGTTACTAGATCCAAGCCGACGTCCTGGAGCAACCATCTCGCCTGGGTGGAGTATGCCCACAACACCGCCCGCTCTTCTGCAACGGGGATGTCCCCCTTCAAGGCGTCCCTGGGTTACGACCCCCCGCTGTTTCCAGCGCAGGAGAACGAGGTGACTGTCCCCTCTGTTAGGGCGCACCTTAGGCAGTTCCGCTCCACCTGGGCTGCCGCGCGTCATGCGCTTCTACGCACGGCGGAGCGCAACAGGACCGTGGCGGACCGGCACAGAAGACCTGCCCCGGCGTACAGAGTTGGGCAACTCGTGTATGTGTCTACCCAGGACGTCACATTAAAAGGCGAGAGGAGGAAGCTGGCACAGCGATTCATGGGTCCCTTTCCCATCACCCGGATCATCAACCCGGTGGCTGTGCGCGTGGCTATTCCCCCCTCCCTCCGCATCCATTCCACTTTCCATGTGTCGAAGGTGAAACTGGCAGTCACTGACCCCCTTTGCCCTCCTCCTGCAGCGCAACCCGCGCCCCGGATGATTGGTGGCCATCCGGCCTGGTCCGTCTCCTCCATCCTGGACTCCCGGCGCCGAGGTCGTGGGTTGCAATACCTGGTGGACTGGGAGGGCTATGGGCCCGAGCATCGACAATGGGTGCCCCCGTCGTTTGTGTTGGACCCATCGCTCATCGCGGACTTCCACCGAGCGCACCCGGATAAGCCATCGCCAGGAGGCGCTGCTAGAGGGGGGAGTACTGTCACGCCGCGCCATTCATCAGCGGCGCCACCTGCTCACGCACCTGACAATCATCAGCGGCGAGGGATAAAGGCCGTCTCGCCCGGAGGCTCGGCCTGAAGCCGTCAGACTTCGTCCCTCACCGTTGTGAGCATACTTCCCTTCAGCGTCACCATTTTGGTAAGAAGATCGCTTACCTCTTTTCTTCAGTCTTCTCCCCTGTGCACAGGTGGATTCCCCAGCGGCGGACATCTCCACTCCATCGCCCAATCCTCGCTGCTGTACAGAGCTCTCCAGGTGGCTGTCTTCCGGGCTTCGCCCCCTTGTTGTGCCAGCTGTCCTGACCCACCAAGTAAGTCCTTCTCTCGCCATAAATCCCTCCTGTGTTGGTGTATGCCCGTCACCCTCTCCCTGTGCTCTCTCCATAGGGTTGCTCGGCTGTACGGTCACCTGCCTCTGTGCCTGGAGCAGACACCATCACCAACACATTTACATCCCGCAGACACGCACTCATTCACTCCTGCTGTTAATAAACTCTTTGAACTACTCTAAGCCCGTGTGTGTGCGTCTCCTGAGCCGTGCGTTATGTCAATAATCTTCCTCGATCTGGGGCTCCACGCAAGATCTCACCCCGTGGGGTCAAAGTGATCACGAGAACGATGAGCAAAATCCCAGAACCACATGGGGGGACCTAGTGAATGATCTGCAGAGAGCTGGGACCAAAGTAACAAAGGCTCCATGAGAAACACACTACGCCGCCAGGGACTCAGATCCTGCAGTGCCAGACGTCTCCCCCTGCTTAAGCCAGTACATGTCCAGGCCCGTCTGAAGTTTGCTAGAGAGCATTTGGATGATCCAGAAGAGGACTGGGAGAATGTCATATGGTCAGATGAAACCAAAATAGAACTTTTTGGTAAAAACTCGTCGTGTTTGGAGGAGAAAGAACACCATACCTACTGTGAAGCATGGGAGTGGAAACATCATACTTTGGGGCTGTTTTTCTGCAAAGGGACCAGGACGACTGATCCATGTAAAGGAAAGAATGAATGGGGCCATGTATCGTGAGATTTTGAGTGAAAACCTCCTTCCACCAGCAAGGTCATTGAAGATGAAATGTGGCTGGGTCTTTCAGCATGACAATGATCCCAAACACACTGCCCGGACAACGAAGGAGTGGCTTCGTAAGAAGCATTTCAAGGTCCTGGAGTGGCCTAGCCAGTCTCCAGATCTCAACCCCATAGAAAATCTTTGGAGGGAGTTGAAAGTCTGTGTTGCCCAGCGACAGCCCCAAAACATCACTGCTCTAGAGGAGATCTGCATTGAGGAATGGTCCAAAATACCAGCAACAGTGTGTGAAAACCTTGTGAAAACTTACAGAAAACGTTTGACCTCCGTCATTGCCAACAAAGGGTATATAACAGAGTACTGAGATGAACTTTTGTTATTGACCAAATACTTATTTTACCGAGGAATTTACCAATTAATTAATTAAAAATCCTTCAATGTGATTTTCTGGATTTTTTTTTCTTATTTTGTCTCTCATAGCTGAGGTATACCTATGATGAAAATTGGAGACCTCTCTCATCTTTTAAGTGGGAGAACTTGCACAATTGGTGGCTGACTAAATACTTTTTTACCCCACTGTAGGTGGGACAGTACTGTGTATATCTGTGTTGTTTGGGGCTGGGTATAGATGTATGGACTGTATGTATGTTGGGATGGATGGGTATCAATGTTGATATGTACAAAATATAGTCAATTGTCTACTTGGGGTCTTAAATGAGGTAATTTGTGTGTGTATATATATATTTTATAGTAATATGTACATATGTATATTAGCTGCTCTTGCTTGTTTTTTTTTTCTTGCCTTCTGATTGTTGCCCTGAGTGTTGCTATCCTTGTGCTGTTGCAATCCTGGAATTTCCCCGTTGTGGGACTAATAAAGGCTCATCTTATCTTATCTTATTTGTATATATTTCACATGGGTTGTATTTAGGGAAAAGAGGAGTTGGAGTAAATAAGTGTTCACTTATTCCTTCTTCCTTTCGAGCACTGTATACTGTCACTTTTATTGCACTTGTCATTTGTTTTGTTTTTTTACTTTTTTGTTCAAAATAAAGTATGTATCTATCTATCTAGCTAAGTCAATGCCTCAGCCCACACTTTTACTTTTTGCCTCTTCCTTTAGTTTATTTTGAACGTACGGCTGGACTACAGGATATCCTGCCTGCTGTGCATATTTAAACGGGAGTTTGATGAGAACAACCCTCAAGGAGACAATACTGCAGTTCAAAATGGAACCAATAATGTTCCAGGACAAATGCCAGGTATGAAACCACTTCATTTAATAATAGCAGTTTTAAATATATAATTAAGTTCCATTTTATTTCACATACATATGTGATCCGTGCTGGCAAAATGAGTCACTTTGAGGAAATTATCAAAACTGAGGTAGCGTTTTTTCCATATTTTGTATTGAAAGACCTTCAAAATGATATCTAATTTGGAGGAAGTGTGCGAAAACGGACCCAGAAAAAGACGATTTGTTTATGTCATGTCCGCCGCGCAATCTTGCAGCGAACACATGAAAATAGGAGTGAGCCCAACGTGCCATAAAGTAAGCGTGTTTATTACAGGGAAAAATATACACAAAATGTCCAAATAACAGTCACTGTTGAAAATGGGTGAGACAACCCGCTACAAACTTCGCTGGTTCGGATGAAATGCCAAACGTGCTCCAGGCAGGCAGGAGCGAAGGGAAAAGGCACAAAAAGAAGACTTACAATTATGTTGGAGCGGAAAGACTCTGAAGTACAACATGGTGAAGTCCAAAAGAGAAGGAGCCAAAACTCAGTGAACCAGGATGTCCAAAGTTGACTTAAGCTGCCACACTGACTGGCCACACCGCCTCCCTATAAGTACACAATACACTAACGAAGGCAAGTGGACACAGCCATGTGGCAAGCAGGTGCGTAAATGATTGCATGTGTGCATGTGTGAGTGTGTGTGCGTGCGTGCATGTGGTGAAGGAAAACAGCTGGTGAATGTCTGGCAAGAGGAGGAGGCGTGGCCGTAGGGCTGGCAGAGAGCAAGGCTCAATCTTCCAGCTGGAATTAATAAGCAAAGATCAAAACCTACAGCCATGGGTCATGAACAGGGTTGACAGCAACCCCAAACATGACAGTTTATACTTTGGCTAGGTTTAAAACTCGCGTTCGATCGGTTGGGAATTATGTCTTGTGCCAAAACATATGTATTTTTTAGAAAGTACAATTTCTAAGCTTTACAATGATACCAGGCACTCATGGGGGTTTTTCCGGGACTTGAAAGAGTTATGATTTATGACTTCTCGTTTCTGTATCTTTTCATGACGCGGTGCGCATTCCAACTCATTTTTCCAGCACGGGTCACATATATATATTACAAGAAGTGTATCTTCTATTTTTTTTGTACAAACTCTAGGAAACTTTGATTTTGAGAACATTGAGGAACAGGCAGAGGGAATCTTTGGAGGAAGGTAATTTTCATGTCTATATTTTTTAAGTGTTATTAATATGCTATAGCAAACCTTTAAAAAATTTTGACAAAGTGAGGGAGAGTTTGTTATTTTGACTCAGTGAGGAAAACACACCTCTAGACCTGGATGACCATGGTGGTCGGACCTTCCTAAGAGTCCTTCTGCACCTGACGATGCACGACTACCCACCCCTTGTGTCGGGAGCACTTCACTTACTCTTCAGGCACTTCAGTCAACGCCAAGAGGTTCTCATGGCCTTCAAACAAGTGAGAGCCTTCATGTTTGATGCACTGTAAGATCTGTGAGACTTCATTTACAGTACATGAATGGACAGATGTGTTTTTGTCCATAACTTAGGTCCAGCTGTTGGTGACTAGTCAGGATGTTGATAACTACAAGCAGATCAAGTCTGATCTGGACCAGCTTCGTTCCATTGTGGAGAAGTCTGAACTCTGGGTTTACAAGAGGCAGGGGGAAGATGGGATGGATGGAGATGGGCCACCAGAGCCGGAGATCAAAAAGAAGGTATACTGAACATGTGGTGAAATAATGAGGTAGTATGCAGATTTAAAAGGCTTCAGCATACATTGTTCGATATGTTAAAGGTGGCTCTAAGGATTCTTCACCACCACTGGATGTCACACTGTCATCATTGCACAAGAGCAGGATCCTTGTGATAGAAGCACCTGTTCTCTGAGTTCATTTGAACCCATGTGGTGTTATTAGGGGTGAGTTAAAGTTTTAAGAAGAGGAATCGGTACCACAACAATGCTAAGCTAACTGGCTAATGGTTATAACTGAAGGAAGCTCTACATATAGTTTAATAATAAAATAATCTGGGTAATAAATGGGAGTAAGATACAGTAAATGTTTCTGTGTCACAGGTAATGTTTAATAAGGAGTTAAAAGCACAATAGTAAACTATGCTAACCAGACACTGGTGATCATGGTGAACACACAAAAGTTAATGAACTGAGTTAAACACAGTAGCTTATCTTAAAAGGGAGTATCCCTTCGAGAATCCAGTTTTATATAATACTCACATCATCCTGGGTCATCTTCTGTTGCAAAAAACTAACAGTAAACATGGGAGCTCATGGGTGGCACGTCTGCTCACTACAAGAGATTCAATTCAACTTATATAGCACCATTTCACAACAGTCATCTCATAGAACTGTCAAACTGTAGGGGAAAATCCCACAATTGTAGAAAGACCCCAGCAATCAGGTGATCCCCTGTGAGCAGCACTTGGTGATGGTGGAGAGGAAAAACTCCTTTTTAGCAGGAAGAAACCTCCAGCAGAACCAGGCTCAAGGAAGGGCAGTCATCTGCTGCGACTGGCTGGGGGCTGAGTGGATAGAGAAGAAGAAGAAAAGAACAGACATGTAGAGAGCAAACAGCACAACAGGGACTCAATCTATGGGAGAAAACAAACTGATGTTAATGACGAGCAAAAATATTACATTGAGAGTGAAGAAAGGAGTGAAGCCCAGTGCATTATTGGAGGTCCCCCAACTGTCTAAACCTATTGGCAGCATAACTAAGGGAGGGTTCAGGGGCACCTGATCCCACCCTAACTATAGGCCAGGGATGTCCAATCATGTGCCATGGAGGGCCAAGACCTTTTAGGTTTTCTCTTCTACCCAGTCTCTTCAGCAGGTGTTTTCACTTATCAGTAATCAGTGGGAAGAAATTCACTGAAATCTGCTGTTGAAGACACTGGTTGGAGGTAAAGCCTGCAGGGTCTTGGCCCTCCATGGCGCATGATTGGACACCCCTGCTACATGCTATGTCAAAAAGGAAGGTTTTAACCCTATTCTTAAAAACAGAGATTGAGTCTGGCTCCCGAATCCAGATTGGCAGCTGGTTCCAAAGGAGAGGAGCCTGATAACTGAAAGCTCTGACTCCCATTGTACTCTTTGAGATCCTCGGTGTTACAAACAATCCTGCATTTTGGGAGCGTAGTGCTCTGTTAAGGTGATAAGGTACTATCAGATCTTTTAAATAACAAGGGGCCTGATTATTTAGAGCTTTATAAGTGAGGAGGAGGATTTTAAACTTAATTCTAAATTTTATGGGAAGCCAATGAAGGGAGGCCAGAACCGGGGAGATACGATCTCTCTTTCTAGTGCCTGTTAAAACTCTTACTGCAGCATTTTGGATGAAATGAAGACTTTTTATTATCCCTCGCAGGTTGAAGCCCAAAGGGATCAAGGAGCTGTCCGTCTGTCCCACTTTTATGAAATCGACTCCTCCTACAGTTTTGTTCCGATTGTTTTGAAACTTGGTAACATGGTTTGACATACTCTGATGATGCACATATTGCAATTTCACTCTCATCAGATGACCTTGAGGTCAGAGGTCAGATTTTCCCTAAATCTTCTAAACACAATAACTACTGAAAGAAATGATGTAGGCTTTTCAAATCCATACAGTAGCTGTATGTAATACACATCTTGGGTGACTTACACCCTCACCTAACTATGGGTTTGGGGTCAAGGGGTCAAAGGTTGAAGTTCACATTGCAGTTGCACGATGGTAATATGCTACATTTATGTAACCCTTGCCTTACGTTAATTGGGTAAAAAAAATTAAGTGTAGACCAGTTGCTAGGTTCGTAAGGATTACAATAGGGAATTAAAATGAGTGTGGAATAAAATAGCTGGAGGCAAGAAATGAGCAATTCATGGCTGTTATTTTTAAAGATAAAGAGAACAAAATATACAAGCAATTTACAAATATACAAATATAACAACGGCCGGCATGAAATAAAACCCCCCAAAATGTCTTACTGAGCTCAGTGTTTGTTTGTCTTTTTGTTTTAGGCGTTTGACCAGTCAAGATATCTTGTATTTCCAGACTCGGGTTTCTTTTCCTCTTTTAAAGCGGCGGCTTAAGTTGTTACCACTTTGAATTTTGTGCACTGGAGAGAGGAAGGATGTTCTTCAATCGAGATCTTGGTTCAGATCTCGGTTCAGGTCTTGGTTCAGATCTCAGGTTAGGCTCGCCATCTCCATTCTGAGAGAATCCAGGATCCAGAAGATTCTTAATCGGCAACCCAAAAACCCTAGCCTGAACAACAATAATGGTATTATTGTTTACAGCTAGAGTAATTCATTTTCCAATCTCTTCTTATATAACACTATAGCTTAGTGTTTAAATTCTTCCCTCATATTACTATTGTTACAATCCAGTAATATAGTAATATCTTACATTTCACATTTCACACCTTACATGGATGTTTTTTTTTCTCAAAATCTCTCTGGTAGTACATGAAATACTTTTTCTTCTCATGTAACCAAATAAATGAATTTCTGTTTTTATCTCTACATCATTTAACCATGAAATTATGATTAATCTTTTTAACCTTTCTTTGTAAATCATGAAATGAAATACAATTAATTTATCACATAACCAGGGAATGTACTGTCCCATCACTTCCAATATTCCCTTTTAAAATCAGTAAAACCCTGTCTGAGCTACTGGGTTTAGCATAACCTATGAATTTACATAGAAACGAACAAAATGTGCTTTTAGCATCAAACTACACATTACATTCAACAGAAATGGTGCAAAAGAACTAAAAGTACTTCAGCATACTGTTGTGAACTGAAATCACATTTAGAAAAAACATACAGACACAAAAATAGCCTTTTCCATTGCTTTTAAATAGGAAAAATCCACTCGCGATTAGCATAACGCTAACAATAGCATGGCGTTAGCATGCTTCATTTAGTACACACTCGGTTTGCACTCACCAAGATGAGGTATCAGCATGAACACAGCAAAAGTCACAGCCTCACGGCCTCTCAAGCTCGTGCTCCCATCAACTTAAGACAATAAAGGTTTCAAATTAGCATTTGGACAGTGTTTAGATTTATTTATAGCACCTTTCTGTATTAACTCACCAAGACGACCCACAGGTTTTTTCACGGACCGTCTCTAGCCTCTCTCGTTCGTTCTCAGAGCGCAAAAGACTGGAAAACGGGTGTGTGCCTCGGTACTTTGCTTGGAAAGCGGGGCTAATATCGCTTTTAACGAATGAAAGGATCAAGATCACCCAACGTGACCATGAAACAGGAAAATAAAAGTTGGATAATGAGGATCACACTTCCTCTTCCCAAGATAACCGTTTTTCAAAATAAAATCACACAATTGCATTAATACAAATGAAATATGAGAAAAAGGGTCATTTTCTCAGCTGGGTTACACCCTCCCGCACTAAATATCATGCACGTCTGGTTGCATGTGTGACCAAGACTGTCCATCGTCAGTATTTAGAAACTCTGAGAAGGCTGTATTCAAACCTTGAAAAGGGGACTTAACAACAGTTACTAGAGGATTTCCTAATTCAGGATACTCTAGTCTTTTTGGAAGTTGTCTGATTCTTTCAGATCGTCGTATTGGTTGAGCTTCTAGTATTGTTGCTGTTTCATTTTCCACAGGTTTGTCATTCTCAGTATTGTCTCCATCCGGTATCATTTCCACAGGTGAATCATAGGAAAGTTCAGTCTCATTTGCATTATGCTCCCTATCCGGTTCTGCATTGGCAGTGGTTTCAGGTAAGTCACAATCAGGTGGGCTTGTCATTTCCGGTGTTTGCAAAGGTTTTGGATAATCATGCACAGTAGTAAATCTGGTTATCTCCTCACGTGGGGAATCCTCAACCCACGGAATCAAAAATTCATTTTCAATTTCAGTTAACTCTTCGTGATCATTGTTCTCTGTAACAGTTGTTTGGCGTGTCTTAGGACGGTGAATAGGCTCTGGCTCAGGTGTTTCTGCTGTGGCAACAGGGAGGAAACTGCAGGGAAGCAAAAGGTCTCTGTGTAAAGTTCTTGAGGGACCTTGCTTTGACTCGGGTTTCACCGTGTAAACGGGTAAATTACCTGCACGTTTGACTACCACATGAATGTCGGCCTCCCATTTATCGGCAAGCTTATTTTTTCCACGCAGTCTCACATTTCTAACTAAAACCCTGTCCCCAGGTTCAAGTTCAGAGACAGTGATTTTTGCGGTCAAACTTGGCCTTGTTCTTGTCTGCAATCTTTTGTGCATTTTGTGAAGCTAACTTGTAGCTTTCTTCGAGCCTTTTCTTGAGATTTTCAATGTATTGCAAGTGAGTAACTTTCTGATCTTTGTTGAGAGGAAGTCCGAACGCGAGATCAACTGCCAATCTGGGTTTCCTACCAAACATTAATTCGTAGAGAGTAAACCCGGTTACATCGCTGCGTGTGCAATTGTGTGCATGTACAGTGGGGCAAAAAAGTATTTAGTCAGCCACCAATTGTGCACGTTTTCCCACTTAAAAGATGAGAGAGGTCTCCAATTTTCATCATAGGTATACCTCAACTATGAGAGACAAAATGAGGAAAAAAAAATCCAGAAAATCACATTGAGGGATTTTTAATGAATTAATTGGTAAATTCCTCTGTAAAATAGGTATTTGCTCACCTACAAACAAGCACGATTTCTGGCTCTCACAGACCTGTAACTTCTTCTTTAAGCGGCTCCTCTGTCCTCCACTCGTTACCTGTTTTAATGGCACCTGTTTGAACTCATTATCAGTATAAAAGACACCTGTCCACAACCTCAAACAGTCAGACTTCAAACTTCACTATGGCCAAGACCAAAGAGCTGTCAAAGGACACCAGAAACAAAATTGTAGACCTGCACCAGGCTGGGAAGACTGAATCTGCAATAGGTAAGCAGCTTGGTGTGAAAAAATCAACTGTGAGAGCAATTATTAGAAAATGGAAGACATACAAGACCACTGATAATCTCCCTCGATTTAGGGCTTCACGCAAGATCTCACCCCGTGGGGTCAAAATGATCACGAGAACGGTGAGCAAAAATCCCAGAACCACACGGGGGGACCTAGTGAATGACCTGCAGAGAGCTGGGACCAAAGTAACAAAGACTACCATCAGTAACACACTACGCTGCCAGGGACTCAAATCCTGCAGTGCCAGACGTGTCCCCCTGCTTAAGCCAGTACATGTCCAGGCCCGTCTGAAGTTTGCTAGAGAGCATTTGGATGATCCAGAAGAGGATTGGGAGAATGTCATATGGTCAGATGAAACCAAAATAGAACTTTTTTGGTAAAAACTCAACTTGTCGTGTTTGGAGGAGAAAGAACACCATACCTACTGTGAAGCATGGGGGTGGAAACATCGTGCTTTGGGGCTGTTTTTCTGCAAAGGGACCAGGACGACTGATCCGTGTAAAGGAAAGAATGAATGGGGCCATGTATTGTGAGATTTTGAGTGAAAACCTCCTTCCACCAGCAAGGTCATTGAAGATGAAACGTGGCTGGGTCTTTCAGCATGACAATGATCCCAAACACACTGCCCGGGCAACGAAGGAGTGGCTTCGTAAGAAGCATTTCAAGGTCCTGGAGAGGCCTAGCCAGTCTCCAGATCTCAACCCCATAGAAAATCTTTGGAGGGAGTTGAAAGTCCGTGTTGCCCAGCGACAGCCCCAAAACATCACTGCTCTAGAGGAGATTTGCATGGAGGAATGGGCCAAAATACCATCAACAGTGTGTGAAAACCTTGTGAAGACTTGCAGAAAACGTTTGACCTCTGTCATTGCCAACAAAGGGTATATAACAAAGTATTGAGTTAAACCAAATACTTATTTTACTGAGGAATTTACCAATTAATTCATTAAAAATCCTTCAGTGTGATTTTCTGGACTTTTTTGTCTTTTCATTTTGTCTCTCATAGCTGAGGTATACCTATGATGAAAATTGGAGACCTCCCTCATCTTTTAAGTGGGAGAACGTGCACAATTGGTGGCTGACTAAATACTTTTTTACCCCACTGTACTAACGGCATAACATAGTCTTTCCAGTGGGACTTTTGTTTGGACTCAAGCGTTCCTAACATACTCAGTAGCGTTCGGTTGAATCTTTCAGTGGGGTTACCCCTGGGGTGGTATGGGGTTGTTCTTATTTTCTTTATGCCCGAGATCTCACAAAGGCCTTTTATTAGTTTTGCCTCAAAATCAGGACCCTGATCACTGTGCAGGCGCTCGGGTATACTGTAGTGGACGATGAATTGGTCCCACAGGCACCTGGCAACCGTTTTGGACCTTTGATTTGGGGTAGGCAATGCAAGGGCAAATTTAGTAAAATGATCAGTCATTACGAGAATAGTGCTGGTATTGCTAGTGTCTGGTTCCAAACTGAGAAAGTCCATGCAGACTAGCTCTAAAGGTTATGTGGTGGTTATGTTGACCAGGCTAGCTGCTTTTTCAGGAGGACTCATTCTTCGTATGCACCGATCACATGTTTTTACTTTTTGCTTGACATCTGTTGCCATACGTGGCCAATAGAATTGTGTTCTGACCAGATCAAGGGTTCTGTCAATACCTAAGTGGCCCATATCATTGTGCAGACTTTGGAGTACGGGAGCTCTGAGTTCCTCGGGAAGAACGAGCTGGTGGGTCTCTTGGTCTCCATTTTGTCTTTTTCTGTACAACACTTCATTGTACATCTCCAATTTATGGAGTTCTGAGTAAAAGAGGGAAATCTGGGAGTTCTTTTCTAGCAGTCGGAGGGGGTGTTTGGCCATGTTCGATTTGCTCAATAACTTGTCTGATTGTCGAGTCCGCTCTTTGTTTGTCTTTGATTTCTGTTTGAGACAAGGCAGGGATAGTTGGTAAGCCATTGTCTTGCTCCAAAACATAGAGGTCTGGGATCGCGTCAGCTGAGATGGTAAGTGACTCTACAAGTGTAACACCACTATCCTGACTGTCATCACGGATTTTAACAAGGTGGTTTTGACAGATGGCTTGGACGGCTTCACCATTTACAATCTCTGTGGTGTCATTGTCAGCTAGGTGACGCTCTACAAAGCGACTTACATGCTCCTGCTCTTTCCTGGACTGGACATTGTTAACGAGTTCACCATGAGGACGTCTAGACAACCCATCTGCGTCTAGGTTTTGCTTGCTTGCTCTATACTGTAACTTAAAGTTGTAGTTAGACAAAGCTGCAAGCCACCTGTAGCTTGTGGCGTCTAATTTAGCAGAGGTCAATATGTAGGTGAGTGGGTTACTATCTGTAACTACCGTGAACTGACCACCATACAAATAATCGTGGAACTTTTCAGTTACTGACCATTTTAGAGCTAAAAACTCTTAACTTGTGAGCTGGATAACGTGCTTCACTCCTTGATAACCCGTGACTGGCAAAAGCTATGGCCCTAAGCTGACCGTCCTGCTCCTGATAGAGTGCTGCACCTAAAGCGGTGGTACTAGCATCGGTATGGAGTACGTAAGGCAGCTTCGGGTCTGCAAAGCCTAGGATAGGAGCTGATGTTAACTTTTCGATGATGGAGTCGAAAGCTTTTTGACAGTCTGTGGTCCATCGACTCTCAAATGGCAGTTTGGGATCAAAGTAGGTTTGGTCAGTGACTTTGGATTTTGACCTTTTGTTGAGTGGCGGGTAACCGCGTGTAAGGTCATTAAGAGGGCGTACTATTGACGAGTACCCTTCAATGAAGTGTCTGTAGTACCCTGAGAACCCTAAAAAGGATCTCAGTTCCTTGAGATTCTTAGGCTGTGGCCAGGTCTTAAGGGCCTGAATCTTTTTGGGGTCTGTCTCGACATCGCTTTCGGAGACTACATGACCTAGGTACCGGACTGTTATTTGGAAAAATTTACATGTTTTCGGCGATAACTTTAGCCCGTACTCTTTAAGACAATGGAGTACTCACATGAGTCGCCGTTCATGTTCTTCCAAACTATTTGAAAAGATGATGAGATCATCTAGAAAGACTAGCACCTCATTTAAGTTCATGTCACCGACGCAGCGCTCCATGAGCCGCTGAAAAGTGCTTGGGGTGTTGGTTATGTCCTGCGGCATGCGGTTGAACTCCCAGAATCCAAGGGGTGTTACAAAAGCGGTCTTTTCTTTGTCTGCTTCCTCTACCTCAATCTGGTAATATCCAGACTTAAGATCGAGGACTGTAAACCACTTGGATCCTGTGAGCGCCGAGAACGTCTCCTCTAGATTTGGAAGAGCGTAAGAGTCTTTTCTTGTTTGCAAATTGAGTTTGCGAAAGTCTATACATAGACACACATCATTGTTTCGCTTCCTCACCACGACAATGGGGGACGAGTAGGGAGACTGGGACTCTCTTATCACACCTGCAGCGAGCAGCTCTTGAAGGTGTTTATGCACTGTCTCAAGGTCTTGAGGGTGTATAGGGCGTGCACGGTGCTTAAAGGGAGTCGGATCGTGAAGATTGATGGAGTGTTTCACTTTGCTCGTACACCCAAAGTCCAAATCATGGAAAGCGAATACTTCCGGGATGTCATTTAGTTGTTTGGTTATTCGCTCTTTCCACTCCTGTGGAATCGGTGAGTCACCAAAGTTGAAACTCAGTTGTGTTTTGTCTGTGGTCGACTCATTTGCACTGATGACATTGTGCTGGGACAGGATACAATGGAAAGCTCCAAGATCTGCGATGACACAAGTGGATGGAATTGTGACATCTTGCTCTGTTTTGTTGGTAATCATTACAGGCACTTTGTGTGGAGCTCGGGAAGGAAGTGTTATCAGGCAAGTTTTAACACAAAGGCCACCAGGCAAGGAAGACTGAGAGGGGTGTTCAGCTATAGCACAGGTGTCTGAAGTACAGTGAACATTGGCAGACCCCTCTAAAACTACAGTTTTACCTGCTGGAACTACAGCTGGAGCTTTGCTTGACAAGGTAACTAATCCAATGTTCCCATCTTTGTTCTTTGTATGTCTTAGTTTGAGAGTTTTCAACAGTGTCCTAAAACCGTAAGGACTAGGTAAGTAATCAGGAGTCTTGATGTCTAAATACTTTTCATAAAGAACATCAAGTGTGTTTGTTCCCACTAACACTGGTGTCTGACTATTAGGATTGGCATCTGGAGCAACGAGAGCTAAGGTTGGTATGTCAATCTCTGTGTATAAGAAGTCTTTTGGAAAGGTAATACACATCTCTATATAACCTAAATAGGGGACGGGCTGACCTGCAGCGCCCTCTACTTCTAAAAGGTCATAGAGTGGTTTAAGGTTTTGATCGGGAAAGTTCTGTTTGTAAAATGACTCGGTGACTGTAGTCACTTGTGACCCGGAGTCAAGAAGACAATGCACATTAACATCAGAAATGCTAACTACAGCTGTGCATTTGGAGCCAACTAACCCCTTTGGTAGACTATACTTAGGTGAGTTAGTAACAGACTGCTTAAGGTTAGCGCGTTGCTTGTACTTAGTGGGACATGAGTGTCTGGCTACAGTCTCCATTTGCCCCGTAATAGAGACTGTTCTTAGTTTAACCCGGTCTTTATTAGCTGTGGAATTTTCAGACTCCCATCTCTTTTGTTTCTCTTTAAACAGCTTACGCTTTTCGGTAACTAAAGCTGGGTTTGGTTCGTTTTTGCAGTTCGGCTTGATGTGGCCATCCTTTCCACATTGGAAACGGTACCACGGTTTGGGTGGGGTACTTTGAGTTTTAACCGTTTGTTCTGTGGGTTCCTTTGTCACTTTATTCGGCTTTCGTTTCTCTTTTGGCTTTGTACTAGGTCTGCTTTTCGAGTTTTGAGCTTTTGGTTTTGCAGTTAGTTTTACTAGTTGAGTTTGAATTTCTGCAGCTTGTTTTGAGAGTTCTTGGATTGAGTTTAACGTGATATTGTCCTCATTTTCATCTGAACTACACTGCACAGTTTGCAAGTGGGATGTCACTTTTTGTTTTGAACTGCTCAAATGTTGTCTCATTCGCAAGTTTTTGGTCTTCTTCAGTACGTAGCAAGAGAAGCAAATCAGGAAGAGTTGGGGGATTTGTTCGTTTTTGTTTTAACTGGAGTGCATTTTAAAGGGAATCAGCCCAACAACCTCGACAAAACTGTGTGACAAGCAGCCTGTCAAAATCCTGGCTTGAAGCACCGCCACGCTTCACAGTGTGAGTCAAAGCTACTTGAAGACGTTAAGATATGACGAGGGTTTCTCACCTGTGTTTTGGAAGGTGTTAAGAAACTTGGCGTAAAGCTCTCCGCCATCTTGAACTGTACCATAAGCAGAATCTAACAGCTGAAGGTATTCTGATGGTGAGCTGTTGGGGTTCAAGTGCTTGACTACATCAGCTGCTGGGGGTAAAAGAGACTCAGTGATCTTTCGGGATTGTTGCAGTTTGGACATAGCAGGATCAGTCAAGATTAATTCTACACTGGAGCACCAAGTATCATAATCTGGCTCATAAGTTGGTCGGAGGTCTTTGCCAGAAAAAGCTCTGAGCTTTTGTGAAAACGGCTGCACGGAAAAATCTTCCCTTTTTACAATGTGCTCAACTACCACACGTTGCACTTCTGGGGGATTTAAATCATGTGCAGAAATGGTGAGCATACTTTGAGCTGGGGTGCTCACAGTGTGATTTGACTGGTTAGTTGGTTGTGCACCTTGAATACTGGGCTCAGCTGCAGAAGGCTGAGGTTGAGGTTCATCCAAGAAAGCTTCAGGTAAGTTATCAGGTAACTTAACTTGCTCTGATTGATCATTTTCAGATTCTTTGATTGACTCAGAAATCTGTGACATCATGTCTTTCAGGACATCTGCAAAATCTCTGCCACTCATCTTCGCTAGGTTTTTAATGTCAGTGAGCTATGACTTGGTCGTATCGTTCCCTACACGGTGTGTGTAAACACTGGCAAGAGATTGTATCATATAGCTGGCTCCACTATCAGATACATGGGTACATGGCAATGGGTCAAGAGCTTCAATAGCAATACCCGAGTTATACTCAAAAATAGCACTCTGGGAAAACTGAGACTTACTATCTGCTACTTTTATGACTCTTGCAATCGATCCATACTGTTTCAAAAACTCAGTCACTTCACCAAATTGCTCATCTCCAGCGATTTCACTCACTATCACTGCATTTGGAACTTTCACAGATTCATGCTCAACAGTGTCCATTTTGGGTACGTTCTAGGCTTGAAATAACATAAGGGAGAGAAGAAAAAGGCTCCTGGCTGGGCTCGCCACTGCTTATTGTAACCCTTGCCTTACGTTAATTAGGTAAAAATATTATTAAGTGTAGACCAGTTGCTAGGTTCGTAAGGATTACAATAGGGAATTAAAATGAGTGTGGAATGAAATAGCTGGAGGCAAGAAATGAGCAATTCATGGCTGTTATTTTTAAAGATAAAGAGAACAAAATATACAAACAATTTACAAATATACAAATATAACAATGGCCGGCATGAAATAAAACCCCCAAAAATGTCTTACTGAGCTCAGTGTTTGTTTGTCTTTTTGTTTTAGGCGTTTGACCAGTCAAGATATCTTGTATTTCCAGACTCAGGTTTCTTTTCCTCTTTTAAAGCGGCGGCTTAAGTTGTTACCGCTTTGAATTTTGTGCACTGGAGAGAGGAAGGATGTTCTTCAATCGAGATCTTAGTTCAGATCTCAGTTCAGCCTTGGTTCAGGTCTCGGTTCAGGTCTTGGTTCAGATCTCGGGTCAGGTTCGCCATCTCCATTCGGAGAGAATCCAGGATCCAGAAGATGCTTTTTTTTTTCCACAATATTTTTTATTGAACCTTTTTTTTTTTTTTTTACAAACATAACACAAACAGTCAAACACTAACACTAAAGTAATTTTTAAAAAAAATTGTACTAAAAACGATCCAGAAGATTCTTAATCGCCAACCAAAAAAAACCTAGCCTGCACAACAATAATGGTATTATTGTTTACAGCTAGAGTAATTCATTTTCCAATCTCTTCTCATATAACACTATAGCTTAGTGTTTAAATTCTTCCCTCATATTACTATTGTTACAATCCAGTAATATAGTGATATCTTACATTTCACATTTCACACCTTACATGCATGTTATTTTTTTTTCTCAAAATCTCTCTGGTAGTACATGAAATACTTTTTCTTCTCATGTAACCAAATAAATGAATTTCTCTTTTTATTTCTACATCATTTAACCATGAAATTATGATTAATTTTTTTAACCTTTCTTTGTAAATCATGAAATGAAATACAATTAATTTATCACATAACCAGGGAATATACTGTCCCATCACTTCCAATATTCCCTTTTAAAATCAGTAAAACCCTGTCTGAGCTACTGGGTTTAGCATAACCTATGAATTTACATAGGAAACCAACAAAATGTGCTTTTAGCATCAAACTACACATTACATTCAACAGAAATAGTGCAAAAGAACTAAAAGTACTTCTGCATACTGTTGTGAACTGAAATCACATTTAGAAAAACCATACAGACACAAAAATAGCCTTTTCCATTGCTTTTAAACAGGAAAAATCCACTCGCAATTAGCATTAGCATAACGCTAACATTAGCATGGCGTTAGCATGCTTCATTTAGTACACACTCGGTTTTCACTCACCAAGATGAGGTATCAGCACGAACACAGCAAAAGTCACAGCCTCACGGCCTCTCAAGCTCATGCTCCCATCAACTTAAGACAATAAAGGTTTCAAATTAGCGTTTGGACAGTGTTTAGACTTATTTATAGCACCTTTCTGTATTAACTCACCAAGACGACCCACAGGTTTTTACACGAACTGTCTCCAGCCTCTCTCGTTCGTTCTCAGAGCGCACAAGACTGGAAAACGGGTGTGTGCCTTGGCACTTTGCTCGGAAGGCGGGGCTAATATCGCTCTTAACGAATGAAAGGATCAAGATCACCCAACGTGACCATGAAACAGGAAAATAAAAGTTGGATAATGAGGATCACACTTCCTCTTCCCAAGATAACCATTTTTCAAAATAAAATCACACAATTGTGTTAATACAAATGAAATGTGAGAAAAAGGGTCATTTTGTCAGCTGGGTTACATTTACTTTTACTATAAAACGAGTAAAGCTAGGGCTACCAAACGTGTTAATACAGATTCACCTTGGGATCCTGAACTCTGACTGTGGGCTTGGGGTCAAAAGGTCAAAGGTCAAGGTTAACATTCTCTATGCCTTGTTACTGTACAACGAGAAAAGCTAGGATCTTGTTACTGTACGAGTAAAGCTATTATCACCAAACTTCGTACACAGGGTCACCCTTTGACCCTGAAGTGTGACTGTTGTTTTGGGATCGCAAGGTCAAAGGTCAACATCAAAATGGCTTATAAACTGTATCTCAACAACAAAGAAACCTAGGGTCACCAAACCTGGTACTGAGTTTCACTCTGACCCCATGACCTCTGACTACAGATTTGGAGTCATGAGGTCAAAGGTCAAGGCTGGCACTCCCTATGCTCTGTAGGGTCACCATACTTGCTACATGGGTTCACCTTGGAATCGTGACTTACAACTATGGGTTGTATGTTTTGTTGTGTGAGGGGGGGTCTGAAAATTTTGCATTGGTCAAATTTGACCAAATGGGTTTATTTTTCTGCACAGTCTTCCCTTCGGTCCACACACTTCTCCCATCGCTGTTGCAGCGCTTGGATCCCTGCAGTTGAAAAATAACCACATTTGGTCAAATATGACCACTATGAACTTTTCAGACCCCTCCTCATATGTTTGTGGATGATGGGCTTATAATTTCGTTCTGCCACAGTAATTATATTGAAAAGTTTAAAAACTGCTCTCTGTCAGTAAGTATTGGGATCTTCAAAGAAATTGGAGGCGGGGGATATTGCACTCACCTCAGATTGCTCTTGTTAGCGATGATTTAGGACAGCCTGATAATAAAGAGTTACAGTAATCTAATCTCGAGTTAACAAAAGTGTGGATTAGTTTCTCAGCATCACTCTGAGAGAAGATGCTCCTTATCTTGGCAGTATTACACAAATGATAGAAGCCAGTCTTAGAAACAAGTTTAATATGTGAATTACAGAACTGATCTTAATCAAAAACCACTCCAAGGTTCCTCACAGAACTATTAGGAGACAGATGCATAGTTTTTTTTTTTCCACAATATCTTTATTGAACCTTTTTTTTTTTTTAACAAACATGATACAAACAATCAAACACTAACACTAAAGTACTACAAAAAAAAAAAAAATACCCTAAAAACACCAACAACCACCAACAAAATCAAATCTTCAACAATGCTCCTCTGTTTAGTCTAGACAATCCAATACATTAGTATACATATGTTCACCAGTTTGGAATTTACAAGGTCCACACACATCATTCACCTTCTTCTTCAAGAGTTATGTTTAAATTTTTTACATAATCAATAAAAGGTCTCCATATATTCTCAAACACAATTTCCTTTGATTTCAGTATATATGTTATTCTTTCTAATGGAAGGTTTGTTAACATCTGTCTTAACCACTGAGTCACATCTGGTCTATGAGTCTTTTTCCATAATAGTGCAATACATTTTTTGGCATTAAGCAAACTGAGGTCTATGAATGTTCTTTCACTTTTATTGAAATTATGCTTTTCTGGGTACAGACCCAACAAAAACAGTTTAGGATTCAATATGATTTGTTTTGAGATTATTTTTTCAATTGTTACCCTCACCTCCTCCCAAAACATTCTTATTAATCTACATTCCCATAAACAATGAAATAGGGTTCCTTTACTTTCCATGCATTTTGTGCATGTATCTGGTATATTTTTGTTATATCTATTTAACTCCTCCGGTGTAACATACATCCGCATTAACCATTTGAAATGTATCAATTTAAGGCGTGCATTTATTGATTTGGTTTGAGCTTCTGTACAAGCCAATTCCCATTGTTCCTCTGAAATTTCAATTTGCAGATCTTCTTTCCAGTAGTTTAATCTTTTCAGTGAATTTTCACTTGAAGATAGTGTCAATGAGTTATAAAACTCTGAAATAATACCCTTTCTTTTACTATCTTTCATCATCATTTTTTTCAAGGATGAATAAATAGGTCGAGTGAGAGCTTTATTTTGATTTGATCGAATAAAGTTTCTAAGTTGAAGATATTTAAAAAAATGTGTTCTATTGAGATTAAATTTGATCCTCAGCTCTTCAAAAGACATTATGTTGTCTGCACATGGCAAATATAAATCCTGAATCTTTTGTATCCCTTTTAAATTCCATACTTTAAATACAGCGTCCGCTCTCCCTGGTTTAAAATATTGATTACCCCATATTGGACTAAATTGTGACAATAACTGTGGTTCTTTTAAATAGTTTTTAGCTTCACACCATATTTTGATCATATGCTTTACAAATGGATTTTTAACTTGTTTTTGTAATTTTTTTGCCGAATCTGAGTATATGAATATGGGAAGAGGTAAAGGTAAATTGTATGATTCCATTTCAGTCCAGTGAGGGAGATCATTTGATGAAAAATAATATGTCATAGACCTCAGTTGTGCCGACCAATAATACAACATAAAATTTGGACATTTCAGACCTCCACGATCAAATGGTAAATATAATAAAGACAAACGTAATCTAGCCCTCCTGTTGTTCCATATAAATTCCACTAACTTTTTTTTTATTCTTGAGAATAGATCTAAAGGTGGTGATAAGGGAATGTATTGAAATAAATAAAGTATTTTAGGTAAAATATTACTTTTAAGTATATTGATTCTCCCGATCATCGACATTGGTAGTGACATCCATCTCTGAGTTAACTCATTGATATCTGACATTAAGGCTTCATAGTTGACACTGGCGACTGATTCTAGCTTAGGCATAATTTGGATTCCTAAATATTTAAACTGATTTACAACATTGAATTGATTTACCTCAGGGGCTGGGTAATTTCTCTGGGTCTCATTTAGCATTAATATTGAAGATTTAGTTTTATTTATTTTATATCCTGATATTTCCCCAAAATTCTTTATTAAATTCAACAAGGTTGGAATTGATTTTTTTAGATTCGACATAAACAAAATTATATCATCGGCGTACAGGGAGATTTTATGTTCTGTTGGTCCAACTTTAATTCCATATATTTGTGAATGTAAACGTATCGCTATCGCTAAAGGTTCAATTGCCATAGTAAACAGTAAAGGTGAAAGTGGACAGCCTTGTCGACATCCTCTATTGATTTTTATTGGTTTTGAAATATTGTTATTTGTTAGGATTTCTGCTGTAGCATTATTGTATATTATTTGAACCCATTTTATGAAATTATTTCCAAGTCCAAACCTTTGTAGGACTTCAAAAAGAAAGGGCCATTCAACTCTATCAAAGGCCTTTTCGGCGTCCAATGATAGGAGAGCTGTATCCGGTGCTTCTTTATTAAAATAAATAATATTAAATAGTCTTCTTACATTATGGAAGCCTTGTCTACCCTTTATAAAGCCATTCTGATCTCGATTAATAATATTTGGTAAAATTTCTTGTATTCGTCTTGCTAAAATTTTACAGATTATCTTAAGGTCGGCGTTTAATAGGCTTATTGGTCTCATATTTTCACATTTATTAGAGGGCTTACCTGGTTTTGGCAGCAGTATAATTAAGGCATTATTTATGTATGATGGTAAATTATTATTTTGAAATGCTTCTAAAACCATTTCCAAAAAAGGTTTTATTAATTTATTCTTAAATTTTTTATAAAGGTCAACTGGAAGACCATCTGGTCCTGCACTTTTTCCTGATTTCATATTATCAATGGCTAGCCCAACTTCTTCTTGACTAATTTTAGACTCCAATATCTCCCTGTTTTCATTTGGAATACACGGTATAGATAGTTCGTTCAAAAACCCATTTAGTTTTGTTAAATCAGGTTCATTTTTGGTATCATATAATTTTTCATAGTAATCTCTAAAGGCTCTATTAATTTCTAAAGGATCTATAACTACCTGTCCGTTACTTATAATACTGGTAATTGGTGTTTTAATTTCCAATTGTTTAATCTGCCATGCTAATAATTTTCCTGATTTTTCACCTTGTTCATAAAAAGATTGTTTCAATCTTAGAAGACTCGAGGCAGCTCTATTCGCTGATTTTTTGTCGTATTCAGCTCTCAAAATCAGTAATTCATTCTCCAACCTTGGGTCACTTCCTGCATACACTTTTTCCTGAAGACTTTTTATTTTATGTTCCAATTTAGCTCTCTCCTCTCGAGTCTTCTTAGATTTTGATCCTGTATAACTAATAATATGTCCCCTAATAAAAGCTTTGAAAGCCTCCCACTTTACACATGCTGATGTTTGTGTAGTATTGATGTCAAAGAACTCGTCTATCTGTTTTTCTATATACTTGACAAATTCCTCATCCTGAAGCCATTTATGCTGAAATTGCCATCTACCTGATTCCTTTGTCAATTTTTTATCTACATATATTAGACAACAGGGTGCATGATCAGAAATCACGATGTTATCATAAAAGCAGTTTTGAATCTTGGACCTTAATTCTGTGGAAATCAAAAAATAATCAATACGTGAGAATGTCTTGTAGGTACTGGAATAACAAGAATAGGCTTTAACTTGTGGTTTCATTTCTCTCCATATATCTAACAATCTCAATTCTTTCATAAAATGATTAATAGTCATCCTACATCCAATGTGCGTACAATCCAGTCCTGTTGATCTATCCACACCTGGATTCAATGTACAATTAAAATCCCCTGCTATTATATGTTGCCCTGTAAGTGATGATAAGATGAGAAATAAATTAGCAAAGAACTTCTGATCATCTATATTGGGACCATATAAGTTCACAAGATTTATATTTTCTAATAGCAAAGAACCTTGAATGATTACATATCTTCCAAATTTGTCTCCAATTACATTTTTCACCTGAAAAGGAACTGATTTATGTATGAGAGTCATAACTCCCCTGGCTCGGGATGAAAATGAAGAGGTGAATACACTTCCCTGCCATCTACTCCTAATTCTTTTAACATCCTCCTCTATCAGATGAGTTTCTTGTAAAAACACAATTCTTGAACCCATGTCCTTTATTTTATTCATAACTTGTTTAAGTTTTTTTAAATTTTGTAGACCTCTGCAATTCAATGAAGTTAAATTAAGATTAACACTTTGGTCCATGATCA
Organism: Pholidichthys leucotaenia; assembly: GCA_020510985.1. NCBI lineage: Eukaryota > Metazoa > Chordata > Actinopteri > Cichliformes > Pholidichthyidae > Pholidichthys > Pholidichthys leucotaenia. Next base: position 201,177,066 of record CM035837.1, on the reverse strand, counting down.
ATAGAGAGTTTAGGATTACCTTGCAGTGTAAACATGCTCATACAGAGAAGCAAAAACATGAGTGGTTGAACATTCATCCTACAAACTACACACAAACAAATTTCCCCTTCCCACACTTGTGGCAAACCCCCCAAAATCAAAAGAAAAATTCTGTCTCCCGATATAGCCATCGACCGTTCCACACCCACGGGGAACAGCCTAAGCCACTCCTTCTTCATCCTCCCAATCACCCCAACTCTACTGCTTTTAATGACGTAACATTAACTCTCCTCTGTAGTTTTCCAACTTAACTCCAAAATTTTTAACAACTTTGTACATCATAGTTTTTTTTTTTGCTTGTTTTGTTTTTTTAATATATAATACAATCTATATTTTGTAAACTTACTATTTACTTCAAGTCAGTCAGATGCCTGTGCAAATGCTTAATTATTCTACCTTATATTTTGTTCATGCTTAGCTCCCACCAGTCTCTTCTTCTTCTTTGATCTTCTTGATGAACTCCTGCGCCTCCTCTGGGGTCTTGAAAATGTGGGTTCTGCCCTCATACGTGGTCAGCAGTCTCGCAGGATAGATTACACCATGACGAATCCCAAGGTTGCGCAGCTCCTTACGTATGGGATCAAACTGCTTCCTCAATTGCTGGATTCCTGTGGCCAAATCTGGGTAGAACCGCACCTGCTGGTCCTGGTGTTTAATCTCTCCTTTAGCACGTGCAGCGTTGAAGATCTTCATCCTGTCTCTGTTGCTAAGAAACTTCATAATTAAGGTCCTCGGTGGTCCCTTATCTCTCCGTGGGCCAATACGATGTGCTTTTTCCAGAACCACTGCTGATTGCAACTCCTCGCTGCCCAGCACCTCCGGAATCCACTTTTCCAGAAAGGAACATACGTCCCGACCTTCTGATTCCTCTGGAAGACCCACCAGCCTCAAATTATTCTGTCTCGACCGAGATTCCAAATCCAAAATAATTATCTTCCAGAGATTTATTTTTTTTTTCCAAAGTGCGCACCTTTAATTGAAGACGGGTGACGTCATCTTCAGCACTAGCGAGACGGAGCTCCATCTGCGCCGTTCGTTCTACACAGTCACCCAATTCCTTTCTTATTCCTTCCAACGCTGTCATAATCCCATCAAATCTAGAGGAAAAGTCCGCTCTCATTGAACTCATGGCAGCCATCAGCGCATCTGCGCCATTCCCCGCAAACATCGCACCGCCGCCAGCCTCCTCCGCCATATATGGAGTTTTGTTTGCTGCGTCACAGACCTGAAAGTCCGTTAATTTGGACTGTTTCGGCGGCTCGCTTTTTCCTTTTCCTGGTTTTCCAGCCTTAGGCTTCGCCGACATATCCTCGCCCAAATGCTGGGATACGTTCTGTCCCAAATGAGAGAGTTATTTGCCGATTTTTTTTCTCCAGGAGCAGAGCAGAGCGAGACACGTCCGTCCTACGTGGCAGCCATAACCGGAAGTGGACAGATGCATAGTTACTTCCCATAACGTTCTCCATCTCAGGAAAGCCATTCTGATATTAACTCGTGTTGGTGATCGGTCCTTATCTGCAAGCATTCTTGCTGCTAAATATTGCTTTTTTTTCAATGATGAAGGGTGTGGAAGGTGTTCTCTGCTTTGTTGGGAACTAGAAACACCATTGCTTCTGTGTAATAAATGAGGAGCCTCCCACTCTCTACTATACATACTTTGTGTGTAATATATATAAAATGTAGACCAGCAGTTTCAAGGGGAGGGCACTGGAAAGTGGTTTGCAGACCCAGTGGTGTAAGCAAGATTCTGAGAATCAGCATAAGGAAAGGGTCAGCTACAGGAGTGGCCGACAACACTCACCATATTAGCTGTTTATCTGTTTTGCCAGAAAAGTGTAAAATGTTTTACAACCTCTTTAATTGATTCAATTTTAGGAGTTTTTATTAGAAAAGGCAGATTATTGCTTCTTTGTTCACAGGGAGATTCGGACAAACAGAAGACTGAAAGCACCAGCAGTTACAACTACAGAGTTGTAAAAGAAGTACGTTGGCTCATCTGTTAATATCTGTTTTCATTCTTATGATTTATTGCTCTTGACTGAAGTCTGTCTTCTGTGTCTTCAGATCCTGCTACGTCTCAGTAAGCTGTGTGTTCAGGAGGGAAGCTCAGGAAAGAAGAGCCGGAAACAGCAGCAGAGGCTGTTGAGGAACATGGGAGCTCACAGTGTGGTGCTAGAACTTCTACAGATTCCCTATGAGAAGGTCCATCTCTAAGAAATAAATGTTTCACTGAATGAAGACTCGACTGATATTTGCTAGTTTATAATTTCCCTATAATGTAAATATAAAGTGAGCTTGTCTTTTCTGCACCAGGGAGAGGATGTTCGGATGCAGGAGATCATGAAACTGGCTCATGAGTTCCTGCAGAATTTCTGTGCAGGGAACCAGCAGAACCAGGCTCTTCTTCATAAGCACATCAACTTATTTCTTAACCCTGGGGTATGTAACACAAGCACAAATGTCTACATCTCAGGTCCTTCTTCGTTTTGAGATTTTCACTCTGCTCTTCTCTTCCCTGCTTTTAGATCCTTGAGGCACTCACCATGCAGCACATCTTCATGAATAACTTCCAGCTGTGCAGCGAGATCAACGAACGTGTGGTCCAGCACTTTGTCCACTGCATTGAGTCGCATGGCCGACATGTCCAGTATCTGAAGTTTCTGCAGACCATTGTCAAAGCTGAGAATAAATTCATTAAGAAGTGCCAGGACATCGTTATGGCAGAGGTCTGGATTTTAATAGGAGTAGTTTTAATCACAAATGAGACGGCTGGTTAAAATGTTGTGCTATCTAATCTCTCCTGCACAGCTGGTAAACTCTGGCGAGGATGTCCTGGTCTTCTACAATGATCGTGCCTCCTTTCAGACCCTGGTTCAGATGATGCGATCTGAGCGGGATCGCATGGATGAAAACAGCCCTTTGATGTACCATATCCATCTGGTCGAACTGCTGGCTGTGTGCACGGAGGGCAAAAATGTCTATACTGAGATTAAATGTAACTCTCTGCTTCCCCTGGATGACATTGTGCGGGTAGTCACCCATGAAGACTGTATTCCTGAGGTATGAACAAGGTTTTCTTCCCTGATCTTAGAGTGCTGTACCTTCCCTTTATTTACATAAAAGTACAATATGTTCAATTACTTTGTGTTGGAAATGAAACCACATCCTCCATTCTAGTTGGCAGTATACATTAATGCCGGTTTGACATAGCCCATGGCTTGCGACGGCTGCGTTTTTGTTTCACAGTGGATGATAACGGGTTACAATATTTTGCATCACCAGCATGATGTGCATGTTGTGTGATGGTGTCAACATCAGGCCCATTCTTCACATTGAAGGTATGTTTCGGAGAAAAAGATGGAATAAAAGCTGTTTGTGTGTAAATGTTTGCTGAAGCTAAAACTCGGGTGTGGGGAGAGTTTGGTGAGGCCATGGAGCAAGACTTTCAGTCAGCCTTGAAGAATTTCTGGCAAACTGTCTGGCGACTCAGAAGCAGCTCCCTGCCCACACTGTGTGGTGCGGATGGAGAGTTGTTGGCTTGGACTGGTGATGTTGTCGAACGGTGGAAGAAATACTCGATCTCCTCAGTCCCACTGACAAGTCTTCCATTGTGGAAGCAGAGTTTGAGGATGACAGGGACGACTCACCTGTCACAGGGGCTGAGGTCACTGAAGTGGTTAAAACCTCCTGAGTGGGTGGGCTCTGGGTGTGGACGAGATTCGCCCTGAGTACCTCAAGGCTCTGGATGTTGTAGGGCTGTCATGGCTGACACTGACAATTTTAGAGGGATCACCCTCCTCAATGTCCCCAGGAAAGGTCTATACCAAGATACTGGAGAGGAGAGTCCGGCCGTTGGGCGAACCTCGGATTCAGGAGGAATAATGTGGTCTTCATCCTTTCCGTGGCACATCCACCAGCTCTTTACCCTCTCAAGGATCCATCCTCAAGGGTTCATGGGAGTTTGCCCAATCAGTCCACATGTGTTTTGTGGACTTGGAGAAAGCATTCAGCTGCATCCCTTGTAGATTTTTCTGGCCGTGGTTTAGAGAGTATGGGGTATCAGCCTCGTTGCTACAAGCTATCCGGTCTCTATATGATCATTGCAGGAATTTGGTTCGTATTGCCAACAATCGATAGAACTCGTCCCCAGTGAGAGTTGGACTCTGCCACAGCTGCCCTTTGTCATCAATCCTGTTCATAATTTTTATGGACAGATTTCAGAGCAGAACAGAATGTGTCCTGTTTGGTGACCACAGGATCTCATCTCTGCTGTTTGCAGATGATGTTGTCCTGTTGGCTTCATCGAGCAATGACCTACAGGTCTTACTGGGATGTTTTGCTGCTGAGTCCGAAGCGGCTGGGAGGAGAATCAGCACCTCCAAGTCCGAGTCCATTGTCCTCAGCTGGAAAAAGGTGGATTCTCCTCTCCAGGTTGGAGACAAGCTCCGGCCCCAAATGGAGGAGTTTAAATATATCAGGTTCTTATTCACGGGTGAGGGGAAAATGGAGCGAGAAATTGACAGACGGATCGGAGCCGCATCTGCAGTGATGCTGACGTTATACCGGTCTGTTGTGATGAAGAGGGGGCTGAGTTTGAAAGCAAAGCTGTCAATGTACTGGTCAATCTATGTTCCTAGCCTCACCTATGGTCATGAGCCTTGGGTAATGACCAAAAGGATGAGATTGCGGATACAAGCAGCTGAAATGAGCTTTCTCCATAGGATTGCTGAACTCACCCTTAGAGCTAGGGTGAGGAGCTCAGTCATCCAGGAGAGACTCAGAGTAGAACCATTGCTCCTATACATCGAAAGAAGCCAGCTGAGATGGTTTGGTCATCTTTGGTCAGGATGCCTGCAGGATACCTCCCACTTGAGGTGTTTCGGGGGCGTCTCACTGGAGGAAATCCTGGGGCAGACCCAGGACATGCTAGAGAGACTATGTCTCCCAGCTGGTGTGGGAACATCTTGGTCTCATCTCTGAAGAACTGGAGGAAGTGGCTGGGGAGAGAGAAGTCTGGGCTTGAACTGTTGCCTCCGTGACGTAGATCCCCGGAAAAGTGTGGTGGATGGATGGATGGATGGATGGGAGATCAAAAATTCAATTTTTGGCAACTTTAAAATACCGATCTATAAAGACCTTTGAAAGATCCTTGAAAGATTGCTGAGAGACCAGGAAAGATGATTGAGGGATCATCGAGTTCCTTAGGCGACCAAGGAGGTTGCTGAGCATTTGAGAGATTTCTACTGGCAAATCAAATTGAGACAAATCAAATTAATTGAAAGACTTTGGCAGAGACCACTGAGAGATTATTGGGAGATTGATTAGATTATTGAGAGCTCCTTGAGAGCTTGTTGAGAGATTATTTCCCTTTGGTAATCGTTGAGAGATTCGAGACGTGGAGATCACTGAAGATCATTGAGAGACCTTGGTGATTGCTGAGAGATTATAGGATTGTTTAGCGATCTGGCCATTTTTTTTCGTCACTCAACCATCTCTCAATCTCCACCCTGTGTAAAGTAGGTATAAAAACACAGATGGAGGAAAACACCAAATATTGCTAACCATAAATAAAGATGAATAATAAATGATCAATAACTAAACAATTTTCCCCTTTGCTCTCCAGTCTGTCATAAGAAATAAGATCCACACAAATGGAAATAATTTGTATAACTGAAGTGAACACTGTCTTGAGTAAAGAAAAATATATATTTCTTTTAAAAAATGTGTGTTCCACAAAATACTCCACTTTGATCTGCTGTATAGACAGGCTATCATGAAGAAGCGTTTTGTGTCTCTTTTACTGGGGCATCCTCCCCTCTGCGCTCACCTCCTCTGCTCCAGCTCAGCAATGCAGAAGTTCAGTCATCACTCCAAGGTTATGGCCTTACACTGTTGTGAAAAAGAATTTTCCCCTTCCTGATTTCTTTTATTTTTTTTGTATTTGTCACACTTAAATGTTTCATATTGTGGAGGATTATGATCAGGCGAGATGCAACGAGCTGGAAAGTTGCAGGGTTTTATTTCCTCCAGCATAATGAGACACATTGTAGCTAAGTGAGCTACTGTGCTGCTGAGGCATGTCACACAAGCTCTTTTATACAGTGATACAGAGAGAATGCATGGCACATTAGCATATCAGTCAATACATATCATTAGCGTGACCAACTGGCGCCCGGATGTCCTCTCCCTCATCCAAGGGATGTATACACAACAGTCCATTGTTCTGATTGCCCCCAGGGGCTCTTTGTCCGTATGCAAATTGTCCTCCGTTTCCTCCAGCCCTGCTGAGTGTGAAATCGTGTCAATCTGCAGTGTGCTGGGTCACCACAATATCATCAAAACAAATTTTAATATTGGATACAGATAACTCGAGTAAATACAAAATGCAGTTTTTAAATGATTTTGTCATTTATTAAGAGAAAAAAAGCTATCCAAACCTACCTGGTCCTTTGGGGAAAACTAATTGCCGCCTCTTGTTACATCATGAACTAGAAAAGCACTCGGAGAGCGCAGACCTCCGCCAAGCGGCACAGTTCCCCCCATACAGTGTTTGTGTGTACGTTTTCAGATTCCCTGAGCATGAAAAGATATGACTAGCAATTGGATTCACAATGATTATTTGTTTATTTGACATGGACAGTGCAATAAACAGACAATTAATGAATGACAATCAATGTGATAGTGATAGGATTAGTGGTTCAGTAGTGTAAAACGGGGCTATAAGGGACGGCGGGTTAATAAGGGACACTTTTCTGGGAAATGTTTTAAATGTAATTCTGCTTTTTTTATTTTGAGCAGGACGCTGAGTTGTGTTGTTATTGTCAAATATCCATGAATCCTTCATCAAATGTAGGCGGAAGCAAAGTTAAAAAAGCAGAATTACATTTAGAAAAGTGTCCCATATTACCCCGCCGTCCCTTATAGCCCCGTTTTACGGTTGTAAAAGCATTGCCTCCTTGGCGGAGGTAATAAACTGAAGTGTTGGTGTGTCCATCTCCTCCACTGACGGATGCAGATTGGTTAGACAGGTTGCTGTGGGTTTTATATTATATTGGGGTTGCGCTCCGCGGCAAAACAGAATTTAGAATCTTCCCCGGCAGAGAGGTCGTTTTTACGCAGCGCCTATAGCTGGGCGGGGAATTTGTGGCAAATAATCGGGCGGCGGACAGGTGGCCGTGTCAGGTTTTGCAGCGTGGCGCAAAAACAGGCACGCTGGCGGGCCCAGGCCAGCAGTGTTTTCCGTGTGCTTTTGTGCCTAAAACGTTGAAGAACGCAGAGTTTGTGTTGGTCAGACACAACGACCAGCGCAATGTGCGCAGCGCCTATGGCTGGCACAGGCACGCTGGGGGGCCCAGGCCACCAGTGTTTTCCGCATGCTTTTGTGGCTAAAACGTTGAAGAAGGCGGAGTTTGTGTTGGTCAGACACGACGCCCAGCGCCCTCCATTGCGCCTGCGCACATGTTGAAAATGGCCGTATGTCACAGTGTGGAAAAATGCTTTAAAAAATTCCTGTATGCAGACGGTGATGCAGATCATCCCCAAAATTTAATCAGTTCTTCCTTGTACCATTTCCAACAACGCCTGAAAGTTTCATTGAAATCCGTCCAAAAGTTTTTGAGTTATCTTGCTAACCAACAGACAAACAGACAGACAGACAGACAAACAGACAAACACACAGACAAACCCCGGCAAAAACATTACCTCCTCCTGGCCTTTCGGCCTGGCGGAGGTAATTAACTGTGATTAATCACATTTTGGAAAGCTGAGTTCAATTTCAGCAGCCACATCCAGGCCTTATTACTGCTAGAGCTGTTTAATCAAGAAATCACTTAAATAGAACCTGTCTGACAAAGTGAAGTAGGCGAAAAGATCTCAAAAATCAACACATCATGCCACAATCTAAAGAAATTTAACAGATGAGAAAAAAACCCACCCAGAACAACGTCTAAAGAACATGCAGGCCTCACCTGCTTCAGTTTGGACACTGGTCCATGATTCAACAATAAGAAAGAGACTGGGCAAAAATGGCATCTGTGGGAGCGTTCCAACGTGAAAACCACTGCTGACCAAAAAGAACACAAAGGTTTGTCTCACATTTGTCAAAAAAACATCTTGATTGACAAGAATTTTGAGATAATACTCTGTGGAATGACGAGACAAAAGTTGAACTTTTTGGAAGGCGTGCATCCTATTACATCTGGTGTAAAACAAACACAGCATTTCATAAAAAGAACCTCATACCAACAGTCAAACATGGTGATGGTAGTATCATGGTTTGGGGCTGCTTTGCTGCTTCAGGACCTGGACGACTTGCCATGATTGATGTCCAGCCATCAGTTCGTGACCTCATATCAAGCCCTCCAGTGTGGCTGAATTAAAACAATTCTGCAAGGAAGAGTGGACCAAAATTTCTCAACAGCGATATGAAAGACTCATGGCTAGTTATTGCAAACGCTTGATTGCAGTTGTTTACGCCAAGGGTGGTACAACCAGTTATTAGGTTTAGGGGACAATTACTTTTTCACATAGAACCAGGTAGGTTTGGATAGCTTTTTTCCTCTATAAATGAAATTATTTAAAAACTGCATTTTTGTGTTTACTCGGGTTATCTTTCTCCAATATTACCATTTGTTTGATCTGAAACATGTAAGTGTGACAGACATGCAAAAACATAAGAAATCAGCTCAGTTGAACTTTGCAAACCGTGCAGTTCACGATTGCTGATTGTGGTCAGATGTTCAGTATGAACTGGGGCGTGTAGAGCTGTACCTTTAGAAAATGATATCATCTACAGGTGCATCTCAATAAATTAAAATGTCAACAAAAAGTTGATTTATTTAGGTAATTCAATTAAAAAAAAATTAAACTTCTATATTATATAGAGTCATTACACACAGAGTGATACATTTCAAGTGTTTATTTATTTTAATTTTGATGATTATGGCTTACAGCCCATGAAAACCCCACATTCAGTTTCTCAAAAAATTAGAATATTACATAAAATTAATTAAAAAATAGTTTTTTAATAGAAATGTTGACCGACTGAAAACTATATCCATGTACACACTCGATACTTGGTCGGGGCTCCTTTTGGATTAATTACTGTATCAATGTGGCGTGGCATGGAGGTGATCAGCCTGTGGCACTGCTGAGGTGTTATGAAGGTCCAGGTTGCTTTGATAGTGACCTTCAGCTTGTCTGTTCTCAGCTCATCTTCCTCTTGACAATACTCCATAGATTCTGTATGGGGTTTAGGTCAGGAGAGTTTGCTGGCCAATCAAACACAGTGATGCCGTGGTTATTAAACCAGGTTTTGATACTTTTGGCACTGTGGGGGGGAGGGGTGCCAAGTCCTGCTGGAAAATGAAATCAGCTTCTCCATAAAGCTTGTCTGCACATGGAAGCATGAAGTGCTCTAAAATTTCCTGGTAGACAACTGCGCTGACTTTGGTCTTGATAAAACATACTGGACAAACGCCAGCAGATGACCTCTGTTCAGATAAAAGTAAATTTTGCATTTCATTTGGAAATCAAAAGTCCCAGAGTCTGGAGAAAGAGTGGAGAGGCACAGAATCTAAGTTGCTTGAGGTTTAGTTTGACGTTTCCACAGGCAGTGATGATTTGAGGAACCATGTCATCTGCTGGTGTTGGTCCACTGTCTTTTGTCAAGACCAAAGTCAGCGCAGTCGTCTACCAGGAAAGTTTAGAGCACTTCATGCTTCCCTCTGCTGACAAGCTTTATGGAGAAGCTGATTTCATTTTCCAGCAGGACTTGGCACCCCGCCATACTGCCAAAAGTATCAAAACCTGGTTTAATGACCATGGCATCACTGTGTTTGACTGGTCAGCAAACTCTCCTGACCTAAACCTCATAGAGAATCTATGGAGGATTGTCAAGAGGAAGATGAGAGACACCAGACCCAACAATGCAGATGAGCTGAAGGTCACTATCAAAACAACCTAGACCTTCATAACACCTCAGCAGTGCCACAGGCTGATCACCTCCATGCCACACCACATTGATACAGTAATTAATCCAAAAGGAGCCCCAACCAAGTATTGAGTGTGGACATGGACATACTTTTCAGTCGACCAACATTTCTATTAAAAAAACTATTTTTTAAAAATTAATTTTATGTAATATTCTAATTTTTTGAGAATCTGAATTTGGGGTTTTCATGGGCTGTAAGCCATAATCATCAAAATTAACCCCTTGCACTCTGGTCAATTTCCCTAAAAACGACTAAAAATAATGTACCCAAAGTAAATCAAAAGCTGTTCTTCAACCCTTTGCAGCATCTTCATGGGGTTGATCTCATTTAAAAGAAAACACTTTGAATTTTTGGGCAAAACAGTCATAATCTCTCTAAGTGCTCCTGCCACTGAGTAACAGTCATCTAAACATACTGAACTTGAAGAAAATAAAGTTTGCCTGGGTGTTTGCTGGAAAATGCAACAGAAATATAGAACCAAGTGTTATCAAGCTGAGGTCAAAATCTTGTAACAATACCACAAAAAATGAATATATTACACAGCTTTTTTCTCAGGTTGTTCCCAGGCGTTTTTGAACTGTGCCAAATTGTGCCAAATGGCACAGTTTGGAAAAACGTCTATAACTTTTGAATGATTTAACATAGAAGCTTGATCTTGGGCTCTAATGAAAGGTTACACTCAGGGCTGTGTGTGTGTGTGTGTGGGGGGGGGTTGTTTATTCATTCATGAATGAATGAATGAACAAACAAGCCCCCCACACACAAAGAAGCATGCCACGTAAAAAATGTGTGGCCTTTTTTTACAAGAAAAAATAACCTACAGTGCAATAAAAATTATACTAAAATATCTGCAATGTAGAGGATAACAACTCCCCCCCCGCCCCGCTACAGAGTTGCTCGGCGCACAAAAAAATGGTCCGTCAACGGTGCGTCATGTGGCCATGACGCACCGTTGTAATTACCGATCGGTCAAAAGTCATTTTTATTACTGTTTTCATTGATAAAGAATAATTTTGCTTATAACACTTACCTGTCCACAACAGCAGTGTCGTTGGCGAACATCTGTTCCTCATTGTCAGACGAACATGACGCTGGTCCGCTTGTTACGACTCGTGGTTCTGGTCACGCGACCCGGTCAAACCATGATTCCATGATTGCGGTTTTGGCAAACGATTTTTCAAAACAAATAAGAACAGTAGTAATAAAAAAAATACTAGCGAACGCTACCGTTACACACAGCGGCTTACACAAAACAGATTTTACGCACGGGACGCACGCTTTCAATCGTCGAACTTCTCTGCTTCAACTGGCTCGTTGTATTCGCAGTCGTTGGTAGGTAGGTCCTTCTTGCTAGGTTTTCAGTCATTGGTTCTTCAAGGTTTCAGAAACCCAATTCAAGGCTCTTATTAGTCGAATGAGAGGTCAATCAAAGCTAAACCAATCAAAACACTTCTTTGGCTTTCTGTTTGCGGCTGTCTGTACGAAATGCAGCTTTTTTTTTTTTTTCAGTGCGTACTGAGACGCACAGTGTGCACTGAGATGCACTAGGACGCAGAGACGTGACCACCCGCAGTATCCCGGAGTGCAAGAGGTTAAAATAAACACTTGAAATATTTCACTCTCTGTGTATTGGCTCTATACACAGTAATATAGAAGTTTAATTTTTTTTTTTTAAATTGAATTACCTAAATTGATCAACTTTTTGTTGACATTCTAATTTATTGAGATGCACCTGTAAGTTCCACTGTACCACCATGGGAACAAAGACTCAGGAACATTATGACAGATCTGGAGAAGAGGGGACAGAAAGTCAGCCAACCCGGTGGCACACGTTGAAACCTGCTCTGAATACAGTTGAACCCTCATTAGTTTGTGTGGTCCCACAGGTTAAGATTGCCTATATTAACTTCCTAAATCACTGCTATGTGGACACGGAGGTGGAGATGAAGGAGATCTATACATCCAACCACATGTGGAAGCTGTTTGAGAACTTCCTGGTGGATATTTGCAGGGTAAGCCACAGAACATCTCCCACCAGGAATAATTCTGCATATTATTATACAGGAAGTCTTATCCAATGGCTGCTCATACCTTTTCTGTAGGTGTGCAACAACACCAGTGACAGGAAACACGCGGACACCATGCTGGAGCGTTATGTAACCGAGACTGTCATGAGCATCGTCACATGCTTCTTCAGCTCTCCCTTCTCTGACCAGAGCACAAGCCTGCAGGTAACAGGAACTGTGCATCCTCCAGTCTGAGCAAGAGCCAGCCCCCTATGTTCATGAATTATCGTGTAAAATGTGTTATTCTTCCCTTTGCCCAGATTGTTCGATTTTTGTATTATGTAAGTAATGGTAACCCCAACCTTTTGTTGTGCCCCTGATCCATAGACTTTGAATTTGAAGCTGTCCTCACTGTGTGGGTTTTTATTGTATTGTCATAACTTAGTCAGCACACAGACTCTGTTCTTCCCAGATCTGTGGGAGTGTTTGTTGCACAAGGTTTTTCTGGGACTGGGTGCAGCTGATGCCCTGATGCAATGTAGTCACTCCATTTTTTAGACCGAAATGTGGTTGTGTCTCGTCTCGCCCACAACTTTCCCAATAAGTCACGAACAGTACCCTGGTATGTTCACATCCCTTGTACACTTACTCAGTGGATGTACAGTACCTCCAGTTTCCCTCCTGTATTGTGAAGCTGTTTTTGCTTTATGCTAGTTTAAGCTGAACATGTTGAATTGATTTGTCTGAGGATTCTGCTTGCTAACGTTAACAATACATGATGACTCCACCACCCTTTCCCTTTTTCTCTTGTGACAGGCAGCCATTATTGGAAAGATGACTGAGGTATTTATTGTGCTCTAGGGCTGTGGCTAGTAGAACTGTGTTGTACTGCCCCTGAAATACTGCTTCAGTGTGCTGGGAAGCCTATAATTAGGAGGAGCTTGATTAACTAGGCCAGAAGCTATTGACCCTTTAAACATAGATGCCATAGAATACTCACTCGGTGTGTCACAAACGGGTTCGGTCATCCACACATTCACAAAGTAATTATCACTGTGTTGGTTTTTGGTATTCATTGTTTTCCCCCATCCCATTCTATACACTATAAGCCTTTCCCTTTCTTCCTTTATGCTCATACCTTTTTTCATTTATACAACAGTTAGTTCTGGCCGAGCAGTTTGATTGGACAATAGGGATTCCAGGAGTTATTAAAATCCATGATAATTGCACTCCAATGTTTGACCGGATATGTATCACTCCGCTTCAGAGGTGTTCATGTAACTTCTAATTACTAGCAGTAATTTACTGTAAACTCTCTGAGAATTGCAGTACTGTGTTGGATACCTTAATTTCCACAGTGAGGCACTGTTTAAGAAATTATACAGACCTGGATGTCCCACCCTTTTGAAAAAATAAAAAACATCATTAAACTATTTCACATCTGTTTAAAAAAACAGGCAGTGCTCGAGTTGGATTTATTGTCACAAACCACAATTCCTTTGTGCTGATGGACTCTTTGTTTCATCTGGAAATGCCAAGGAAAAGCAAACAAAGTGTGCTAAAGTGTGCAAATTGCTAGCATGCTAAATAGCAACGCATTGGCCATGGTTTGATCTGGGCCTTTTCGGTACGACTCAACAGGTGACCGGTATGAAAACTTACTTTTGCACTTGACAATATTTAATTTGTTTACATGTTTGTCAAATGACGATAGACATCTTCATGCTGATTGAGATGTTTAGTGAAAGTTACAGGCTACATTTAGAAGGGACAATTTTTTTCTCAGCTGCACAAAATAACTGGTTAAACAAACAAATCATAATATTTTGTCCAGTATTGCTGTCATTTAATAAATTGTGTTTGCTGGAACTGTTGTATAAAAGAAATATTACACTTGAGGTCATTACGGCATCATGAATATACGAACTGTGGGTGTGATATGTCCAATGCCCTCTGCTACACGGAGGGCATTGGACATATCACACCCACCGTTACGATATTCATTGATACCGTACTCCCTCTCGTGTAATATTGCTTAAGTATAATCTGTTTTCCTGTCTTTACAGACTCGACAGCCAGTTTTTGTTCAACTGCTTCAGGGAGTGTTCAGGGTTTACCACTGTAACTGGCTTAACCCCGTTCAGAAGGCCTCAGTTGAAGCTTGCATCAAAGTTCTCTCAGATGTCGGTAAGATATTAAACCAGCCACCACTGTCTTCTAAAGATGGTTCTATTGTACTAAATTCCAGCACAGTATTATTTTAGTAGCTTTGCATGATTCACAGTTTAAAAATAATTATCCTTATACTGATCCTTGCTGCTGTCTGAAACAATTTTGAACAGTTTTGCATAACTTGGTCAAAGCTGTGATGTCCAACCTTGTTGACATCACACAGATGTGAGAGTGGAAAAAATAAAAAATAAACTGAGATTTTTGAAATTATGACCATATATGGTCATAATTATGCTGTTTCATTCCATCTAGCTACAATGCTTCGCACTGTGTGTCTATATATTTATGTTTATATGTACATATGTATACTCGCTGCTCTTGTTTTTTTCTTGCCTTCTAATTGTTGCTCTGAGTGTTGCTATCCCTGTGCTGTTGCAATCCTGGAATTTCCCCATTGTGGGACTAATAAAGGCTTATCTTATCTTATCTTATAATTTGAAATTTCTAATGCAGCTCCAAGAAAAAAATAAGAGACCACTGCAAAATCTCTCTGAAACTAGAAGAGCACTTGGAGAGCGCATACCTCCACCAAGGCTCCTTCCGCCCCTCATGGATCACCTCCAAAATGTAATGGGTTTGTGTGTGGACCTAGAGCCAGTTCTGATGAAAATGGTGTCAAAGTCTGTCCAGTAGTTTTGGAATATACTTGTTAACACACTGTGAGAAGATAAGAGCCTTGGTGGAGGTGTGCATTCTCAGATCATCACCAAAATGTAATGGGTTCCTCTCTAGCCCAAAGACCACCTCTGGTGGAAATTTCATCCAAATCCGTCCTGTAGTTTTTGCATAATCCTGCTGACAGTCCAGCACCTCCTTGGCGGAGGTAATTAGCATCTCTACATGTATGGCAGCCATGCAATTTGATTATCTGTTGAATTCAAACATAAGGACACCTCAGTCTACTTAAAGAGGTACTGATTAGGTGATCATCTAAGGATGGTAAGACTCATGAAAGCTGAATAAAAATCAGTTATTGCACGGTGGCGCAGTGGTTAGCACTGTGGCAGGACAGTTTACCCTCGGCCGGGGGATCACAGGGATCGTGAGATCGGGGGTTCGATCCCTGCCCCCGGCCAACAGTGATCTGTGTGGAGTTTGCGTGTTCTCCCCGTGTTGCGTGGGTTTACTCCGGGATTTCTCCGGTTTCCTCCCACATGCCAAAAACATGCAGGTTAGGGATAAGGGGCGCTTGCGCACGCAGCGACCGGCAGTTGGTGGCTTGTCACCAGACTGCAAAACAAATCTACCTACGGGTACAAAATAAGTAACAAAAAAAAATAAAAATACACATTTCTGATTTTTTTTTTCCTAAAATTAAAACTTTGTTGCGTTTAAGAATGATCAGAAAAATGTTTTCTTTGCTTTATTTGATCAAAAAGCAACATCTTTTTTGTTGTTTTGCCCAGTTGTCATTTTTCTGTAAATAAATGCTCTAAATGACAATATTTTGACTTGGATTTTGGGTGAGTTCTTTTCAGTAGGTTAGAGAATAAAAAAAAATTGATAATTTTATTCAAACACACGTATAAATAGTAAAACCAGATAAAGTGTTGATTTTGCAGTGGTCTCTCTCTGGTCTCTTAGTTTTTTCTGGAGCTGTTCTGGTCTTTGTTTTTTCCTGAGCTGTAGGTTCACTTTAGATAATTCACATTAAAATGCATTTCATGTTAAACCTCCTTTTTTGCCTCTGTCTAGCCAAAAGCAGAGCAATTGCTATTCCGGTGGACCTCGACAGTCAGGTGAACAACTTATTTGTCAAGTCCAATAATGTTGTGCAGAAGAGCATCCTCAACTGGAGACTGTCTGCCAAGAACACCTCCAGACGAGACTCCGGCCAGACCACCTCAAAGGACTACAGAAACATCATCGAGAGGCTGCAGGTTAGAGGCAGCATTCTTAGTCATCTTATTTACACTATGTTTAAAGTAGAACTGAACTCACCTTTTTGCCAAAAAAGTAGAATAGCAGATTAATTCCTTATTACCTATTGTATTTTTCAACACATAAAAGAAATTTTTAGGCCGTGCGATGGCCAAGCTATAAGCCGATAAACTTTTGCCTCTGGCTGGCAGTGCCAGACAAACCGGAAGTAGTGCAGACGACGCTGCATGATGTCACGAGTGTGATCCCTAACCAAAACAACAATGGCAGATGGTAGCAGTTCCAGCAGTCAAGAACACCAGAGTTTTCAGAGTGAAGAGGCATTCAGGATCGGTGACAAGACAGAGGAGGATGCAGGAGTGTCAAGTGAACAGGAAGAGAGCGAGGGAGGCATCGAACCGTACAGATTAGAGCCAGAATTTTCGGGGGATTCCAGCACCGACTCGGACCGCAGCAGTGATGGGGAGGAGAGTCGCTTATTGAATACAGAATGGTGAGTCTTTACTTTGGCATGTTTGGGGTGTCAGGACAAGGAAAATTAACAATAAAAAAGAAAGGGAAAAAAAAACATCAGCATTTTTCCAACTTATTACAGTTATCCCTCACTTATCGCGTTTAATGCGGTCTTCCTTCGCTGGGTATAGGCGCAGGGAGCGAAGCTGGGTAAAACGTCTCCGCCAATCAGCTTGCGAAATAAAACGTCTCGGCCAATCAGCTTGCGAGGTAAAACGTCTCGGCCAATCAGCTTGCGAGATTCCCGAGCGGGCTGGGGAGCCGGGGAGAGCGGGCTCTCCGTGTTGATACCTGATGTTCTA
This sequence comes from Pholidichthys leucotaenia, assembly GCA_020510985.1. Classification (NCBI taxonomy): domain Eukaryota; kingdom Metazoa; phylum Chordata; class Actinopteri; order Cichliformes; family Pholidichthyidae; genus Pholidichthys; species Pholidichthys leucotaenia. Next base: position 201,160,101 of record CM035837.1, on the reverse strand, counting down.
ATGTAGTCTCCCTGCCTTCTCATTAGAACATCAGGTATCAACACGGAGAGCCCGCACAGCTCAAAATCTACCTCTCTGACCACCGCTCCACTCCTCTCCGCCCACCTCTTCACCGCTCGGGAATCTCGCAAGCTGATTGGCCGAGACGTTTTACCTCGCAAGCTGATTGGCCGAGATGTTTTACCCAGCGAAGGAAGACCGCATTCATTGTTCTTTATCGCTCGTGTTGCTTAGTGGCACTTTTCGCTGTTCTCTTGTGCCTTTTTGTGCAAAATAGTGCTTGTGACGCCCTTGGGGGGGGGGGGGGTGACGCTACTTCGCGGTTTTTCACTTTTCGCGGTCGGTTCTGGTCCCCATTAAACGCGATAAGTGAGTGATCACTGTATATCTAGAAACGCATCGCTTCCTGGTCGCTTTTCCTCCCCCTTTCTTTTCTTTCGTCGCCATGCCACCACCATCAGTGTGTGAATGTGTGTGTGAATGGGTGGATAGCAGGATCTGTAAAGCGCTTTGGTCATCAAGAGATGAGAATAAAAGCGCTATATAAGTGAGTGCCATTTACCATTTTACCATGACAGCTTTCCTTGGCCACTGAACAGATCTTCCCAGGTGTTGGAAGTGTTTTGTAGTCGACTATCACGACAAAATGCACCAAAAACAACCAGTGTCGACGTGCTCGCAATGGTAAACATGAGGACTGGGTCACACTCGTGACGTCACGCGGAACTCCGGCTGCGCTTCGGCGGATTTGTCTGATTTTTCAGGGCAGGAAATTCAAAATCGCGATTTTCTCCAAGATTTCGGGATTTGTGGAGGGGGTGCCAATGATAAATTATCTTTATAATTGTATGTACTATCACCCAGTGCCGTTCAATGCCGTTCAGTTCAGTTCTACTTTAAGGATCAACAAAAACTATAATGCCTAAAAAATAATTTTGGTTAAACAACAGTTTATCAAGGAGTAGAGGTAGTGAAGGTAGATGCGTTTAAATACCTGGGATCAACCATCCAAAGGAATGGACAATGCACAAGAGAGATGAAGAAGTAAAAAAGTCATTTACTGTACAATTTTAGGCTGTACCATAAATATACAGTGGGGAAAATGAGTATTGAACACATCAACATTTTTCTCATTAAACATATTTCTGATGGAGCCATTGGCCTGAGATTTTCACCAGATATCAGTAACAACGCAAGTAATCCATACATACAAAGAAATCAAGGCAACTGTGTTCACAAAACAAGTTATGTTTAATAAAGTTGAATGAAACCAAGAAAAAGTATTGAACACATGAAGAAAAATTGGTGCAAAAAGGCATAGAAAGCCAAGAAACCAGCTGAAATCCATCAGAATTTAGAAAGCCATCCCATCCCCCATCAGTGCAAATTAATTTCAGCTGGTTAAGTCCTGAATGACAGCCTTTAAAAAGGTCTGGGAATATCAGATTGTCACACCACAAAGAACTCGTGATGGGTAGAAGCAAAGAGCTCTCTCTAGACCTTCACAACCTTATTGTTGCAAAACATAATGATGGCATTGATTATAGGCACATTTCTAAACTGCTGAATGTTCCAGTGAGCACTGTTGGAGCCATCATTCGGAAGTGGAAAGAACATCATTTTACCATAAACGGGCCGCGACCGGTTTAAAAAGCTCCTCACAAGCTTTTTGACAGAGGAGTCAAAAGAATTATCAGAAGAGATATCCAAGAGCCAAAGACCACTCATGGAGCGCTCCAGAAAGACCTGGAGTTAGCAGGCACTGCTGTTTCAAAGAAAACAATAAGTAATGCACTCAATCAACATGGGCTGTATGCCCACTCACCTCGCAAGACTCCATTGCTGAAGAAAAAGCATGCTGAAGCTCAAGCAAGCCAGTAAAATACTGGGAGAATATAGTCTGGTCAGATGAGACCAAAATTGAACTTTTTGGATGCCACAAGACTCAGCATGTTTGGAGGAGAAATGGCACTACACATGAGCCCCAAAACACCATACCAACAGTGAAGTTTGGAGGTGGGAGCATCATGGTGTGGGGGTGTTTTTCAGCACATGGTACAGGCAGACTTCATATAATTGAAGGAAAGATGAATGGACAAATGTACAGAGACATCCTTGATAAGAACCTGTTGCCATCTGCTGAGATGCTGAAGATGAAACGAGGGTGGACATTTCAGCAAGACAAAGATCCCAAACACACAGCCATCGAAATTCTCAACTGGCTCCAGAGAAGGAAAATAAAGCTGCTAGAATGGCCCAGTCAGTCACCTGACCTGAATCCAATTGAAAATCTGAGGAACTGAAGATCAGAGTTCATAGAATGCACCCAGGGAACCTTCAAGATTTGAAGACAGTTTGTGTGGAAGAATGGACTAAAATCACTCCTGAGCAATGCCTTCACCTAGTTTCTCCATACAGGAGGCATCTGGAAGCTGTTATTACCAACAAAGGCTTTTCTACTAAATATTAAATGAATTTAATAGCCAATAGCCAAGCATGTTCAATACTTCTTCCCTGTGTCATTCCACTTTTTTAAATATAACTTGTTTTGTGAACACAGTCGCCTTGATTTCTTAGTATGTATGGATTTCTTGGGTTGTTACTGATATCTGGTGAAAATCTCAGGTCAGTGGCTCCATCAGAAATATGTTTAATGAGAAAAATGTTCATGTGTTCAATACTTATTTTCCCCACTGTATGATGCATCATGCTGTATGTTATGAATTTGAGACTAATTTAGTTTATAAGAAAGAAGAATGAAAGTATAAACTTAATGATAAAACACATAGCAATAACAACAGTAATAACAAGTGTTTATTATACCCACACAAAGTTATGGAGGGGATAATGTTAATGACCCGTCCATCTGACTTTTTGTACTGTTGCCACTAAAGGTTCCACATTTATAATCGGACTGACTTCAGGTTTATACAAAAGCTTGAATTCATCAATACCGTGGATGAGTTAAAATTGGATAAATCGAATGAGGACTTGTACTTTTTCAGTCCATTTTATGTTGACGCCACTAGGGGTGTGCCATATCGTATTATTCATGAAAAACCAGAATAAATTTTGATACCGGTGTAAAAATGAATATTGCAGTATTTGGAGTCAGCTGTGTGACGATATCACACCGTTACGCTGCCGATGCAAGTTACGCGTTATCGTAGAAACAGCAAACCAAATATGCTATCTCGATGGTCGGAGTTACCTGAAACTAGATCTAGCTGTGTGGAAACGTTTTAGTTTTTAGGCCATTTCAGATTGCTGCCATGTTTATAAAAACAAAAAAAAAAAAAAAAAAATGGTGTAGCAATATGAATAATATGCCCACATTGTTGGCGGCAGTGGCTCAGGAGGTAGAGCATGTTGTCTAATAACCGGAGGGTTGGCGGTTCGGATCCCACTCTCTCCAGCCATCTTGCCGTTGTGTCCTCAGGCAAGACATGCCTCCAGTGGCCATGACACTGGGTATGAATGTCTAGAAATGTCTGGTAGTGGTGAGAGAGGCTGTTGGTGCAGATTGGCAGCCACGTTTCCATCAGTTTGCCCCAGGGCAGCTGTGACTATAGTAGTAGCTTACTACAACCATTGTCTATGGAGTGAATGAATAATCTATCCATTATAAAGCGTCTTTGAGTGTCTATCAAAAGCGCTATATTCAGTGGATATCAAAAGTCTACACACCTCTGTTCAAATGCCAGGATTTTGTGATGTAAAAAATGAGACCAAGATAAATCATTTCAAAACTTTTTCCACGATTAATGTGACCTAAACCTGTACAGCCCAATTGAAAAACAAACTGAAATTTTTTAAAGGGAAAAATAAAAAATAAAAAACTTACAATAACCTGGTTCATAAATATGCATATTCTTTGTTGCAGTAGCTTTGGCTTTTATGATGGCACTCAGTGCTTTTGGGTAGGAGTCTATCAGCATGGCACATCTTGATGTGGCAGCATTTGCCCACTCTTCTTTGCAAAAATGCTCCAAATCTGTCAGATTGCGAGGGTATCTCCTGTGCACAGCCCTCTTCAGATCACCCCACAGATGTTCGATCAGATTCAGGTCTGGACTCTGGCTGGGCCATTCCAAAACCTTAATCTTCTTCTAGTGAAGCCATTCTTTTGTTGGATGTGTGCTTTGGGTCATTGTCGTGCTGAAAGATGAAGTTCCTCTTCATCTTCAGCTTTCTAGCAGAAGCCTGAAGGTTTTGCGCCAACACTGACTAGTATGTGGATCTGTTCATAATTCCCTCGACCTTGACTAAGGCCCCCGTTCTAGCTGAAGAAAAATAACCCCAAAGCATGATGCTGCCACCACCATGCTTCACTGTAGGTATGGTGTTCTTTTGGTGATGAGCAGTGTTGTGCTTGCACCAAATATACCATTTGGAATTATAGCCAAAAACTTCAACCTTGGTTTCATCGGACATTAACACATTTTCTCACATGCGTTTGAGAGATTTCAAATTGTTTGGATGTTTTTCTTCGTAAGATAATGCTTCCATCTTGCTACAGCCCAGATATATGAACAAGACAGGAGATTGTCACATGTACTAAACAGCCAGTACTTGCCAGAAATTCTGCAGTTCCTTCAATGTTGCTGTCAGTCTCTTGGCAGCCTCCCTGACCAGTTTTCTTCTCGTCTTTTCATCAATTTTAGAGGGACATCCAGTTCTTGGTCATGTCACTGTTGTTCCATATTTTTTTCACTTGATGGTGGCTGTCTTCACTGTGTTCCATGGTATATTTAATGCCTTGGAAATTCTTTTGTACCCTTCTTCTGACTGATACCTTTGAACAATGAGATCCCTCTGATGCTTTGGAAGCTCTCTGCAGACCATGGCTTATGCTGTAAGATGTGACTACAAAAATGTCAGGAAAAGCCTCCTAGAACAGCTGAACTTTATTTGGGGTTAATCAGAGCCACTTTAAATGTGGCAGGTGTGTGCTGACTCCCATTTAACATGAGTTTGAATATGATTAATTCTGAACACAGCCACATCCCCAGTTAAAAGAGGGTGTGCACATTTATGCAACCAGATTATTGTAAGTTTATTTTTTATTTTTCCCCTTAAAAGATTTCAGTTTGTTTTTCAATTGGGTTGTACAGGTTATAGGTCACATTAATGGTGGAAAAAGTTTTGAAATGATTTATCTTGGTCTCATTTTTTTACATCACAAAAACCTGACATTTGGCATGTGCAGACTTTTTATATCCAATGTAAAATCTGATGCATTATTATATTTTTTTCCACACATCAATAACACTGCTCCGGTTTGAAGTTGCTGGTGTCCAGAGTTCTATTTTCATTACGTTTTGGCTGCTTCAGTTTGAAGTTATTTAGCCACATGAAAGAAAACAAAAAACAGCAACAAAAAAAACCCCACATCTGTTCAGTGTTGCCAGAGCAAAAAGCCCCAGGAGATGTCCGTGCAACAGACTTCTAATTCAGGTAAAATAATTCAGCATATGTACCTCCACATCTAAGTACACTTAAGATTTGGAACTGTCCTTTATAAATTAAAAAGAAAAAATAGTATTTCATGACATCTGCAAAAATACTGTTCTACTGTACATGATTGACTCTATGGATTGAATGACAATAAAGTTGGCTTTAATATCACTATCATGAAAATTCACAGAAATATTGTGGTTTTTTTTTTCCCATATTGGCCACCCCTAATAACCAAAACAGCTTCTGCACTTCATATCGAATTGACTTCAAATTTATACAGAAGCTTTAACTCATCAATACTGTGGACAAGTTAGAATTTGAGATAAAACTAATGAAGTGTTTCATATTTTCAGGAGGGGGAACTGTACTTTTTTCAGTCCATTTTATGTTGTTGCAACAAGAGCGTCTACATTTCTGATTGGATTGACTGTTTATACAGAAGCTTTGACTCAAATGAGGGGATCCACGTTTGGGAAGGGGGACTTAATTTTTTCTTGGGATGAGCCCATCCGCCGTATCGGTAACGGGTTCGATCCAGGCAAAATGGCTGCATCAGTAAGTGCACCCAGCCACAGGGGGTGCAGAAGCCAGTGTACTCCTAGTGCCGGTTCCAACCCCGGGTAAATGGGGAGGGTTGTGCTTGGAAGGGCATCCAATGTAAAACTTTTGCCAAATCAAACATGTGGATTATGGCAAATGAGACTTTCATATCGCCTCCCACGCCTCCCACTTGATGTGTTTCAGGTACGTCCCACTGGGAGGAGACCCCGGGGCAGACCCAGGACTCGGTGGAGAGACTATGTCTCCCAGCTGGTCTGGGAACGCCTTGGTATCTCCTCTGAAGAGCTGGAGCAGGTGGCTAGGGAGAGGGAAGTCTGGGCTTCTCTGCTTGAACTGCTGCCTCCGTGACCCGGACCTCCGGAAAAGCGGAAGAAGATGGAGATGGAGATGGAGACTTTCATATCATATCGGATCGATCGAGGCCCGGGTTAACAACGACCACCAACGGTGCTGTTAACTGACAGGGTTCCAGTGGAAATTGGGCTACTGTTAGTCAAAGATTGAGCAGGAGGAGAGGGGGAAGGCATGTTAGGAGGGAGGTAGAGAAAAAGAAAGGTAGAAGTGTGGAGGTGAGAGTAGTGATGTTAATTGTAGGGACTATGACTGGTAAAGGCATAGATTTGGCTGATATGATGGAGAGAAGAAAGGTAGATATACTGTGTGTTCAAGAAACCAGCTGGAAGAGAAGCAAGGCTCGGAGCATTGGAGGTGGATTTAAACTGTTCTACAATTGTGTAGATAGGAAGAGAAATGGAGTAGGAGTAATCTTGAAGGAAGAGTATGTGAAGAGTTTTCAGGAGGTAAAGAGAGAGCATCTAATTTTGTCTTACTTAAATTGAGCATTAATTTGTTTGAATCAAACCACAGTTTAAGCTTTCCTAATTCCTTTCCGAGTGTATCCAAAAGTTGTTCCAAATTGCTTCCACTGCATAATAAATTAGTGTCATCGGCAAACAATATTAAATCCATTTTTTCTGAAACTTTACATATATCATTTATATACATATTGAATAACAATGGCCCCAAAACTGAACCCTGTGGGACTCCACAAGTAACCTTCAGTAACTGTGAGTTTTTGTTACCAACACATACATACTGATATCTATTCTTTAAGTAACTACATAACCAGGACAGTGCTAATCCCCTAATACCACAATTTTGTAGTTTCTTTAATAATAAATTATGATCCACTGTATCAAATGCTTTTTTAAGATCCAAGAATACCCCAACTGAATACTCTTTATTTTCAACGGCAGTTGACATTTTTTCTATAAATTCCATTAGAGCAAATGCAGTTGTCCTCTTGTGTCTGAACCCATATTGCTGCTCACACAATAAATTATTCTTCAGTATGAAGTTGTCAATTCTCTCATAGAATATTTTTTCAAGTATCTTGGAAAATTGCGGCAATAGTGAAATTGGTCTATAGTTTGAGAATTTCCCTCTGTCACCCGTCTTGTATATCGGAATTACTTTAGCTATTTTCATTGCATTGGGAAATATACCTGTTTGGAGAGACGGGTTACAGATATACGTCAGTGGTTTCACTAAGCATTCAATAATAGTTTTGACTAAGAGCATGCCAATACCATCACAGTCCATAGATGTTTTACTTTTAAACGATTTAACAATTTCAATGACCTCTCTCTCGTCTGTGTTCTTTATGAAAATGGAGTCTTTTATAGCAGTGTTTTTGCTTATTGTATCACCTATAGGTGCATTAATGGGTATTTCTCGAGCCAAATTAGGACCATTGTTAATTTTAATTCTCGGACTTCTTCCATTAGCCCTAATATTTTGGCCTGCTGGCTAACCATTTTGGTCACTTCTTCTGACAAGAAGTTCAGAGATTTTTTGATCTCTTCCATTTCCTCCTTCTTTGGTAGCATTTTTACTGACCTGTTGATAGTAAAACAATCTCTGCTGGTGTCGCCAGTATCCGATCCGACCGACCTCGAATCCAGCTGGGCCTCAGCTAGCCCCTCCGCTGCTAGTCCCGCTGCTTACCACTTCCGTAACCGAGCTCCTGTCCAGCCGGGGTACCGGCAGCTCCTCCACCGAGTCCCGCCGCCCACTGCCGCTGTAGCCGAGCTCCGATCCTGCTTCTGTCTGGCTGGGGTCCCGGTAGATCCTCTGCTGAGCCCCGCCACCTACCGCCGTCTGCCTCAGTAGTTCCTCCGCCAAGCCCCGCCGCTGCAACTGGGCTCCGACTCCGGCTGGGGCCCCGGTGGTCCTCCACTGGTCCCCGTCTCCCACCACCGCTGCACTTGAGCTCCGATCCGGCTCCCGTCCAACTGCTGCCACGGCTTGTTCCTCCAGCAAGCCTCAATCACCGGGGACAGAGTCGCTTCTCCGTGTCGGTGCTAGGTGCTACGACTAGCTATCATCTAGCTATCATCATCAATTTAAGCCACAAAATTATCTTGAAAAATAATTCTGCTTAGCTTTATAGCTTCCTTGTGTATGCACCAGTAAAATATTAATTAAATTAGTGATTTTTTTAAAGGTAAACTTAAATTTCTCAGAGTTATCACAAACTAACAGAAGTATCAGAACGTTTCCTTGTCTGAAATCCTCTACTTTTGACCCAGAGTTCTTTGTTGATCAAGTCATCTCTGACATTTAATTTTCCCCTCCATCTAGGGCTTTGTATTGTCAGAACATGAACTTTGAATACCTTTACATTTCACAAAGCAAACGGTCATTTATTGTTGATATTTTGCCAACAGTGACACGTTGCTTTCTGCAATTATAGTATGTGGCAAACCAAATATTGAAATGAAACATGTTTTTTGGTCATTGGCGTGATGGCTACATCCCATTTTCTTGCAAATTATGACTCAGTGTTCACTGGAAGTCTGAACACTCAGTGACGTGCCTGATTAGTTCAGCAGTTAACTGAGAAGGCAATCTTGACATTTGGTGGAGAAGTTTTCCTGTTGTTTTCTCGCTGTCTCTGTTTTTCTTTTATCCTTATTTTCCAAAGAAATACCAAGAAACAGTCATAAAATATCATACAAGCTTTGGCTTATTCATTCACCCATTCCCAGATACAAAGACTGTGGCAGGCGTTTCCTTCCTTGTTTTCTCTGGTTTGATTGTACAGAAGAGAATTTCTGTCCCTGTATGTTTCAGAGGCCTTTATCGTTTTATGATTTTTAACCTCAAACACCATTTTCCCCTGTCACTCATGACACACCACATACACATCTGTAACAAACACCAGACCAGCATCACTTTTTGAATAATTTCACACGAGAAATGATGCATAAAAGTGCATGGACTAAGGGGATAATACATACCTTTTCATTTGGTGACTAACACACCGGATCTGTTTTCTTCTGTTTTTCTGACAGTAGGCTGACAAAGCAGTCATTCAAAAAGCCAAAACTTAATTGGATTTGGCTGTCTTTCGTTAACTTATGGAATAAAAATGATTCATGCAGAATAACAAATATGACTACAATGTTAGCATCCACTTAAGATTTAGTAACTATTTTATAGCTGTCATTTCTGATGAATACATTAACAGAAAAAATATGACATTATGTGATAATGCGTGATCGTCTGAGCATTAACATCGACCTACTAGCAAACATTATGGTGGAAATTATCAGCTCAGTCACTTATGGATAGTTTGGCAGGTGATAGACTTGATGTGAAGCTGCTTTCCAACATTTGCACCAAATACACCAAAATACCAATATGGTGAACTTTCGCTACTGTCATGCCTTTTTGAAATGAGGTCCCTCTTCCAAGCCCAAAGCAGGCACATAATCCACAGGTAAATGGATGGTGTGACTTGGTTGTGACTCCCTAGTCTTGCTCTGGCCTTGTCTTGGAAGACTCTCTTCATGATGACGTTTTAACTACAGCATTAGTACGTTTTAGTATTTTTTCTTACTTAAATTTTAAACTTTTTACCCTCCTAAATTTATTGATCCTTTTGGGAAACCACTGGCTATTGGCAAAAGAACTGAAACTGGCTCTCATGAGTACTTGCCTACCCTACTTGCTCAATATATTTTGTACATGCCAGTGACATTCAAACATACAGTGGTGTGAAAAAGTGTTTGCCTCCTTCCTGATTGCTCATTTTTTTTGTATGTTTGTCACACTTAAATGTTTCAGGTCATCAAACAAATTTAAATATTTGACAAAGATAACACAAGTAAACATAAAATGCAGTTTTTAAATGAAGGTGTTTATTATTAAGGGTAAAAAAAAAAAATCCAAGCCTGCATGGCCCTATGTGAAAAAGTGATTGCCCCCTCCCCCGTTCAAACATAAATTATCTGTGGTTTATCACATCTTTGGAAAGCTGAGTTCAATTTCTGTAGCCACGCCCAGGCCTGATTACTGCCACACCTGTTTTCAATCAAGAAATCACTTAAATAGGACCTGCCTGACAAAGTGAAGTAGACCAAAAGATTCTCAAAAGCTAGAAATCATGCTGCGATCCAGAGAAATTCAGGAGCAAATGAGAAACAAAGTAATTGAGACCTATCAGTCTGGAAAAGGTTATAAAGCCATTTCTGAAGCTTTGGTGAAAACATGAAACAGTGGTGAACCTTCTCAGTAGTGGCCATACGACCAAAATTACCCCAAAAGCACAGCAATGACTCATCCAAGAGGTGACAAAAGACCTCACAACAACGTCCAAAGAACTGCAGGCCTCACTTGCCCCAGTTCAGGTCAGTGTTCATGACTCCATCATAAGAAAGAGACTGGGCAAAAATGACCTGCATGGCAGAGTTCCAAGATGAAAACCACTGCTGAGCAAAAAGAACATAAAGGCTCGTCTCAGTTTTGCCAGAAAACATCTTGATTATCCCCAAGACTTTTGGGAAAATACTCTGTGGACTGACGAGACAAAAGTTGAACTTTTTGGAAGGTGTGTGTCCCATTACATCCGGCATAAAAGTAACACAGCATTTCAGAAAAGGAACATCATACCAACAGTAAAATATGGTGGTGGTAGTGTGATGGTGTGGGGCTGTTTTGCTGCTTCAGGACCTGGAAGACTTGCTGTGGTAGATGGAACCATGAATTCTGCTGTCTACCAAAAAATCCTGAAGGAGAATGTCCGGCCATCTGTTCGTGACCTCAAGCTGAAGCACACTTGGGTTCTGCAGCAGGACAATGATCCAAAACACACCAGCAAGTCCACCTCTGAATGGCTTAAGAAAAACAAAATGACGAGTTTGGAGTGGCCTAGTCAAAGCGAAACCACAGCCAAGGGAACGGGTTTGGCAAAATCAGCGGGGAAAGAAGACCCTGTTGAGCTTGAATTTGATTGAGATGCTGTGGCATGACCTTAAAAAGGCGGTTCATGTCCGAGAACCCTCCAATGTGGCTGAATTACAACAATTCTGCAAAGATGAGTGGGCCAAAATTCCTCTGCAGTGCTGTAAAAGACTCATTGCCAGTTATCACAAATGCTTGATTGCAGTTGTTGCTGCTAAGGGTGGCCCAACCAGTTATTAGGTTTAGGCAGCAATTTTTTCACACAGGGCCATGTAAGTTTGGATTTTTTTTTAACCCTTAATAATAAATACTGTCATTTAAAAACTGCATTTTGTGTTTACTTGTGTTATCTTTGTCTAATATTTAAATTTGTTTGATGATCTGAAACATTTAAGTGTGACAAACATACAAAAAATGAGAAATCAGGATGGGGGCAAACACTTTTCCACACCACTGTATAGTATTTCCTACACTGGATTTTAATTTTTCTTATTAACTAAACACTATTTCACATGCCATGTTTAGTCCTACAGTATATCATGTATAAAATGATAAGGACGTGATTTATTTAGATGTTGATTGTAAAATTGTCACACACAGCAGATGCTCTGAAGGTGAACTATATCGTCACTTGATGTAGGGTTAGCGTTTATCATCCAAGTTGAGAAACTAAAGGCATCATTTTTTGCTCATTCTGGCAAAGCCTAAAGGAGTTAATGCGATGATGCAGCATCTGTCTGTCCGTCCATCCACAAATTTTAGCACTTCTCCTTGGCGTTTGCCCGGATGCAGATTCATTGTAAATGAAACTAAAAAAACTGGTCTATGGGTTAAAGTCAAGGTCAGCAATCAGGAGATCTGATCACTCGGGGTGTTTTCATCAGGCCGGAATGAGCTACTCCATCATTGTCGGTCTCGCTCTGACATCTGATTGTGTCACTCTGCTCGACAGGACATTGTGTCAGCGTTGGAGGACCGCCTGAGGCCACTGGTACAAGCAGAGCTCTCAGTACTGGTGGACGTCCTGCATCGTCCAGAGCTGCTCTTCCCAGAGAACACAGAGGCTCGCAAAAAATGTGAAAGCGGAGGATTTATATCGAAGTGAGTCAACACTTGCAAACCTCATCACTACCTGGGTTGCTGAAATAGAAAGTACAAGATAGAGTTGCAATTCAAGTAGTGGCCAGATGAGTTCAGCTATTTCTTATGCTACTGCACTGGCCTACTGTATATGCTCATGTTTGCCGCTACATGTAGGTTCCTGATGAGAACAAAACGTTCTGTAAATGTGCCTAAAAGAAGCTTTAGTGATTGATGATGAGTTGGGTTTATCAACCAGTCATCACAAGGTAACCAAATGGAGCTTTGATTAGCAGGTAGCATGTGTATAAATTGGTGTTATTCCTCAGAACATTTATCGCGTTTTTCTCCATTTTGATGTTGAACCACACGATGCGCTGACAGCCTTTGAATCCACACAGTTTAATTGACTGGTAATTTGATTCCATAGTGCCGTGAGTTTAGTTTTAATGTTTTGTCACATCTTATTATAGCATTTCCTTTTTGTTGAATAATTGATAATAATTATAACAAGCAAAAATAGTCTTCTGTGACTATCATGGAATATTGGGTATAATAAGTTGTGAAAGTATTTTGTACAGAATTAATCAGTCTGTGTCTTTGGATTCTTTGGTTTTCCTTCTGACCAGACTGATCAAACACACCAAGCAGCTGCTGGAAGAGAATGAGGAGCGCCTTTGCATCAAAGTACTTCAGACACTGAGGGAAATGATGTCAAAGGATCGGGGTTATGGGGAGAAGGTATGAAACTCTGATGCTTCTGTTTCTCATCATGATAGTTGTGCCCAGGATCAACTCACACTTCATTTTTCTGGATATTCCTGTCCCAGTGCACCAAACTTACTGGAAGATGTAAGATCAAAAGACAATGAAAGGAGTTATGGGTTTCTCTGGAGCCTTTACAACGCACAGAAAGAAAATAACATTCAACAGATACAATATTTTTTTGACATTGTTACAGTCAAGGAAGTTTGAGAAAACTTAAATGTGTTTGCTTGATTTAATCTGTTTTGGTGTTTTTTGAGCTACAGTACGAAGAAAAAATTGTCTCGATGCTTTTTTCCAAAACTTGTGCATGTAAAGCAGTACATGTAAGTGATTAGGTGTGACTATCAGCACTATAAACACCATTAACTGCATGCATGGTCAGCACTGTCCATTTTCTGGCTACTAAGGACCTTTCTGATGTACATTACCTTAAGGGCCCTATTATGATAGTCAACAGCGGACTTTTATGTTGTGCTTCCCGCCTTGTGCTAGTGCTTTTGTGAGTTTCTGTCAACACGTTGTCCGTTTTTGTTTTTTTTTTTGCACTTTTTTTTATTTCTATTAAACCTTTATTTATACAGGATAGTTCCACTGAGAGGCAGCCTCTCTTTTTCAAGGACGCCCTGTTCACAGTTGCACATTCACAGCAGGAAGCTGCCTAGTACAACCACAGACTGACCTGTGGCCACTGAGCAGCTCCACTGCACCAGTTGGGGTTAAGGGCCTTGTCCAAGGGCACCACAGTGGGGTTAAGGAGGGTAGGGCAAACACTGCTATGTTATCTGTCCCAGCCAGATCTAATACTGCCGGTCCAGGGATCAAACCCGTGACCACCAGTCCACATCCCTAACCATGAGGCCACCACTGCCCACACTGCTTTGTGTCACATCATCTAATTACCAGTAGACAGTGTGTCAGCTTTGCATTGGGAGGAGTGGGCTCATTTCAAAGAGGTGTGACGGCACACAATCTCATGCACATCAGTATTTTAGTGCAGTTTATGACAATGCACTTTTGGTCAGGAAGAAGGTGGTCCGTCATCAGAAGCTCAGTGTTGATGTTATTTCAGCGGCATGTTTTGAAATTGCACAGCTCCTACTGACAGGAGCACATGAGGAAACACAGCATGTGCTGTGATTTTCAGTTAGTTTGGACAGAGCTGGAACAGTTATAATATAATCACCCATCAGTTTAATTATAATATGATGATCAGTCAGACTTTATTTATAAAACATTTTTCATGCAACGTAGCAGCTCAAAGTAATTACAAAATAATAAGCACCATACACCAAAAGCCATAACGTCATCTCACCCCCCCCACACACACACACACTTACAACACACCAACTAATCGACCTACCATATAAAACCATGTAAAAACCACCATATAAAACAAAACTGAACTGAGGAAGCGCTATCAGTGAGGAAAAAACAGAGGTAATAAGATATAAAACCAAGCAATAACAAGTTAAAAAAGTTAAAACAGGATAAATACAGATGAAAACAGGATAAAAGGTGTAGGAAAAGGTAAAAGGGGGGAAAAGCGAAGATAAATTTAAATAAAAGGCAGGTCAAAAAAGGTGGGTCTTTAGTTTGGTTTTAAAAGTATTGTGGAGAAAGGAAACAGGCGAGGCAACAAGCTAGATGACACATGAACTTTATTTCTTCTCCAACATATTATACAGTAAAAGAACTCCCAGGTCTCTGTGCATTCCTCTTTTATACCTTTAATTCCATGCATTGAGACCCGGAACTTCCAACCATAATACACTGTTTGGAACGAAGACCTGTGTGGCATATTAAACGGAAGAAGGAAGGATGGCACTAGTGCAATAGCGACATGAACTTGGAAGCACCCATAAATGTGCCCTGCGCCTCACACAGTTGACTGTGGACTATAATATGGCCTTAAATCTGTGGACTTGTTTTACAGTAATGCATATAATTATTTTCTCACTTTTTTCGTCTTAAAATGTATTAATTTTACTATTACAGATAGATCATATATATTTGGATGGTGACAGAAGTTTTGTCATTTTAGCAGTTTACCAAAACATATTCAAGATACAATTACATAATCAATATGGGCATAAAGAGTCCCTGACATGAGGAGGATTTATCTAAAAATGGTTTCAGTTCCTCAGCCAGAGCTCCAGCTTGGATGTCGTCGTCGGCCTCCGTCGGTCTATGATGACCATGGAAGAGAATCCTAAATGTCTACTCTGCTGGAACAGCACTGCCTGTGGCTGAACAGGCCGATGCGCGAATGGCAGTCCCTGTCACACAGGTCGCACTTGTGGGTGGTCTCCGTGCTGCTGGGTCTGTGGCGGTTCTTCCTGCGGGTCCTTTTTTCATCTGCTGCAGCAGTCAGTCTCTCTTCACCCGCCTTGAGCTGTCTGGTCAGGGTGCCTCTCCATTTGGAGCGGTCCGTTGCAAGGTCCTCCCAGCGCTCTGTGTTGATCTCCAGGGCCTTCATGTCTCTCTTGCAGACGTCTCTAAAGCGCAGCTGTGGGCGGCCAACATCTCTCCTGCCAGTCGCCAGTTCTCCGTAGAGGACGTCTTTGGGGATTCTGCCATCCTCCATACGGTGAACGTGGCCTAGCCAGCGGAGCCTGCGCTGCCTGAGTAGAGTGAACATGGAGGGAAGGCCGGCGCGGGACAGAACTTCTGTGTTGGGCACTTTGTCCTGCCAGGATATGTCCAGGATGTGGCGAATGCAGCGCAAGTGGAAGGAGTTCAGTCTCTTTTCCTGCCGGGCGTATGTTGTCCACGTCTCACTCCCATAGAGCAGTGTGCTGATGACGCAGGCGTTGTACACTGCCATCTTCGTCTTGACAGAGAGTTTGGGATTCTCCCACACTCGTGTGGTGAGGCGAGCGAGTGTGAAGGCTGATTTTCCGATCCTCTTGTTGATCTCTGTATCAAGGGAGAGGTTGTTGCTGATCGTGACCTCAGGTATGTGAACTGATTCACGACCTCCAGCTCGTAGTCGTCGGTGGTGATGGTTGGTGGTGCTTCCGTGCCTTGCGCCAAGACGTTAGTCTTCTTCAGGCTGATGGTAAGCCCGAAGTCCTTGCATGCCTGGGAGAAGCGGTCCATCAGGGTCTGAAGCTCCTGCTGTGTGTGGGTTGCGACTGCAGCGTCGTCTGCGAACAGCATGTCTCTGATTAGAGCCTCGCGTACTTTGGTTCTGGCTTTCAGGCGGGCGAGGTTGAAAAGCCTGCCATCAGATCTTGTGTGCAGGTAGATTCCCTCTGTTGCTGTGCTGAAGGCATGCCTCAGGAGCATAGCAAAGAAAATCCCCAAGAGGGTTGGCGCAAGTACACAGCCCTGTTTCACTCCGCTGCGTATGTTGAATGGCTCTGAGACGTTGCCATCGTGCTGCACTATCCCCTGCATGTTGGTGTGAAATGATTCGATGAGGCTTTGCAACTTTGGTGGGCATCCTATCTTTGGCAGGATCTTGAAAAGGCCCTCTCTGTTGACCAGATCGAACGCTTTGGTGAGGTCGATGAAGGTGACTTACAGGGGCATCTTCTGTTCTCTGCATTTCTCCTGGAGTTGGCGGATGGAGAATATCATGTCTACCGTCGATCGCTCAGCGCGGAAGCCACACTGAGACTCGGGGTAGACACGTTCGGCAAGCTTCTGTAGACGAACGAGAACAACTCGTGCGTAGACTTTGCCAACAACGCTGAGGAGGGAGATGCCCCTGTAGTTGTTGCAGTCGCTTCTCTCCCCTTTGTTTTTGTAGAGGGTGATGATCTTGGCGTCCCTCATGTCCTGTGGTACAACACCTTCCTTCCAACACTGGCAGAGGACGTCATGCAATGGCAACAGTAGGGCGGTCTTGCAGTGCTTGATCAGGTCTGGGGGTACGCCATCGTTGCCGGGTGCCTTGCCAGCAGCCAAGCTATCAATGGCCTTGCTGAGTTCGTCGATGGTTGGCTCAGCGTCAAGTTCGTCCATGGATGGCAGGCAGTCGATGGCATCAAGGGCTGACGGTGTCACGGTGTTCTGTCTGGAGTAGAGGTCGGAGTAGTGTTCCACCCATCTCTCCATCTGCTTGTTCTTTTCTGTGATCATCTCCCCAGTGGAGGATTTGAGGGGGGCCGTCTTGCTCTGAGCCGGACCAAGTGCTTTCTTGATGCCATCGTACATACCACGGATGTTCCCTGTTATGGCAGCGGTTTGAATGTCTTGGCTGAGCTGAGTCCAGTACTCGTTGACACAGCGCCGAGCAGTCTGCTGAACTTTACTTCTCACAGCCCTGAGAATCTGGAGATTCTACTCGTTTGGGTACTTCTTGTACTCAGCAAATGCTGAGCGCTTGGCTTCAATGACGGGGGTCATCTCGGTCAACTTGGCATCAAACCAGTCCTGTGACTTCGAGGTCTTCCTCCCAAAGGTAGTCAAGGCTGTGCGGTGGATGGTGTTTCGCAGCGCTTCCCACTTCTGCTTTGCAGATTCTCCTTCTTGTGGTACACCAAGTTCCTTCTCAAAGGTGGAAGCAAACTGCTCAACAAGTTCTGGTTGGGCCATCTTGCTGGTGTCAATCCGTGCCTTTCCAGGGTGTCTAGCACGATGGAATTTCTTCAGCTGCAGCTTGACCTTGCAACACACCAATGAATGGTCTGTGTCGCAATCTGCACTCTGGAACGAACGGGTGATTAGCACGTTCTTCAGTGAGTTGCGCCTGGTCAGGATCAAGTCCAGCTGGTGCCAGTGCTTTGAGCGCGGATGTTGCCAGGAAACCTTGTGTTGGGGCTTGGTCTTGAAGAACGAGTTTGTGATGCACAGATCGTGATATGTGCAGAACTCGAGCAGCCGCTGTCCGTTGTCGTTCATTCTGCCCACGCCAAAAGGTCCAAGACAGGAGGGCCAGGAGTCATGGTCAGCACCCACTCTGGCATTGAAGTCTCCAAGGAGAATGAGTTGTTCAGAGTTGGGGATGATCCTGACAGTTGTTGCGAGATTCTCGTAGAACTCGTCTTTTGCCTCTGGTGTGGCTGTCAGTGTTGGGGCATACACACTGACGAGGGTGACTGGGCCTTGAGTGGTGTTGAGGCGGAGGGTGAGGAGTCGTGCAGAGCCAGTGCTGCCCGGTTCCACCATCTTCAGCAAGGTGTTCTTCACTGCGAAGCCCACTCCGTGTTCCCTGTGTTCGTCACTGCCCTTTCCCTGCCAGTAGAACGTGTAGTCCTTCTCTCTCAGTGTGCCTGCGTCAGCCAACCGTGTTTCCTGGAGAGTGGCGATATCCACTCCCAGTCTCTTCAGCTCATTATTGATGATGGCAGTCTTCCTGGTGTCGTTGATGTCCTTGAGGTTAGCAGCGAGTCCTGTCATCATAGTGCGGACGTTCCAAGTTCCCAGTTTTGGAGTTGGTCTCTTTTGTTTTATTGTCTTGCCTGGTGCGAAGGTTCTCAGCCTGCTGTTCGGACTTCTCCTCATCCCCATGCACCCAATGAGGAAAGCAAGCTGTGGCGGGACAACATCTTATTGGCTGGGGGCTGCCCAGCTTGAGGCGGGCGGTAGTTGTCCATTGAGATCTGATGATCCCTCCCACCATCGGGAACGACCCCTGGCGCCGCGCTCTACGCCAGTTGAGCGGTGGCTTATAACCGGTAACTGTCATTCCCCGTGTTTTGTCTATGCCAAAGGCGAAGCTGGAGTGTCCTCTCCAGTGATCCGGTGTTCTACCTTCCAGTGTTGGGCGTTGGTAGGATTCAAGCCTGGGCAGGAAGATATGGAGGACAAGATGTTGCCCATGCAGCATGTCCCCCCTCTCCACGTCACTGATGAATCCAAAGGAACAGCAGGGCTGCTACAGTTTGGCACCAGCGCCGTTGCAGGAGCTGCCAGAACGATATTGAGCACAACATAGAACTGCCTTAGGGGCTCCAACTCCGGATTTTTCCTCAGGGTTGGCTCCCGAAGCCTTTCCCGTGACCGGGTGTGCCGCAAGGCAGCGGAGGTTTGAAATCAGGGTTTACCTTCCCATAGATGGGCTACCTTCCCAGGTTGACGAGCCACCATCTACCCGAAGCATCTGGTTTTAAGGCGCCAGAGATGCGCCCTCGCCCCTTCTCCTATTAGTAAAAGCAGTTCCGCCAGGCTTAGAGACTAAACCACACGGGCAGGCTAGGAGTTGGACTTAGTTGTCAGAGGCTTTTCGAGACGCATGCCATAAGGAGCATTTTATGAGCACTGGGAGCTTAACCCCAGTGCCGCTCCTGGCTATGACAACCTTGCAACCAGCTTGGATGTGAATACCCTGAAATTGAAGGTGAGAGTCTTCACTTTTAGCCCATGTTGACCATATAACTGTATCTTGATTGTTTTGGTAAACGGCTAAAACAACAGAACTCGAGTCAGTGTCCAAATATATATGGACTTAACTATATTTTATTACAAGACCAATACATTGACAGCACTACAAAAACAGGAAGAAAAAAAATGTACAAGAAAAACAAAAGCTGTCTTTTAACTGGTCTTTATGTACCCTTGATGTACCCTTGAATTCTCTGCTACTGTCTTTGCACCTTACACACATACACACAGTTCATTTTTATTGGATTACAATTTATTTGCACATCTTGCAAAATGTGTGACTTTTCTCCCCAAACCACAGTAGAGTTCTTTAGAAGTAAGGAATAAGGTTTAGCTAGGTGTGTCTACAATTGAATCCAGATATGTAGTGTTGAAAAATTAGAGCCTAGTCAGGGATTACATCCTTGTCCTTTAATTATAAACTGTTGTTGCTTTATCAGAGCACCTCAAACTTCTTTCATAAACAGGTCAGATTTGTTATATTGAATGTCTTAATTTCCATGCCACTGATTTCTCGCAGGTCTGCTTCTTTTTTAATATAGTTAACAGACAAAGCTCAGTTATTTTATCATTTTAATGGCAGCAGTTCATAATCTGTTTGGTGCGTATCATTGCTGACATTGCAAAGAGTTGTTCCCCTCTCAGAATTGTGTAATTCATATTAATGCATCACTTGCATGGAGCGTTTCATGTTTTATTGTTTCACAGCAGTTGATATATTTTACAAGTCTCATTTGTCTTACAAATTATTGACAGGAAACAAGTGAGTGTGACATTATTAAAGCCATACAGATAAGATTTAAGGGTTCTGTTGTTATGAGACCGTGTTTGTTGTGGAGTTGTATCCAAGTGAAAGTTGCTGTTAAAAAAAGTCCCAACAGATCTCATTAGGACATTCCTGTAAAATGCTCACCTTACTAGATTGCTGTCAAATTACATTATTATTCAGGTGTTGTAAAACAATAAAACATGGTCTTGCAGGGGTGTTTTTTTATTTTTAGCTTTGACATGCTACTTTCTCACTCTTCCACTAACTTGACGATGCTGTGTAACAAGCTTCTCATTTGAACACTTTCACTCACTAATCCAGCTCTACTAACTCTGCCCTTCTACACTTTTTCTCTTGCAGCTGATTGCCTTTGATGATGAAATGGATGTGGCTGAGGTTGATCATTTTACTTACTACTGTGATGTTCATTTGTCTCCCACTAACAACATAGATGTGCTTTAGCTCCCAGCAGTCTTTCTAGCGTTGCACTTCCATCTGTGACACATGGCAGCTTAGTCCATTTCTGCGTGTTGTTACCTGCTCCGAGCTGCTCCAGACTTCTCCTCCATGTAGAAGTGTTGCTCACTGCTGAAATGTTGAGGTCACTTTATGCAGTAGACCTGTGTCATGTCAGGACATTACTACAGTTTGCCATATCAAAGTTCTCAAGGATTGTAGGTGATTTGTTCTGTATGTTGCTGCTCCTTTTCAACTCATGTATTTAACAGTCATACTGTTGTACTTTAACTGTGTTTCTATCCAACAATGTTAGTGAATTAAGGATATGCTGATGGAAGAGATAACTGATTAAACTCCAAAATGAACAAACTTGAGGAGGTGGATTAACTCCTGAATCCGTTCAGATTGATTAAAATGACGTAGACTGAAAAATTAGCTTATAAACAACACAAATTAACCCCATGAACTCTGTGAATTCCGTGGGCGGTCACGTCTCTGCATCTTAGTGCGTCTCAGTGCGCACTGAAAAAAAAAAAAGCTGTATTTCCGGTCTTCCAGTACAGACACAGCCTTGTTACAACCTGAGAAAAAAGCTGTGTAATATATTTATTTTTTGTGGTATTTTTCCAAAATTTTGACCTGAGCTTGAAAACACTTTGTTCTACATTTCTGTTGTGTTTTTCAGCCAGTATCTGACAGCTGTATGTTATTTGCAAGCATTTGTATCTAAAAAAAACACCCAGGCGAACTTTCTTGTTACTCAGTGGCAGGAGCACTTAGAGAGATTATGACTGTTTTGCCAAAAAATTCAGTGTGTTTTCTTTTAAATGAGACTAACCCCATGAAGATGCTGCAAAGGGTTGAAGAACAGCTTTTGATTTACTTTGGACATGTTATTTTAAGGCGTTTTTAGGGAAGTTGAACAGAGTTCAACAGGTTAATAGAGATGCACATTAAAAATACAAGTAAGCTGGATAGAAACCCTGTTAGGGTTTTTAGGTAGCTGAAACTTTGTTGGTGTTGAACATTTTGTGGTATAAAATGTATATATGAAAAAAAGAATATAGTAAATCTGAAAGTCGCCACATTTTCTTGGATCAGTTCAACATTTTCCTACATGAAATTCATACACTGCTGTGAAAAAGTATTTGCTCCTTCCTGATTTCTTATACAAACCCCAATTCCAGTGAAGTTGGGGCATTGTGTAAAATTGAAATCAAAACAGACTACAATGATTTGCAAATCCTTTTCAACCTATATTCAATTGAATACACTACAAAGATAAGATAATTAGTGTTCAAACTGATAAACTTTGTTTTGTTGCAAATATTCACTCATTTTGAATTTGATGCCTGCAACACGTTCCAAAAAAGCTGGGACAAGGCCACATTTACCACTGTGTTACATCACTGTTCCTTGTAACAACACTCAGTCAGAATTTAGGAACTGAGGTCACTAATTGTTGAAATGTTATAGGTGGAATTCTTGCTTGATGTACAACTTCAGTTGCTCAACAGTTGTCATATTTTGCTCAATACATTTTCAATGGGAGGCAGGTCTCGACTGCAGACAGGCCAGTCTGGTACCTGCCCTCTTTTAGTACAAAGCCACGCTGCTGTAACACATGCAGAATGTGGCTCAGCATTGTCTTGCTGAAATAAGTAGGGACGTCCCTGTAAAAAACGTTGCTTGGATGGCAGCATGTGTTGCTCCCAAACCTGTATGTACCGTTCAGCATTAATGGTGCCTTCACAGATGTGCAAGTTACCCATGCCATGGGCACTAACACATCCCCATACCATCACAGATGCTGGCTTTTGAACTTTGTCCTAATAACAATCTGGATGGTCTTTTTCCTCTTTAGCCCAGAGGACATAATGGCTATGATTTCCAAAAGCTGTCTGAAATGTGGGCTCATCAGACCACAGCACACTTTTCCACTTTGTGTCAGTCCATCTCAGATGAGCTCAGATCCTGAGCAACCGGTGCCATTTCTGGGTGTTGTTGATATATGGTTTTTGCTTTGCATGGTAGAGTTTTAACTTGCAGTTGTAGATGTAGCCGATGAACTGTGTTAACTGACAATGGTTTTCTGAAATGTTCCTGAGCCCACGTGGTAATATCCTTTACAGAATGATGTTGGTTTTTAATGCAGTGCCACCTGAGGGATCACCAGGAATTTAGTATTGGTTTTCGGCCGTGCTGCTTATGTGCAGAAATTTCTTCAGATTCTCTGAATCTTTTGATGATATTATGGACTGTAGATAAGATAAGATGAGCCTTTATTAGTCCCACAATGGGGAAATTCCAGGATTGCAACAGCACAGGGATAGCAACACTCAGAGCAACAATCAAGAAGACAAGAAAAAAAAAAGCAGCGAATATACATACAGGTATGTACACATATATACACACAGTGTGGAGCATTGTAGCTAGATGGAATAAACAGCATAACCGTCTACTTAGTTATCCTACATAGTATGAATATGTACCCATACATATTGTCACCCTCCGTAGCGACCGATATTGTCCTAGTTGTGTACTGGAGGGGACCATTGTGTAAGTCTATTGCGTCTTTTGCATTCAATACTATTAGGTCGTCACGTTTTTTTGCTATCTCTGCGAGCAGCCCTGCTTAGGTTATACAGTCTGACAGCCGTAGGTAGGAAGGACCTGCGAAACCTCTCGGTTGCACACCTAGGATGATGTAGTCTGCTGCTAAATGAGCTCCTCAGTGCGTTCAGTATGTCCTGCATAGGGTGGGACTCGGACTCCAGCAGAGATTTTTTTTTTTTTTTTTTTTTTGTTACTTATTTGTACCCGTAGGTAGATTTGGTTTGCAGTCTGGTGACAAGCCACCGGCTGCTGGTCGCTGCGTGCGCGAGCGCCCTAAACCTGCATGTTTTTGGTATGCGGGAGGAAACCGGAGAAATCCCGGAGTAAACCCACGCAACACGGGGAGAACATGCAAACTCCACACAGCTCACTGTTGGTCGGGGGCTGGGATCGAACCCACGATCCCCGCGATCCCCCGGCCGAGGGTAAAACTGTGCTGCCACAGTGCTAAACCACTGCGCCACCGTGCAGCCCGATGAGAGATGACAGTTTAGCCACCATCCTTCTCTCTCCCATCTCCTCCACTAGGTCAAGGCGTTGCCCCAGGACAGAGCTAGCTTTCTTGATCAGTTTGTTCAGTCTCTTCCTATCGGCTGCTGTAATGCCACTGCCCCAGCAGACCACTCCAAAAGTGATGGCTGATGCCACCACCGTGTCATAGAATGTCTTCAGCAGCGCCCCTTGTACACCAAAAGACCTGAGTCTCCTCAGTAGGAACAGCCTGCGCTGTCCCTTCTTGTAGAGTGCATCGGTATTGTGTGACCAGTCTAGTTTATTGTTCAGGTGAACACCCAGGTACTTGTAGGATGTCACCATCTCAATGTCTGTTCCCTGTATATTTACTGGTGCTGTGAGGGGTTGTCCTCAGATGATGAAGTCCCTAATTTCCTTGCAATTGTTTGTTGAAAAACGTTGTTCTTACACTGTTGGACTATTTGCCCACACAGTCATTCACAAAGTAGTGAACCTTGCCTCATCCTTACTTGGGAACAACTGAGCCTTTTGGCAATGCACCCTTTATAACCAGTCATGACTGTTTCCAATTAACCTTTTCACCTGTGGGATGTTCCAGAAAGGTATTTTTGGAGCATTCCTCAACTTTCTCAGTCTTTTTTTGCCCCTGTCCCAGCTTTATTGGAACATGTTTCAGGCAGAAAATTCAAAATGAGAGAATATTTGCAAACAAAAACACAAAGTTTATCAATTTGAACATTAGAAATCTTGTCTTTGTAATGTATTCAATTGAATATAGGTGGAAACAAAATTTTAAGTCACTATATTCTGTTTTTATTTACATTTTACACAATGTCCCAACTTGACTGCAATTGGGGTTTGTATTTTAGCATATTTGTCACATTTAATTATTTCAGATCATCAAATAAATTTTATTATTAGACAAATATAACCGAAGTAAATACAAATTAAATTTTTAAGTGATGATTTCATTTATTAGGAGAAAAAAGTTATCCAAAATCTACCTGGCCCCATGTGAAAAAATAATTGGCCCCCTAAACCTAATAACAACTACAATCAAATACTGTATTTGTGATAACTGGCAATGAGTCTTTAACATCGTTTTTGAGGAATTTTGGCCCACTGTTCTTTGCAGAATTGTTTTAATTCAGCCACATTGGGAGGCTTGAGCTTGAAGTCATGAACTGATGGCTGGACATTCTCCTTCAGGATTTCTGGTAGAGAGCAGAATTTGTGGTGCCATCAATTATGACAACTTGTCCTGGTCCTAAAGCAGCCCCAGATCATCACACTGTCACCACCATGTTTGACTGTTGGCATGATGTTCTTTTAATGAAATGCTGTCTTAGTTTTACACCAGATGTAATGGGACACATGCCTTCCAAAAATTTCAACTGTTGTCTCATCAGTCCACAGAATATTTCCTCAAAAGACTTGGGGATCATCAAGATGTTTTTTGGCAAATGTCAGACGAGCCTTTGTGTTCTTTTTGGTCAGCAGTGGTTTTCACTTTGTAACTCTCCCATGGAGGCCATTTTTGGCCAGTCTCTTTGTTTTTGTTGAATCATGGACCAGTGTCCAAACTGAGGCAAGTGAGGCCTGCAGTTCTTTAGATGTTCTTCTAAGTTTTTGTTTCTCATCTGTTCTTGAATTTCTTTAGATCAGAACATAATGTGTTGCTTTCTGAGATCTTTTAGCCTACTTCACTTTGCCAGACAGGTTCTGTTTAAGTGATTTCTTGATTCAGCAGGTCTCGCAGTAATCAGGCTGGGGTGTGGCTAGTGAAATTGAACTCGGCTTTGAAAAAAATATGATTAATCACAGTTAATTCCTGATGTCACAAGGGGTGGCAGTTATTTTTTTTTACGTAGGGTCAGGTAGGGTTGGATGATTTTTTTCCCTTAATAAATTAATCATCATTTAAAAACTGCATTTTGTATTTACAGATGTGGACAAAATTGTTGGTACCCCTCTGTTAATGAAAGAAAAACCATAGTGGTCACAGAAATAACTTGAATCTGACAAAAGTGGTAATAAATAAAAATTCTATGAAAATTAACCAATGAAAATCAGACAATGCTTTTGAATTGTGGTTCAACAGAATTATTTTAAAAAACAAACTCATGAAACAGGCCTGGACAAAAATGATGGTACCCCTAGAAAAGATTGAAAATAATGTGACCATAGGGACATGTTCAACCAAGATGTGTCCTCTAATTAACATCACAGGTGTCTACAAACTTATAATCAGACAGTCGGCCTATTTAAAGGGTGACGAGTAGTCACTGTGCTGTTTGGTGACCTAGTGTGTACCACACTAAACATGGACCAGAAGAAGCAAAGGAGAGAGTTGTCTCAGGAGAGTAGAAAGAAAATTATAGACAAGCATGTTTTTTTTTCCCACAATATCTTTATTGAACCTTTTTTTTTTTTTAACAAACATGATACAAACACTAACACTAAAGTACTACAAAAAAAAAAAAAAAAAAAAATGCCCTAAAAACACCAACAACCACCAACAAAATCAAGTCTTCAACAATGCTCCTCTGTTTAGTCTAGACAATCCAATACATTAGTATACATATTATGTTCACCAGTTTGGAATTTACAAGGTCCACACACATCATTCACCTTCTTCTTCAAGAGTTATGTTTAAATTTTTTACATAATCAATAAAAGGTCTCCATATATTCTCAAACACAATTTCCTTTGATTTCAGTATATATGTTATTCTTTCTAATGGAAGGTTTGTTAACATCTGTCTTAACCACTGAGTCACATCTGGTCTATGAGTCTTTTTCCATAATAGTGCAATACATTTTTTGGCATTAAGCAAACTGAGGTCTATGAATGTTCTTTCACTTTTATTGAAATTATGCTTTTCTGGGTACAGACCCAACAAAAACAGTTTAGGATTCAATATGATTTGTTTTGAGATTATTTTTTCAATTGTTACCCTCACCTCCTCCCAAAACATTCTTATTAATCTACATTCCCATAAACAATGAAATAGGGTTCCTTTACTTTCCATGCATTTTGTGCATGTATCTGGTATATTTTTGTTATATCTATTTAACTCCTCCGGTGTAACATACATCCGCATTAACCATTTGAAATGTATCAATTTAAGGCGTGCATTTATTGATTTGGTTTGAGCTTCTGTACAAGCCAATTCCCATTGTTCCTCTGAAATTTCAATTTGCAGATCTTCTTTCCAGTAGTTTAATCTTTTCAGTGAATTTTCACTTGAAGATGGTGTCAATGAGTTATAAAACTCTGAAATAATACCCTTTCTTTTACTATCTTTCATCATCATTTTTTCCAAGGATGAATAAATAGGTCGAGTGAGAGCTTTATTTTGATTTGATCGAATAAAGTTTCTAAGTTGAAGATATTTAAAAAAATGTGTTCTATTGAGATTAAATTTGATCCTCAGCTCTTCAAAAGACATTATGTTGTCTGCACATGGCAAATATAAATCCTGAATCTTTTGTATCCCTTTTAAATTCCATACTTTAAATACAGCGTCCGCTCTCCCTGGTTTAAAATATTGATTACCCCATATTGGACTAAATTGTGACAATAACTGTGGTTCTTTTAAATAGTTTTTAGCTTCACACCATATTTTGATCATATGCTTTACAAATGGATTTTTAACTTGTTTTTGTAATTTTTTTGCCGAATCTGAGTATATGAATATGGGAAGAGGTAAAGGTAAATTGTATGATTCCATTTCAGTCCAGTGAGGGAGATCATTTGATGAAAAATAATATGTCATAGACCTCAGTTGTGCCGACCAATAATACAACATAAAATTTGGACATTTCAGACCTCCACGATCAAATGGTAAATATAATAAAGACAAACGTAATCTAGCCCTCCTGTTGTTCCATATAAATTCCACTAACTTTTTTTTTATTCTTGAGAATAGATCTAAAGGTGGTGATAAGGGAATGTATTGAAATAAATAAAGTATTTTAGGTAAAATATTACTTTTAAGTATATTGATTCTCCCGATCATCGACATTGGTAGTGACATCCATCTCTGAGTTAACTCATTGATATCTGACATTAAGGCTTCATAGTTGACACTGGCGACTGATTCTAGCTTAGGCATAATTTGGATTCCTAAATATTTAAACTGATTTACAACATTGAATTGATTTACCTCAGGGGCTGGGTAATTTCTCTGGGTCTCATTTAGCATTAATATTGAAGATTTAGTTTTATTTATTTTATATCCTGATATTTCCCCAAAATTCTTTATTAAATTCAACAAGGTTGGAATTGATTTTTTTAGATTCGACATAAACAAAATTATATCATCGGCGTACAGGGAGATTTTATGTTCTGTTGGTCCAACTTTAATTCCATATATTTGTGAATGTAAACGTATCGCTATCGCTAAAGGTTCAATTGCCATAGTAAACAGTAAAGGTGAAAGTGGACAGCCTTGTCGACATCCTCTATTGATTTTTATTGGTTTTGAAATATTGTTATTTGTTAGGATTTCTGCTGTAGCATTATTGTATATTATTTGAACCCATTTTATGAAATTATTTCCAAGTCCAAACCTTTGTAGGACTTCAAAAAGAAAGGGCCATTCAACTCTATCAAAGGCCTTTTCGGCGTCCAATGATAGGAGAGCTGTATCCGGTGCTTCTTTATTAAAATAAATAATATTAAATAGTCTTCTTACATTATGGAAGCCTTGTCTACCCTTTATAAAGCCATTCTGATCTCGATTAATAATATTTGGTAAAATTTCTTGTATTCGTCTTGCTAAAATTTTACAGATTATCTTAAGGTCGGCGTTTAATAGGCTTATTGGTCTCATATTTTCACATTTATTAGAGGGCTTACCTGGTTTTGGCAGCAGTATAATTAAGGCATTATTTATGTATGATGGTAAATTATTATTTTGAAATGCTTCTAAAACCATTTCCAAAAAAGGTTTTATTAATTTATTCTTAAATTTTTTATAAAGGTCAACTGGAAGACCATCTGGTCCTGCACTTTTTCCTGATTTCATATTATCAATGGCTAGCCCAACTTCTTCTTGACTAATTTTAGACTCCAATATCTCCCTGTTTTCATTTGGAATACACGGTATAGATAGTTCGTTCAAAAACCCATTTAGTTTTGTTAAATCAGGTTCATTTTTGGTATCATATAATTTTTCATAGTAATCTCTAAAGGCTCTATTAATTTCTAAAGGATCTATAACTACCTGTCCATTACTTATAATACTGGTAATTGGTGTTTTAATTTCCAATTGTTTAATCTGCCATGCTAATAATTTTCCTGATTTTTCACCTTGTTCATAAAAAGATTGTTTCAATCTTAGAAGACTCGAGGCAGCTCTATTCGCTGATTTTTTGTCGTATTCAGCTCTCAAAATCAGTAATTCATTCTCCAACCTTGGGTCACTTCCTGCATACACTTTTTCCTGAAGACTTTTTATTTTATGTTCCAATTTAGCTCTCTCCTCTCGAGTCTTCTTAGATTTTGATCCTGTATAACTAATAATATGTCCCCTAATAAAAGCTTTGAAAGCCTCCCACTTTACACATGCTGATGTTTGTGTAGTATTGATGTCAAAGAACTCGTCTATCTGTTTTTCTATATACTTGACAAATTCCTCATCCTGAAGCCATTTATGCTGAAATTGCCATCTACCTGATTCCTTTGTCAATTTTTTATCTACATATATTAGACAACAGGGTGCATGATCAGAAATCACGATGTTATCATAAAAGCAGTTTTGAATCTTGGACCTTAATTCTGTGGAAATCAAAAAATAATCAATACGTGAGAATGTCTTGTAGGTACTGGAATAACAAGAATAGGCTTTAACTTGTGGTTTCATTTCTCTCCATATATCTAACAATCTCAATTCTTTCATAAAATGATTAATAGTCATCCTACATCCAATGTGCGTACAATCCAGTCCTGTTGATCTATCCACACCTGGATTCAATGTACAATTAAAATCCCCTGCTATTATATGTTGCCCTGTAAGTGATGATAAGATGAGAAATAAATTAGCAAAGAACTTCTGATCATCTATATTGGGACCATATAAGTTCACAAGATTTATATTTTCTAATAGCAAAGAACCTTGAATGATTACATATCTTCCAAATTTGTCTCCAATTACATTTTTCACCTGAAAAGGAACTGATTTATGTATGAGAGTCATAACTCCCCTGGCTCGGGATGACAATGAAGAGGTGAATACACTTCCCTGCCATCTACTCCTAATTCTTTTAACATCCTCCTCTATCAGATGAGTTTCTTGTAAAAACACAATTCTTGAACCCATGTCCTTTATTTTATTCATAACTTGTTTAAGTTTTTTTAAATTTTGTAGACCTCTGCAATTCCATGAAGTTAAATTAAGATTAACACTTTGGTCCATGATCAATAGAGAGTTTAGGATTACCTTGCAGTGTAAACATGCTCATACAGAGAAGCAAAAACATGAGTGGTTGAACATTCATCCTACAAACTACACACAAACAAATTTCCCCTTCCCACACTTGTGGCAAACCCCCCAAAATCAAAAGAAAAATTCTGTCTCCCGATATAGCCATCGACCGTTCCACACCCACGGGGAACAGCCTAAGCCACTCCTTCTTCATCCTCCCAATCACCCTAACTCTACTGCTTTTAATGACGTAACATTAACTCTCCTTTGTAGTTTTCCAACTTAACTCCAAAATTTTTAACAACTTTGTACATCATAGTTTTTTTTTTTTGTTTGTTTTGTTTTTGTTTTGTTTTTTTAATATATAATACAATCTATATTTTGTAAACTTACTATTTACTTCAAGTCAGTCAGATGCCTGTGCAAATGCTTAATTATTCTACCTTATATTTTGTTCATGCTTAGCTCCCACCAGTCTCTTCTTCTTCTTTGATCCTCTTGATGAACTCCTGCGCCTCCTCTGGGGTCTTGAAGATGTGGGTTCTGCCCTCATACGTGGTCAGCAGTCTCGCAGGATAGATTACACCATGACGAATCCCAAGGTTGCGCAGCTCCTTACGTATGGGATCAAACTGCTTCCTCAATTGCTGGATTCCTGTGGCCAAATCTGGGTAGAACCGCACCTGCTGGTCCTGGTGTTTAATCTCTCCTTTAGCACGTGCAGCGTTGAAGATCTTCATCCTGTCTCTGTTGCTAAGAAACTTCATAATTAAGGTCCTCGGCGGTCCCTTATCTCTCCGTGGGCCAATACGATGTGCTTTTTCCAGAACCACTGCTGATTGCAACTCCTCGCTGCCCAGCACCTCCGGAATCCACTTTTCCAGAAAGGAACATACGTCCCGACCTTCTGATTCCTCTGGAAGACCCACCAGCCTCAAATTATTCTGTCTCGACCGAGATTCCAAATCCAAAATATTATCTTCCAGAGATTTATTTTTTTTTTCCAAAGTGCGCACCTTTAATTGAAGACGGGTGACGTCATCTTCAGCACTAGCGAGACGGAGCTCCATCTGCGCCGTTCGTTCTACACAGTCACCCAATTCCTTTCTTATTCCTTCCAACGCTGTCATAATCCCATCAAATCTAGAGGAAAAGTCCGCTCTCATTGAACTCATGGCAGCCATCAGCGCATCTGCGCCATTCCCCGCAGACATCGCACCGCCGCCAGCCTCCTCCGCCATATATGGAGTTTTGTTTGCTGCGTCACAGACCTGAAAGTCCGTTAATTTGGACTGTTTCGGCGGCTCGCTTTTTCCTTTTCCTGGTTTTCCAGCCTTAGGCTTCGCCGACATATCCTCGCCCAAATGCTGGGATACGTTCTGTCCCAAATGAGAGAGTTATTTGCCGATTTTTTTTCTCCAGGAGCAGAGCAGAGCGAGACACGTCCGTCCTACGTGGCAGCCATAACCGGAAGTCGACAAGCATGTTAAAGTTAAAGGCTATAAGACCATTTCCAAGCAGCTTGATGTTCTTGTGACTACAGTTGCACATATTATTCAGAAATTTAAGATCCACGGGACTGTAGCCAACCTCCCTGGACGTGGCCGCAGGAGGAAACTTGATGAAAAATGGAAGAGACGGATGATATGAATGGTAACAAAAGAGCACAGAACAACCTCTAAACGCATTCATGGTGAACTCCAAGGTCAAGGTACATCAGTGTCAGATTGCACCATCCGTCGTTGTTTGAGCCAAAGTGGACTTCATGGGAGACGACCAAGGAGGACACCACTGTTGAAAACAAATCATAAAAAAGCCAGACTGGAATTTGCCAAACTGCATGTTGACAAGCCACAAAGCTTCTGGGAGAATGTCCTATGGACAGACGAGAAAAAACTGGAACTTTTTGGCAAGGCACATCAGCTCTATGTTCACAGACACAAAAATGAAGCATACCAAGAAAAGAACACTGTCCCTACTGTGAAACGTGGAGGAGGTTCTGTTATGTTCTGGGGCTGCTTTGCTGCATCTGGCACAGGGTGTCTTGAATCTGTGCAGGGTACAATGAAATCTCAAGACTATCAAGATATTCTAGAGAGAAATGTGCTGCCCAGTGTCAGACAGCTTGGTCTCAGTCGCAGGTCATGGGTCTTGCAACAGGGTAATGACCCAAAACACACAGCTAAAAACACCCAAGAATGGCTAAGAGCCAAACATTGGACTATTCTAAAGTGGCCTTCTATGAGCCCTGATCTACGTAAATCCTACTGAACATCTGTGGAAGGAGCTGAAACATGCCGTCTGGAGAAGGCACCCTTCAAACCTGAGACAACTGGAGCAGTTTGCTCATGAGGAGTGGGCCAAAATACCTGCTGAGAGGTGCAGAAGTCTCATTGACAGTTAGAGAAATGGTTTGATTGCAGTGATTGCCTCAAAAGGTTGTGCAACAAAATATTAAGTTAAGGGTACCATCATTTTTGTCCAGGCCTGTTTCATAAGTTTGTTTTTTAAAATAATTCTGTTGAACCACAATTCAAAAGCATTGTCTGATTTTCATTGGTTAATTTTCATAGAATTTTTATTTATTACCACTTTTGTCAGATTCAAGTTATTTATGTGACCATTGTGGGTTTTTCTTTCATTAACAGAGGGGTACCAACAATTTTGTCCACGTCTGTACTTCAGTTATCTTTGTCTAATATTAAAATTAGTTTGAACTGAAATGTTCAAGTGTGACAAATATGCCAAAATATAAGAAATCGGGAAGGGGATAAATACTTTTTCACAGCACTTTAACTTCTCAAACAGAATTTTATTTAGAATCAGAATCAGAATCAGAAAAAGATTTATTGCCAAGTACATTAACAGATCACTGATAACATACGAGAGAATTTGACTTGACACAGAAAATGAACCTGCATTTCCGTGCCGCGGCGTGCGTCTGAAACGCGCCTGTCAGCAGGAGGGTACAAGTAGCATAAGAAATAATACAATAGGAAGGAGCAAAAAAATCATTGATTCAGAATACTGGTCACATGATCAATATTATGATTACAAGGGGAAAAAAAGCCCTCAATGCACATCAGCGGACCAAGATTTCACAGGACACAAAGAGAGCAGTGAGTGAATCTTATTTGTCAGTTTGTGGATCAATATGAGTGCACTGTTGAAGCAAGTGTTGTATCAGTAAGAACAACAAGGACACTTTGGCAGGAGATGTTTTGTCTGGCTACTGGCAATCGTCCTTGGCAATTGTCTGAGCAGCTGCTGTCCAAGGCCTTGTGCTCAGTGTTTTGAAAAAAACAGACTGCAGACAATCAGGAGGAATTTTTGTAGGGAAATTGAGCCAAATAGAACTGATCACAGAGAAGGAACTTTATTTTCTTCTGTAGATTCAGTACTTAATCCTTCATTGTGGGGCGTTGAGTCCGTCGTGGATAGACCTAAGCGTAATCATGATGTAATCCACCTTCCGAGACAGTTCTCCATTTGTCGCTATCAGGGTCTTCTCCAATTTTTCAATTTGATGGATGCACCTCGCCTGGCCAGCGTTTTGATAGGTTGTATCCATCTTCAGCAATTTGCGGTACACCAGGACAATCCCAGTTCCAATCAGAACGATCCCAATCACCATTATTACGAAGACATACAAATCTTCAATATCTTCGATAGAGAGATTAGTCAGGCACAAGATCCTCCAATTACTTGTCTCCCGTAAATAGCCCGCTGGAGCCGTCCCTGCGGGGCAAACAGCTTCCCCCGGAGCACTTTTCCTTGTTGAAAAAATAGTGTCAATTGCGTTCAAAGCCCAGCTTATTAATTCCATAATTTCTTTCGACGGTCAGCAGTTAGACGCAGACAGACAACAGCAAGCTGGGATCCAGTTAGTTGGGGGGGGGAGGAAAAAAGTCAGAAGCAAGAGAGAAGCAAAAAGGCGTCTGTTCTCTTTGGAGGCAGAAGTGAAGAGTTTTAGCTACCATATTCATCAATTATCTGACTCCTAATCATATTTAAACAGAAGGAAATCCATTACCAGAGGTGAATTTAAGTGTGGAGTTGTGCAAAAAATGTAATCCATTGGCTGGAATAAAAGCTTTTTAAGATCCATCTACGGACTCACATTTATATAAGGCAGTGCCTAGCCTTAAAAGGTTTTTATTGTACTGGCTTGAATTTAGCTCAGAAGTCACTTCTGTCACATTTTCAAGAGTAATACCTAAGAATAACCATCAGTTTATTTTAAGTTTTTCTTGGATTTGAGGGTGATATGTTTAAGGGTTTTAAGGTCATGGTAGATCACTGTGAACAGAGCACATTTGGTGATAAATCAAGCATGAATTTACCAATTAGAACGCTCTCAAACAAACTTGGCAATCCATACCTGAGGCAGGCCTTACATTACAGATGCCATTGTTGGCGTTGGTGAAATTACCAAGAATTGTGTAGTACAAGTCTATCCCCAACATTACATTAATTTTGTATGGCTAAAGTAGTCTTTGCAGGATTATTACACTAAAATGTGTTAACTTAAAGTAGTGTGAAACAGATGCTAGTAGTTAGGCTCAATAGCAAGTTTTCTAAAATAATCCAATAATTAAAGAAATGTGTTCACGTAAGCCTAAGATGTCTCCATTAAAGCTGAATGTGATAGGGTAGTATTTATTAGACTTGTGGTGTTATATTGTGTTCCATCATAGAACCGTTTCTGTTTTCTCCATCTACATCCCATTCTGGCCCTATGTGATAGATGATACTAAGCAGGCCTGTTTGTCCTCGAAGCCCTTTGCCACCATTACAGGAGCAGGTGTGAGTGGGCTGTGTGTATATATAGCAGCTGGGATGCTCCCTGTGACAGATTCATAATCAGAAGGGATTTGAGCTGTTTGGTGGTCTGAAATGGATAGAGCACATTTCTACATTCTACTTGTGATTGTGGCTCAGAGTTTCTGAGTGTCACCCACCATTCTCAACTGTCACTGATGGACCAGTTGCATCCAAATTGAGATGTGCAGAAGTTGTAAAGGTTTTTTGCTGATAAAAGAGTTATCTACATGTTTTAGATGTTTTAGAGTGCCACTCGAGCCATAATTAAATTCCAATTGCTCTTAGATATTCCAGATAGTCTAGTCATGTGTGTCTCTCCCTTTCATCTTGGTCTCAGTTTTCTTTTCTCATTGCTGAACTCATTCCTGCCACCTTTAGCTTTCTCAGGTTTGACTCGTCTTGACACGACCACCGACCTAAGTTAGAGTCAGACTCTTGGTGTTAAGTTCATTATTTTACAGATTCTACAATACCTGGCATTATTACAGGGTCACTTCGTGTTTTGCCTTTTTTGATTATTAGGATAATTTCACTTTTTCAGTCTTTGCCCATATCTTTACCTCCGCCAAAGGGGGAGGTTATGTGATCATCGGCGTTTGTTTTTTGTCTGTCTGTTTGTCAGTTTGTTTGTTAGCAAGTTAACTCAAAAAGTTATGGACGGATTTTCATGAAATTTTCACAGATTGTCAGAAATGGGGTATCCTACAGATGATTACATTTTGGTGGTGATCCGGATCACCATCGAGAAGAAAACCGCCATTACGGAAAATGCCATTTTCGTCAATAACTAATGAACCACTAATCCTATCATTGTGAATCCAATTGCTTGTCATATGTTTTCATGGTCAAGGAATCTGAAAACGTACACACAAACACTGTATGGGGGGAAGTGTGGCGCTAAACCGCCATTACGGACAATGCGATTTTCGTGAATAACTACTCAACCACTAATCCTATCATTGTGAATCCAATTGCTAGTCATATGTTTTCATGGTCAAGGAATCTGAAAACGTACACACAAACACTGTATGGGGGGAACTGTGGCGCTTGGCGGAGGTCTGCGCTCTCCGAGTGCTTTTCTAGTTTAACATGTGGCTGCCACTTTTTTTAAACTTTTTCCCCATCTTGTAAATTTGTGACTTTTTCTCCCCACTTAAGAAAATATCTGACTTTTTCCCATCAGTTTTCTAAACTCACAACTATCCTCTTAATTTTTTTTCTACTTTTCCCCATCAAGTAAATTTGTAACTTTTTTTTTTTTTCATAATTTTGGGACTTGCTTGTAGTAAATTTATACGTTTTAAGAAATTGTTATTAAGCATCTTTTATCATATTCTTGCACCTTTATTCTTTCAAATCTATACATAATTTTCATTTACATGTTTGGACCTTATGCTAAATTTGTGCCTACCTCTACTGCCACCACAATCCCCAGTGTTAAAAAAAAATAACAGATCTCCTACTGCCTCTGGGTTCTTTGATTTCATCCCGTAGTCGTCGTCTTCTTCTTCTTCTTCTTCTTCCTCTTCTTCTTCTTCTTCTTCTTTTAAATTTGATTGGCAGCTGGCAACCAGCCCACAGGTGCATTACCGCCACTGACTTGATTATCATAACTCTATATCTTTGTATAAGGAGTTCTTATGAGTTCTGAACAACTTCTTATGTGTGAAAAAATTATCCATCCTTGGACTGTGTCCTACTGCCACCAACTCATATCGCTTAGTCTGAAGATATGCACATTAGGTTAATTGGCAGTTACAGGATTCCACATTGCCTGTAGGCATGAATGTGAGTGTGAATGGTTGTCTCTGTGTTGTGGACTGGTGAACTGTCCAGGGTGTACCCCGCTTCGCTCTCAGAAAAGCTGAGATAAGATCCAGACTAGGGATGCAAGCTATCAATCAATTCATTAATTGTTAACTGATTCATCTTATTGATCGATTAATTGATGAGCAGCAATTTTGGTGAGGACGGAGCTGAGGAAGATCAAGGCGAGGAAGGCGTCGGGACCGGACGGCATCAGCGCAAAGCTCCTCAAGTCCTGTGCAGACCAGCTGTGTGGGATTGTGGAGTACATCTTCAATCTGAGCCTGAAGCTGGGGAGGGTACCACAGCTGTGGAAAACATCTTGTGTGGTACCTGTACCAAAGACTTCCCACCCCAAAGATCTGAACAGCTACAGACCAGTGGCCTTGACGTCCCACATGATGAAGACCCTGGAGAGACTGCTCCTTGCTCACCTCCGCCCCCTGGTGGGACCAGCGATGGATCCACTCCAGTTCGCCTACCAGCATGGCATTGGGGTGGAGAATGCGGTGATCTTCCTCCTTCAGCGTTCTCTGTCCCACCTGGAGAAGCCCGGGAATGCGGTGAGGATCATGTTCTTTGACTTCTCCAGTGCTTTCAACACCATCCAACCGATGATCCTGAAGGACAAGCTGCTGTGCGCAGGGGTGGACCAGCACCTGTCATCATGGATCCTGGACTACCTCACAAACCGGCCTCAGTTTGTGAGACCCCGGGACTGTGTGTCCGACACGATCATCGGTAGCACGGGGGCCCCCCAGGGAACGGTTTTGGCTCCCTTCCTGTTCACCCTTTATACTGCGGACTTCTCACACAACACACTGCCATCTACAGAAGTTCTCTGATGACTCTGCGATCGTTGGCCTCATCTCCAACGGCGATGAAGCTGAGTACAGAGGGCTTATCCAGGACTTCGTGGACTGGTGCCTCGGGACTGCCTCCAGATCAACGCGAGTAAAACTAAGGAGCTGGTGGTGGACTGCCGCAGGCAAGGACAACCCCTCACAGCACCAGTAAATATACAGGGAACAGACATCGAGATGGTGACATCCTATAAGTACCTGGGTGTTCACCTGAACAATAAACTAGACTGGTCACACAATACTGACGCACTCTACAAGAAGGGACAGCGCAGGCTGTTCCTACTGAGGAGACTCAGGTCTTTTGGTGTACAAGGGGCGCTGCTGAAGACATTCTATGACACGGTGGTGGCATCAGCCATCACTTTTGGAGTGGTCTGCTGGGGCAGTGGCATTACAGCAGCCGATAGGAAGAGACTGAACAAACTGATCAAGAAAGCTAGCTCTGTCCTGGGGCAGCGCCTTAACCCAGTGGAGGAGATAGGAGAGAGAAGGATGGTGACTAAACTGTCATCTCTACTGGAGTCCCAGTTCCACCCTATGCAGGACATACTGAAGGCACTGAGGAGCTCATTTAGCAGTAGACTACATCATCCTAGGTGCGCAACCGAGAGGTTTCGCAGGTCCTTCCTACCTACGGCTGTCAGACTGTACAACCTAAGCAGGGCTGCTCGCAGAGATAGCAAAAAGACGTGACAACCTAATAGTATTGAATGCAAAAGAAGCAATAGACTTACACAATGGTCCCCTCCAGTATACAACTAGGAAAATACCGGTCGCTATGGAGGGTGAGAATATGTATGGGTACATAATCATACCATGTAGGATAACTAAGTAGACGGTTGTGCTGTTTCATTCCATCTAGCTACAATGCGCCGCACTGTGTGTGTTTATATATCTACATATTTATTCCATCTAGCTACAATGCTCCGCACTGTGTGTTTATATATTCATATATTTATTCCATCTAGCTTCAATGCTCCGCACTGTGTTTATATATCTACATATTATTCCATCTAGCTACAATGCTCCGCACTGTGTTTATATATTTACATATTTATTCCATCTAGCTACAGTGCTCCGCACTGTGTGTGTTTATATATCTACATATTTATTCCATCTAGCTACAATGCTCCGCACTGTGTGTTTATATATTCACATATTCATTCCATCTAGCTACAATACGCCACACTGTGTTTATATACTCATTTATTTATTCCATCCAGCTACAATGCTCCGCACTGTGTTTATATATTTATACATCTATCCCATCTAGCTACAATGCTCCGCACTGTGTGTCTATATATATATATATCTACAGTGGGGCAAAAAAGTATTTAGTCAGCCACCAATTGTGCAAGTTCTCCCACGTAAAAGATGAGAGAGGTCTCCAATTTTCATCATAGGTATACCTCAACTATGAGAGACAAAATGAGAAAAAAAAAATCCAGAAAATCACATTGAAGGATTTTTAATGAATTAATTGGTAAATTCCTCGGTAAAATAAGTATTTGGTCACCTACAAACAAACAAGATTTCTGGCTCTCACAGACCTGTAACTTCTTCTTTAAGAGGCTTCTCTGTCCTCCACTCGTTACCTGTATTAATGGCACCTGTTTGAACTCGTTATCAGTATAAAAGACGCCTGTCCACAACCTCAAACAGTCAGACTCCAAACTCCACTATGGCCAAGACCAAAGAGCTGTCAAAGGACACCAGAAACAAAATTGTAGACCTGCACCAGGCTGGGAAGACTGAATCTGCA
This sequence comes from Pholidichthys leucotaenia, assembly GCA_020510985.1. NCBI lineage: Eukaryota > Metazoa > Chordata > Actinopteri > Cichliformes > Pholidichthyidae > Pholidichthys > Pholidichthys leucotaenia. The sequence goes on along the minus strand of CM035837.1, from coordinate 201,120,652 downwards.
ATAGGTAAGCAGCTTGGTGTGAAGAAATCAACTGTGGGAGCAATTATTAGAAAATGGAAGACATACAAGACCACTGATAATCTCCCTCGATCTGGGGCTCCACGCAAGATCTCACCCGGTGGGGTCAAAATGATCACGAGAACGGTGAGCAAAAATCCCAGAACCACACAGGGGGACCTAGTGAATGACCTGCAGAGAGCTGGGACCAAAGTAACAAAGGCTACCATCAGTAACACACTACGCTGCCAGGGACTCAAATCCTGCAGTGCCAGACGTGTCCCCCTGCTTAAGCCAGTACATGTCCAGGCCCGTCTGAAGTTTGCTAGAGAGCATTTGGATGATCCAGAAGAGGATTGGGAGAATGTCATATGGTCAGATGAAACCAAAATAGAACTTTTTGGTAAAAACTCAACTTGTCGTGTTTGGAGGATAAAGAACACCATACCTACTGTGAAGCATGGGGGTAGAAACATCATGCTTTGGGGCTGTTTTTCTGCAAAGGGACCAGGACGACTGATCCATGTAAAGGAAAGAATGAATGGGGCCATGTATCGTGAGATTTTGAGTGAAAACCTCCTTCCATCACCAAGGGCATTGAAGATGAAACGTGGCTGGGTCTTTCAGCACGACAATGATCCCAAACACATCGCCCAGGCAACGAAGGAGTGGCTTCGTAAGAAGCATTTCAAGGTCCTGGAGTGGCCTAGCCAGTCTCCAGATCTCAACCCCATAGAAAATCTTTGGAGGGAGTTGAAAGTCTGTGTTGCCCAGCGACAGCCCCAAAACATCACTGCTCTAGAGGAGATCTGCGTGGAGGAATGGGCCAAAATACCAGCAACAGTGTGTGAAAACCTTGTGAAGACTTACAGAAAACGTTTGACCTCTGTCATTGCCAACAAAGGGTATATAACAAAGTATTGAGATGAACTTTTGTTATTGACCAAATACTTATTTTACTGAGGAATTTACCAATTAATTCATTAAAAATCCTTCAGTGTGATTTTCTGGATTTTTTTTTTCTCATTTTGTCTCTCATAGTTGAGGTATACCTATGATGAAAATTGGAGACCTCTCTCATCTTTTAAGTGGGAGAACTTGCACAACTGGTGGCTGACTAAATACTTTGTTGCCCCACTGTATATGTACATATGTATACTTGCTGCTCTTGTTTTTTTTCCTCTTGCCTTCCGATTGTTGCTCTGAGTGTTGCTGTCCCTATGCTGTTGCAATCCTGGAATTTCCCCATTGTGGGACTAATAAAGGCTTATCTTATCTTATTTTCCTGAGAATCTGAATTTCCCTTGGTACATTATGGTCTTTCTATCTTTAACATACAAGAAGTTAATTACTTTTTTTGATATACTGAATAAAACATGAACATCATATTCCTCAGTGATTTATTGTGCCATTTGCATTTTTTTTTTTTTAATTACAGACGATGACATTTTTTGTAGTTTAATGAATTTTTTACTGTATAGTGTGTACTATGTGTAGTGTATCAGATATGGTACTGGGTGTACCTGGGGCGCACTGGGGGTGACGCTGCCGCCCTTCCAGTTCTGCCATCACCCTGGGGTATAAAAGGCATAGGCGGAAGGGACACGGTCTCTTTCACCGTCGACCCTTTGCCTATACGGAGCACCTGTGTTATTGTGGTTCATCATAGTAAAGTTACGTTCAACTGCACCTCCAGCCTGATTCTTGTGAGAGTAAGTTATGGACATAACACTATCTGCTGGTACATCTCAGTAAATTACAGATGTCATGATTTTTAATTTATTTTAAAAACAATCAATCAATCAATCAATCAATCTTCATTTCGGATAGATTAAAAGTACAGATTAAAAGAAACAGAATAATATTACAAAGGGGGAAAGAAAATCCAACAAGGTTAAATTAGACAATAACTCCTCTGATTATACAGTACATATAAGTTATCCGAAATGGGTGATGGCTGAAGCCGCAGCTTATATTGCCCACCCATATTCCATCCAAGATCCATCCAACTATGATCAATACCATAAATTTATCTTTTTGTAGTTATATTACAAAAAAGGTTCACATTCTAATTTACTGAGATGCACTAGTAGACTGTTTTAACAGGAAAATAAACTGTGAGCTGCTTCATCTGTTGCATGTTATACATTATCACAGTATCCTGGAAATCCAGACAAGCCCAGAACTATCTGGGCTCCTCTGTTGTCTGTTACCTCAGTGGGAACTTGAGTCCGGCCTGCTTTAACATGTTGCAGTGCGTGGTAGCGGGGATGGGTTTTTGCGCTTGCGTAATCTTTTTCTTTGCTCCAGTCCGTTTCTCCGCTATGTTAATTTGAAGCAGGTGGACCTTCAAGCTTGTGTGCCATTGGAACTTGTGGCTCTCCAACGTAACCCAGAAGGGTGAGTTTTTTCACTCTCCACAGTGCATGCATGCGCTCTGGGAGGCTTGGCATCGTCTTCTGATTTATTTTTTTTTTTTTGGTTGAAATACGGCAGTGGGTGACTGCTTGTGCCCCCCACCTGAACAGCGACACCACTACATTTCATAGAATAAGCTCCCATTGAAAAGGACTGCTGAGTTATCAATCAGTTGACAACTCTTGCTTGCTTGCTTTTTTTTTCTTGCCTTCTGATTGTTGCTCTGAGTGTTGCTATCCCTGTGCTGTTGCAATCCTGGAATTTCCCCGTTGTGGGACTAATAAAGGGCTTATCTTATCTTATCTTAATTGGGTTGGACTGGAGATCCAACACTGATGCTGCGCACAAGAAGGGGATGAGCAGACTCTACTTCCTGAGGAAGCTGAGATCCTTCAGCGTGTGCAGCAGGATGCTGGAGCTTTTCTACTAGACCGTCGTTGCCAGCGCCATCTTCTTTGCTGCTGTCTGTTGGGGTAGCAGTATCAGAGGGCTGGCTCTGTAATTGGTCTCTGACCGGAGACCTTTGAAACAGTGGTGGAGAGGAGAACACTAAATAAACTGCGATCCATCATGGACAATCCTGATCACCCCCTCCACCACACACTAGACAGACAGCGAAGCACTTTCTCCAGTAGACTGCTACAGCTTCGCTGTCAAACGGCCAGGTACAGGAAATCTTTCCTGCCACATGCAATTTCACTATACAATAACTCACTATGATGTTATATTCTGGTCATAGCTATGCTGCCACACTGCACCTTACAGACTAACTGGTACCTCACATTTTCACTCTGCTCCTGATAGTCCTTCTTTGTGCAATGGGATGATTCATGTGTTTATGCAGGTCATCATATATTAAGCTATGATGTATATAGGTTTTATAGTCATGTTAGTTTTGCTTTCCACGAGTAATCCCTTTGTCTGTCATGTGTGTGTTTCTGTTGTTTGGTTGTCTACTGTCATGCTGCTGTTACACTGTAATTTCCCAGTTTGGGATCAGTAAAGTACATCTATCTACCTATCTATTTATCTATCTATCTAAATTCTTATCGACAGTTAATCAAAAGTCAGTTTATCATTAACATCCCTAATCCAGACCCTTGTGACCCAAAAGGATTAAGTTGTTAAGAGAAGGGATGAATGAATGATTAAAAAAAGTAGATGTGAGATGTTGATTGTGCAACTTCCATGGAAATTATTCCACTACCACCACTCCACAGCACGTTGTAAAGACTGAAGTAAGAGCTCTGGCTTTTAAATCTGTTTTACAAGTGCTCTTTCTCATAATTCCTAATAATTCTCACAACCTACTTACAATTTCTCTTGAACTCCTGAGTCTTTCCTGCTAGAGCAGGAGAAGCCCTGCCAGCAGGAAATACTGAAGCACGTGAAACAGCCACTGCTATAATAGTCAGTTAATGAAGAGCATGGTGAGTGCAGAGGAAGTGAAATTAGATCTAAGGTGGGGAAATGGTGAAATTGTTGGAAAGGGTCTTTCCAACTCGAGCAATAAAGTAACATGGTCTCACTTTCTCTATTATGTCTCATTTTCCCTTCCTCCCTCGATACCGAAGCCACGGAAATCCCCGTCTTCCATAAAAACGGGGCTGTTCTTGCACAGCAGCACTTTGTTTCAACTCCTCCCATGTGCAGTATCTTGAGAATGCACACATGTTGCCTTAGCCCTCAGCACATGCACCATGTCGCTCATTTATGCTCGCACACATCCGCAGCAACCTGCAAGATCCTGACCCACTGCTGCCAGCACGTCTGTCATGTCATGCAGGTGTGTGGGGGGGAAGGACATGCCAAACTTGCCCGCCAAACATGCCCGCCAAACTTCCCTTCAGCAGCCAGATGAACTGCTGTTTTTCTGGCTGTTGTGTAACTGTGTGTGGCAGCCTGCTGCTCTCTGACCTTCCACAGCACGACGCCCCCTCCGTTCTAAAACACCCACCCAAAGACTTCGAGGAATGATTGCAGCTGTCAGTTTCACTTCTGCCTGGCAGACCCCCGTCATGCGTCTTGCTGCTGCTTGTCCAGAGCGTGGGCTGGATATTACATACCCAGTCAGAGCGGTGAGGGAGTGGGGTTGGGAAGAATGACTTTACACCCATTAGCAGGAGGTTATCTCATTCTTCCAGAAATAGAAACGTGATAAGATGTGAGCTGGGGGAAACAACCAGGCAGACTCATTATCGTCTGGTCTGATCATTTCATTTATGTGCATGTCTTTGCTTCAGAAGTAAGATTAACGTGATTATTCAGTTGAAAGTGGAAGGCTTTCTTCATAGGCTGTACATCGGTGGAAGTTTTATACAATGCTGTGAAAACATATTCTCCCCCTTACCCAGTTCTTACATATTTGCATATTTGTCACACTTAAATGTTTCAGATCATCAAACAAGTTTTAATATTAGACAGATAAATGGTAAATGGCGATCACTTATATAGCGCTTTTTCTCATCTCCGGATGACCAGTGCGCTTTACAGATCCTGCAATCCACCCATTCACACGCACAATCACATACTGATGGCGGCGGAGCTGCCATGCACCGGTACTGGCCTGTCCCACCAGGAGCACCTGGGGGTTCAGTGTCTTGCTCAAGGACACTTTGATATGCAGACTGCAGAATGGGAATCGAACCCCTCACCCTCCGATCAGTAGTCCCACCCCTGTAAGATAACCTGAGTAAAAACAAAATGCAGTTTTTAAAGGATAAGGGGGGAAAAAAAGCTATCCAAACCTACCTGGCCCAATATGAAAAGTAATTGCCCCCTAAACCTAATAACTGGTTGTGCCACCATTGGCAGCAACAAATGTAGTCAAACATTTGCGGTAACTGGTAATGACTCCTTTACATCACTGTTGAGGAATTTTGTCCACTCTTTATTTTTTGCAGAATTGTTTTAATTCAGCCACATTGGAGGCAGCCTCAGACCATCACACTGCTGCCACCATGTTTGACTACTGATAGGATGGTCTTTTTATGAAATGCTGTTAGTTTTACGCCAGATTTACACACGCCTTCCAAAAAGTTCAAGTTTTGTCTCGTCAGTACACAGAATATTTTCCCCAAAGTCTTGGATCATCGAGATGTTTTTTTGACAAACGTGAGACGAACCTTTCTGTTCTTTTTGGTCAGCAGTGGTTTTCTCCTTGGAACTCTCCCATGGATGCCATTTTTGTCTAGTCTCTTTCTTATTGTTGAGTCATGGACCAGTGTCCAGACTGAGGCAGGTAAGGCCTGCAGTTCTTTAGATGTTCTTCTGGGTTTTTGTTTCTCATCTGTTCTTGAATTTTTTTAGATCGCAGCATGATATGTTGCTTTTTGAGATCTTGTATTGTACTTCACTTTGTCAGACAGGTTCTATTTAAGTGATTTCTTGATTCAGCAGGTCTGGCAGTAATCAGGCCGGGGTGTGGCTATTGAAATTGAATTCAGCTTTCCAAAAAATGTGGTTAATCACAGTTAATTCATGATGTAACAAGATGGGGTAGTTACTTTTTCACACAGGGCCATGTAGGTTTGGATAGCTTTTTTCCTTTAATAAATGAAATCATCATTTAAAAGCTGCATTTTGTATTTTCCTTGGCTTATCTTTGTCTCAATCAGTCAATCAAAACTTCATTTATATAGCACTTTTCATACAAACAAATTGTAGCACAAAGTGCTTTACAAATAAAAAAAACCCCCCACAATTACGCCCCTTCCCACCCCACCCCTTCATCCAGCCAACCTCATACAAGCAGACACACACATACACACTCATCAATGTGAGACATGGCTGAGGATCCAGGTGTAGACGTTCCATCTTAGGGAGCCATCAACACAAGGGAAGTGCCAAGTATGCAGCCACAGGGACACCACCTCTGCCACCACCCAAGACCAGGCATTGGGTGGGCCAGGGCCATCACAGGCCAGCGCCCTGCAGCCAGAACCAGGCAACCCCCCGTGGGAGGGCTCCCCATGAGGAAACACTGGAGTTAGGACAGGATAATAAGATAAATAAAACCGTCAATGATAAATAAGATACTGAGGCGGCATGAAAAAATAAGCAGCAGTGCTGTGGTTTTAAGCAGGCTTTAATTATTTCATGTCGCCTTCACGGGATCCCCTCTCCGGTGCATAGTGGAGCAGCCCGGAGCGGGATCCCTAAGTTCTCAGAGAAGGAGAGGCGGACACAGTGTGTCCACCTGTCGCAGGATCAGAGTGAGAGAGTAAGAGAGAGATTGCGTTACAGAGTTGCACCTTAAATACTTGATCATAACAATACATCAAAAAGACATACCCCACAGTCTAGAATGATCAAAGGGACAACAGAACAGGCAGGAGGTATTTGCATTTGTAAGCCATACATCACAATGGGCAGATTAGCTAGACCTCGCTCTAAGTGCAAGACAAAGAGGCTAACAAGCACATCTACATATTGATCTGAGTCTCTAGGTCACAGTAAGGACAGGACGCATGAGTACAATTACCGACTGCACTATATAGTTCTCCACAGTATCTGCTGCTGGCTAATATATATTTTAACTGTTGACCAGTATCACTTAATCTTATCCTACACTTTATTACATGTATAGTTTATTTCTCTTATCTTATCATGTTTAATGTTGCAGCATTGTACCGAGACAAATTCCTAGTTTGTGTACTACATGAACAATGGCAATAAACCTGATTCTGATTCTGATTCTGATTCTGATTACAAAGGATGAAAGGCATCGATTAACATCACATAGGTGAGACAGAAGAAACTCGTCTACCTGTAGACATTAATACACCAAAGCACATCTAAGATGCTCAGAAAAAGCACAGTAAGGACAAGCCATATGCACACTATACCGAATGGCGCATTACATCACAACACATGCATGTTTGCATCACAAATACATGAATGGCACATTGCTTCTCAGTAATGCAGCAGAAAAACAGAGAAAAGAGGGCTGAGTGTCCTTAGTCTGTTGTGGGGTTAAAACGAACCGCCACACACGCTCCCCCCCAGAGGACGCGGCAGGGGGCCGCGACCTCGATAATCCATCTGTGTGAGCGAGCTGTGGGAGAAGCTCGCTGCAGGCGGAGGGGGAGGGAGGGGAGGGGTAGTAAGTGCCGGCAGGAGCTGTAAAATCGTCCTGAGCCGCGCAAAAATTGCTTGTGGGTCCGCAATGTCGAAGGGCTGGTCCCGTTGAACGTGCAGCGGTCCACAAGAAGAAAAATTAGTCTCTGACTCCTCTCGTGGCCATGAAGAAAAGCAGGAGCGGCTGTAAGAGAAAAAGTAAACAAAGCATAGGGACTGTTGGCTTTGGGTGCTGAAGCAACCCCAAAGCTCCTGGGAACAGCTGACGGCTGAAATCCCGTTGTGCCGTGGCTAAGACCATTAAAAAATCCAGTGGCGAGCTGCGTGCTTGCTTCAGGTGAACGAGCAACCCTGAAGGTTCTGTGGGCAGCGGCGGAGGACGATGGCGGTCTGTGGCGTGGCTGAGACTGTTAACAAATCCTTCCAGTATGCTGCAAGCGTGCCTCAGGTGAGTGAGCAGCCCTGAAAGGCAGCGGCGAAGGAGGAAGGCAGTCTGTGGAGCCGTTACTTGTCCCATGCGTGATGCGCCGTCCTTGTAACTCCCCGATGCGTGCGCGGGGGTTCAGTGCGTGGGTGGGCCGCTGGAGTGGTGAGTCAGGGTGCAGAAACTTGGCGGAGATCAGCGCAGACGGCGCCAATAAAATCCAGGTTGAGCTGTTGCTGTAGATTTGGCCATGGTGCGTTGGAGCGTTGAGAGGAAATAGATGATCTTAAGTCCCTCAGGCCCGTGCAGAGGCGTTGGAGCGGCGGGAGGGAATAGACGATCTTTTGTTCCTCAGGCTCATGCAGCTGCGTTGGGGCGGTGTGAGGAAGTAGACGATCTCCGTCCCTCGGGCTCGTGGAGGCGCGTTGGAGCGGTGCGAGGCAATAGACGATCTTTGTGCCCCGGGCTCGTGCAGCTGCGTTGGAGCGGTGAGAGGGAGGAGACGATCGTTGTCGCTCGTGCGGCCATGGTGCGTTCAGTTCCACGCGCTGCGCTCCCCGTCGGCCCTGGAGGTTGCCGTCGTGGAGAGAGGACGAGGTGCGTGCGCTCTCAGTGAGAGCGGCCGGTCCAGCGTGGTTGTGCAGATCTCAGGCGACGGAGCATTCATGCCCGGGTGTTGCGTTCGCTGGCCGCTCGTTTTTTTCAGCGTCGGTTCGCCAGCGTGGCCATCCAAAACAGAAGGCTGCGTTGCACAAAACGTGTGCGTCTTCAAGGGGCCACCAACGCAGCTGTGTGGCTGTCCAGCTCGGAAGGTTGCTTTTGCACAAAACGTGTGCGTGTTGGAGGGGTCACCAGTGAGGCGGCATGAAAAAATAAGCAGCAGTGCTGTGGTTTTAAGCAGGTTTTATTATATCATGTCGCCTTCACGGGATCCCCTCTCCGGTGCATAGTGGAGCAGCCCGGAGCGGGATCCCTAAGTTCTCAGAGAAGGAGAGGCGGACACAGTGTGTCCACCTGTCGCAGGATCAGAGTGAGAGAGTAAGAGAGAGATTGCGTTACAGAGTTGCACCTTAAATACTTGATCATAACAATACATCAAAAAGACATACCCCACAGTCTAGAATGATCAAAGGGACAACAGAACAGGCAGGAGGTATTTGCATTTGTAAGCCATACATCACAATGGGCAGATTAGCTAGACCTCGCTCTAAGTGCAAGACAAAGAGGCTAACAAGCACATCTACATATTGATCTGAGTCTCTAGGTCACAGTAAGGACAGGACGCATGAGTACAAAGGATGAAAGGCATCGATTAACATCACATAGGTGAGACAGAAGAAACTCGTCTACCTGTAGACATTAATACACCAAAGCACATCTAAGATGCTCAGAAAAAGCACAGTAAGGACAAGCCATATGCACACTATACCGAATGGCGCATTACATCACAACACATGCATGTTTGCATCACAAATACATGAATGGCACATTGCTTCTCAGTAATGCAGCAGAAAAACAGAGAAAAGAGGGCTGAGTGTCCTTAGTCTGTTGTGGGGTTAAAACGAACCGCCACAATACATCATTTGTTAATAAAAAGATAATCATAAATGCCCTCAAATGAAACTTAGTTTGGTGCTGGGATAGACCCAAAAAGGATTAAGCGGAAGAAGATGGATGGATGGATGGATCTGAAACATTTAACTGTGGAAAAATATGCCAAAACTACAAGAAATTAAGAAGTGGGCAAATACTTTTTCCACAGCACTGTAAGTTTTTATTCAGGATGTTTAATGTTTTTGCCGGGAGGAGTGTCTGCGATCACAATTGCATTATCTTTCCTAATTACTTTGTTTAGCTAGCAATCTCTAGATTGGAGTTTCCTGTATTTTTCTTGAGCCGTTGTCTCCACACACCCCTGCCAGAGCCATCACAGACATTATTGTTTTGTCTGCTTTGCCTCTTCTGGTCCCCTCTTTTCTTCACTATTTGCCACTCCCACCATTATCTTTGTTAAACTACCTCAGTTGGCCTTGTGCTGCCCTCACTTACCCTCCTGTATGCTCCAACTCACGGCTGCTCTTTGTTCATTTCTCAACAGGGGGAGCTGAAGACATTTCTCAGCTACATGCAGCTCTAATCCAGAATCCTTAACTTTACCATGCACGATTCTTGGGCTCCAGCCAGCTCTCTGGCAGCAGTTACATAAGAGCCAAAACATCTTTTTCTCTTTTTTTTTTTCCTCTGTGTGTTTTCCGGAGATTCTAAACCCCCTGCTGATGTGGGCCTTCACTTGTAGCTGGCAGTAGGTGCAGCTGGCTCATGTTCAAGGAGACGCCAGCAGTGGTGCAACTCTATCGAACCAATCAGGAGGGTCATGGGAAAATTGAAACTGACTTTGATTGGTGAACACCAACTCCAGTCAGCATGACACCTGTTTATTGTTTACTCACAGTCAAGGCGTGACGTTAACAGTTTGTTCACTAGCCATTGTGGCTAGTAGTTTTCTGATGTAAACAGCCACTCACCATGTTCTCCAGCCACAAGGTTGAAGATAAGAAGTTACTTTTTTAGATTAAAGTTGATTATGGTGGCTTCATGTCACTAGCATGTAAAAATGTGTGAGAAAATAGTGTGAACAGGTTTGATAGTTTTGGACTGTCATGGTTGCAATTGTTCTGTAAACTTGGGCTTCAGAGTGACTTCCAGCTCTTTTGCTGTTTTGCTGTTTTGCTCCAGTGGCTCCTTAAAAAGACTAAAACTCAAAAAATTTAAGAAGAAAAAAAGAATCTAATAAATGGGAAGAGCTTTGCATATGTATGGGGGAAAAAGTAGTAAATTTAAAGAAAAAAGTCAATATATTAGAAAAAATTTGAAGTGACACAGGAGTGAAAATCCTTTTTTTTTTTTCTTGCTACCATGTCTGTAACTTGTTTTTTAATGACTTACAAGACAGATCAAGAGCAAAATCACTCTTATATGTCATGTCTGTGTTTTTCTGCTGTTGAAGTTCAGATAAGCTCCTCCCCTTGGAAAAAGGCACGTTTAGACAGGGCGTTTTTGTGATGGTGTGGCAACCTGGGGAGTGCATAATGGTTTACCACCTTAGACAGGAACAAAGGATGCAAAGTTGAGCTTTTGTGTGTGAGAAGTTTCTAGATGCCCTAGTAAGATAACAGGGAGGTGTCAAGGATGAATGGACTGACTGCAGTCAGACAGGGAGATTATCTTTTGTGTGTGAGAAGAGTCTAGACGGGGATTATCTTTTGTGTGTGAGAAGAGTCTAGAAGGATGTCATGTTATTTAAGGGAAGAGTTCCTACTTGTATGCCATTCTGTCTATGCTTCTTGTGTGAGTCGTGTAATAAACCGCCTGAACCAAATCAGCCTCATTATTTACACGCTCCACATTGGTGACCCAAGACGAATCATGGAATATGACGGAAGATCCCCAGAGCCAACCTCGACTGGAACCCCCAGTTTCGCGTGCGCTGTAGCGATCAAACTACCTGATTTTTGGCAGCACAACCCGCGCTCCTGGTTCCACCTAACCAAGGCGCAGTTCGCCCTCCGAGGGATATCGGCGGATGATACGAAATTCTACTATGTGGTCACAGCGCTCGATGCCAGCACGGCTCAGCACATCGAGAGCCTGCTCGATCAGCCACCAGCCAACGGCAAATATGACACGCTGAAGGCTGCCCTCATCCAGCACTACACGCTCTCGGATGGTGAGAGAGCAGAGAGGCTTCTGACGCGGACAGAGTTGGGAGACGGTTCGGCCGTGGACATGATGGAGAAGATGCTGAGGTTAAAGGGTACGGACGACGACCACTTCATCTTCACCCACATTTTCCTCAGGAACCTTCCGACAGCGGCGAGAGCGGCCCTGGCCAATTCGTCGTTGCTGGCCAAACGGGACTATTGTGCGCTAGCCCGAGAGGCAGACCGGATCATCGTCGCCACCAAGGCTTTCGTGACCATTGCGGCAGCGACGGAGCCCAGCACATCGACACGAGGAGGCGAGGAGCCGCCGACGGCAGCAGCAGAACCACCAACGGCAGCAGCAGCGGGGGCCAAGGAACGTGGAGGTGACACGTTTTGCTTCTACCATCGCCGCTTTGCAGAGAGGGCACGCAAATGTATACCACCGTGCCAGTTCAAGCGCTCAGGAAACGCCAAGACCGGGGGTCGGTAGCAGCCGCGACCCTCAGGGAGGAGGACAAGCTGCTCTATTTGACGGACGCACGCTCGGGGAGGCATTTCCTCGTGGACACCGGCGCACAGAGGAGTTTCCTTCGGCCGACCTACGCTGACCGGCTGGCAGGAACCAGCGGCCCCGAGATTGCAGCAGCAAACGGCTCAGACATTAAGACCTTTGGTGAGAGGACTCTGCTCTTGTCTCTACACGGTCGTACATATGAATGGACTTTTGTTGTAGCAGCATTGGATTATCATATACTGGGGGCTGATTTTCTATGTGCACATGGGTTGTTGGTAGATATCGCTAACAGGCGCCTGGTTAATGCACTGTCTTTTGACTCTCTCCCCTGTATAGCTCGAGTGACCCGGCCAACAGCACAAGCCAACGTCACAGCAGCATGCGGTAAGTTCCACACACTGCTCGCTCAGTTCCCAGCACTCACAGTCCCGACGTTTTCAGCAGCTATCGCTAAACATGGGGTGGAGCATTTTATCACCACCACCGGGGCGCCCGTTTTTCCAAGACCTCGGCATTTGGACGCAGCTAAACTGGCCATAGCGCGCGAGGAGTTCGCTAACCTAGAGAGGTTAGGCATCATCAGGCGCTCAAATAGCCCATGGGCTTCCCCGCTACACATGGTCCCTAAAGCTGACGGTTCGTGGTGACCTTGCGGGGATTTCCGCAGGTTAAACAACGCTACAGCGCATGACCGCTACCCAATTCCCCATATTCAGGATTTTTCCGCTCAACTCGCAGGAGCGCGCATTTTTTCTAAGATAGATTTGGTCCGTGGTTACCACCAAGTCCCAGTGCGCGCTGAGGACTTACCCAAAACAGCGGTAGTAACTCCGTTTGGTTTATTTGAGTTCTTGTGCATGCCGTTTGGGCTTAAAGGGGCAGCACAAACGTTCCAACGCATAATGGATGCAGTGCTGCGCGATCTCCCTTTCGTGTTCGTCTACCTGGACGATATCTTGGTAGCCAGCACGTCCGAAGACGAGCACGAAACCCACCTCACGACGGTTTTCCGTAGGTTGGAAGAGGACGGTTTAATAATCAACCCAGCGAAATGTCAGTTCGGGGTGACGGGGATTGATTTTTTTAGGGCAGCGCGTCTCTCCCGAAGGAGCGGTTCCGCTGCTTGACAAAGTGCTCGCGGTGACAGATTTTCCCCGACCACAAACGGTCAGGGCACTACAAGAATTTTTGGGAATGGTGAACTTTTATAACCGTTTCCTTCCCCGCGCAGCGCAGCTCATGCAGCCATTGTACGCTGTGCTCAAAAAACAGAAACCCGCGAATAGGGTCGAATGGACCCCGAAACGAGAGCAGGCGTTTTCGGAAGTTAAAGCAGCCCTGGCAAACGCCGCATTGTTGGCACATCCAGACCCAACGGCCCGCATAGCCCTCACCACTGACGCCTCAGATATGGCCATAGGGACTGTCGTGGAGCAGCGCGTCGCCGGGGCTTGGCAGCCGCTTGCCTTTTTCAGCAGAACCTTGCGCGACAATGAGCGTAAATACAGCGCGTTCGACAGAGAGTTGCTGGCTCTCCACCTGGCCATTCGCCATTTCCAGTTCTGGCTGGAAGGGCGCAATTTTACTGTGTTCGTTGATCATAAGCCACTAACATTCGCGATGGCCAGAGTTTCAGAACCTTGGTCGGGCCGGCAGCAGAGGCAGCTGGCCGCGATCTCAGAGTTTACTACCGATATTCAGCATGTGTCGGGCAAACTGAATGTAGTGGCAGACTGCCTCTCGCGCGCCGTTGTGGCCCCGGTCTGTGTAGGGTTGGATTATGCAGCCATGGCCGCGGAGCAGGCTACTGACGCGGATGTGCGCACGCTCCAGTCTGGACCAACAGGGTTAAGGCTGGAGAAGAGGATGCTGCTTAACGGCATTACCCCCTTAATCTGCGACGTCTCCACGGGTCGCCTACGGCCTGTGGTTCCGGCTGCATGGCGCCGCCACGTGTTTGAGTCGGTTCACTCTTTGGCACACCCAGGGGTGCGCGCGTCGGTCAAAATGGTAGGAGAGAAATATGTGTGGCCGGGCCTTCACAAACAAGTGAAAGAGTGGGCGGCAGCCTGCGTGGCGTGCCAACGAGCCAAGGTTCACAGACACACGAAGGCTCCTTTGGAGCCGTTTCGCATCCCGGCTAAGAGGTTCGACCATGTCCACGTGGACCTCGTAGGCCCCCTTCCGCCATCGCAGGGGTACACGCATCTCCTGACAATGGTGGACTGCACCACACGCTGGCCAGAAGCGGTTCCGCTGGCGGCAACCACGGCCGAGGAGGTGGCGCACGCGTTTTTAACAGCATGGGTGGCGCGTTTTGGAGTTCCGTCGGACATTACGTCCGACAGAGGCTCTCAATTTGTTTCTGAACTCCGGCCAACCATGGCCCGCAGCCTAGGTGTCTCAATTCACCGCACAACCGCGTACAACCCGCAGGCTAATGGGTTATGCGAACGTTTTCATAGGTCGTTAAAAGCGGCTCTGAGGGCTTCACTGCAAATTGGATAGACAGGCTACCATGGGTTTTATTGGGGTTACGTTCTGCGCCTAAAGAGGATCTGGAAGCTTCCCCGGCAGAACTCGTTTTTGCACAACCACTCCGGCTGCCTGGGGAGTTTCTGCCAGATAATCCTGCGCCGGGCAGCTCCCCGTCTCAGCTGCTGCAGCGTTGCATAGACTCAAGCACGCTGCCGGGTCCTGCCCACCACAGTTTTCCGCGCGTTTTTGTGCCTAAAGCTTTGAAAAACGCAGAGTTCGTGTTTGTCAGACACGACACCCACCGCCCCCCACTGCGCCCACCTTATGATGGACCGTTTAGAGTGCTGGAAACAGGGGATAAGCATTTTTTGCTAGATTTGGGGGGTAGGAGGGAGAAAATTGGCATAGACAGACTCAAACCTGCTTTCGTTGTGGCTGACGAGCAAGTGCTGTTGGCGAGGGCCCCTCGGCGTAGAAGACCCCCACGGGGCGCTTCCCAGAGAAAAGATTCTCCAGAGCACCCACACGGACAGTCAAAAAGTTTTCACCCCCAGACATCAGCCCCCCAGCATGGCAGCGCCACGGAGGCAGCGAATCCTGGCTACAGCAGATACGGCAGAAGACTGAAGCCCAAGCAGCATGCGGACTGATGTTGATGGTTTTATCACAGCATGTGGACTGTTACTCTCTTGTCCTATCTAAGTTGCTGGGGGGGGGGTGGCAACCTGGGGAGTGCATAATGGTTTACCACCTTAGACAGGAACAAAGGATGCAAAGTTAACCTTTTGTGTGTGAGAAGTTTCTAGATGCCTTAGTAAGATAACAGGGAGGTGTCAAGGATGAATGGACTGACTGCAGTCGGACGGGGAGATTATCTTTTGTGTGTGAGAAGAGTCTAGAAGGATGTCATGTTATTTAAGGGAAGAGTTCCTACTTGTATGCCATTCTGTCTATGCTCCTTGTGTGAGTCGTGTAATAAACCGCCTGAACCAAATCAGCCTCATTATTTACACGCTCCACAATGTCACTATAACAGGTGAACCAATCAGGACTAAGCACTGGCTGGTCAAATTTGCCAACTTGCAGACTTGTGTGTTCTGTGGTCTTGGAGGAGAGGCGGTGTGTTAGCGTCCCCATGGGTGGGATTTGGCTGGGCCTAATTAGATCCTGACGTTTGAATTGAGGTAACGGGCAAAAATTTTCACAAGCAACTGGAATTGCTTGTGAAAATTGCCTGATTGCTGGGGGTTTTCTGCAACTGTGGGGGTTTCCCCTACAGTTGAAAGTGCTATGAGATGAATGTCGTTGTGAAATGGCGCTATATAAAGTTGAATTGAATTGGAAGACAATGAAAGACTTTTTGTGTGGGGGGGGTGCATAAGATACTATTTTAGACGATTTAGATTTTCTTTGAATGGGATTTATATGCATTGCAGTGCATCTTTAAATGTTAGTTTAATAAAAAAAAGTCTCTGAATTGCAGTTTTACAGTAAAAAATGTTGACTTTTGAATAAGATATTGCCAAGAAAGTATTCAAAATGTATGATGTGTAATTTAAATACTCAAATATTTTTTGTGGCTTCATGCAGATTTTAAAGCCAGAATTTGCTCAGAATTGCTGTTTCCTTACCCCTGTATCTTACAGAGCAGCATGCTAGCGAACATAGCGATTTTTAATCTAACTAACTAACTAACTACTAACTAACTAACTAACCTGCACTTATATAGCGCTTTTCTAGTCACAAAGACCACTCAAAGTGCTTTCACTAGTACTAACCCTCTATTCTAAGGGCCTATAGGAAACAGATATCTAGGGACAATTTAGAACAGCCAATTAACCTAACATGCATGTCTTTGGATTGTGGGAGGAAACCGGAGCCCCCGGAGTAAACCCACGCAGCACAGGGAGAACATGCAAATTCCACACAGAAAGGTTCCAACCCCTGCCACCCTGGGGATTTGAACCAGGAACCTTCTAGCTATAAGGCAACAGTGCTAACCACTGCACCACTGTGCTGCCCACATCCCTTGTTGGTTGAAGACCAAAGGGGTCAAAGACCGAAGGGGGATTATGGTATGGGGTTGGCCGTCTGTCTATCCGTCAGTCTGTCCCACTTTTGTGAAATCAGCTCCTCCTTCAGTTTTGTTCTAATTGTTTTGAAACATGGTACCAGGGTTTGATATACACTGATGATGTGCATTTCGCATGTTTTTTTGCAGGAATTCTAGACCTTGAGGTCAAAGTCAGAGGTCAGATTTTCCCTAAATCTTGTAAACGCAATAATATATATTATAAATTAAATTATTATAAATAAACTATTATAAATGAAATGATGTAGGCTTTTCAAGTCCTTACCATAGTTGGATCTAATCCAAATCTTAGACAACTTGCACCCTGACCTGACTATGAGTTTGGGTGAAAAGGTCAACGTTAATATTCCATTTGCACTATTACTATAAAATGAATAAAGCTGGGGTCACCAAACGTGGTGCACATGTTCACCCAGAGACCATAACCCCTGACTATGGGTTTGGGGTCAAAAGGTCAAGATTAGTATTACAAAGCTCTTTAGGGTCACCAGATTTGCTCCACAGGTTCACCTTGGGATCCTGACCTACAACTATGGCTCGTATAAAATTATACTCACTACCAATGAAAATGCAACACTCTAGAAAAATTTGATATTCTTACTAATCTTTATGGAAATGGTCAATTACAGGATGCAAATTACACTGCCTAACCAAAAATAAAGTCACACACTCTAATATTTTGTTGGACTGCCTTTAGCTTTGATTACGGCACACATTCGCTGTGGCATTGTTTCGATAACCTTCTGCAATGTCACATTTATTTTCGTCCAGAGCTACATTAATTCTTTGCCAAGATCTTGTATTGATGATGGGAGATTTGGACCAATGCGCAGTCTTCTCCAGCATAACCCTAAGATTCTCAATGGGGTTAAGGTCTGGACTCTGTGGTGGCTAATCCATGTGTGAAAATGATGTCTCATGCTCCTGAACCACTCTTTCACAATTTGAGCCCGATGAATCCCGGCATTGTCATCTTGGAATACACTCCCCGTGCCATCGGGGAAGGAAAAATCCATTGATGGAATAACCTGGTCATTCAGTATATTCAGGTAGTCAGCTGACCTCATTCTTAAGGCACGTAACGCTGCTGAACCTAGACCTGACCAACTGCAGCATCCCCAGATCGTAGCACTTACCCACAGGCTTGTACGGTAGGCACTAGGCATGATGGATACATCACTTCATCCGCCTCTCTTCTGATGCACCCATCACTCTGGAACAGGCTAAATCTGGACTCACCGGACCACATGATTTTCTTCCATTGCTCCAGAGTCCAATCTTTATGCTCACTAGCAAATTGAAGCCTTTTTTTTCCAATGGTGGTGACTTTTTTTTTTTTTTTTGGCCAGACAGTGTATTTTTAGACATCTTCAAAACGATATCAGAGATTGACAAGTGAAAATCTGTGTCAACAATTTTCAGAATTGAACAAAACAGAAGCACCCTGACTTTTCGATATCACAACAAAACATCTATCTTAAAATGTCTGTCTTAAAAGCAAAGTTCAATATGGAATATGACCTCCATTTGCATTAATGCAGGCAGTAACACGACTCCACATGGACTTTACGACCTGTTTAATGTTGTTCTGGGGGATATTTAGCCACTCCTCCTGCAATACCACTACCAGTTCCTTTCTGTTCTGTGTTGCATTTTCATTGGCAGTGAGTATATTTTTGTTGTATATGCATGGATAAGATAAGATAAGATGAGCCTTTATTAGTCCCACAACGGGGAAATTCCAGGATTGCAACAGCACAGGGATAGCAACACTCAGAGCAACAATCAGAAGGCAAGAAAAAAAAGCAAGCAAGCAAGAGCAGCTAATATACATATGTACATATTACTATAAATATATATATATACACACAGACACACAGTGTAGAGCATTGTAGCTGGATGGGATAAATATATGAGTATATAAACACAGTACGGAGCATTGTAGCTAGGTGGAAAAAATATGTAAATATATAAACACACAGTGCGGAGCAATGTGGCTAGATGGAATAATATGTAGATATATAAACACACAGTGCGGAGCATTGTAGCTAGATGGAATGAATATATAGAAAAATAAATATAAACATAAACATAAACACACCCAGTGCGGAGCATTGTAGCTAGATGGAATAAATATGTAAATGTATAAACACACACAGTGCAGAGCATTGTTGCTAGATGGGATGAAACAGCACAACCGTCTACTTAGTTATCCTACATGGTATGATTATGTGCCCATACATATTCTCACCCTCCATAGCGACCGGTATTTTCCTAGTTGTATGCCGGAGGGGACCAATGTGTAGGTCTATTGCATCTTTTGCATTCAAAAAATTATTAGGTTGTTATGTCTTTTTGCTATCTCTGCGAGCAGCCCTGCTTAGGTTGTAAAGTCTGACAGCCGTTGGTAGGAAGGACCTGCGAAACCTCTCGGTTGTGCACCTGGGATGATGTAGTCTGCTGCTAAATGAGCTCCTCAGTGCATTCAGTATGTCCTGCATAGGGTGGAACTCGGACTCCAGCAGAGATGACAGTTTAGCCACCGTCCTTCTCTCTCCTATCTCCTCCACCGGATCAAGGCGCTGCCCCAGGACGGAGCTAGCCCTCTTGATCAGTTTGTTCAGTCTCTTCCTATCGGCTGCAGTAATGCCACTGCCCCAGCAGACCACTCCAAAAGTGATGGCTGATGCCACCACCGTGTCATAGAATGTCTTCAGCAGCGCCCCTTGTACACCAAAAGACCTGAGTCTCCTCAGTAGGAACAGCCTGCGCTGTCCCTTCTTGTAGAGTGCGTCAGTATTGTGTGACCAGTCTAGTTTATTGTTCAGATGAACACCCAGGTACTTGTAGGATGTCACCATCTCAATGTCTGTTCCCTGTATATTTACTGGTGCTGTGAGGGGTTGTCCTTGCCTGCGGCAGTCCACCACCAGCTCCTTAGTTTTCCTCGCGTTGATCTGGAGGCAGTTCCGATGGCACCAGTCCACGAAGTCCTGGATAAGCCCTCTGTACTCAGCTTCATCTCCATTGGAGATGAGGCCAACGATCGCAGAGTCATCAGAGAACTTTTGATAGGCTTATCATAGGATGATAGGCTTATCATAATTTTGTTCTGTCTCAGTAAATATATGGAAAAGTTGAAAACTGCTCTGCTTCACTAACATACAGTGGGGCAAAAAAATATTTAGTCAGCCACCAATTGTGCAAGTTCTCCCACTTAAAAGATGAGAGAGGTCTCCAATTTTCATCATAGGTATACCTCAACTATGAGAGACAAAATGAGAAAAAAAAAATCCAGAAAATCACATTGAAGGATTTTTAATGAATTAATTGGTAAATTCCTTGGTAAAATAAGTATTTGGTCACCTACAAACAAGCAAGATTTCTGGCTCTCACAGACCTGTAACAACTTCTTTAAGAGGCTCCTCTGTCCTCCACTCGTTACCTGTATTAATGGCACCTGTTTGAACTCATTATCAGTATAAAAGACACCTGTCCACAACGTCAAACAGTCAGACTCCAAACTCTACTATGGCCAAGACCAAAGAGCTGTCAAAGGACACCAGAAACAAAATTGTAGACCTGCACCAGGCTGGGAAGACTGAATCTGCAATAGGTAAGCAGCTTGGTGTGAAGAAATCAACTGTGGGAGCAATTATTAGAAAATGGAAAACATACAAGACCACTGATAATCTCCCTCGATCTGGGGCTCCACGCAAGATCTCACCCCGTGAGGTCAAAATGATCACAAGAACGGTGAGCAAAAATCCCAGAACCCCACAGGGGGACCTAGTGAATGACCTGCAGAGAGCTGGGACCAAAGTAACAAAGGCTACATCAGTAACACACTACGCCGCCAGGGACTCAAATCCTGCAGTGCCAGACGTGTCCCTATGCTTAAGCCAGTACATGTCCAGGCCCGTCTGAAGTTTGCTAGAGAGCATTTGGATGATCCAGAAGAGGATTGGGAGAATGTCATATGGTCAGATGAAACCAAAATAGAACTTTTTGGTAAAAACTCAACTTGTCGTGTTTGGAGGAGAAAGAACACCATACCTACTGTGAAGCATGGGGGTGAAAACATCATACTTTGGGGCTGTTTTTCTGCAAAGGGACCAGGACGACTGATCCGTGTAAAGGAAAGAATGAATGGGGCCATGTATTGTGAGATTTTGAGTGAAAACCTCCTTCCATCAGCAAGGGCATTGAAGATGAAACGTGGCTGGGTCTTTCAGCATGACAATGATCCCAAACACACTGCCCGGGCAATGAAGGAGTGACTCCCTAAGAAGCATTTCAAGGTCCTGGAGTAGCCTAGCCAGTCTCCAGATCTCAACCCCAGAGAAACTCTTTGGAGGGAGTTGAAAGTCCGTGTTGCCCAGCGACAGCCCCAAAACATCACTGCTCTAGAGGAGATCTCCATGGAGAAATGGGCCAAAATACCAGCAACAGTGTGTGAAAACCTTGTGAAGACTTACAGAAAACGTTTGACCTCTGTCATTGCCAACAAAGGGTAGATAACAAAGTATTGAGATGAACTTTTGTTATTGACCAAATACTTATTTTACCGAGGAATTTACCAATTAATTCATTAAAAATCCTTCAATGTGATTTTCTGGAATTTTTTTTCTCATTTTGTCTCTCATAGTTGAGGTATACCTATGATGAAAATTGGAGACCTCTCTCATCTTTTAAGTGGGAGAACTTGCACAGTTGGTGGCTAACTAAATACTTTTTTTCCCCACTGTATTGGGATCTTCAAAGAAAACAGAGGTGGGGGATATTGCATTTGCCTCAGAGTGCCCTTGTTGGGTTCAGGGTTTGTAAAAGGTTGTCAAACAGTTTGCAAACACTTTTTAAGGTCCCAAACAGTTTTTTTTGTTGCCAAAAATGTTTGAAAACGAATGTATTTTTCCGCAAACAGTTGCAGATGTTTGCAAATGGCTGTAACGTGTGTCTGAAGTTCTTTTTGGTTCACCAAGTACTGAACGGGAACAGCTGTTTAAGAACCTTTATGACAAAACTGTTTGTGACCCTAAAAACTGTGTCCGAACTGTTTTGCAACCTTTTATGAACGTTCCTCAGCATTCGCTGCCCTGTGACATACTAGCTTGATTTTCGCCAGCATTCATCAGAAAAACTGGGGAATCCAAAAATCGTCACGCTTATCAACATTTGCCACTCCATGAGATATTACCCTTAATAGGAGAAGTTGCTTGTCTCTTGAGATGATTTATACAAAATCTGCCACCTGCCAAAGTGGCTGTAAAGCTGGATTCATGCTGCACCTCCACTGTCTGCATACGTTTAACCGGAAACCTCGTGTGACGAAATTTACGTCATTGTCTCCAGTCCGCTAGTATCCACAGGGCTCTTCTGCGGATGACCGCATGCAGCCCAAATTTTATGACCATGTAGCCTGCCTGTTATGTATGAATAAGGAGAGTCAGAGCCATGTTCATGCAGGAACCATCAACACCAACTAACCACCACTTTATTACAGAGAACAGAATTATATACACCAGTGGCCGTGCCCGTCTGATGTCACCCTGTGGGCGGGTACGGCATCACACACACACACACACACACACACACACACACACACACACACACACACACCCTATACTCACAACACCACACTGCCCACGACCTGAATAGGTTGACAGTACATGTGCAAGACTGAACATTCCATTCACGAGTTGGCGCTACCAACACAACATACAAAGACAAAGTAGACGCGGAAGACAAAAATAAACATACATGAACCCTTTTGCAGTAGCAGCAGCTTGAGTGGAGAAGACCACTGGAAAACGGTAATTCCTCCTTTTCCTTGAAACGATGCCATTGTTGTTGCCACAAAAAAATGTACATCGCTCTCATGTTTATAGCCAGTGAACAAACTGGCGTTTTAGTGCATTTGTGCTACCCATAGGGCTGGGGCGAAACTATAAATAACAGTTGTGCACATGCATCAACCACTTGGCCTGATAGATGGAACAAAAGTGAGCATGTACAATGCCACGTACAGTGCCACGTACGTGCCGGGCTCGTCCACAGCGCATGCAGACCAGAGGGGAAATGCAGCATGAATAAGGCTTAAGAGTAACTGAGCTCCAGGCATTTGACTGGTGTGCCATGTTCACAGCAGACAACTGTCATACTTTATGCACACTTTACATTTCTTTCTTTTTTTTTGAGGTTATAACTATTAATGACCTCCTTTTAAACAAAAGTGTACTTTATTTTCTGGAAGCCCCTCATTATAAATGGTGCACAGATCTTTTTTTTTTTTTTTGGTCATGGAGTTCATATGATCTTCAAAATACCAACCTGGATATTTAATCAGATTTGCCTCAGCAGTCTTTTTTTTTTTTTTTTTTTTTTTTTTAATCAAAGGTTCCAGGAAACTTCTGCTAATTATGAGGTCAAGACTTTTGGAGCGTGAACTCAGAAGGCATTCCAGATGAGCTGTTCAGCCGTATTTAAAAGGGGTTAAATTACCTAGACAATGATTGGCATGGGTGCACTGACCGCAGCCTGAAGGCCTCGAACCAAATTAACTGGCGTTTATGATGGATGCAGAAAACAATGAGATGCATTTGTAGTGCATCACTGTTGTTCAGTGGAAATCAACATGTTGACGTTAAAGGAGGCTTGACTTGGGGAAATTCCTGTCCAGTTGCACAATTAATCAGCCTAAAGCAGTGATGCACGATGAGGCTGCAGAGGGAGTGACTGCCCTTGTTAGGGTGGGTTGCATAGTTTTTATATTTATTTTTTATTTTTTTCCTGCTGACTTTACAGTAATAATGTTCGTATGTGCACGTATAGTTTTTTTTTAGTTTCTTCTTTTAACAGCTGTAATTTGAATCTTCTAGTAATATTACATAGACTGTATAACATTTTATTTATTCTGTTTTAGTTTAAAGATGTCATACAGCATGTCTGTACTGTTTCACCAAAAAAAACCTGTTGATAATAGGGCTGTGCGATATGACTAGAATTTCATATCACGATATAAGATCAACTCTTATTTGACGATAATGATAATGATATATGTCACAATATACTTTTTATGTAAATACTAATAACCAATAAAAAGGACCATCTCTTTTTCTACATTTTAAATTTCATACTGAAAAAAATCAATTTAACAAATTCATGTCATTAATTTTATGCACTTTCCCCCCTCTCTTAATTTTGCAGTGTTGTTATAAAGTTGGTTTTAATGTACATTTGAGATGACTTGAACTTTATTCTATATTGCTACTGGACGAATTAAAAATTATTAGGAATCACGTTACATTAAGAGCCAGTTTGCTCCTCTGACTCGTTTTAATTAATTAATTATTTATTTAGTGTGTATGCGGCCACTGTCACGCGCTTTTACAGCTTTAGTGATGTTTTTCAGACAAAATTAAGAAAAATGATTTAAACCAGAACGATGGTCTGATACACTATAATGTTTTCTATTAGAGACAAGTTAGCATCGTCATTTAGCATTTGCCGTTTTATAATTAGAGATGGTGATAACGTGACTTACCTCCAATTAAAACGAGGTTAGAGGACTGTCCTCTCTTGACGCAGCACAGTGGGAAAAAGTTCAACACCCCTGGCTGGCACAGAAGTAGCAGCAAAACATTAGCTTGCAGTTAGCTGCTGTGGCACACCTGGCACACTGCGAGGGAGAGGCAGGGCGGTGACAAATGGAAATGGTATGTCTCTTAAATCCCGATATAAACAATACAGTTTTATATGAAACGGTAGACGGTTTTTTATCGCGTCACTGATGTATATCATCGTATCGCACAGCCCTAGTTGATAATGTAGAAACTATATTTTATTTATATAGTTATGTATATCTTTACACCACTTTGTTGCATGCCCTATGATCCCAGAAGCTATGTTGTCTGAGGCAACTTCCCCCCCGGTAGGGCAAGGCAAATTGGTCCTGGGTGAAGGGCCAGACCAAGAGTGGTCCAGTGGGATCCTCATGAAAAAAGTTACAAGGACCCAGGGCACCCAAAGGAGTCACATGGTGCTCCCTCCTGTGGGCTCACTGCCTGCAGGAGGGATCATGGGGGTCATGGTGTTGTGGCTGTCTGTCTTCTCTCCTTGGACTGCTGGTCCCGGGACCCCGGATAAGTGGTAGAAGATGGATGATATCTTTATTTCTCTAGAAAATATATGTTAGTTACATTTCATCAGATTTTGTTAATCAGATGTTTACATTTAAAGTTGTAATTAAATTAGTAGAACCCCACATTTAATGTTCATTTTATTTCAGCAGATTTACTTTTTGAACTCGTCTTTAATTTTTCATATGAGGTTTTTTTTTTAACCAGTGCTCCTGTGTAGGTAACGGCAACAGAAGTGGGAGGATTAAAGGAAACCACAGAAAAGTAAAC
This sequence comes from Pholidichthys leucotaenia, assembly GCA_020510985.1. Taxonomy (NCBI): domain Eukaryota; kingdom Metazoa; phylum Chordata; class Actinopteri; order Cichliformes; family Pholidichthyidae; genus Pholidichthys; species Pholidichthys leucotaenia. The sequence continues at coordinate 201,095,538 of CM035837.1, read as the reverse complement.
ACTGTTTAAACATTGTTGCAGTGACGTGAGCTAGTGCAGTGCTTCTGCTTTCTCACCGAAGCAAATTAATGCTGCTCATCATACATGCGCTGCCATCATGCTTACCCCATGAAAGCAAAAAAAAGGCACATTCTGTCTGCCCTGTCTGCTCTGAACACATGCTAATAATTTATGAATTATGCCTGTTATTAGTCAGCAATATAGTCACATGCACTAAATAGCAGTTTTGTTTTTTAATCAAGTTGGATAGAAAAAGTTTTCATGGTGGGTGCTCGTCTTCAGTTCTGCCTCTCTCCTCTGACCTAAACTAACCGCATCCTTTTATTTCCACTCAGCTGGCTCCTCCACCTGAGCCTGAAATCCCCGCTGAGGTGTGTTTCATACTCATATTAGTCCACTGCCCACTAAACGGTGTCACTGACTGTCATTGATCACATCTCATGTTTACGCACTGACCCCTTCACGCATTTGGGCTCAGTAGTATTGCAAAAGTTCATCATTTTAACCCAGACTGCTAAAAGTGAAATCTAAGTCAGATGAAATATCTTAAATCAAGGCTACTGATATGTGTTTTTTATGGCATGAGATATTTCTTCTTCCCATGTAGTATTCACATAAGCGCATTTCACGTCTATCAAGGCAAACTCCACTTATTTTAAGCAGGTTTGATAAGCCAAATTTTCTTGTTCTGTTGGCAGAAAATTTCATCTAAAATGAGCAAATTTTTCTCCCAACAGAACAGGAAAATGTAGCTTTTCAAAATGGCTTAAAACCAGTAAAAATGATCTGTAAACAACTGAAATGCTCTTATAAAAAAAACTGCAAGGGAAAAAGAAATATCTGGCCACCTTATTGATAGCCTTAGTTTGTTTCGTCTCACGTAGTTCACGTTTTTCAGTGCATGTGCATCCTCTTTTCGAAACCCGCCCCCCTCCCCCAGCCCATGAGTCGTCATCACCGCTTCTGTGGAACCTCTGCTGTGTGTTTGTGCAACACCTCCCACCGCTCTGCTCATCCCTCCATCCCTCCTGGCCTGCTGCCTTCTGTTCCTCTTTCCTTCCAGCTCTTTGGGTTTTGAACAAAGTCCAGTTTCCTGACCTTTTTTTTTCTCTGTGTGGTAGCACTGAGGGTGGAGGGTGAGGTCATGAGTGAGGTGTTTTTCCATGCCAAATTGGTGCCAACAGTGTGTGTTAGTAGCTCATAGGCTGATTATGTAACTCAGACCTTTCTTCCCACCTGATCCTTCCCACAGCAGTAATCCCTTATGTAGATAAATGAGTGTAAAGGCAATGCAGGAGTCGCATCAAAGTGTACAACAGCTTTTCATTTTTCTTTCCCTCCCACCCTGTGGACATGGGCATCTTCAGAGATTTTCAGAGGTGTTTTAGATCATTCAGACTTTTCTGTTTTGAAAATGCTTACTATGAATCCGCCCTTGCATGAAACGTTGCATTTCTCACCCTCATGTCTACACTGACACAACCACTTCCCTCTTAACTGCATGATCAAATTTACACTCACGTTTCCTGCATGCTATTGAAGTAACTAATTTGCACTGTATTAACACCCTCTTTGCTTTCCCCAAATTTCCTTTCCAAACTTTTTTTTTATTTTTTTATGCTTTCTGCTAACTCACCTCACCTTAAAGGAGCTTGATCCCAACCAGCCGCTGAAGCAACTGGAGGATCAAAGGAGGGTAGGTAAAGAGTTTGGTTTGCTGTGGTTTGCTCCAGACCTCCATCTTTACTGACTATAGTGATGCCCTCAGCCCCTCTGCTCCCACAGCATGGCACTCACTCACTCACTCCCCTGTCAGCTGTGACATGTAACATGTGAGGAGATTAGCTCCGGTCCTCCATCTGTCCTTCGGGGACCTGTGATGCCTTTATCCCAGAGGGACCATGTTGTATGATGACTCTGCTGTCAATTACGCTGAACAAATGCAGGGCAGTGGAGAATGTGGCCGTATGTTGAGGTGAAGCGTGTACAGTCTCTCTGTTTTCAAACACCACTGACACGAGTCGCGTAAGAACACTGTCCGTGCACATTTTCTTTCAAAGTGGATTCTGTGTGGATGCTTGTAGCTTCTCCCTTTTTTTTTTGCTCTAAAAATGTCAGGATGGAAAGGATAGAGTTACCATTTTCAATTAAAGGGGTCATTGACTGCACTTTTTCCATATTTTAACAGCTTGCTCATGTCTTAATGAAGTGTTTGAAATATTTTGTTCACGTTTTCTTAAATTTTTTTAATTATTGAAGCAAATTAGTTTGTATTTTTCCTGACTTTCTTGAAATGGTCTGATTTGAAACCTATCACTTTAAGAACCATCCTTCACCTATTCAACTCCACCCTGCCTCTTGCATCAGTTAGCCATTAGCTGACTAGCTTATAGCCTCCTAGCTCAGATGAACAGCTCTGGTTCACTGATTCACAGTCAGTGGTGTATCGCGTGTCACTCCGGCCCACCTCCCAATAATTTTGCCATGATTCCACAAGAAATTGATAGCACCGTGCACCAGACACCCCCCCAACGCGCTTTCCCCCAATCGCTCTGTGGGACTCTGCTTTGGAGTCGTGCGGAGCCCAGGATGATGGTGAGGGAGCTGTCCTCCAAATTATTTAGCACTGGATTCTCTACGAACATGCGTCCGTGATTGGGGAGGGGCGGCCGCCTTCTGGCCATCCCCTGGCCCAGTTGCAGGAGCCGTTTCATCACTGGCCAGGGCGGCTATCCGAGGCCAACTGGAGATCTGCAGCACTACAGTATCGCTACGTCTAGGCAGGCTTCTGATTTAGAGGTGTTCAGTCATAATCCCAGAGATGGGAGCTTCACACCAGTGGCTACTCAGCCAAGCACACACACCTGTTGCAACAACACATCATCTGTAGGGTAAAACTCACCTGTCTCACGACTGTCTAATGTCAGCTCACGTCCTCTATTAGTGGGTGAATAATCCAGCACTTGGTAATTCTGCTTCACAGTGAGACAAAGAGCCGACATTGAAGGATCAAAAAGCGGCATCACTATGAACGCTTGGCCACCACAAGCCATTTATCCCTGTGGTAACTTTTCTGACACCTCCAACTTAAAACACCAAAAGTAAGAAGGATGGTGAGGCTCCGCTTTCACAGTCTGTGTTCATACTGAAAATCAAGATTAAGCAACCTTTTGCTCTTATGCTCCACGGGAAGTTTCTGTCCTCCCTGGGTTCGTTAGGACACCTTCGTTACAGTGAGCATCCTGGTACCAGTGTTAGCTTGGGGGCTAGTAGCTCAGGGGCTAATAGGCTAGCTTTAGGCTCCCCCTTCCATCTACATGACAGACAGTTAGGTGGGCCAATAATAGAGCAGTGGGTGGGTCTTTAGGACAGCGGTGGGTTGGCTTTTTCCAGACTTGACGTATATGATTTAGCCAGAAACATTTCTGGCGTTTCTTGGGAGAGAAAAACGAGATAAAGGCTGTGTGTTTTTGAGGAGAATTGACCGTTTGGAAAATTTTTGGATAAGTACATGACCAGTAGACTTATTTCAGACAGTTAAAACCTACAAACACCATTTTCCAGTCAATGACCCCTTTAAACAAATGTAATCTAAATGATAAAGTTAAAATATGTTCCCATGTTAAACAATAGGTACACCGTTAAACCTAAAAGGACTTCTTAATAAAAAGAAAAATAAAAATCCTTCAAAAAAATTGGAGTCACTGATTTCTACAAATTCAACCCTACTAAAAAGCACACATTTGTAGTAGTAACTCAGTTGCAGTGAGTGTACTTCCTTTTGGAGCATTTTAAGTATTGATGACGATTCCAGTTTGTTTGATTTGCTCTTTCATCTGAAACTAACTTCAGTATTGCTATAAAAATGACTGCTGACATTTTTTATTCAGGGTTTGTTCCTTTAAACTGACATCACAGAGTTGCAGTCTTTTAATCCTTGTTTAGTCAGCACATAAAATTCATCAACCACATTGATAATGACATAAAGTAAATTTTCTTTTTTTAATCATGGGAGGCCATAACATTTGATAGGATCACTATGAGTTCAACTTTTTTTAATGACTATATTCTAATGTTTTGAAATCCAAACAATCAAAGAAGAGGGCGGTTTCCTGCTTTTGGGGGGCCTTATGCAAGGTTATATTTGGGGGCCTTATATTTTGTAAGGCAGAGGAAGATGCTTCATGGCAGTGCATCAGTCTTGTGCACTTAAGAAGAAAACAGGCTAGATTTGTCGATATAAAATTCACATTAAAAATCTCAAGGTGACTCAAGCAATTTAAACCTACAGAAAATAATACTTGTGCCTCTCAGTAAATTTGAATATTATGATTTGTAATTTCAAAAATTATAACCATCATCATCAAATTGAAATACGTATTTTTAAAACTCTCAAAAATAATGCAGCTGCAAGGCCTGATGGGAAATGTTAAGTTGAAAAAAAAAAAAAAAAAGCATTATCTCCTCAGTCTGTCAGTTTGCTGTGTTACTGTTGTATGTGTGTCGAAGCTTTTGTTGCTGGGATATTTGAAGTTTAGATAATCTTTGTGTTCTGCATCATGAGCATTACTGCCACCTGCCAGTTATCCCCCCCCACCCACCCCCCAAAAAAACACCATAATGGCAATTGACATTCTAAGACTGAGGCTGCATGGAGGCCCCATAGCATTTGTGTACCTTGCCCTGTGGAAGAAATGGCTATGCCAATTGTGTTGTCTTATGTAAGCTGTGATAACTAGAATGTGGTGATAAAACTTAACAGAAATAATAAAGTAAAACCTGAATAATACAGGGGTGTAAAAAAGTGTTTGCCCCCTTCCTGATTTCTCATTTTTTTTTATGTTTGTCACACTTAAATGTTTCAGATCATCAAACAAATTTAAATATTAGACAAAGATAACACAAGTAAACACAAAATGCAGTTTTTTAAATGAAGGTGTTTATTATTAAGGGGAAAAAAACCTCCAAACCTACATGGCCCTGTGTGAAAAAGCGATTGCCCCCTAAACCTAATAACTGGTTGGGCCACCCTTAGCAGCAACAGCTGCAATCAGGTGTTTGCGATAACAGGCACTGACTCTTTTACAGCGCTGTGGAGGAATTTTGGCCCACTCATCTTTGCAGAATTGTTGTAATTCAGCCACATTGGAGGGTTTTCAAGCATGAACCGCCTTTTTAAGGTCATGCCACAGCATCTCAGTCGGATTCAGGTCAGGACTTTGACTAGGCCACTCCAAAGTCTTCATTTGTTTTTCTTCAGCCATTCAGAGGTGGACTTGCTGGTGTGTTTTGGATCATTGTCCTGCTGCAGAACCCAAATGCACTTCAGCTTGAGGTCACGAACAGATGGCCCGACATTCTCCTTCAGGAATTTTTTTTAGTAGACAGCAGAATTCATGGTTCCATCTACCACAGCAAGTCTTCCAGGTCCTGAAGCAGCAAAACATCCCCAGACCATCACACTACCACCACCATATTTTACTGTTGGTATGATGTTCCTTTTCTGAAATGCTGTGTTACTTTTACACCAGATGTAATGGGACACACACCTTCCAAAAAGTTCAACTTTTGTCTCGTTAGTCCACAGAGTATTTTCCCAAAAGTCTTGGGGATCATCAAGATGTTTTCTGGCAAAACTGAGACGAGCCTTTATGTTCTTTTTGCTCAGCAGTGGTTTTCATCTTGGAACTCTGCCATGCAGGCTAGTTTTGCCCAGTCTCTTTCTTATGGCGGAATCATGAACACTGACCTTAACTGAAGCAAGTGAGGCCTGTAGATCTTTGGATGTTGTTGTGAGGTCTTTTGTGACCTCTTAGATGAGTCGTCGCTGTGCTCTTGGGGTAATTTTGGTCGGCCGGCCACTCCTGGAAAGGTTCACCACTGTTCCATGTTTTCACCATTTGTGGATAATGGCTCTCACTGTGGTTCGCTGGAGTCCCAAAGTTTTAGAAATGGCTTTATAACCTTTTCCAGACTGACAGATCTCAATTACTTTGTTTCTCATTTGTTCCTGAATTTCTTTGGATTGCAGCACGATGTCTAGCTTTTGAAGATCTTCAAAAGCTTCACTTTGTCAGGTAGGTCCTATTTAAGTGATTTCTTGATTGAGAACAGGTGTGGCAGTAATCAGGCCTGGGTGTGGCTAGAGAAATTGAACTCAGTTTTCCAAAGATGTGATAAACCACATTAATTTTTGTTTTAATGGGGTGGGGGGATCACTTTTTCACACAGGGCCATGTAGGTTTGGATTTTTTTTTTTTACCCTTAATAATGAGCACCTTCATTTACAAACTACATTTTGTGTTTACTTGTGTTATCTTTGTCTAATATTTAAATTTGTTTGATGATCTGAAACATTTAAGTGTGACAAACATACAAAAAAATGAGAAATCAGGAAGAGGGCAAACACTTTTTCACACCACTGTAGTTTAGTATGAAGAAGATGCATTTAAGTTAACTCTTTTTATATAACTGTTTACACCGCTGAAAAGATTAGATGTGCTTCAATGGTTTGAGTTAACAAACTTAAATGATTCAAGGCTATTGGTTTCCTCAAACGCTTTGCTTTGAACCAACTCAAAAGGTTTTCCAGTGTGTGAATGCAGTAATTCTGGGTCCAGCTCCATGTCTTAAATATAAGACAACCTTCATTTTCTAACATCCTTTTTTCTCTATTAGGGTGAGGCACTACGGCAGATTTTGGTTAATCGATACTATGGAAACATCAAAGCTGGTCCAAGGAGAGACAGCCTCACGTCTTTCAGCAACGGTCCAGTCATATCTGGAGCACAGGGGAAATCACCTACAGGTCTGTATAATAACGCTGTGTCAAATAAAGTTTATTTATATAGTGCTTTTCATAGACGTATATGCCCCGTTTCCACTACCAGGAACCAGTTTTGCAAGAACTTCCCCCATGTCTCCACCTCAGGAACCTTTAGTGGCTGAAAGATGGCCCTGGTCAGGAATAGGTACTTCAAAATGGTCTTGAAAACTGTTTGTGTGGGGTTTAGGATTGACTCTCTGCTGATTGGACAAAACACGGCCGGAGCACTTTGTGCAGCACTGGCTTCATGTACAAAACACATGGAAATGAAAAGCAGCAAATTTGACCAGAAAAAGACAGTGGTGAAGATCTAATGCTTAAAAAATTCTAACATGATGCTGCCGTAGTTGTGGAGGGTCTAAACAACCACTGTCCTTTGCTAGGATGTGTCCAGTCTTCACTGCAATTACTAAACAACAATGGCAAGTTGGTCCCACGTGCTCCACTTTATATTCACTTTACATAATCATTTCTGTATGATTTCACTGTATTTTAGACTTATTTTAACAGGCTGAAAACTGTCAGAGGATTGCATCACCAACAAATCCTTCAGAGACCCTTCCTGATTGCTGACAGTGGGAATGGGACTGTCGTCATAAAGCACTGTACAGCAAAATGGAATAAAAGAACTTGATAGAGACACAATAAAAATAGAAATAAAAACAAAACATGCAAAAAATACAAAAAACCCCAAAGTTGGAATAAAAGATTAAAACAATTTAGAAATATCAAACAATTTAATAAGTAGTTACTTTCAAACTCAACAGAAAGTCTGGCTAAACAAAAAAGTTTCCAACCACTTTTTAAGAGAGTTTGCAGATCCAGCTAAACGTAGCTGGAGTGGGAGGTTATTCCAAAGCCTCAGTAATCTGTCCCCCGGTCTGCAAGCTCATATGAGGAACAGCTAAGAAGTTCTGAGCTTCTAAGAATGCAAGCAGTGTTGTGTGTCACCAAAGGAGGATTCAAAAATAACACCAACATTTCTAACACTGGACTGAGCTGAGTAAAAACAAGAAAGTGTCTGACCCATTTTTTATGTTCAAGGGGGAGCTGAAAAATTCATAGTGGTCAAATTTGACCAAATGTGGTTTATGTTTCATCCACAGAAATCTAAGCACTGCAACATTGATGGAAGAAGTGTGTGGACCGAAAGGGAGACTATGTTGAAAAATAAGCCACATTTGGTCAAATTTGACCACTATGAACTTTTCAGCCCCCCCCCTCCCCCCCGGACTGTTGGACAGTCGGTCGCTTATAAGGGTTTGACAGTTAACCATGATGGAGAGCCTGTCAAGCTGGTGAGGTTTAAAAGACATCTATATCTGGAGGTCATCAGCATAAACGTGATAAGAAATATTAAAAGACTGAATAATGCAAGCTAAAGAAATAACACAAAAGGAAAATAATAATGGACCCAGAATTGAACCATGCAGAACCCCACATGTTAGAGAGGCCAAATTCACCTACCCTTACAGAGAAAGTCCTATGAGATAAGGGGGGGGGGGGATCTTATTTATATAGCACTTTTTCTAGTCACAAAAACCACTCAAAGCACGTAACTAGTAGGTACGCTACCCCTCTATTCTGAGGCCCTATGTGAGACAGATACCTCGGGACAAGTTAAAGTCACTAGTTAACCTTAAGTTGTTCTTGAGGGCCCCTTACAGCAGTCATGGGAAACGACGTATGAATCCCCGTTTGTACAGAGATTCGTACAACATGTGTAAGGTGGTAGTGAGGTACTCATAAGCCGGAAATACATCATTCATGCGACAGTTGTGCCGACAAAATGTGCTGAAAGCCGTAAGATCTTCTACCAGCTACTTGAGAGTGCCAGAGTTGCACAAAAATTTTCGTAAGATGGCAGTAAGTATGTCGTAGGAAGATCCCAAGGCACCTTTACGAAGAACGTAAGAACTCTAGGGGCAGAAAAGGACCTCATTTCTTAAGAATGCCTCAAATTGCGCTTGCGAATTGAACAGCAGCCTTTAGAAGCTATGCCCCCCTCCACGAATGTCTGTGAACTCCAGAATTCGTAGGAGCTGGGAGATTCTTATGAGCCCATCATTTGTAACAGTCTTTTTGACTGTAGCTTTAGACTTTATATAGGATAATATGAAATCTTTCACCTTTAGCCATGCAAATTAGAAACAGTGTACCGTGATGCTTGGTTAATAAGCTTTCCTTGTACACTCTTCCAACACTTCTAAAACCTGCTTCCTGAAATTGGTGTTAATCCCATAATATTGAAACACATTTCGTAGTTTAAGATTTTGATGTACTCTTTAAACCTAAAGTTTAATTTTGGACATAAATGATTTGGAAACTAATCATTACATGACTTTGCAACTTTTTGAGGGACATGGCCTTAGACAAACAACATGCAGATTTCAGCAGTGATTTGAGTGATTTCAGACTCTGTTGTGTCTCGTATTTCTCTGCAAAGCAGAAAAACTGTTGATCGTATTCACTACTGTGACCATATACTCATTTAAGCCCTTGGACATTGACTGTGGCAGTGAGCGTGCTGGCTCCCCTCCCTGTAACGTAATGCAAGACGTGTTGTTGCCAGGCAACCGTAGAGCCTAGCTCCATCTAGAATGGGATGTGTTGTTGATTCAGTCACCCCGGCAGAGATGGCTCTGACGGATGCCGTTATGTCACCAACTCTTCCCTTATTGACGGTGTTGGCCAGCATCAGCAGCATATGGGATCTGTTTTGTGTGTGTTGTGGGAAAATGGAGAAAAAGGGCATCTGTAGCTTATCGTTCCACTACTTTTCTTGCCTTGTCAATAACATGTTTAAGATAATCTGATTTTAACATGCCCTCTTTATTAAAGCCACTACAATGTGAACTTTTATCAACTTGCATCACCTCTCTTCCTGTTTCAGGGGTCTGAGGCGTACAGGTCCAGAGCCACATAGATCTCTTTTGCTTATATAACTTTTGTTATAAAGTGTAAAAGTTACAAATTTATGTGAAATGCTTCAAGTGTCAGAATGTTGAGAGTCTCAACTTTACTTGAAAAGGTGCTAACTTATGAGAATAAAGTTGCAAATTTACTGTCATCTACTGTGTAAGCGTAACCAGGCTAGTTCATACCTGTAATTTATTTCAAGGTTTATAGATGTTTTGTGGCTCCATGCAGATGTTGCTCAAAGTGTTGCTTTTCATGTCAGCTGACCTATCTCTTATACTAGTGTATTGTTTCCAAAAAGACTAATATCACTAATATATCACAAAATAAGTTTAAACTGGGCCCACTGCTTCAGGACTGTGTGAATTGAATTCAGCCACTTTCTTCTTAATGCATTGTATATGTTAGAGATGAATTGCTCAAACCCTGGTTTGAGCTGTTAAGTATGGAGGGCTGAATCGTGATTGAACAGTTTTTAAAGATTTCTCTAGCCAACACTTTTTGGGCAAGTTCGAAATGCAAATGAATTTGTTACCATAATCCCACCCCTGTACTACTGTGCATTAGCCTCTGTACTTTCCCTTTGCTCACTGAAACGGTGCGTTTAGACCAAACGCGAAAGCACAGCACGATTACTGTTAACTCAGTATAAACATGCCAGTAGACATGAATTCACTGTCTGAGCGAGTTGCAGATGGGCGGAGTTGCCTTTATAACTTCTTCAGCTGTGTTCTGCCTGCTGTGGAAATCCCCAAAACACCGTCATGTCTAAGCTCTCAACTGGGAAAAATTTCCCTACCTCCAAAGTTTCACCTGGATGACTGATGTTTACACTGCTAGCCCTCGTTAGCACATCCGTGGCAGGAATCCATGGGTGGATAACTCCAACACTGCGATTCACCTGCAGAGCTCCCGGTCCATCTGTCTGCAGGTGAGTGGCAGTCTCATTTTCAAACTGGCTTACTCTCCAGTTTTGATACTTTAACTCTGGAGAGGGCAGAATCTCAAGGCTAATTACTAACTAGTGCTACCAAATCCCTTGGATGTGCGAATGCCCAAATTTGCATGTTTTCCACATGTTTACATTAACTTTACACGTATTCACGTCGTGCTTTTGCGATTGGTCTGAGTGCATCTCAATCACACCACCAGTCAGATCACGTTTTGTTGTGTAACTGTAATATCAGCCAGCTAAGCTGAATGAAGAACCACTCTCCATAGCAGACAAGACACCCATGTCGTGATTAATGGTGTAGCCATTCCTATCCAGTTATTACTCTTCCATCAGTCAGCAAGTTAACTGAAACTGGAATTACATGAAACAGAGATGCAGACTCACTCCTCTCCTCTGCAATCTTTTTTTGTTTTTCAAATGATTTGAGGAAACGTGTATATCGTGATATGGTGTATTGAAATAACAAATTAAAGGCAGTTTTATTAGGCCATCTGATAAACAATGATCACTTTCAGTCATTGAACTGAACTTTCTTTTTCGTTTCCTGAAAAGTAGCAATTTAGGAGATGAGTGGTTTTCTTCTGACAGCAACGATATGTGAGGATGTGCATCAGCGACATGCTGTGTGTCCTTGTTAGCTGATCTTGTGACCTTGACCTTTTGACCCCAGTACCACAGTCGTGAGTGAGGGTCCCAAGGTCAACTCGTGTGCCAAGTTTGGAGATCGTAGCTTCAGTTGTTCTGAACTTTAGTTTTTTTTTTTTTTGTTCTGAACTTAAAGTGTGGATGACCTTGGCACTTGACCTTTTGACCCAAAAAAGCAGATCAGGTCAAGGAGACCTCAGGCTAAATCCCTGTTCCAAGTTTGGTGGCATGAGCCCCTGTGGTGCTTGGGTTACGGCTGCAGACTTACGGACAGACACATACACGGGGGAGCACCTGACTTTGTATGCTGAATTAACTGTACACCTAATCACATAACACAGCTCAATCTACTGTACATTCTGCAACCATCTATAGGGCCATGTGTTTGTTTTTAAGATTTTAATTTGTCACGATGGTAATACATTTAGACAGTCTCAAAACTCGTATTTATAGTTTGGCTTCTCTGATCTTAGTTGTCAGCTCTGGGGTTGGAGGCCGAGGTGAGCTGAGTTTGGCAGAGGTCCAGTGCCACCTGGACAAAGAAGGAGCCTCCGATCTGGTCATTGACCTCATCATGAATGCCACAAGTGATCGGATCTTCCAAGAGAGCATATTGTTGGCCATCGCGCTACTGGAGGGTGGAAACACAGTTATTCAGGTGAGTGGCCGTTACAGGGTTCAGAGGGTCTTTGTACAAAACCCTGTCTGACCTGTAGCTAAATGTTCTAAAAGCTTTCCCTTCAGGGAGGCATGAGCAGAATCTTAACTGGGAGATACTATCTCAAAGCTGTGGTGTCGAGCAGTAAATGTTCTGCTAATGTCAGTGAAGAATGTTGCTCCACTGCTGTCAATACAAAAGAGAAGGAGGCAGAGATGGCTTCAGGGAAAATGACAGATCCCTTTGTGTCATTGTATCACACAGAACAAATTTTAGAAGCTTAGGTACACAGCAAGGTTTGGACTTACTGACTTTTATGTTGAGGGGAAAAAAGTGAAAGTGACAGACCAGGAAGCAGAAAGAATCAGGAAGAACAGTCATCCAAACTTTGTGGCCAAACGTGTCATCACCTTCCAGCTGCCAGCCAGGGATTGCTAAGACAAACCCTAATCTTTATAAACCTTAGAAATAGCAACTTTAGAGGGGAGACGGTGTTTCCTAGTGCATTATTTCAGCTTTTGTGAATGTCTTTGGATGCCTACATGTTTGCATGCATCTATTAGTGTGTGTGTGTGTGCATGCATTTGTGTCAGTGCTTGCTGCTATATGCTGTCTGTCAGAATATTTTGGTTTTGTGGTTTGTGCATGTGTACTCTTGTATTGCATAAACAAGCCTGTTGTATAATAGGCCCCTATTTGCATAGCATTTGTTACCTGACATAGCCTGACTTCACAAAGTGTACACAAAAGGACTCATGACTCTGGTTACAAAAGTGGCAACCAGCCTCTATGTTGGGGTGAGTGACACCCTGAGCCTCAGGGCTCCTAACATTGCTGCTGGACTCTTAGCTGGGTCAGGCCTTGCTGATATAAAGAGGACAGTAAAAGGCTTAACCTTTGGTAGATGGTGAGATGCAGTGGTTTTCCCTCTGCTGCTGCCTGAGGAGAGTCCACACTCAAACATGTAGCTCATTTAGGACAGATGGTATCCATTATTCAGGTCAGGGTCTAGTGAAGACGTTCAGTGTCCATTACTGACAGTTTTCCGTAGCATACATTTTGTACTGCATGTCTTTTGTTAGTCTAAATGTGCATGTTGTACAGACTGTCCTGTACTTTGAGTTTGCAAATCAGTGTTATTTTTCCACTGTTTGGGGAAATAGTAACGCAAATGTTTGCATAGAGTTCAGATTATCTATACTAAATGTTTCCATTTTCACCTTTGACTCCTTCTGTAGGAAGTCAAAGTTTCCACATTATCTAGTGAGCAGAGACTATAATGTCAAATTGATAAGAAACACAATTTTAAGCAACATCCGCTATATGATAGAGCTTTTTGAATTAAAAAAAAAAATCAATCCAGGTGTTTGTCTGCTTCTCTTGAAGGGACAAATAAGCTCTGTTGAAGGATGGTTTATGATGCAATGTCAGTTTACAGCATATCAGCAGATGTATCACATTTTGCTGACTTATACAAGCACTGATTTCTTGACCCTACTAAAGGACAGAAGGGTACTTGTTATCTAAATGAAAAACAGGACAAAAACATGCCCACAGATTTCTACAAGCAGCCTGTTTGTTTTTGAGATCATCTGAGTTTGTAGACTTGCCAACAACCTTTCTAGAAAAAAAAAAAAGAAAAACAATAAGGCACAGGAGAAAATAAGGTGGTGGTGGTGGGGAGCTCGTCCTACTGTCTTTTTATTTTTTTGTGAACAGGCCACCTGTGATGGCCCAATCAGAATTCCAGAAACTTGAATGTTACCCATTATATAATCAGTCATAACGTTCCGCTTATCTCTGCTAAGATGTGGGAACTTTGAGTCCCTTCATCTGTGTATCTTTATGTCAACAAGACCTTATATTTGCATCTAAAACCACCATGGCTCCTGATATTTTAAATTATTCATAATATTGTCTGTCCTTCTTAAAAGAAGCCTGACAGCAGTAATGGAGCATGAACAGATGGTGACGCGGTATTACAAAACCACCGTTTGCTCTGGTTTCTTGGTTGAATTATTTGGGAAATAGTGTTCCATATGTTGGCTTCATTGAGCAGTGACCTACAGGTTTTACTGGAGCAGTTTGTGACTGAGTGTGAGGTGGCCGGGATAAGAATCGGCACTTCTAAGTTAAGTCCATGGTCTTCAGCTGAAAAAGGGTGGATTGTCCTCTCTGAGTTTGGGACAAGCTCCTGCCCCAAGTGGAGGCATTTAAAAGGAACTCCAATTATATTGGCATGTTAGCTCTATACGCTTTATTTTGATGTTAGTAACATAACTATAATATAATTTTTTTGAAAATAATTCCCAGTTTTATATATTTTTAAAAAACTTTATTACGATGTAAATCACCATTTTTGTTTAGGTCGCAATGCATTCTGGGTAGTGACGTAGAATGGTTGCAGCCATTTTTTCTGTCTTATACAAGCCAAGAAGTGAAGCTACGAACTACTGCCATTTGTCAGTGAAAATGCCACATTGCGCGGCTTTTGGATGTAATTTCCAATCAAAGGGAAATAAAGAGAGCGGGGTAAGCCTCCATAGCTTTCCTAAAGAGGGAAAATTGAGGAAAAAGTGGGGGTGGCAACGGCTCAGGAGGTAGAGCAGGTCGTCTAATAACCCGATGGTTGGCAGTTCGAATCATGCTCTCCCCAGATATCCTGCCGTTGTGTCCCTGGGCAAGACACTTAACCCGCATTGCCTCCAGTGCCCATAATACTGGGTATGAATGTGTAAAAATGCTTAAATGTTCGGTGGTGGCCGGAGAGGCCGTTGGCGCGGATTGGCCGCCACATTTCCGTCACTCTCTGAGTGTTTATGATCAAGTGCTATAGCGCACGCTTGATAAAGCTGATATATATATTTATCACGCTATGATAAAGCACTATATCGCTCAAAGCGCATGTGACACTCAAAGCGCACGCTTCGTGTGCTTTGAGTGTCTATGATAAAGTGCTATAGCACACGCTTGATAAAGCTGATATATATATTTATCACACTATGATAAAGCGCTATATCGCTCAAAGCGCACGCTTGAGCAATATAGCGTGCGCTTGAGTGTCTCAAGCGTGCGCTTGAGGAAGCATTATTTTAAGGTGAAACTTACAGTATATATTGTTGATTTACTTACAATAGAATGCTCAAACACAAAAAATTGTCTACAAGCATGATGGGCACTGAACTGATAAACATGGACTCTCAGCAACATAAAGCAATTTCTCTGTTGCTTTCTCAGACTGCGGGTTGAACGTCCATAAGCAGTGCTCCAAAGTCGTTCCAAATGACTGCCAGCCAGATCTTCAACATGTCAAGCTTAAGCGTGCGCAACGCGCCAACGGCCTCTCCGGCCACCACCGAACATTTAAACTTTTTTACACATTCATACCCAGTGTTATGGGCACTGGAGGCAATGCGGGTGAAGTGTCTTGCCCAGGGACACAACGGCAGGATATCTGGGGAGAGCGTGATTCGAACCGCCAGCCATCGGGTTGCTGCTCTACCTCTACCTGCTCTGCTCTACCTGCTCTACCTCCTGAGCCGCTGCCGCCCCACTTTTTCCTCAACTTGCCCTCTTTAGGAAAGCTATGGAGGCTTACCCCCCTCTCTTTATTTCCCTTTGATTGGAAATTACATCCAAAAGCCACGCAATGTGGCATTTTCACTGACAAATGGCAGTAGTTAGTAGCTTCGCTTCTTGGCTTGTATAAGACAGAAAAAACGGCTGCAACCATTGTACTTCACTACCCAGAATGCATTGCGACGTAAACAAAAATGGCAATTTACATCGTAATAAAGTTTTTTAAAAATATATAAAACTGGGAATTATTTTCAAAAAAATTATATTATAGTTATGTTACTAACATCAAAATAAAGCATATAGAGCTAACATGCCAATATAATCGGAGTTCCTTTTAAGTATCTTTGGGTCTTTTCACTTTTCACCCAAACATGATCACAAGTGTTGCATATCCAGGTAAATGTTGCAGTCATTGTAATTCTACTGTTCACACATACAGAGCATACTGTATGTGTTGGGTTCTCAGGGGTATATAATACAGCTGGGGTCAGGGGTGGACTTGGTCCATTTGGGGCCCAAGGCGAAGACAGAAATGGGGCCCTACTTTTTCTTTGTTCTACACTTTCTTTTCAGGCGTTATTGAAATCCTTCCTGAAACTTCTTGTCCTCAGAAGTCTTCAAATGTTATCATCATTCAGGCATCAGGAATTACACCTGTTGAAAAACAAAGAAGTTAAACAAATTGAATGTAGACTCTTGTCTATTATAAAAAAAACAAAAAACAATTCACATGGAAGATCTGTTGTTTGTTCACACTTACCAGTCCCTCCAGGATTTCGCGATATTGCGATCACACTAATTCATGTGAAATCAGGGACTGACCACATCTTTTGTGCGACCTTGCAACTTTCCTGCAATTTTGGCCAATCTTCACAAACTTCCACCCATTTCGCCAATCAAATTTGTCCCTGAGTAGCACTCAAACACTCAGTCTAACCAATCAAATACGTCACTACACCGTGCTCACTTCCATGTTTACCATGAGTATTAATGGAACACATCAGCAAAAAAGAGTGTGTGATTTTAAAAAAGAAAACCCACTTACCTGTGAGTTTTTCCACACCATTCCTTCCTCTGTCTCCCCCGTTCCACTGGTGGATGTCCCCTTGAGTGTCCGTCCTGACAGTGTGTACAAAGTGCCAGGTTTGTGTTGAGAAAAGCCCGCCTGCCTGAAAAGCACCCCGTTCTGGACGTGCGTGTGAGGAGAGACACCCTAAAATCACAAATGAGCAAATCTAACACTACAGCCAGTGTTGTAACATTTTATCCATCTTTAGAGGTAAAATCATTACTACATCTTGTCAGCGAGCTTTAAAGCTGTGAATCTTTGGTCTGGACACAGACCAACATGCACCCCCACCCCGGCAAACCCCCAAGGAGAGCCCCTCCACCCAGTACAACTCCTGGTAGAGGAACGATGAGTATCTGATGAGACAGGTGTGTGTTAAGACGTGCAGCAGATAGACAGACAGGTAGGAGTCAGGCATGGAAAGAGAGAATATTAAGTAATTTTTTCAGAAAAACACAAACTTCAGTAGACTGTACAGAGCAACAGAATAAGTCATTTCTTTTTTCTCTGCGCTCAATACCATTTGGTTGGGGACCGCTGCGGTTACAGTTTTCAAATGAAGCTGCTGTCATAATTTCCAAATCTGTAACTCTTTAACATGCATTCAATGCAGTTTAGCTGTTGTAATGATAATTATTTTATTCGTTTTTATTCAAATTCTCAGCAAAAGTAGCTGACAGTGTTGGTCATTTTTATGACAAATTTATGAGTCGCTACTTCATTCTCACTTAATTGTGTTAGTCTGTATTTGCTGTTGCACAAAAGAGTTTTTCTGGACAGCAGAAGGTTCTGCTTAATTTACAAATCACTGTTTAATAGGAATTTTTTGACAATCCTGTGCTTTTCTTGTGGTGTTACAGAATATAATTGCAGTAAACTATGAAAAAAGCATCTGCTTTAAAATTTGTAATTCTTGTCACAACTTTTAGTGCAAAAAAAAAAAACCTCTCAAAGCATCACAACTTTTATTGCAACTTTTTAAAAAAGCTCCTGCAAATTCAGACTTTTTTTGGCCGCAACAATCATAAAAACATCCTGTGAAATCCTGGAGGGACCGACTTACCCACATTTACCAGCAGGGTCCTGTTCATGGTCTGCTGACTGGTCCAGTTTGCAGAGGCACCTATTGTGCTCTCTCCTCTGTACAACGTAGACGCAAGGGAGAATATATCACTCCAAATGATACAAGGATAAATACAAAAAATATTAAACCCAATACATCTTTGGAATGTACACCCCTTTGCATACTTTCTTTTCCTTTTTCTTCACTTGTGACTTTCTCTTCCTTTTTTCTCATCTTCACCAGTCTTTGTCCATCATTTCCTCTCTCTGATCTTTATTTTTTCTCACTGTTCATCCTTCTCTTCTTCTCCCTTCTCTCTTTCTGTACATTTTATTCTCCTTTCCCTTTTTCAATGCTTTTATCATTTAAAGATTATTTGTTGGTCAAGTTTGTTTTACATTCTCTCACCAGTCAACAAGCTATAGAAGGTAATAAGCAGTGTTGGGCAAGTTACTAAAAAATAGTAACTAATTACTTGGGCAGTGGTGGGCTAATGGTTAAGGATGTGGACTGGTGAACGGAGCATCATGGGTTCAATCCCTGGACCGGCAAGATTAGAGCTGGGTGGGACAGATAACATAGGCTTTGCCCCACCCTCTTTAACTCCACTGTGGTGCCCTTGAGCAAGGCCCTTAACCCCAGCTGCTCCAGTGGAGCTGCTCAGTGGCCACAGGCCAGTCTGTGGTTGTACTGGGCAGCTTCCTGGTGTGAATGTGTAACTATGTGAGTGTGAACAGGGTGTCCTTGAAAAAGAGAGGTTACCTCTCAGTGGAACTCCCCTGTATAAATAAAAGTTAAATAAAAAAAAAAAAAACCTGCAGTTACTAGTGATTTCTTTTCAAAAGTAACTGAGTTACTTTACCAATTATTGCATGATTAAAGTAACTAATTACTTGGAAAAGTAACTTTCACGTTGCTTTTAAAAGCATACTTAAATCATCTTGCATACATAGTAAGATAATTTAATTAATGGATTACATTACAGGCTTATCAATGTCAGGCTGAAAACAGACTGTTTCAGACAGAGCGTTTAGAACATATTCAGTCTGCTTTATCCTGCCTTGAGAGCTCTGATTGGGGGAAAAATCTGAAGAAAATCAACATGATATTGCCAGTAATTTACTCATTTTGGAGTGAGAGTTGGCAACGCTGCATAAAGCTGTCCATGTTTAGCTTACCTTTATGATATGGATTTAATTCAATATAGAGTGATCCAAAGAAAATGTCCATTATCCACAGTCCAAATGTCTGCTGTGACAGAGACATGACCCAGTCCCTTAAATTCCTTTTGGAGATCAAAATCCATTTTTGAATAATCTTCATCCAGGTAGCAGGTAAATGTGTTTTAACTTCAGTAGATCACAGACTCAACTTTGTGATAGAAAATGACTGTTATCACGTCTTCAGTCTGTAACGACATATCTGGCAATCAGGTTTAATTCTTGCTGGGTCACAAACTGTCTACATGCATACCTGTGCTTGAAATCCAGCCTGGCTGTTGAGACAAGAGTATTTCCACTTAATATCCAGCCATGGCTGTTCACATAGTGTAGATATTAGCATAGCTAGCCATTACTTAGCACTAGCTTTTTCAGAGCTTTGGTGCTCTTTTCAAGTGCTTCTTAAGATTGCAGCAGGACTTCATTGGCACTTAGCTTCCAACCCACCAATATGCTTTTGTCCTGAACCGCGACAAAGGAAAAATAATCTATTTCCACAAAAACAAAGTAGCTTCATCTTTTCCTCAGCTCAATAGTGAGGCTCAGCTCTCTGCAACAGGTCACAGCGACTGACATCTCATCTCAGCTACGGTAGGGTCAGTTTGTATATTCATTTCTTTGCGCTAAATATATCTGTCCATATTAACCCTCAAGCGACCGAGTGGGGTCATTTACGACCCCAGCCATATAATTTAATGTGCCGTCTCTTTATTTTTTATCCAAATTTTCTTTCCTAGGATGAATTTGTCAGTCTACTAATCCTACACACTTTCATAGTTTTTTGCAGGGATCAACCAATTGGTGTGGCGTAGACATCGCAAACTCTTGTGGGGTCATTTATGACCCCGAAGAGAAGCACTGGTTTTTAAACATTGGTTTTATAAATTTTATTCAAATGTTCCACTTCTAATAGTTAGTTAGTTAATCCCTTCACACCTGAAGGTGTATATGGGCGGCGCCTATCTCCGTTTCTCTGACCCTAGGCCACACAGCTACTGTAAGTAGTGAAAGCAACAGCGGGGGGTCAGTCCTCTGGTAGCTCTGTGTGTAACTTTACTTTCCCCATTCCATTATGCGGAGCACCACGCTAGAAGGCAGAAAGCACCATTTTTATATGATCTTTGGTATGACCCGGCCGGGATTTGAACCCCTGCCTCCCGGGTGTGGGGCGAATGCTCTACCAACTGAGCCACCACTCCGGTTTCCACTTCTAATCAGTACTTTATATTGTATTGCAGTGAACCATGGCTAACAGACCTAGGATAGCAAGATTTACATTTGTCTGTTTGTCTGGATTTGTCTGTTTGTTTGTCTGTTTGTTAGCAAGATAACTCAAAAAGTTATGGACGGATTTTCATGAAATTTTCACAGATTGTCAGAAATGGGGTATCCTACAGATGATTAGATTTTGGTGGTGATCCGGATCACCATCCACAAGAAAACCGCCATTACGCAAAATGCCATAATAGGTATCATGATCATCATCGTAACTACAATAATAGGTATCATCATCATCGTGATGATGATATGATGACTATGATGACTATGATGATGATGATACCTATTATTGTAACTATGATGATAATAACTATGATGATGATGTTCCAAGAGTGAACTGACAAGGACTGTCTAAGTAAATGTAATGTTGTTCTTACAGTCTGCGTTTTGGTTATTTCTTGCAATAAAAGTATTATTAGCAAACACATTTTACATTAGATCATTATAAAATACCTGTCTTAAATACAGGGAGTAGTTTTGGTATGATAAACCTCCAACCAGCCATTTATAATAAGGATCCCTGTACAGAGCACAATGGGGTCATAAATGACCCCACTTGGTCATTTCAGTCCGTAAAATAGCTTGGTCGCTTGAGGGTTAATAAAACGAGTAACGTATCTGATCAAATTTCAGTAACTGTAATGCATTACTGAATTTTTAAACAGTAATTGTGTTGTTACACAGCACGTTACTGCAAAAGTAGTGGCATTACTGTAACGTGTTACTTTGTAACGCATTACTCCCAACACTGGTAAGAAGGAACATTCAAAGACAACATTGGGCTGTTGCTCCAATAATGAATGAACAGGATAAACAAAGCAGTTGTTGAACTCTCATGGATACTCAAATTTACTATCTGCTGTGAGGCTGCAGATATTCTGTGCATAGCTGGGGAGTGGGGCGATGTTAAAATAAGACACGGCGTCTGGAGTTTTAATGAAGTTTATTGATCAAATCATCGCCATCACGGAGCTCACCCCAGCTGCTGTATAAGCATGCTGGGGATCGCTCTCAGGCTCTCATGAGCAGTAGTCAGAAGCAGTCAGAAGAAGAACAGAGAGTGAACATATGAATTCAGCCACTTAAATACCCAGCAACGGACAATACATCAAAGGCATTTTATCATCAAAGGAAATGCATTCAGACATGTGACATTTGTACCACAATGCGAGCAGGAAGCATGAATGTTTGCATTTGCGTCATACATATCCACAGGATGCTGGTGCCTGAACTAAGCACAGGAAGGCTGCCTATTGATCTCAACACACACATCTCACTGTCCTGTTAATTGCTCTAGTCGAGCGCTGTGTTTGTCCGTGGCTGCTGTGGGGGGGTACCCCATACACTCCCCCCCCAGAGGGCTTAGCGGGGAGCTGAGACCTCGGTAGTCCCGCTTTGGTGGCGAGCTGCGGGGAAAGTCTGTGCCGGGGAAGGGAGGAGGGTGGGGGTTGCAAGTGGCGGGGGATGTCCATGGCTGTGGGAAGAAAAGTTAGTCTCTGATTCCTCTCGCGATTCAGTCCGGCAATGAAGAAAAACAGGAGCTGAAGCTATGTGAGGGACTTGGCGTTTAGGCTTTAGGTGCGTTCACGGCCCTAAAGCCCTCGGGGACAGCTGACGGCTGGATTCCCGTCGTGCGCCGTGGCTGAGACTTACACCAAATCCTGTGTGCGGGCTGCGTGTGTGCTTCAGGTGTGTGAGCAGTCCTGAAGAGCCGTGTGCAGCGGCGGAGGATGATGTATAAGTCTGTAGAGCCAGCTTGTCTCTGGTGCGCGGCACGCGCTGCGGCCACGTGCCTTCCAGCTGCGCTGTTCTGATGCGAGGCTTCTGTGCATGGCCGGTCCGCTGTCGCGAGGCGAATCAGGGTCAGGGGGCTTGATGGAGATCTGCGCAGTCGGCGCCGATTGTGTCCCCTGTTCGGGCTGTTGGTCGTCGCTCGTGCCGGGTCATGGTGCGTTCAGGTCCACGCGTTCTCCGTCGGCCATGGGCCGCCGTCGTGGAGAGAGGGCAAGGTGTGTGCGCTCTCGTGTGGAGACACAGAATCGTGTGTCAGGAGCCGTGAGAGCGGCCGGTCCAGCGTGGATGTGCCGATCTAGGCGTGCAGACCTCACCATGAAATTTCCTCAGCTTTCCCGGTCGTGGGTGGTCTCCGAAGAGCGTCAGAGTCTCCCTAAAGCAGAAAGGAAGGGCAGATCAGTCGGGCTGCCGCGTTCGCTTGTCGTCGGAGAATCACTGCCGGGTGCTGCGTTTGCTGGCAGCGTGTTCTTTTCAGCGTCGGGTCGCCAGCGTGGTTGTCCAGACCAGAAGGTTGCGTCGCACAAAGCGTGTGCGTCTGCGGGGTCACCAGTGTGGCGATGTTAAAATAAGACACGGCGTCTGGAGTTTTAATGAAGTTTATTGATCAAATCATCGCCATCACGGAGCTCACCCCAGCTGCTGTATAAGCATGCTGGGGATCGCTCTCAGGCTCTCATGAGCAGTAGTCAGAAGCAGTCAGAAGAAGAACAGAGAGTGAACATATGAATTCAGCCACTTAAATACCCAGCAACGGACAATACATCAAAGGCATTTTATCATCAAAGGAAATGCATTCAGACATGTGACATTTGTACCACAATGCGAGCAGGAAGCATGAATGTTTGCATTTGCATCATACATATCCACAGGATGCTGGTGCCTGAACTAAGCACAGGAAGGCTGCCTATTGATCTCAACACACACATCTCACTGTCCTGTTAATTGCTCTAGTCGAGCGCTGTGTTTGTCCGTGGCTGCTGTGGGGGGGTACCCCATAGGGAGCACAGTTGGTCATATGTAAAATTTAATCTTGAGTCTTGGTCTCAGCAAATCTTGCAATTAGAAAAAATAGTAAAGCATTTAGTTGTTTAACTGTACTGTCAGCAACTGGCGTCACTGCTGCCGCCTCATTAATAATAGGTGCTCGTCATTAGCATCAGGAACATGTGTGCTCATACAAGCAGTGTTGCTCTCTATCTGCTCCTCGGGAGGGTAAGTCTCCACACTGGTTGAAGTGGAAAAAGGTTGTTTTGATAAAAAGTTTTCTGTGCTCTTCCGTTTTTCTCCATTTCTCTGCACCGCTCGGATGACTTTGTTTCATTTTGCCTCTATTCTACATGCTGTACAGTTTGTTTACAATCGTAACCAAAGAAATGCGCATACCTCAGACACAACATGGAAGAGTCCAACAGTCTGAAGAGATGGGGGTAGGACATTACGTTCATGATTTGATTTGCTGTTTTTGTAAATACTCGTGTTTCTTTATTTTGTCAGACATCATGTTAAATATGCTAAACATTTAAAAAAAATTATGGGGCTCCTAGTAGATCGGGACCCTTAGCAGATCGGGGCCTAAGGCAGTTGCCTACCTTTTACCTAATGGTAAGTCTGCCTCTGGTGGGGGTGCCCAACGTCAATCTCAAGTAGCATCAAGATCGACTGCAAACAGTCCGGACTTGAACGTGTGCAACACAACCCTCACACTCGAGCAGAGCGGAGGTGGAGCATAGACCCAGCTTAAGTTATGTGTGCCTCTCTGTGCACACCACCTTAGCTGGAAAGCGACTGAACATGTCAGTACTGTGTACTCACACAGCGACACCATAGCTCATGCTCAAATGTAGTCACACACAGCCGTCTGACACCTGCCATGACAAAAAGTGATGGTCGGCCAGAAATTGATCAGCCCACTGTGGGAGCACGCCTCACTCAGCCATTTCTTCTCGGTTTTAATAGCTTCTTTCCAGTGCAAAATGTCACCATGAGACCAAATATGGCCATCCCAAACATAACACCACAACACCAAGGCGAGGACACGAAAACATCCCATCGCACCCCCATACACAGGTCCAGGGCACTGTCTGCAAGAAAACAGTGCCGGTTCTCCCACCAGCCCAAACGATCATACGGTGCCGCAGCTTAATGAGCAGTCAGGATTTGTATGGAGGTTACTTTCACTCTGATTTGAGAGCACAGGCTCCATAAGAAAGTTGTTTTCTTCACTCAGTTTCTCTTGCTTGGTGACCTGGATCCCTCTCAAGATGCCATATGCACAAATAAAGGGGGAGTTGGGGGGGGGGGGGGACATGACCCCAGACCTGGAAAAAAAGAGAGAATTGTCCCCGTCAAGTCATCAAAATCCCCTCCATATCATTCTACACAACTGAACAAAATGCATTTGAAGTGTCAATGCATTTTTTTTCTTTAAAATTTGTAGCTTATCACATAAATTTGACCTTTTTCATTATCAGATTTATTTGCAAATTTACAACTTTGTTCTTGTAAATTAACTGTTTTTTCCATCTTAAATCTGAAATTTTTTTTGTAAATTTTTGACTTTTTGACCAGTAGGTCTTATGATGATGAAAAATCTAAAAGTAAATCTCAAGTGTAAAAAGGTTGGGCACCTGTGTAATACCGTATGCAGTAGTGTAACGTGACAGTGCAGTACAAACTTCTTGATGACTCAATGCTTGCATGCATACAGAGTGCAAGCAAATTACAGCTTAGTGTACTCAAGTTCTTAAAGTTAAAGCAAAACCTAAACCAGTTTCTGGAATTGCCCAGAGCTGTCTGCTGTAAAAACCAACCCTTTGAGTTTGTCCTCATGTTTGGAAGGTAGACAGTTTCTGTGCTCATGTGTCCCCATTACAGGAACCTTCAGAGTACCAAGACTCTCACTGGTAATTGTCTTTGTCTCCTTCATCTGCATTTCGGTGCTTCTTTAAAAGTCTGGGTTGCATTTTGCTTTGCCATCTGTTACACAAAATGAAAAAGAACTTAGTTTCTTAAAGAGTTCCTCTGCTGATGAGTCTCCTTTAAAAAGTTCCAGTTCTTTGGGGTAGTTCTTTGTGATGGCTTTGAATATTATTGTTTGGGGTGAGGCGTGTTCTTCCATCTCTGGTATTATATACAGTTGTGTTCAAAATAATAGCAGTGTGTTGAAAAATGTGAATAAACGTCAAAATTCTTCAAATAAATTGTATTTTAATGAACACAAATGCATTGGGGACACTACACATTCTATTTCAAAGCAAGAAAATTGGAAAAAGTAATTGAATTTGATAATATTTTACAGAAAGTCAAGAAATATAATGTTCAAAAAAATAGCAGTGTTGACATCTGTCTTCAGTGTGTTTGTGGTCATTGTCTTGTTGAAACACCCATTTCAAAGGCATTTCCTCTTCCAGCATACGGCAACATGACTTCTTCCAGTATTCTGATGTACTCAAACTGATCCATGATCCCTGGTATGCGATAAATAGGACCAACACCATAGTACGAGAAACATCCCCATATCATGATGCTTGCACTACCATGCTTCACCGTCTTCACTGTGTACTGTGGCTTGAATTCAGTGTTTGCAGGACGTCTGACAAACTGTCTGTGGCCCTTAGACCCAAAAAGAACAGTCTTACTCTCATCAGTCCACAAAATATTACGCCATTTCTTTTTAAGCCAGTCAATGCAAATTGTAACCGCTTCAGCACATGTCTTTTTTTTAACGATGGGACTTTGCGGGGGCTTCTTGCTGGTAGCTTGGCTTCACATAGACGTCGCCTGATTGTTACAGTACTCACAGGCAACCTTAGATCTTCTTTGATCCTCCTGGAGCTGATCATTGGCTGAGCCTTTGCCAGTTTGGTTATTGTCCGATCCATTCGAATAGTCGTTTTTCTTTTTCTTCCTCGCCTTTCTGGTTTTGGCTGCCATTTTAAAACATTTGATATCATTTTAGCTGAACAGCCTATCATTTTCTGCACCTCTTTATAGGTTTTCCCCTCTTTTATTAATTTCTTAATCAAAGAACGCTCTTCTTCCGAACAGTGTCTTGAACGACCCATTTTACTCTGTTTTTCAAGGACAAATGCACAGCCAGCATATGCAGCGTCAGTTGCCTTGATCCTTAAATAAGGGCCACCTGTTTAACACCTACTTTTTTTTTTCACAGAATCAATGACCTCACTAAATGAACTCAGCACTGCAATTTTTTTGAACACACCCCTTTCAGCTAATGATTCAGTTTCACAGAATCAGCAGCATGCACGCCATGCCTGTTGGGTCTGTTGGTTTTCTATACCTTTACTAAACCTTCTAGAAACTTACTTGCAGTGTAGAAGTTGAAATTCTAACAAAAACAGTGATTTATCTTGCGAGTGATGCTCCGCACTGTGTGTTTATATATTTACATATTTATTCCATCTAGCTACAATACTCCGCACTGTGTATCTATATATATATTTATGTTTATATGTACATATGTATACTTGCTGCTCTTGTTTCTTTTTTTTCTCTTGCCTTCTGATTGTTGTTCTGAGTGTTGCTATCCCTGTGCTGTTGCAATCCTGGAATTTCCCCATTGTGGGACTAATAAAGGCTTATCTTATCTTATCTTAGTGATGTGGGACTGCTATTATTTTGAACACAACTGTAAGTAACATTAAAATTATTTATGTTGGTGTACCTAATTGCAAACTTTGTAATTTTTAAATAATTTTTAAAGAATGTCCCTCTACTGTGTTAACTCAAACATTAGCTACAGACCTACATAACTAATTAAGAAAAAGACAAGACCAATTTACAAGGTTGCGTGTTGTCTGACACGTATGCTGACCCCCTTCATGTTGTTTAATGATATGCAGCACACACTGCTGCCTGAGTAACTTGAGCAGACACGTAGCAAACACACACACGCTGCATCTTAACATAAACCACACTCCTGCATGCTCATCTGAGATTGAGATTCAACTTTATTGTCATTACACATGTATGAATACAAGGTAACGAAACGTGACTTGGCATTTGGGCACGCTCTGCAGAGCGCATCCAAGGCCGGGGCAGCCGCTAGGCGCCAGCCACTCCATCAGCACATGTGCACAGCTAGACTGCAGGATGTGCTAGGAAGCTTTGAGAGCTTATTCCATAAACAGCCCTGTGCACGCGTGTGTGTGTGCGCGCATGCATGTGTGTTATGTAAAAACTCTGCTCTGACAGGCAACATCCATCTTCTCGTTGCTCTCTCTCTCTTCATGACTTCAGATCCCTAACTGTCACAGGAGTGAACAGGTGCCACTGCTCTTGCTCAGTAGGCTTGTCGTGGCACGCCGCTACCCTCAGCCCCTTCACAGTGTGATTTACACCCCACCCTCGGTTCAGGTTCACGTCATAGCTACCTCTTGGAAAGCTTTAAAAAGACTTTACAAAGGGAGTTTCCAGGCATCGACACCATCAATGTTATAGCTCCCTTATTAATGTAAAGTGAGAGAAGAAGTCAACTGTAAGCCTGCAGTGCTGTGAAAAAGTATTTGCCCCTTCCTTTGCATACAGTGGTGTGAAAAAGTGTTTGCCCCCTTCCTGATTTCTCATTTCTTTGCATGTTTGTCACACTTAAATATTTCAGATCATCAAACAAATTTAAATATTAGACAAAGATAACACAAGTAAACATAAAATGCAGTTTTTAAATTAAGGTGTTTATTATTAAGGGGAAAAAAAATCCAAACCTACATGGCCCTGTGTGAAAAAGTGATTGCCCCCTAAACCTAATAACTGGTTGGGCCACCCTTAGCAGCAACAGCTGCAATCAGGTGTTTGCGATAACAGGCATTGACTCTTTTACAGCGCTGTGGAGGAATTTTGGCCCACTCATCTTTGCAGAATTGTTGTAATTCAGCCACATTGGAGGGTTTTCAAGTATGAACCGCCTTTTTAAGGTCATGCCACAGCATCTCAGTCGGAGTCAGGTCAGGACTTTGACTAGGCCACTCCAAAGTCTTCATTTGTTTTTCTTCAGCCATTCAGAGGTGGACTTGCTGATGTGTTTTGGATCATTGTCCTGCTGCAGAACCCAAATGTGCTTCAGCTTGAGGCCACAAACAGATGACCGGACATTCTCCTTCAGGATTTTTGTTAGACAGCAGAATTCATGGTTCCATTTACCACAGCAATCAATCACAGCAAACAATGCAGTTTTTAAATGATGATTTCATTTATTAAGGAAAAAAAGCTATCCAAACCTACCTGATCCTATGTGAAAAAGTAATTACCCCTAAACCTAATAACTGGTTGTGCCACCCTTGGCGGCAACAACTGCAATCGTCAAAGCGTTTTTGATAACTGCCAGTGAGTCTTCAACAGTGAGGAATTTTGGCCTGGAATTGTTTAAATTCAGCCACATTGGAGGGCTTGACCTTGAAGTCACGAACTGATGGCTGGACATTCTCCTTCAGGATTTTCTGGTAGAGAGCAGAATTTGTGGTTCCATCAATTACAGCAAGTTGTCCAGGTCCTAGAGCAGCCCCAGACCATCACACTACCACCACCATGTTTGACTGTTGGTATGATGCTCTTTTTATGAAATGCTGTGTTAGCTTTATGCCAGATGTAACGAGACGCACACCTTCAAAAAAGTTCAACTTATGTCTCGTCACTCCACAAAATATTTTCCCAAAAGTCTTGGGTATCATCAAGATGGTTTTGGCAACAACGAGCCTTTGTGTTCTTTTTGGTCAGCGGTGGTTTTCTCCTTGGAACTCTCCTATGGATGCCATTTTTGTCCAGTCTCTTTCTTATTGTTGAGTCATGGACCAGTGCCCAAACTTGAGGCAGGGGAGGCCTGCAGTTCTTTAGATGTTCTTCTGGGTTTTTGTTATCCATCTGTTCTTGAATTTCTTTAGATTGCAACATGATTTTGTTTTTTGAAATCTTTTAGGTTATTTCACTTTGTCAGACAGGTTCTATTGCAGTGATTTCTTGATTCAACAGGTCTGGCAGTAATTGGGTGTGGCTAGTGAATTGAACTCAGCTTTCAAAAAAATGTGGTTAACCAGAGTTAATTCATGATGTGTTCGGGGGGGGGGGGATTACTTTTTCACACAGGACCAGATGGATAGTTTTTTGTCCTTTAATAAATGAAATCATCACTTAAAAACTACATTTTGTATTTAATTGGGCTATTTTTGTCTAATATTAAATATGAAACATTGAAGTGGAGAAAAATATGCAAAATATAAAAATCAGGAAGGGGGCAAATACTTTTTCACAGCACTGTGTTTAAAGTTCATGTGCAGCTATATGGTTAAATGCATTTACATTTATGGTGTTGCACTTTACTTTAAAGCTACTGTTTTACAGTCTTGTCACAGTAGGGCTGGGCAATCTGACTTCAAATCAGCATCACGGTTAATTGAACTTTGCACCACCACCCCCTCCCATATACAGTCATGTGAAAAAATTAGGACACCCTGTATAAGCGTGTGTTTTTTAACATCTTTGGACATATAGATATACAGTATAATATCAATGTTAAAAATACTGGGAGATTCATGTAATATAATTAACCAGTTAAAAATGAATTAGACTTTTTTTTTCAAATTTTCTCCATCCATCCATCCATCTTCTACCGCTTTTCCGGAGGTCCGGGTCGCGGAGGCAGCAGTTCAAGCAGAGAAGCCCAGACTTCCCTCTCCCCAGCCACCTGCTCCAGCTCTTCAGAGGGGATGCCAAGGCGTTCCCAGACCATCTGGGAGACATAGTTTCTCCACCGAGTCCTGGGTCTGCCCCGAGGTCTCCTCCCAGTGGGACGTGCCTGAAACACCTCAAGTGGGAGGCGTCCAGGAGGCATCCTAATCAGATGCCCATACCACCTCAACTGACTCCTTTCAATGTGGAGGAGCAGCGGTTCTACTCTGAGCCTCTCCCGGATGACTGAGCTCCTCACCCTATCTCTGAGGGTGAGTCCAGCAATCCTACGGAGAAAGCTCATTTCAGCCGCTTGTATCCGCGATCTCGTTCTTTCGGTCATAACCCAAAGCTCGTGACCATAGGTGAGAGTAGGAACGTAGATTGACTGGTAAATCGACAGCTTTGTCTTAGAACTAAGCTCCCTCTTCACCACAACAGACCGGTACAACGTCCGCATCACTGCAGATGCTGCTCCAATCCGTCTGTCGATCTCTCGCTCCATTTTCCCCTCACTCGTGGGGGGAAAATGCTATGTGGATTAGGTGGCGGTCAAAGGCGGAGACCTTGGCGGACTGATCCCAAGCTTTCTAAACTGGCTTTCAAATTTTCTGTAAAATGTAATTCTAAACAAATGGTGAGGAATAAAATAGGACATCCCCATCTTTTTTAGGACATCCCCACATTCATTCCCACTTAAAATGGCTAAAATAAATGTTAAAAAATGCAAATAAAATCAAAAACAAGGTTGGACATAGATATGTGAACATTTATTAATAAAGAACTGAATATTTAATGTTTTTGGCATGTGGGAGGAAACCAGAGAAATCCCAGAGTAAGTTAGGTTAATTGGCATCAAACTGGGGTTTATAAATTGTCCTTAGGTATGACTGTGAGAGTGAATGGTTGTCTGTCTCTCTGTGTTGGCCCTGCGATGGACTGGCGATCTGTCCAGGGTGTACCCTGCCTCTCGCCCAAAGATGCTGGGATATACTCCAGCCCCCCCCCCCCCCCGCGACCCAAAAAGGATTAAGCGGAAGAAGATGGATGGCTGAATATTTAATGGGGTGTCCTAATTTTTTCACATGACTGTAATTCACTGACGAGGCTTGTAATTAAGCAGTATTACACAAGAGTGTGGTATCGATGAATACATCGTCTTGATTCGGTAGTAACTGAGCATCGTATAGTAATTTCACACGCATCTAACAAAATTAAATATTGTCCAGTGCAGAAGTCTGTGTTTATAATGCATACCTCTTTAATCAAACTTTATTTGTATAGCACTTTTCAAACATTGGATGCTGTGCAAATTAAATTAAATCAAATTAAATCACCCATTATTGTCATTCAACTGTACAACCAATCATGTACAGTAGAACGAGATTGTGTTTTACCTATCTACTGTGTTAATCACACACACCCCAAGTGTAGAATCAGAGGGCCGCTGCCATGCAAGGCGCTGCCACAAATTTCCCTCCTCCATTCCATTATTGCTGAGCACCAAGCTGGACAGCAGGAAGTTCCACTTTTATATGGTCTTCGGCATGACCCGGCCGGGATTTGAACCCCTGCCTCCCGGGTGTGGGGCGGATGCTCTACCAACTGAGCCACCACTCCGGTGGTCTACATAGATACAGTGGGGTAAAAAAGTATTTAGTCAGCCACCAATTGTGCAAGTTCTCCCACTTAAAAGATGAGAGAGGTCTCCAATTTTCACCATAGGTATACCTCAACTATGAGAGACAAAATGAGAAAAAAAAAATCCAGAAAATCACATTGAAGGATTTTTAATGAATTAATTGGTAAATACCTCTGTAAAATAAGTATTTGGTCAATAACAAAAGTTCATCTCAATACTTTGTTATATACCCTTTGTTGGCAATGACAGAGGCCAAACGTTTTCTGTAAGTCTTCACAAGGTTTTCACACACTGTTGCTGGTATTTTGGCCCATTTCTCCATGCAGATCTCCTCTAGAGCAGTGATGTTTTGGGGCTGTCGCTGGGCAACACGGACTTTCAA
Organism: Pholidichthys leucotaenia; assembly: GCA_020510985.1. Taxonomy (NCBI): domain Eukaryota; kingdom Metazoa; phylum Chordata; class Actinopteri; order Cichliformes; family Pholidichthyidae; genus Pholidichthys; species Pholidichthys leucotaenia. The sequence continues at coordinate 201,063,828 of CM035837.1, read as the reverse complement.
CTCCCTCCAAAGATTTTCTATGGGGTTGAGATCTGGAAACTGGCTAGGCCACTCCAGGACCTTGAAATGCTTCTTACGAAGCCACTCCTTCATTGCCCGGGCAGTGTGTTTGGGATCATTGTCATGCTGAAAGACCCAGCCACGTTTCATCTTCAATGCCCTTGCTGATGGAAGGAAGTTTTCACTCAAAATCTCATGATACATGGCCCCATTCATTCTTTCCTTTACACGGATCAGTCGTCCTGGTCCCTTTGCAGAAAAACGGCCCCAAAGCATGATGTTTCCACCCCCATCCTTCACAGTAGGTATGGTGTTTTTTCTCCTCCAAACACGACAAGTTGAGTTTTTACCAAAAAGTTCTATTTTGGTTTCATCTGACCATATGACATTCTCCCAATCCTCTTCTGGATCATCCAAATGCTCTCTAGCAAACTTCAGACGGGCCTGGACATGTACTGGCTTAAGCAGGGGGACACGTCTGGCACTGCAGGATTTGAGTCCCTGGCGGCATAGTGGGTTACTGATGGTAGCCTTTGTTACTTTGGTCCCAGCTCTCTGCAGGTCATTCACTAGGTCCCCCCGTGTGGTTCTGGGATTTTTGCTCACTGTTCTTGTGATCATTTTGACCCCATGGGGTGAGGTGTTGCGTGGAGCCCCAGATCGAGGGAGATTATCAGTGGTCTTGTATGTCTTCCATTTTCTAATAATTGCTCCCACAGTTGATTTCTTCACACCAAGCTGCTTACCTATTGCAGATTCAGTCTTCCCAGCCTGGTGCAGGTCTACAATTTTGTTTCTAGTGTCCTTTGACAGCTCTTTGGTCTTGGCCATAGTGGAGTTTGGAGTCTGACTGTTTGAGGTTGTGGACAGGTGTCTTTTATACTGATAACGAGTTCAAACAGGTGCCATTAATACAGGTAACGAGTGGAGGACAGAGGAGCCTCTTAAAGACGAAGTTACAGGTCTGTGAGAGCCAGAAATCTTGCTTGTTTGTAGGTGACCAAAAACTTATTTTCCACCATAATTTGCAAATAAATTCGTCAAAAATCCTTCAATGTGATTTTCTGGATTTTTTTTTCTCATTTTGTCTCTCATAGTTGAGGTATACCTATGATGAAAATTGGAGACCTCTCTCATCTTTTAAGTGGTAGAACTTGCACAGTTGGTGGCTGACTAAATACTTTTTTGCCCCACTGTAGAAACAGTAGACAGATTTAATTATATATATGAAGAGTTGTTTTGCAAAAACAGACATGTCCCAAAAACCATGCTAGTTTGTCTGGAACATACTTGAATGTCTATAAGCATCAATGTAGTATGACTGACACACTGATTTAGGCATATCCACTCAGTAAAATGGTATAATATAGCTATAATAAAGGGATAATTCAAGTACAGGATATACAGGAAAATTGAAACAGCGTTTATCTGTCTCTTCATTGGTGTGCACAGTATAAAAAGAAAAGGAATAAGGCTGGAAAAAATGAACAACAGCAGTCTAATATACAAGATGTACAGTAATGCAACCCGTGGTGCAAATGGCGACAAGAAAGACACAGACCTCCATAGTGCAAAATTGAGATAAACAATTAACGATGGTAAAACCCAGCAATCCTGTATACAGACAACTGGAGATGTACTAACTGTAGTTGCAGTTCAATGTGGTAGTGTAGGTGCAGGTAGTAACAGACAGGACTGCACGTGATCAGTATTGCAGTGACAGACAGATGGCAGCAGATATGGCATTTGTGCAAATGGTTGCAGTTAACCCAATGATTGCCACAGGCGCTCTGTTGCGCCATAAGCCCCTAGTGGTCAAGATTTCTTTCAAGAAAATATTCAGTTCAGATGTCAGAGATTTGCAAGGCTATAACTTGAAAGTGGTAAGAGATAATGGCTCACTGTCAATTAGAAAGATGTAGAATATGAGCCAAAGTTTGAGATAGGAGTAAATTTACACATCTAATTTGCATAATGCAACGCAGCCATAACAAATTACATAACTTTGGGTCAAAAATGGACTTTTGGACATATTTACACAAAGGATGGTTTTGTTTTCTTGTCACTGGTTTTGTTTTGGATTTTTTTTGTTGTTGTTGTTCTCTTCAAAGTATATGAACCAGAACATTAGTAGAATGTCAACAAACAAAGAAATTGGACAGACTTACCGCTGGCCAGGTGGCTCGCTTGCTTTGTCCTTTTGCAGCATCCTGGTCGTTACTTTCTCTTCTGTCGGTCATTTTATTTTTCCCCCTCACATCCAGAAACTCTTATGATTATCCCACCTCAATTTCGCTTTTATTCCACCACAAGTTATCTTATATGACGACATGGAACCGGCGTGATTGTTGTCTAGTCACGTGGTGCTGGGAGCGGCAGCAGGTGAACATCACCCAGCTTCGCCCACCCTCTGTTATAACAAAATATAAACATTTACCTTCATTAAGCTAAATAATCTCTTTTTAGAATCACAGTTGGCAAATTTGGGAGCAAATGGCTCCTCGGTCTGCGATCAAGTATGTCCACAGCGATTGGTAACGTCCACATTTGTTTGTCTAAAAATTTCTTCTTCTCTGGTGTCCAGAAGGATGCTTGTATGTCTGCCATAAGTCCTCCAAGGCAAGAGCTGCCACCTTGTGAGGTGTAATCCTTTGTACAACTTAAATCAACTGGGGAGTTATTAGCCACGTCATATAACATCATGGGACAGGCGCAGCGCTGCACCTTTGGCAGTGGGGGCGCTATCTGTCCATGAAGTCTTGCCACAAGAAGGGTTAATGTGCAGAGACATACAGCAGCGAAGTATCAAGAATTCTGATAGTAGAAGAGAATAGTAGCAAGAATCCTGAATATTGTTTGCTGTTCTGACCTCGTTTGCATCCTACTGGTGAAGGCATCACTGGTTCATCTGCTTCATCAAAATTATCCATATTTGACATTAAATGCAACAGAATTGTTAAAAAAAAAAAAAAAAAACTGACAGGGAAATCACTCACAGCAAGCAGGTGCTGGGTTCGAAATGCTCACTTCTTCTCCATAATGTACTATGTAGTGAATGCGCAGCCAACGGAGCAGTGAGAGAAGAGCTTCACATCACAACATAAACTACCTTAAGGTATTTATATTTAATAATTCAGCAAAAACGATTTGATTTAATATATATTTACAACAAATTACATGCAGGTATTCATTCTTTTACCATAGTCTTACATTTTACTGTCTCACGTGATGATGTCATTAACTGTGCCGCAAAAACAAGCCCAGTAGTGTCCGAAAGCAGTTGATTTTATTATAGTGGACTATACAGTGAACTCAGTTTATCTAAATTCACTATACAGCGAGTAGGGAAGGAGTGAGTGAGTGAACATTCCAAACACAGCCAGGGAAATCAGTCAGAGCGAGCAGATCCAGAAGGCCGCCAAGATGAGTCACGTGACCCAAATACCAAGTGCTGATTTGCCCTGTGGAGTTATCTGCTTTTGTAAAAAAAAAAAAAAAAAAAAAAAAAAAAAACCTCCCGCCGTTTATCAGCTTTTGAAAAAAAAAACCCCAACATTAATTTGTAGTGTCTATAAACATAGGACATATCGGTTTTTGATACAAGTAGGTATTGTTAACAGTTGTTTGATGTAAAGAGTGAAATTTTCATGGAAGTGGCGTTTATTGGTTTTTGCAAACAAACTCTTCATATTTACATGATACATCCCAACCCCCGCGCGCGCACGCACGCACGCACGCACACACACACACACACACACACACCACTCCCTACTTCTCTCACACACACATAAAATAAGAGACATAGCTCGGCACCGAGGCACCATGTGAAGGAGCAACCATCCTATGGAGCCCCCCACGCCGGGAGACCATACAGCCCATGACCACAGAGCGTGACCCAGAGGCCACCCCGACCAGGACAGACGGGGGCTCACACCACAGCTGTAAGGCAATGGCATAAAGCCCCCACCCACCCAAGCCAGAGCGACCCACAAGACCAACACCCCTGCAGATGAGCCAAGCAGCATCTGGCATAAAGGGCTCCACTGAGGAAACACTGGAGCTAAAATACAAGATGAACCTAAGAACACGTAAAACAAAGGGAACTAAAAACCCATTCTTACAAACTGAACTAAAAACACATCAATAAGAAGAGATGAGAAAATGTAAAAACAAATGAAGCCAAGAAGAACATAAAGCAATGGAACATGAGGGTTTATGGGTAACGTGACTCACACCAGTGGCTAATTAGCTTGTTATCTGTGCTGGTGGAGTTCTTTATGCAGCCATTATTATCTTATCACCACATTGGGGTTATGATTCTCTGATTGGGTTCTTAAATCCAACCTCATAATGTCCATTTTCTCACCCATTCCTACTGTTAAACGGTTGAGCTGACACGGATATCGGTTAGCGGCTAACGGTGATTTAGCTTCAGGGCATTTGCGTGTTAGTTTAGTGCACTTTGCTTTCTTTTTCTTGGCATCTTGTGATGAAATGAAGAGTCACTCATCAAATACTATGTGAATGAACACCACATTTATTTTTGATACAAGCCTTTATAATTTTTCTGCTGTGTAGTGTTGTTTCTGAACAGCAGTGACTGCACAGCTTCTGGGGTGTGGAATCACATGACAGCGCACGTAGGTGACATTTTAAAGGGGCAGGATGTGAAAGCTCTCATATATACACGCACACAACAGGGAGAGGGGAAAAACCAACATGAGCAAGATTACGTCAGTTTTACATCCCAGTCATCTGTTTCAGTTTCGTTTAGGGTAATTGCCCAGGCCTGTGTCAGTGTTTCAGTGAGCAGACCTCAGTGCATATCAGCTGGGCTGTGGCAGATTATGCACCCAAAGCCCTCAAATAAGCACAGAGACAGCTTTGTCACTTGCCAAGGTGTCGGGCTGCAAAAGCGGGAGAGGGATAAAAAGAAAGAGAGCTGGTGATATAAACAGGTCCTTACATAACAGGCCTGTGTTGATGCCAGGAGCCAGGGTGGTAGCTGATGGGAAATGGAGGGAAAGGGGAGTGCAGTGTAATCACAAAGGAGAGTGGGCTGTGCTGCCATGTTGATACTGTAGTCTAGAAAATTAAGTCAGCCCGCTGCGGTGAACATGACTGGCAAAAGCAGGATCAGCACTGCTCCCAGGAGGCTTAATGGCTCTAGTGGGAGACGTGGAGGGTTCAGGGCCCCTCAGCAGGAGGGGAATGTTGATTGGCTCATTGGCTGACTGACTATTTTACTTTACAGAATAACTCAGCAGGCATCAAGGAGAAGTAGAATCGAGTTTTCTGGATGCTTTTTACATTTGTCTCCTGGGCAGTAAGCAACAATTTAGAAACATGTGGCTGGACCTGTACACCAATCAGCCAAGAACACATGCTGCCCAATATGAGCTACAGGTGGATCTCAATAAGTTGGAATGTCACCAAAAAGTTGATTTATTTCAGTAATTCAACTCAAAAAGTGAAACTCCTGAATTATATAGATTCATTACACACAAAGTGATATATTTCAAGTGTGTATTTCTTTTAATTTTGATGATTATGGCTTGCAGCTAATGAAAACCCCAAATTTGGTTTCTCAAAAAATTAGAATATTACAGAAGATCAATTTTTTAAAAAGTGGATTTTAATAGAAATGTTGACCTGCTGATAAGTAAGTCAATGTACACATTCAGTACTTGGTTGGGGCTCCTTTTGCATGAATTACTGCATCAATGCAGCGTGTCATGGAGGTGATCAGCCTGTGGTTCTGCTGAGGTTATTAAGGTCCAGGTTGCTTTGATAGTGACCTTCAGCTCGTCTGCATTGTTGGGTCTGGTGTCTCTCATCTTCCTCTTGACAATACTTCACAGATTTTGTATGAGCTTTAGGTCAGGAGAGTTTGCTGGCCAATCAAGCAGAGTAATACCACTGTCAAAAAGTGTAGGTTTTGGTACTTTTGGCAGTGTGGGCAGGTGCCAAGTCCTGCTGGAAAATGAAATCAGCATCTCCATAAAGCTTGTCAGCAGAGGGAAACATGAAGTGCTCTAAAATTTCCTGATAGACGGCTGCCCTGACTTTGGACTTGATAAAGCCCAGTGGACCAGCACCAGCAGATGACATGGCTCCCCAAATCAGTTGCCAAGTCCTGTCATGTGGAAATCAAGGTCCCGGAGTCTTGAGGAAGAGTGGAGAAGCACAAAATCCAAGTTGCTTGAGGTCCAATGTGAAGTTTGAGGAGCTATGTCATCTGCTGGTGTTGGTCCAGTGTGTTTTATTGAGTCCAAAGTCAGCGCAGCTGTCTACCAGGAAATTTTAGAGCACTTCATGCTTCCCTCTGCTGACAAGCTTTATGGAGATGCTGATTTCATTTTCCAGCAGGACTTGGCACCCGCTCCCCCCACACTGCCAAAAGTACCAAAACCTGTGCTTTTTGACGGTGGTATTACTCTGCTTGATTGCCCAGCAAACTCTCCTGACCTAAAGCTCATACAAAATATGTAGAGTATTGTCAAGGGGAAGATGAGACACCAGACCCAACCTGGACCTTCATAACACCTCAGCAGTGCCACAGGCTGATCACCTCCATGACACACCACATTGTTGCAGTAATTACCTCCGCCAAAGGGGGAGGTTATGTATTCATCGGCGTTGGTTTGTCTGTTTGTTTGTTTGTTTGTCTGTTTGTTAGCAAGATAACTCAAAAAGTTATGGACGAATTTTCATGAAATTTTCACAGATTGTCAGAAATGGGGTATCCTACAGATGATTACATTTTGGTGGTGATCCGGATCACCGTCCACAAGAAAACCGCCATTACGCAAAATGCCATTTTTGTGAATAACTACTAAACCACTAATCCTATCATTGTCAATCCTATCATTGTGAATCCAATTGCTTGTCATATGTTTTCTTGGTCAAGGAATCTGAAAACGTACACACAAACACTGTATGGGGGGAACTGTGGCCGCCATTACGGAAAATGCCATTTTCAAGAATAACTACTGAACCACTAATCCTATCATTGTCAGTCCAATTGCTAGTCATATGTTTTCATGGTCAAGGAATCTGAAAACGTACACACAAACACTGTATGGGGGAACTGTGGCGCTAAACCGCCATTACGGAAAATGTCATTTTCGTCAATAACTACTGAACCACTAATCCTATCATTGTGAATCCAATTGCTTGTCATATGTTTTCATGGTCAAGGAATCTGAAAACATACACACAAACACTGTATAGGGGGGGGAACTGTGGCCGCCATTACGGAAAATGCCATTTTCGTGAATAACTACTGAACCACTGCTTATCATATGTTTTCATGGTCAAGGAATCTGAAGACTGTATGGGGGGAACTGTGGCGCTTGGCGGAGGTCTGCGCTCTCCAAGTGCTTTTCTAGTTCATGCTAAGGGAGCCCTGACCAAGTATTGAGTGTGTACATGGACATACTTTTCAGTCGGCCAATTCTATCCATTTTTTAAAATTGATTTTATGTAATATTCTTAAATTTTCTGAGAAACTGAATTTGGGGTTTTCATTAGCTATCAGCCATAACCATCAAAATTGAAAGAAGTAAACATCACTCTGTGTGTAAATCTATGTAATGAGTTTCCTTTTTTTGACGTGAATTACTAAAATAAATGAACTTTTCAATGATATTTCTGATTTATTGAGATGGACTTGTATTTGTCCCTATTCAAGACAATGATACCAAACGAAGCCTTACCCTTTGATGACAAAACATACATCATTCCTTCTTGCATCCTGTTGCTTTTGGCGTATGTGACAGAAAAGTGTTTACATCACATCAGGGTATAAATTGAGTTTTTATGGCCACAGTCATGAGTTCAGTTTAATGTGGTAATCTTGTAAAGTTGCTGCCCTAGAGCTGTTGTTTGGAGAAGTTTTCCTGCTTGCATAACCCTGACTTTTAATCAGATCACTATCAGTAAATGACCCTTGTCAACAACACGTTAACGACTTGAAAAACAAGCAAAGGAACTGTTGCATGAAGGCGACGAGGGAAACAACTTAATACACTGTGCTTCTCTCCGGACCCGAGTCAGGTGACACCGTGGAGAGTCATACTCAATAGATTTCTCTGTTTTCATATTTCCAAGCATTTCCCCATGCACATTTGTTGCTTTTGTGTGCCATGCTCAGCACTTGTATGTTCGTTCACTGGTTGCATGCTGTCTTCTCACAAATTCAACAGAGTTGGGCTAAACCTTGAAAGGGCTTATGTAAGAGACTTTGAGCACTGTCCCAGAATTTCTGTACGTGAGAACTCCTGTCTGCATCAGTCTCCTCCACCTTTCCTTCCCCATTTCTCTCCCCTTCATGCTCCCTCTTGCACCACACGATCACTTTGTGCCTTTCTGGCAGTGAAAAGTAGAGCAGGGTTTTCCTCTCCCCCCTTCTACAGCTCAGCCTCTGTGGGCTGATGTAACAGGGTTGGTGCTGTGTGCCCTCACTGTAACCACTCAGCTGATTACAGGTCTTATGTAAGGAGGGATTGTTGAGAGGAAAATGGAACACAACATGTTGCATGAAGAACAACAGCACCGTGTATATGAAGCTTTCTAACAAGCTAGGCCTTTGTGTATGTTGGGAGGAGAATGTTTCCCGTCTGTAGCACTCCACAAAACGTGTATAAAATCAAAAACTTGTGACCTCCTCCTTTTCAATTACTTTTATCAAACCACAAATGAGGACAGCTCTATCAACAATTTTCTGTGTGCATGTCTTCACCTGTATGCAGATCCACTATAGTCACGCTTCTTCAGCACCTGAGAGGGATTATTGTGCTTCTTCTGTGCACACTTTGGCAGCATGCTAATCCAGGATCTTTTTCTTTGTTTGCACTGTCACTTGTCTGTTTGTACATGTTGAGACCCGGCTGTGTCCTCAGGGTGGCTGAATTGTGTTGCACTTAAGGGAAGAGAGTAAGCAGTGTTAGAATCAGGTGAGCACGGTGAAGCATTTGCAGCATGTTTTGCTGGAGCAAGACAGTTATATAACTGATTTTAACTAACCTCTGGCTTGTAATTCTCCATTTAAAAAAACAAAACATGGAGAGATGATAATAAAGAAGTGGTTGTCCAGTGGTGCTTGAAAGTTTGTGAACCCTTTAGAATTTTCTACATTTCTGCTTAAATATGACCTTAAAACATCATCAGATTTTCACACGAGTCCTAAAAGTTGATAAAGAGAACTCAGTTAAATAAATGAGATAAAAATGTTTTACTTTTTCATTTATTTATTGAGGAAAATGATCCAATATCACATACCTGTGAGGGGCGAAAGTTTGTGAACCTCTCAGATTTGCAGGTAATTTGATGGTGAAATTAGGTTAGGTCAGGTGTTTTCAGTCCATGGGATGACAATCGGGTATGAGTGGGCACCCTGTTTTATTTTTAAAAACACTGATCTATCAAAGTGTCAGCACGTGTGTGTGGAAGTGTATCATCGTACGAACAAAGGAGATTTCTGTGGACCTCAGAAAAAGATTGTTGGTGCTCATCAGGCTGGAAAAGGTTACAAAACCACTCCATGGTAAGACAGATTGTGTACAGAGGAAATTTAAGACCACCGTCACCATCCCCAGGAGTGGTCGACCAACTAAGATCACTCCAAGAGCAAGGCGTGCAATAATCAGCGAGGTCACAAAGGACCCCAGGGTAGCTTCTAAACAACTGAAGGCATTCAACGCCATTATTCCCCAGAGACTGATGGAGAAATTACTCCTTCTCGGTCTGAACACCGCCACATGTCTCTGGATCCACATGCCGCCACATGTCTCTGGATGGATAATAGACGGTTATGCTGTTTCATCCCACCTAGCAACAATGCTCTGCACTGTGTGTGTTTATATATTTACATATTTATTCCATCTAGCTACAATGCTCTGCACTGGGTGTGTTTATATTTATATATCTATATATTTATTCCATCTAGCTACAATGCTCAGCACTGGGTGTGTTTATATTTATATATCTATATATTTATTCCATCTAGCTACAATGCTCAGCACTGGGTGTGTTTATATTTATATATCTATATATTTATTCCATCTAGCTACAATGCTCCGCACTGTGTTTTTATATATCTACATATTATTCCATCTAGCTACATTGCTCCGCACTGTGTGTGTTTATATACTTGCATATTTATTCCACCTAGCTGCAATGCTCCGTACTGTGGGTGTTTATATATTTACATATTTATTCCATCTAGCTACAATGCTCTGCACTGTGTGTTCATATATTCATATATTTATTCCATCCAGCTACAATGCTCTGCACTGTGTGTCTGTGTGTGTGTGTGTGTGTATATATATATTTTATAGTAATATGTACATATGTATATTAGCTGCTCTTGCTTGCTTGGTTTTTTTTTTTGTTTTTTTTTTTTGTTTTTTTTTCTTGCCTTCTGATTGTTGCTCTGAGTGTTGCTATCCCTGTGCTGTTGCAATCCTGGAATTTCCCCGTTGTGGGACTAATAAAGGCTTATCTTATCTTATCTTATCCTGGATTTCCTGACTGAGAGACCTCAGTCTGTCCGTGTTGGAAATAACATCTCCAACTCTGTCACGCTGAGCACCGGATCCCCTCAAGGCTGCGTACTCAGTCCACTGTTGTTTACACTTCTAACACATGACTGTGTATCCAGACACGAGGGGAACCAGATTATTAAGTTTGCGGACGACACCACGGTGGTGCGACTTATTCAGAGGGATGAGGAATCAATGTACAGGGAAGAAGTGAGAGACCTGGAGGGCTGGTGCAGGGAGAACAATCTGGTGCTCAACGTGGACAAAACAAAGGAGATGATTATTGACTTCCGGCGGTCACAACCTGAACACGTCCCTCTCAGCATCAGCGGCCGTTTGGTGGAGAGAGTGGAGAACATCAAATTCCTCGGAATGCAGATCTCGCAGGACCTGACCTGAAGCAAGAATTCCTTGGGGATCAGGAAGCGGGCCCAGCAGAGACTGCACTTCTTGAGGAAACTCAAACAGGCCTCTCTCCCCATCTGCATCCTCAGGACCTTCTACAGAGGTGTGGTGGAGAGTGTTCTGACGTACTGCATTGCAACACGGTACTCCAGCTGCAGTATGTCAGACAAAAAAGCCCTGCAGAGGATAGTTAAGGGAGCTGAGAGGGTAATTGGAGTTTCCCTCCCTTCTGTCCAAGAACTTTTTCAGAACCGTTGTAGGAGCAGGGCACTGAACATTGTCAAGGACCATTCTTGCCCTCTGCATAAACACTGAACTTCTGCCATCTGGCAAATGATTCCGGAGCATCAGGGGCAGAACCACCAGACTGATCAACAGCTTCCTTCCTCAAGCTGTTAGGATGCTGAACAGCTGATCCGGAATCTCTCATACATACTACTGCACCTATGGACATTATGTATATTATTTGTATATTATAGTTCTGGTTAGTTTTCAAGTATGTCTCAGGGATGTGTGAATGGCTGTGTTGGGGTGTGTGTGTGTCTTAAATTATGTTCTTTTTTACTTACATGGATGCCGAGAGAAACGCAATTTCATCTTGCCTGCACTACAGTTGTATGTACAGCAATATGACAATAAAGGTTGATTTGATTTGATTTGACCATCTCTAGGAGTGGTTGACCAACTAAGATCACTCCAAGAGCAAGGCGTGCAATAATCAGCGAGGTCACAAAGGACCCCAGGGTAGCTTCTAAACAACTGAAGGCCTCTCTCACATTGGCCAGTGTTGATGTTCATGAGTTGACCATCAGGAGAACACTGAACAACAATTATATGCATGGTAGGGTTGCAAAGAGAAAACCACTGCTCTCCAAAAAGAACAATGGTGCTCACCTGCAGTTTGCTAAAGAAGAGGAAGCTTTATTGTCGTTGCACACCAAGATACAATGAAATTCTGTTTAGCAGCAATTACTCTGCAGCAGCAACAGTATAAAGTATGTATTAAAATAAATGTGTATGTAAATACCCCGTGACTGCATGGGTTTACTCTGGGATTTCTCTGGTTTCCTCCCACATGCCAAAAACATGCAAGTTTGGTTAATTGGCAACAAACTGGGGATTCTAAACTGTCCTTAGGTATGACTGTGAGAGTGAATGGTTGTCTGTCTCTCTGTGTTGGCCCTGCGATGAACTGGCGATCTGTCCAGGGTGTACCAAGGATTAAGTGGAAGAAGATGGATGGATGGATGTAAATAAGTGTGTAGTATGTTAAAATCAAATGGCAATGTATATATAACTAGATATGCTGTATATTAAAACCAGCTAACAATGTGATGCCAAGTGCATCAAAAATCCTATGCATTTCATCAAAGTGCAAAGGGAACAGTGATGGCAGTTGTCCTAATTATTGCATAGGGTGGACTAGGAGTACTGAGGTAATCAAGGTAGGGAGGTTTGAGTAGATTTCATCCAAGCATGGGAGTGGGGAGCCAATGATCCACTGAGCCATCTTGACTACTCGCTGCAGCCGTTTCCTCTTTGCTGCAGTGTAGCTAGCATACCACACCGTGCATCCATAAGCAAGAACACACTCTACTGCGCAGTGATAAAAGTTCCTCAGCAGAGGTGGAGGGAGTTTGTTCCTCTTCAGTGTTCTCAGGAAGAAGAGAAGCTATTGGGCTTTTTTGATGATGTGACTGGTGTTCACAGTCCAACCCAGATCCTCTGAGATGTACAAACCGAGGAACTTGAAGTCTGTAACAGGTTCCACTTCCTCACCATTGATGCTCAGGCCTGATGAGGTTATTGCAGCTGTGGATAGTGATGCAGTTATGGGTGTACAGGTGCATCTCAATAAATTAGAATGTCATCGAAAAGTTGATTTTTTTTTCCAGTAATTCAATTAAAAAAAAAATGAAACTCCTCTATTATATAGATTATTATACTTTATTGATCCCCAGAGGGGAAATTGAGGGCACCCACCTGGATGGACGAAGCAGCCACGGTACGGCGCTATCCCTTAACCATTCACACACACATTCACACCTAGGGCCACTTTAGAGTCTCCAGTTAACCTAACCTGCATGTTTTTGGCCTGTGGGAGGAAACCGGAGAAATCCTGGAGTAAACCCACGCAGATATGGGGAGAACATGCGAACTCCACACAGATCACTGTTGGTCAGGGGCTGGGATCGAACCAGGGATCCCATGGCGAAGGGTGAGTTCTGTGCTGGTGCAGTGCTAACCACTGCGCCACCGCACCTCCCATATAGATAGATAGATAAATATATAGAGTGATATATTTCAAGTGTTTATTTCTTTTAATTTTGATAGTTATGGCTTATAGTTAATGAAAACCCCAAATTCAGTTTATCAAAAAATTAAAATATTGCATAAAATTAATTAAAAATTTTGGATTTTTAATAGAAATGTTGGCAGACTGAGAATTGTATTCATGTACACACTCAATACTTGGTCGGGGCTCCTTTTGCATGAATTACTGCATCAATGCGGCATGTTATGGAGGTGATCAGCCTGTGGAACTGCTGAGGTGCTATGGAGTCCCAGGTTGCTTTGATAGTGGACTTCAGCTTGTCTGCATTGTTGGATCTGGTGTCTCATCTTCCTCTTGACAATGCTCCACAGATTCTCTGTGGGGTTTAGGTCAGGAGAGTTTGCTGGTCAATAAAGCACAGTGATACCATGTTCATTAAACCAGGTTTTGGCGCTTTTGGCAGGTGCCAAGTCCTGCTGGAAAATGAAATCAGCATCTCCATAAAGCTCATCAGCAGAGGGAAGCATGAAGTGCTCTAAAATTTCCTGGTAAATGACTGGTAAATGACTGCCCTGACTTTGGACTTGATAAAACACAGTGGACGAACACCAGCAGATGGCATGGCTCCTCAAATTATCACTGACTATGGAAGCTTCACACTGGACCTCAACTAACTTAGATTCTATGCCTCTCCACTGTCCCTCCAGACTCTGGGACCTTGATTTCCAAATGAAATGGAAAATTTACTTTGATCTGAAAAGACATCATCTGCTGGTGTTTGTCCACTGTGTTTTATCAGGTCCAAAGTCAGCGCAGTCATCTACCAGGAAATTTTAGAGCACTTCACGCCTCCCTTTGCTGACAAGCTTTATGGAGATACTGATTTCATTTCCCATCAGGACTTGGCACCTGCCCACACTGCCAAAAGTGTCAAAAATTGGTTTAATGACCATGGTATCACTGTGCTTGACTGGCCAGCAAACTCTCCTGACCTAAACCCCACAGAGAATCTATGGAGTATTGTCAAAAGTAACATGAGAAACACCAGACCCAACAATGCAGATGAGCTGAGACCTGCTATCAAAGCAAACTGGGCCTCCATAACACCTCAGCAGTACCACAGGCTGATCGGCTCCATGCCAAACCGCATTGATGCAGTAATACATGCAAAAGGAGCCCCAACTAAGTATTGAATGTGTACATGGACAAACTTTTCAGTCGGCCAACATTTCTATTAAAAAGCCTTTTTTAAAATTAATTTTATGTAATATTCTAATTTTTTTTTGAGAAACTGAATTTGGGGTTTTCATGAGCTTTAAGTCATAATCATCCAAATTAAAAGAAATAAGCACTTGAAATATATCACTGTTTAATGAATCTATATAATATAGGGGTTTCACTTTTTTGAATTGAATTACTGAAATAAATCAACTTTTTGATTTATATTTTAATTTATTGAGATGCACCTATGTAACAAACAGGACTGGACTCAGGACACAGCCCTGAGGAACACCAGTGTGGAGGATGTGGAAGTGCCCATCCTGATGTGCTGAGGTCTATTTGTCAGAAAGTCCTTGATCCACAGACAGAGGAGAGTTCTGAGCTGCAATGTCTGTAGTTTGTTAATCAGCCGTCTGGGGCTGACAGAGTTGAATGCTGAGGTGAAATCAACAAACAGCATCCTAATGTACAGTATGTGTTGGGGCTTTCCAGATGGCTGAGAGCAATGTGGAGGGCAATGGAGATAGCATTATCTGTGGATCTATTGGACCTATAGGCGAACTGATGTTGGCCAAGGCTGGGTGAAATATGAGTCTTGATATGCTGCAACACCATTCTCTCCATGCACTTCATGATCACCGACGTCAGGACCACAGGCCGATAGTCATGCAACCCTGTGATAGCAGAGGTTTTGGGCACAGGGATTATGGTGGTGTTTTTCAGGCAGGTGGGGACTGTAGCTTGCTGCACCAAGCGGTTGAAAATGTTGATAAATACTGCAACAAGTTGACAAGCGTATGATTTCAGCACCCTCCCTGGTACTCCGTTCAGTCCTGGTGCTTTACTGGTGTCAGTGCCCCGCAGGACCTTCAGTACCTGGTGTTAATAAAGGGTGAGGGGTTGGTCATGCTGTGATAGTGTCAGCAGTGCGTCCTCTGTCTGTCTGCTGCCCTCTTCAAAGCAGGAGAAAAAAGGGTTAAGCTGATCCAGTAAAGAACTGTCGGCAGAAGAGGGAATATTGTGGCACTCTTTGTAATCCGTGATGTTCTGGATGCCTGATGAAGATGTCTGATGTTCTGATGAAGATCACATGGACAAGCACTGTTGGAACAATGTCTTGTGGATGGATGAGACCAAAATATAACTTTTTGGTTTGAATGAGAAGTGTTAGAGGTGTAGTCAGGGACTACAGATGGAAATTAGTGAGAACACTATAATCTGGTACAGAGCATCTTTACCCTGTGTTTCATGTTTTTTTCTGTACATGGTCCCAGACAAATAAACCAATAAACTAAACTGAAATTTATGTTTGGCGAACGGAAAACACTGGATTCCAGCATAAGAACCTTATCCCAGTTGTGAAAGACGGTGGTGGTCATGCTATTCAAGATTCAAAGGCTTTATTATCATGTGCACAGTTAAGAAATGCTACATTTCCTGAGCAATGAAATTGTTACATTGCCCTCCAAACGAATGCCAAGTTAAAAGGTACAGAACAACAATTCTAATAGGTCATGACACACTAACACAGTAACTCAATCCTAATACTAATGGATGCTAAAACACACACACCAACACACAGTTAGGCAGTAGAGGAATGAAATTGAAAATTCACCGGATGACTAAAGTGATCGTGGTATCTTGATATCAGAGGTGATGTGAACCTGAGATGGCATAAACCTATGTACAGTGTGCAAATGAGCATTGTGCAACCTGATGTGAACCTGAGATGACAATGAGATGGTTATGTTGACCTTCTTAGTTTTTTTTTTTTTCCACAATATCTTTATTGAACCTTTTTTTTTTTTAAACAAACATGATACAAACAATCAAACACTAACACTAAAGTACTACAAAAAAAAAAATGCACTAAAAAAACACCAACAACCACCAACAAAATCAAATCTTCAACCATGCTCCTCTGTTTAGTCTAGACAATCCAACACATAAGTATACATATTATGTTCACCAGTTTGGAATTTACAAGGTCCACACATATCATTCACCTTCTTCTTCAAGAGTTATGTTTAAATTTTTTACATAATCAATAAAAGGTCTCCATATATTCTCAAACACAATTTCCTTTGATTTCAGTATATATGTTATTCTTTCTAATGGAAGGTTTGTTAACATCTGTCTTAACCACTGAGTCACATCTGGTCTATGAGTCTTTTTCCATAATAGTGCAATACATTTTTTGGCATTAAGCAAACTGAGGTCTATGAATGTTCTTTCACTTTTATTAAAATTATGCTTTTCTGGGTACAGACCCAACAAAAACAGTTTAGGATTCAATATGATTTGTTTTGAGATTATTTTTTCAATTGTTACCCTCACCTCTTCCCAAAACATTCTTATTAATCTACATTCCCATACACAATGAAATAGAGTTCCTTTACTTTCCATACATTTTGTGCACGTATCTGGTATATTTTTGTTATATCTATTTAACTCCTCCGGTGTAACATACATCCGCATTAACCATTTGAAATGTATCAATTTAAGGCGTACATTTATTGATTTGGTTTGAGCTTCTGTACAAGCCAATTCCCATTGTTCCTCTGAAATTTCAGTTTGCAGATCTTCTTTCCAGTAGTTTAATCTTTTCAGTGAATTTTCACTTGAAAATAGTGTCAATGAGTTATAAAACTCTGAAATAATACCCTTTCTTTTACTATCTTTCATCAACATTTTTTCCAAGGATGAATAGATGGGTCGAGTGAGAGCTTTATTTTGATTTGATCGAATAAAGTTTCTAAGTTGAAGATATTTAAAAAAATGTGTTCTATTGAGATTAAATTTGATCCTCAACTCTTCAAAAGACATTATGTTTTCTGCACATGGCAAATATAAATCCTGAATCTTTTGTATCCCTTTTAAATTCCATACTTTAAATACAGCGTCCGCTCTCCCTGATTTAAAATATTGATTACCCCATATTGGACTAAATTGTGACAATAACTGTGGTTCTTTTAAATAGTTTTTAGCTTCACACCATATTTTGATCATATGCTTTACAACTGGATTTTTAACTTGTTTTTGTAATTTTTTTGCCGAATCTGAGTATATGAATATGGGAAGAGGTAAAGGTAAATTGTATGATTCCATTTCAGTCCAGTGAGGGAGATCATTTGATGAAAAATAATATGTCATAGACCTCAGTTGTGCCGACCAATAATACAACATAAAATTTGGACATTTCAGACCTCCACGATCAAATGGTAAATATAATAAAGACAGACGTAATCTAGCCCTCCTGTTGTTCCATATAAATTCCACTAACTTTTTTTTTAATTCTTGAGAATAAATCTAAAGGTGGTGGTAAGGGAATGTATTGAAATAAATAAAGTATTTTAGGTAAGATATTACTTTTAAATATATTAATTCTCCCGATCATCGACATTGGTAGTGACATCCATCTCTGAAGTAACTCATCAATATCTGTCATTAAGGCTTCATAATTGACACTGGCGACTGATTCTAGCTTAGGCACAATTTGGATTCCTAAATATTTGAACTGATTTACAACATTGAATTGATTTACCTCAGGGGCTGGGTAATTTCTCTGGGTCTCATTTAGCATTAATATTGAAGATTTAGTTTTATTTATTTTATATCCTGATATTTCCCCGAAGTTCTTTATTAAATTCAGCAAGGTCGGAATTGATTTTTTAAGATTCGACATAAACAAAATTATGTCATCGGCATACAGGGAGATTTTATGTTCTGTTGGTCCAACTTTAATTCCATATATTTGTGACTGTAGACGTATCGCCATCGCTAAAGGTTCAATTGCCATAGTAAACAGTAAAGGTGAAAGTGGACAGCCTTGTCGACATCCTCTATTGATTTTTATTGATTTTGAAATTGTTATTTGTTAGAATTTCTGCAGTAGCATTATTATATATTATCTGAACCCATTTTATGAAATTATTTCCAAGTCCAAACCTTTGTAAGACTTCAAAAAGAAAGGGCCATTCAACTCTATCAAAGGCTTTTTCGGCATCCAGTGATAAGAGAGCTGTATCCGGTGCTTCTTTATTAGAATAAATAATATTAAATAGTCTTCTTACATTATGGAAGCCTTGTCTTCCCTTTATAAAGCCATTCTGATCTCGATTAATAATATTTGGTAAAATTTCTTGTATTCGTCTTGCTAAAATTTTACAAATTATCTTAAGGTCGGCATTTAATAGGCTTATTGGTCTCATATTTTCACATTTATTAGAGGGCTTACCTGGTTTTGGCAACAGTATAATTAAGGCATTATTCATATATGATGGTAAATTACTATTTTGAAATGCTTCTAAAACCATTTCCAAAAAAGGTTTTGTTAATTTATTCTTAAATTTTTTATAAAGGTCAACTGGAAAACCATCTGGTCCTGCACTTTTTCCTGATTTCATATTATCAATGGCTAGTCCAACTTCTTCTTGACTAATTTTAGACTCCAGTATCTCCCTATTTTCATTTGGAATACACGGTATAAATAGTTCATTCAAAAACCCATGTAAAATCAGGTTCATTTTTGGTATCATATAATTTTTCATAGTAATCTCTAAAGGCTCTATTAATTTCTGAAGGATCTATAACTACCTGTCCCTTACTTATAATACTGGTAATTGGTGTTTTAGATTCTAATTGTTTAATCTGCCATGCCAATAACTTTCCTGATTTTTCACCTTGTTCATAAAAAGATTGTTTCAATCTTAGAAGACTCGAGGCAGCTCTATTCGCTGATTTTTTGTCATATTCAGCTCTCAAAATCAGTAATTCGTTCTCCAACCTTGGATCTCTTCCTGCATATACTCTTTCTTGAAGAATTTTTATTTTATGTTCCAACTGGACTCTCTCCTCTCGAGTCTTCTTAGATTTTGAACCTGTATAACTAATAATATGTCCCCTAATAAAAGCTTTGAAAGCCTCCCACTTTACACATGCTGATGTTTGTGTAGTATTGATATCAAAGAACTCATCTATCTGTTTTTCTATATACTTAACAAATTCCTCATCCTGAAGCCATTTATGCTGAAATTGCCATCTACCTGGTTCCTTTGTCAATTTCTTATCTACATACATTAGACAGCAGGGTGCATGATCAGAGATCACGATGTTATCATAAAAACAGTTTTGAATCTTGGACCTTAATTCTGTGGAGGTCAAAAAATAATCTATACGTGAGAATGTCTTGTAGGTATTGGAATAACAAGAGTATGCTTTAACTTGTGGTTTCATTTCTCTCCATATATCTATCAATTTCAATTCTTTCATAAAATGATTAATGGTCATCCTACATCCATTGTGCGTACAGTCCAGTCCTGTTGATCTATCTATACTGGGATTCAATGTACAATTAAAATCCCCTGCTATTATATGTTGCCCTGTAAGTGATGATAAGATAAGAAATAAATTGGCAAAGAACTTTTGATCATCTATATTGGGACCATATAAGTTCACCAAATTTATGTTTTCTAATAGCAAAGATCCTTGAATGATTACATATCTTCCAAATTTGTCTCCAATTACATTTTTCACCTGAAATGGGACTGATTTATGTATGAGAGTCATAACTCCCCTGGCTCGGGATGAAAATGATGAGGTGAAAACATTTCCTTGCCATCTACTCCTAATTCTTTTTACATCTTGCTCTATTAGATGAGTTTCTTGTAAAAACACAATTTTTGAACCCATGTCTTTTATTTTATTCATAACTTGTTTAAGTTTTTTTAAATTTTGTAGACCTCTGCAATTCCATGAAGTTAAATTAAGATTAACGCTTTGATTTATAATCAATAGGGAGTTTGGGATTACCTTGCAGTGTAAACATGCTCAAACAGAAAAGCAAAAAAATGAGTGGTTGAACATTCACCCTACAAACTACACACAAACAAATTCCCCCTTCCCACATTTGTGGCAATCCCCCCAAAAGCAAAAGAAAAATTCCGTCTCCCGATATAGCCATCGACCGTTCCACACCCACGAGGAACAGCCAAAGCCACTCCTTCTTCATCCTCCCAATCACCCTAACTCTACTGCTTTTAATAACGTAACATTAACTCTCTTCTGTAATTTTCCAATTTAACTCCAAATTTTTTTTTTAGCAATTTTGTACTTTTTTTTTTTTTTTTTAATATGTAATACATTCTATATTTTGTAATCTTGTTATATGCTTCTAATCAGTTAAATGCTCAAATATTCTACCCTATATTCTGTTCATGCTTAGCTCCCACCAGTCTCTTCCTGGATCTTCTTGATGAGCTCCTGCGCCTCCTCGGGGGTCTTGAAGATGCGTGTTCTGCCCTCATATGTGACCAGAAGTCTTGCAGGGTGAATCACTCCATGACGAATCTCAAGGTTGCGCAGTTCTTTGCGGATGGGGTCAAACTGCTTCCTTAATTGTTGGATTCCTGAGGCCAGATCTGGGTAGAACCGCACCTGCTGATCTTGGTATTTAATTTCTCCTTTGGCCCGCACCGCGTTGGAGATCGTCATCCTGTCTCTGTAGCTGAGAAACTTCATAATTAGCGTCCTCGGTGCTGCGGGCCAATTCGGTGGGAGCTTTCCAAGACGACTGATGATTTTAGCTCCGCGTTGTTCAGCGCCTCCGGGATCCACCCCTCCAAAAAGGAGCATGAATCACGACCTTCGGCTCCCTCCGGTAAACCCACCAGCCTCAGGTTGTTCCTTCTGGACCGAGATTCCAAGTCCAGAACGCTATTTTCCAGATCTTTATTTTTTTTTTCCAAAGTGCGCACCTTTATTTGAAGTCCGCTGATTTCATCCTCCGCACTTGAAACACGAAGCTCCGCCTGCGTCACTCGCTCCACGCAGTCACCCAACTCCTTTCTCATTGCATCCAACGCTGCCATAATCCCATCAAGTTTAGCGGAAAAGTCTGCTCTCATTGAGCTAATGGCAGCCAGCACTGCACCTGTGCCGCCATCGTCAGCAGCAGCAGTTACCGCACCACCGCTAGTTTCATCCGCCATATCCGCAGCTTTTTCTACTGCGCCACAAACTTTAAAGTCCGTTAATTTGGACTGCTTCGGCGATTCAATTTTTCCCCCTCCTGATTTCCCAGCCTTAGTCTTCACCGGCATATCCTCACCCAAACGCTGGGAAAAGTTCTGTTCCAAATGAGAGAGTTATTTGCCGAATTTTTATTTCCAGGGGCAGAGCAGAGTGATACGTGTCCTTCTAGGCGGCCGCCATAACCGGAAGTCGACCTTCTTAGTTTTCAGTTTATTTTTATTTATTATTCTCTTCTATTTTATGTATTATTAATCTATTTTAATTTGTTTTTAATGTTTTTATCTGTCTTACCCTTAATTATAGAATGTGTGTGTTATTTGTACAGCAGTTTTGTCAACGGAGGTTATTTTTAAATGTGCTATATAAATAAAGTTGACTTGACTTGGCAGTATCATTGTTTGGGCCTGTTTTGCTGCATCTGGGCTGGGACGGCTTGCCATCATTGACGGAACAATGAATTCTGAATTATACCAGCAAATACTAAAGGAAAACATCAGGACATCTCTCCATGAACTGAATCTCAAGAGAAAATAAGTCATGCAGCTGGACAATGATCCTAAGCACACAAGTCATTCTACCAAAGAATGGTTAAAGAAGAATAAAACTAATGTTTTGGAATGCCCAAGTCAAAGTCCTGACCTTAATCCAGCTGAGATTTTGTGGAAGGACCTGAAGTAAGCAGTTCATGTGAGGAAACCCACCAACATCCCAGAGTTGTTCTGTAAGGAGGAATGGGCTAAAATTCCTCCAAGCCGATGTGCAGGACTGATCAACAGTTACTGGAAACGTTTAATTCAATTCAATTCAACTTCATTTATATAACTCCATTTCACAACAACAGTCATCTCAGAGCACTTTTAACTGTAGAGGAAACCCCCACAATTGCAGAAAGACCCTAGCAATCAGGCGATCCCCTGTGAGCAACCGCTTGGCGACAGTGGAGAGGAAAAACTCTGTTTTAACAGGAAAAAGCCTCCAGCAGAACCAGGCTCAGGGAAGGGCAGTCATCTGCTGCGACTGGCTGGGGGGTAAGGGGATAGAGAAGACGAAAAGAACAGACATGTAGAGGGCAAACAGCACGATGGGGGCTCAATCTATGGGAGAGAACAAACGGATGTTAATGACCAGCAAAAATATTACATTGAGAGTGAAGAAAGGAGTGAAGCCCAGTGCATACGTCAAACAGGTTCATTTTGTCTTCTTTCAATTATTTATCCTTTTTTTTTTTTTTTCCTTTGAAAGACAAAAGTAAAATAGAAAGATGTCTTTACCTTCTTTACATGTTTCAACTGCACTGCAGCCTTCATCAGCCTTCGTCTGATGAAGGCTGCAGTGCAGTTGAAACATGTAAAGAAGGTAAAGACATCTTTCTATTTTACTTTTGTCTTTCAAAGGGGAAAAAAAAAAAAAAAAAAAAAAAAAAAAAAGAAGCCCAGTGCATTATTGGAGGTCCCCTGGCTGTCTAAACCTATTAGCAGCATAACTAAGGGAGGGTTCAGAGACACATGTTCCCTCCCTAATTGTAGGCTATATCAAAAAGGAAGGTTTTTAAATTAAATTAAATTAAATTAACCCTATTAACCCTTTTAACCCTATTCTTAAAAACAGAGATCTGTGGAGAGTGCAAATAACGGAGGCAGACTCGTGCAGCAGACTACTTTATTCACTTTCACATCAGTCATAACAGAAAAAGCATTTTCTCAATACACCAGGGTCTCTCCTTTATATCCTCCACCCATCTCACATCTGCATGACATCTCGCATCACAATACAGTCAACCTTTCTCCCCCCACTACTTCTTCCTGCTACCTCACCGTAATCTCTCTCATCTCAATACCTATTGTCCTTCTCTGTTTACCCTCTGCATCCAGTCTGAGATGATTAACCCAGCTTCTACACCGCCCCCCCAGAATCTCAGACCGAGTTTCAGTCCTCACGTCCTTTTGGCTTCAGTCTCCTCCCGTATCTGCTGTAACGGGGGTTCTCCGCCTCTGCGGCGCTGCTGTGCCGGTGGGGGGCTCCTGGGGGTGTGTCTGTCTGCGGGTGGGCAATGGCGAGGGGGGGGACCTTCGACTTGCCCGTGTGGCTGCTCTGATGAATCATTTACCTGGAGAGTTCTCCGTGGGGGTCTTCCACGCCGAGGGGCCCGAGCCAACATCACTTGCTCGTCCACCACCACAAAGGCGGGCTTAAGTCTGTCTATACATATTTTCTCCCGATGACCCCCCAAGTCTAACAAAAAATGTTTGTCCCCTGGTTCCAGCACTCTGAATGGGCCATCGTAGGGCGGGCGCAATTGGGGGCGGTGGGCATCATGCCTGACAAACACGAACTTCTTCAAAGTTTTTGGCACAAAAGCGCGTGGAAAACAGTGGTGAGCCGGGCCCGGCAGCGTGCCTGTATCTGCGCTATGCTGCAAACGCTGAGACGAACAGTTGTCCGTTGCGGGATTATCTGGCAAAAATTCCCCGGGGAGCCGCAGTGGCTGAGAAAAAAAAGCTCCACCAGGGAAGCCTCCAAATCCTCTTTTGGTGCGGAACGCAACCCCAACAAAACCCACGGCAACTGGTCTACCCAATTTGCATCCGTCAGCGAAGCCCTGAGCGCTGCTTTCAGTGACCTATGGAAACGTTCACATAACCCATTGGCCTTTGGGTTGTACGCGGTTGTGCGATGAATTGCAACACCCAGGCTACGGGCCATCGCGGGCCAGAGGTTGGAAACAAACTGAGGGCCCCTATCAGACGTGATGTCCGACAGGATGCCAAAACGTACCACCCATGTTGTCAAAAAAGCACGACACGTCTGCGGACGCGGTTGCCGCCAGCGGGACTGCTTCTGGCCAGCGTGTGGTGCGGTCCACCACTGTCAGAAGGTGCATGCACCCCTGCGATGGTGGGAGGGGGCCCACGAGGTCCACGTGAACATGGTCGAATCTCTTAGCCGGTATACGAAACGGCTCCAAAGGAGCCTTCATGTATCTATGTACTTTGGCTCGTTGGCACGCTACGCAGGCTGCAGCCCACTCTTTGACTTGTTTGTGCAGGCCTGGCCATACGAACTTCGCTCCCACCATTTTGACTGATGCGTGCATTCCTGAGTGCGCCAGAGTGTGAACTGACTCAAACACCCGGCGGCGCCAAGCAACTGGGACCACCAAGCACGGGCGTCCCATGAAGATGTCGTAGATTGGGGGGGGGCGGGGGCTGCCGTCTTGCAGTACTCTGCTCTCCAGCCTTAACCCTGTTGGTCCAGACTGGAGCACGCACACGTCCGCATCGCCAATCTGCTCTGCGGCCATGGCTGTATAATCTATCCCCACGCAGACCGGGGCCACTACTGCGCACGAGAGGCAATCCGCCACCACATTCAGTTTACCCGACACATGCTGAATATCGGTCGTAAACTCCAAGATCATGGCCAGCTGTCTCTGCTGCTGGCCTGACCATGGTTCCAAAACCTTGGCCATCGCGAATGTTAGCGGCTTGTGGTCCACGAACACGGTGAAGCTGCGCCCTTCCAGCCAGAACTGGAAGTGGCGTATGGCCAGGTGGAGAGCCAGCAACTCTCTGTCGAACGCGCTGTATTTACGCTCACTGTCGCACAAAGCCCTGCTGAAAAAAGTGAGCGGCTGCCAAGAACCAGCGACGCGTTGCTGCACAACGGCCCCTGTGGCCACGTCCGAGGCGTCGGCAGTGAGCGCTATCCGGGCCGCCGGGTCCGGGTGCGCCAACAGTGCGGTGTTTGCCAGGGCTGTTTCAACCTCAGAGAATGCCTGCTCCCGCTCCGGAGTCCATTCGACTCTGTCCGCCGGTTTCCGTTTCTTGAGCGCGGCGTACAATGACTGCATGAGCTGAGCTGCGCGGGGGAGGAACCGGTTATAAAAGTTAACCATCCCCAAAAACTCTTGCAGCGCCCTGACCGTCTGAGGATGGGGAAAATTCGCTACGGCACGCACCTTGTCAGGCAAGGGTATCGCTCCCTCCGGTGAACGCGGTGCCCCAAAAAGTCAATCCCCGTCACACCGAACTGGCATTTCGCCGGGTTGATTATTAACCCGTGCTCCTCCAACCTCCGAAAAACCATCCTGAGGTGGGTTACGTGTTCGTCCTCGGACGCGCTGGCCACCAGGATATCATCCAGGTAGACAAACACAAACGGCAGATCGCGCAACACCGCATCCATCATGCGTTGGAATGTCTGTGCCGCGCCTTTTAATCCGAAGGGCATGCGTAAAAACTCAAACAAGCCAAACGGAGTTATTACCGCTGTTTTGGGTTTGTCCTCCGCGCGCACTGGGACCTGGTGGAAACCACGGACCAGGTCTATTTTAGAAAAAAATGCGTGCCCTGGCGAGGTGAACGGAAAAATCCTGAATATGGGGAATCGGGTAGCGGTCGTGTGCTGTGGCGTTATTACCTCCGCCAAGGAGGTTATGTTTTCATCGGCGTTGGTTTGTCTGTTTGTTTGTTTGTTTGTTTGTTAGCAAGATAACTCAAAAAGTTATGGACGGATTTTCATGAAATTTTCAGAGATTGTCAGAAATGGGGTATCCTACAGATGATTAGATTTTGGTTGTGATCCGGATCACCGTCTGGATCCAGGAATTTTTTAAAGGATTCTTTTTTTTTTTTTTAAACATTGCGAGATAGGGCCATTTTCAATATTTTTTTCAATATTTTTTTTTTGTGCATGTAACACTTGGAAAAAAAAAAAAAAATACAGGACAACATGCCCACAGGGGAACTGTGGCGCTTGGCGGAGGTCTGCGCTCTCCGAGTGCTTTTCTGGTTCAACCTGCGGAAATCTCTGCACGGTCGACACGATCCCTCGGCCTTAGGGACCATGTGTAGCGGGGATGCCCATGGGCTGTTTGAGCGCCTGATGATGCCCAACCTTTCCAAGTTGGCAAACTCCTCGCGCGCTATGGCCAGTTTAGCTGCGTCCAGGCGCCGAGGTTGTGCGAAAACGGGTGGCCCGGTGGTGGTGATAAAGTGTTCCACCCCGTGTTTAGTGCTGGCCATCGAAAACGTCGGGACCATGAGTGCTGGGAACTGAGTGAGCAGTGTGTGGAACTTACCGCCTGGAGCTGTGACATTGGCTTGTGTTATTGGCCTGGCCCCTTGAGTTGTACAGGGGAGAGAATCAAAAGACATTGCATTAACGAGGCACCTGTTAGCAACATCGACTAGCAACCTGTGTGCACACAGAAAATCAGCTCCCAGGATTGGGAAACTCAATGCCGCTATGACAAAAGTCCACTCGTACATACGGCCATGTAAGATAAGATAAGATAAGCCTTTATTAGTCCCACAACGGGGAAATTCCAGGATTGCAACAGCACAGGGATAGCAACACTCAGAGCAACAATCAGAAGGCAAGAAAAAAAACAAGCAAGCAAGAGCAGCTAATATACATATGTACATATTACTATAAAATATATATATACACACACACAGACACACAGTGCAGAGCATTGTAGCTGGATGGAATAAATATATGAATATATAAACACACAGTGCGGAGCATTGTAGCTAGATGGAATAAATATGTAAATATATAAACACCCACAGTACGGAGCATTGCAGCTAGGTGGAATAAATATGTAAATATATAAACACACACAGTGCGGAGCAATGTAGCTAGATGGAATAATATGTAGATATATAAACACACAGTGCGGAGCATTGTAGCTAGATGGAATAAATATATAGATATATAAATATAAACACACCCAGTGCGGAGCATTGTAGCTAGATGGAATAAATATGTAAATATATAAACACACACAGTGCAGAGCATTGTTGCTAGATGGGATGAAACAGCATAACCATCTACTTAGTTATCCTACATGGTATGATTATGTGCCCATACATATTCTCACCCTCCATAGCGACCGGTATTTTCCTAGTTGTATGCCGGAGGGGACCATTGTGTAAGTCTATTGCATCTTTTGCATTCAAAAAACTATTAGTTTGTTACGTCTTTTTGCTATCTCTGCGAGCAGCCCTGTTTAGGTTGTACAGTCTGACAGCCGTTGGTAGGAAGGACCTGCGAAACCTCTCGGTTGTGCACCTGGGATGATGTAGTCTGCTGCTAAAAGAGCTCCTCAGTGCATTCAGTATGTCCTGCATAGGGTGGAACTCGGACTCCAGCAGAGATGACAGTTTAGCCACCGTTTAGTCAGCACAATTGGTGGCTGACTAAATACTTTTTTGCCCCACTGAAGAACAGCTTGTTCTCTTCACCGGCAGTCGCAGCTGCTACTGACTGCCAGCCTTGACGTTTCCCGAACGTTTGAATTGGCACGGTGGCACACATCTGTGTGTGTTCTCTCCAAAGCGGCGGTGGTAGAAGCAGAGCGTGTCTCTCTGGTACTTCCTGGCCCCCGCTGCCGCTACCGTCGCCGGCTCCTTGCTGCCGCTGGTCGTCTCGCTGGGTTCCGATGCTGCCGCGTTCACTGTGAGGGCTCTGGTGGTGAGGATGATCCGATCTGCCTCCTGGGCTAGCACCCGGTAGTCACGCGCGGCCAGCAACGGGGAATTGGCAAGGACCGCTCTTGCCTCTGTTGGAAGGTTCCAGAGGAAAAGGTGGGCAAACAGAAAATGCCCGTCGTCCATGCCCATCAACGCCATCATCTTCTCCATCAGTTCGACCGCCGACCCATCTCCTAACTCGGAGCGCCTCAGGAGCCTCTCTGCTCTCTCACAGTTCGAGAGTGTGTAGTGCCGGGTCAGCGCGGCCTTGAGA
This sequence comes from Pholidichthys leucotaenia, assembly GCA_020510985.1. Classification (NCBI taxonomy): domain Eukaryota; kingdom Metazoa; phylum Chordata; class Actinopteri; order Cichliformes; family Pholidichthyidae; genus Pholidichthys; species Pholidichthys leucotaenia. The sequence continues at coordinate 201,035,601 of CM035837.1, read as the reverse complement.
GCCCCGTATTTGTCGTGAGCTGGAGGCTGTTGGAGCAGGCTCGCTACTTGCTGAGACATGCGAGCGTCCAGCGCTGCGACCACATAGTAATATCTGGTGTCGTCTGCCGTTATTCCCCAGAGGGCAAACTGAGCCTCGGTGTGGAGGAACCAAGACCGCAGGTCGTGCAGCCAAAAGTCCGGTAGTTTGACCGAAACAGCGCACACATTGCTCGGGGTTCCCGTCCGGGGCATCTCTGGGATGCTTGCCGTGTTGCTGGGGCTTCCCGTCCAGGCCGACTCTGGGGTTCTTGCCTCGTGTTCCATAATTGGTCAAGGGGTCACCAGTGTGGAGAGTGCAAATAACGGAGGTAGATTCGTGCAACAGACTACTTTATTCACTCTCACATCAGTCATAACAGAAAAAGCATTTTCTCAATACACCAGGGTCTCTCTTTTTATATCCTCCACCCATCTCACTTCTGCATGACATCTTGCATCACAATACATTGAACCCTTCTCCCCCCCCTACTTCTTCCTGCTACCTCACCATAATCTCTCTCATCTCAATACCTATTGTCCTTCTCTATTTACCGTCTGCATCCAGTCTGAGATGATTAACCCAGCTTCTACAGATCGAGTCTGACTCCCGAATCCAGATTGGCAGCTGGTTCCACAGGAGAGGAGCTTGATAACTGAAGGCTCTGCCTCCCATTGTACTTTTGGAGATTCTAGGTATTACAAGTAATCCAGCATTTTGGGAGCGTAGTGCTCTGTTAGGATAATAGGGTAGTGTCAGATCTTTTAAATAAAAAGGGGCCTGATTATTTAGAGCTTTGTAAGTGACAAGAAGGATTTTAAACTTCATTCTACATTCTATGGGAAGCCAATGAAGGGAGGCCAGAACCGGAGAGATATGATCTCTCTTTCTAGTACCTGTTAAAACTCTTGCTGCAGCATTTTGGATCAACTGAAGACTTTTTAAAGATGTTTTAGGACAACCTGATAATAAAGAATTACAATAATCTAATCTAGAGCGAACAAAAGTGTGGATCAGTTTCTCAGCATCACTCTGAGACAAGATGCTCCTAATCTTGGCAATATTACGCAAATGATAGAAGGCAGTCTTAGAAACGAATTTAATATGTGAATTGAAAAGCAGATCTTGATCAAAAATAACTCCAAGGTTCCTCACAGAGCTATAAGAGGAAGAGTAACTGCATCCAAACTAAGAGTTTGATTTAGAAGGATATTTCTAAGGTTTTTTTGACCAACAAGAATGACTTCAGTCTTATCTGAATTTAATAAGAAATTACAAGTCATCCAAGCTTTGATTTCCTTAAGACAGGCTTCTAACTTGGCTAATTGATTACTATCATCTGGCTTCATTGACAAGTATAATTGTGTGTCATCTGCATAACAATGAAACTGTATACAGTGCTTTCTAATAATGTTGCTTAACGGAAGTATATATAAACTAAAAAGAGTAGGGCCTAGCACAGATCCCTGTGGAACTCCATGACTGAGCTTTGAGTTGGAAGAAAACTCATTATTGACATGAACAAACTGGAAACTTATCAGATAAATAAGATCTAAATCACTGCAATGAAGTTCCATTAAGCCCAACATAATGTTCTAATCTATCAAGTAGAATATTATGATTGATGGTATCAAAAGCTGCACTAATGTCTAAAAGAACAAGTACAGAAACAAGTCCATTATCAGATGCGATAAGGAGGTCATTAGTGACCTTCACTAAGGCTGTTTCAGTACTATGATGGATTCTAAACCCAGATTGAAACTCTTCAAATAAACCATTTCCCTGCAAGTGGTCAAATAATTGCGTAGCAACAACTCTTTCTAAGATTTTTTAAATGAAAGGGAGATTAGAGATTGGTCTATAATTAGCTAAAACTCCTGGATCCAGCGTTGGCTTTTTGAGTAAGGGTTAAATTACAGCAGTTTTAAAAGCCAGCGGTACATGGCCTAATATTAATGAAGAATTGATTATTTGAAGAATAGAGCTACCAGTAAATGGGAAGACTTCTTTAAATAACCTGGTAGGAATAGGGTCTTGTAGACAAGTTGAAGGCTTGGATGAGGAAATTATTTTATCTAACTCTAAAAGATCAATTGGCGTAAACTCATCCAAACAGATATCAATTGAAGGATTTGTAGTAGTTACTGTGTTTAAGTTAACGGTGGGAAGAATTTGACTGATTTTATCTCTGATAGATGAAATTTTATTATTGAAAAAGTTCATAAAGTCCTGACTAGTAAGCTCTAAGGGATTGCTAGGATTGACAGAGTCCTGGCTCATTGTCAGCCTGGCTACAGTGCTGAAAAGAAACCTGGGATTATTCTTGTTGTCTTCTATTAATGCAGAATAATAACTTGTTCTAGCTTTTCTCAGAGATTTTTTTTATAAATTAAAAGATGATTTCTCCAAGCTAAATAGATTTCATCTAAATTAGTGGAGCGCCATTTTCTTTCTAATTGGCGAGTCTTCTGTTTTAAGCTATGAGTTTCTGTGTTGAACCAAGGAGTTAGAAATCTCTGATTAGACTTTTTTTTTTTTTTTAAAGGGGCCGCCATGTCTAGAGTCTGATGCAGAGAAGCTGTAACACTATCTACCATGTTATCAATTACAGAAGGAACAAGCTCTTCATAGCTTATCTCTGTTGTGTTGACACATGGTATAGAGGAAACGATCTGCATAAATTTGGTAACATCATCTGAGAGGCGTCTACTGTAGTAATATTTTATCTTTCGGTGCCAAATAGTCAGGAATAGTAAAATCAAAGGTTAACAGACAATGATCTGACAGTACAGGGTTATGAGGAGCTACTACCAGATTTTCTGTTTCTATGCCATGTCAGAACAAGGTCCAACGTGTGGTGGAGATAATGGGTAGAATTTCCTACTTTCTGAGAAAACCCCATCGAGTCTAATATTGAATTAAATGCCATATTAAGACAATCACTATCTACATCTACATGTATATTAAAGTCCCCTACAATAATTATTCTATCTGATTTCAGCCCTAAATCAGCTAAGAATTTGGCAAATTCGGATAAAAACTCTGAGTAGGCTGATGGAGGACGATAAACTATGGCAAATAAAATCGGGTTTAGCCTAAAATTGCTAAAATGCCCAATACTGAGGACCAGGCCCTCAAAGGAATTATAACGTGGTTTTTGCTTTACATTAACTAGTAATTTAGAATGGTAAATTGTTGCTACTCCTCCTTCACAACCAGAACTTCTTGGATTTTGATAGTTTAAATAACCAGAGGGAGTTGATTCATTTAAACCAACATAATCCTCTTGCCCTAACCAAGTCTCTGTAAGAGATATTAAATCAATCTGATGATCAATTAACAGATCATGGACTATCAGAAACTTGGGAGTTAGAGACCTAATATTTGTTGCAGTTACTGCTGCAAAAGGGGGTCACACCATATACTGAAATCAGAGGTTCATAAACTGTTGCCACTCAAGGACCACGGTAAATTGTAAGCATTGTTTTATTGATTTTGGCTTTTAAGGTACAGAGCATCCAGAAATCGTTTCACACCAACATGCAGGGGATGGTGCAGTACGACGGCAATGTCTCAGAGCCATTCAGTATACACAGTGGAGTTAAACAGGGCTGTGTACTTGCGCCAACCCTCTTGGGGATTTTCTTTGCTATGCTCCTGAGGCATGCCTTCAGCACAGCAACAGAGGGAATCTACCTGCATACAAGATCTGACGGTAGGCTTTTCAACCTCGCCCGCCTGAAAGCCAGAACCAAAGTACGTGAGGCTCTAATCAGAGATAGGCTGTGCGCAGACGACGCTGCAGTCGCGACCCACTCACAGCAGGAGCTTCAGACCCTGATGGACCGCTTCTCCCAGGCATGCGTGGACTTTGGGCTTACCATCAGCCTGAAGAAGACTAACGTCTTGGCGCAAGGCACGGAAGCACCACCAACCATCACCATCGACGACTACGAGCTGGAGGTGATGAATCAGTTCACATATCTGGGGTCCACGATCAGCAGCAACCTCTCCCTTGATACAGAGATCGACAAGAGGATTGGAAAATCAGCCTCCACACTTGCTCGCCTCACCACACGAGTGTGGGAGAATTCCAAACTCTCTGTCAAGACGAAGATGGCAGTGTACAACGCCTGCGTCATCAGCACACTTCTCTATGGGAGTGAGACGTGGACAACATACGCCCGGCAGGAAAAGAGACTGAATTCCTTCCACTTGCGCTGCATTCGCCGCATCCTGGACATATCCTGGCAGGACAAAGTGCCCAACACAGAAGTCCTGTCCTGCGCCGGCCTTCCCTCCATGTTCACTCTACTCAGGCAGCGCAGGCTCCACTGGCTCAGCCATGTTCACCGTATGGAGGATGGTAGAATCCCCAAAGACGTCCTCTACGGAGAACTGGCGACTGGCAGGAGAGACGCTGGCTGCCCACAGCTGCGCTTCAGAGACGTCTGCAAGAGAGATATGAAGGCCCTGGAGATCAACACAGAGCGCTGGGAGGACCTCGCAACGGACCGCTCCAAATGGAGAGGCACCCTGACCAGACAGCTCAAGGCGGGTGAAGAGAAACTGACTGCTGCAGCAGATGAAAAAAGGACCCGCAGGAAGAACCGCCACAGACCCAGCAGCATGGAGACCATCCACAAGTGCGACCTGTGTGACAGGTACTGCCATTCGCGCATTGGCCTGTTCAGCCACAGGCAGTGCTGTTCCAGCAGAGTAGACATCTAGGATTCTCTTCCATGGTCGTCATAGACCGACGGAGGCCGCCACCGCCGCCGCCGAGCATCCAGAAAGTATTCACGGTGCTTCACTGTTTCCACATTTTATGTTACAGCCTTATTCCAAAATGAATTAAATTCATTTTTTTCCTCAAAATTCTACACACAACACCCCATAATGACAACATGAAAAAGTTTTTTTGAGATTTTTGCAAATTTATTAAAAATAAAAAACTAAGAAACTACATGAACATAAGTATTCACAACCTTTGCTCATTACTTTGTTGATGCACATTTGGCAGCAATTCCAACCTCAAGTCTTTTTGAATATAATGCCACAAGCCTGTTACACCTATCTTTAGGCAGTTTGGCCCATTCCTCTTTGCAGCACCTCTCAAGCTCCATCAGGTTGGATGGGAAGCGTCGGTACACAGCCATTTTCAGACCTCTCCAGAAATGTTCAGTTGGATTCAAGTCTGGGTTCTGGCTGGGCCACTGAAGGTCATTCACAGAGTTGTCCTGAAGCCACTCCCTTGATATCTTGGCTGTGTGCTTAGGGTCATTGTCCTGCTGAAAGATGAACCGTCACCCCAGTCGGAGGTCAAGAGCACTCTGGAGCAGATTTTCATCCAGGATGTGTCTGTACATTGCTGCATTCATCTTTCCCTCTATCCTGACTAGTCTCCCAGTTCCCGCCACTGAAAAACATCCCCACATCATGATGCTGCCACCACCATGCTTCACTGTGGGGATGGTATTGGCTCGGTGATGAGCAGTGCCTGGTTTCCTCCAAACATGACTCCTGGCATTCACGCCAAAAAGTTCAATCTTTGTCTCATCAGACCAGAGAATTTTGTTTCTCATCGTCTGAGAGTCCTTCAGGTGCCTTTTGACAAACTCCAGGCAGGCTGCCATGTGGCTTTTACAAAGGAGTGGTTTCCGTCTGGCCACTCTACCATACAGGCCTGATTGGTGGATTGCTGCAGAGATGGTTGTCCTTCTGGAAGGCTCCAGTGTTCCTCTCTCCACAGAGGAACACTGGAGCTCTTACAGAGTGACCATCGGGTTCTTGGTCACCTCCCTAACTTAAGGCCCTTCTCCCCCGATTGCTCAGTGTAGACGGCCGGCCAGCTCTAGGAAGAGTCCTAGTGGTTCCGAACTTCTTCCATTTACGGATGATGGAGGCCACTGTGCTCATTGGGACCTTCAAAGCAGCAGAAATTTTTCTGTACCCTTCCCCAGATTTGTGTCTCGAGACGGTCCTGTCTCGGAGGTCTACAGACAATTCCTTTGACTTCATGCTTGGTTTGTGCTCTGACATGCACTGTCAACTGTGGGACCTTATATAGACAGGTGTGTGCCTTTCCAAATCACATCCAATCAACTGAATTTACCACAGGTGGACTCCAATTAAGTTGTAGAAACATCTCAAGGATGATCAGTGGAAACAGGATGCACCTGAGCTCCATTTTGAGCTCAATTTCAAAGGCTGTGAATACTTACGTACATGTGATTTCTTAGTTTTTTATTTTCAATAAACTCGCAAAAATCTAAAAAAAAAAAAACTTTTTCACATTGTCATTATTGGGTATTGTGTGTAGAATTTTGAGGGAAAAATGAATTTAATCCCTTCTGGAATAAGGCTGTAACAAAACAAAATGTGGAAAAAGTGAAGTGCTGTGAATTACTTTTTGGATGCACTGTAGATTAATTAGAGTGGAGCTTAAATCAGACAGATGGTAAACTGGGCTATTTCCTAAAGTAAGATGATTATTACTAAGCTCATGCAGAAGTGTGAGAATATAGTCATGTGAAAAAATTTGGACACCCCTTTAAATATTCAGTTCTTTATTAAGAAATGTTCACGTATCGATGTCTGACCTTGTTTTTGTTTTTATTTGCATTTTTTAAAATTTATTTTAGCCATTGTAAGTGGGAATGATTGTGGAGGTGTCCTAAAAACGATGGGGGGTGGGGTCCTAATTTATTCCTTACTATTTGTATAGAATTGCATTTTACAGAAAATTTGAAAAAAGTCTTTAATTCGTTTTTAGTTGTTTAGTTGTATTACGTGAAGATGGATGGATGGATGGATATTAAATATCCATATGTCCAAATATGTTAAAAAACACACAGGCTTATACAGGGTGTCCTAATTTTTTCACATGACTTTACAGTATAGGAACGAAAGAAAATGTGATGTCAATTAGCATAATAGAAAAAATGGTATTGATCACCTATTCCTCAGGTCTCACCTTGGTGGAGCCAGTAAGGGAACCAATTTCTCTTTGAGTCACCTACTTGCTCCATTTGCAGGGTAACCCTTCTTTGATTTTCTCCCCAGCGGTCATTCTATCATCGTCTGACGGGGGACAACAAGTCGGAAAAATTCTTTAAAGTGTTTTATGAGCGCATGAAGCTGGCCCAGCAGGAGATCAAAGCCACCGTGACGGTCAATACCAGTGACCTTGGCAGCAAGAAGAAGGACGAGGAACCACCAGACAAAGACACTCCAGCACGCAAGAAAGGTTAGGGGGCACTATTCAGGGTCACAGATATGGAAACACGTCACAAAGGGAGAACATGTCATACTGTCCAAATACAAGAAAAGTAAACCTTTGTCGCTGTCTGAGAATGTGGAATGTTGTTTTCTAAATCAATCACCAAGTGATCAGTAATGTAAAGCATCTCTATTGTTCATTTGTTGAACAGAATTTGTCATCAAAGGATAGGCTGTGGGCTGAGTAGGTCCATCATGCCTGTCCCACACACATCCCAGTGAAACTGTTTTTGTGAAGCCTTGATATGTCCTTTTCATGAAATCAAATGTTAACATTGAAAATATAGGGATACACTACTGGTTGGGGCCCATTATACGTATACAGTGGGGCAAAAAAGTATTTATTCAGCCACCAATTGTGCAAGTTCTCCCACTTAAAAGATGAGAGAGGTCTCCAATTTTCATCATAGGTATACTTCAACTATGAGAGACAAAATAAGAAAAGAAAAATCCAGAAAATCACATGGAAGGATTTTTAATGAATTAATTGGTAAATTTCTCAGTAAAATAAGTATTTGGTCAATAACAAAAGTTCATCTCAATACTTTGTTATATACCCTTTGTTGGCAATGACAGAGGTCAAACGTTTTCTGTAAGTTTTCACAAGGTTTTCCACACACTGTTGCTGGTATTTTGACCCAAGTGGGAGAACTTGCACAATTGGTGGCTGACTAAATACTTTTTTACCCCACTGTACACCCCTTGTCAATTTCGAAGACGAGCACTGTCGAAGCATATTAAATATTGGCAAAACATTTTGTACCGTAAAATCAGACGGGTACCACCTACTATAAACTGTGACATACCATATGAAAGCTTAGAGGATAAGCTTTCCAGTGAGCTGTATACATGTATACATTGAACTGGTGATGTAAAAGTTACTTGATCGAGAATATGGATACTGTTCAATTCCGATTTCTCTTTAAAAACATGACTAATATTCAGTTAATAAATTGTTTCCTGTTTACAGTTCACCTTCAGCCTTCAAACTATGATGTTTATATGACAGAGTAATGACTTAGCTTTCATTTGGTACCCAAGCACAGAGCTACCAGAGGATTGACCTCCCTCTGTATCTTTCACTACTTTGAGTAGTTGTATGGCCTAGGGTCAGTGAAATGGAGACAGGCGCCGCCCCATACACCACATGGTGTCCCACATGCTGTGGAAGGGGATTAACTATAAACACCATAGTTTGAACATTGACGGTGGAAAGAAATGAAATTAAAAAAACTTATGTCCGTCCAGCTCAGCACCACACCGCACCACACCGATCTCCGTGAGACCATTTAGATAAACATATTTAAACAATATTACACGAGAGTGAATATGGTATCAACTCTGGGTGTGATGCGGCTTGTGCCCTCCGCACAGCTGTTCACTGTGGAAATTAAGGTATCCAAACAGTATTGCAGTTGTCAGAGTTGATAGTACAGTATCTCACAAAAGTGAGTACACCCCTCACATTTTTGTAAATATTTTACTATATCTTTTCATGGGACAACACTAAAGATATGACACTTTGATACAATGTAGTCAGTGTACAGCTTGTATAACAGTAGTAAATTTGCTGTCCCCTCAAAATAACTCAACACACAGCTATTATTCCATTCCACATGGAATAATAGTGGAACGTGGAATGTCACCTCTCAGGTGGGGAAGGAGCCTGAGCTGGTGCATGAGGTTGAGAGATACCGGCTAGATACAGTCGGCCTCACCTCAACACACAGCTACGGTTCTGGGTTCCGGAACCAGTCTCCTGGAGAGAGGCTGGAGAGAGGCCTTCTCTGGAGTTGCCTCGGGCGAGAGGCGACATGCAGGGGTGAGTATTCTTGTATCCCCCCACCTTGCTGCCTCTATATTGGGAGTTTTCCCTGGTGGATGACAGGGTTGTTTCCCTGCGCCTTCGGGTTGGGAAATGGGTCCTGACCATCATATGTGCCTGTGCACCAAATAATGGTTCAGAGTACCCACCCTTTTTGGAGTCTGTGACTGGGGTGCTGGAGGGTGCTCCTCTTGGAGACTCTATTGTCCTACTGGGGGACTTCAGTGCGCATGTGGGAAATGACAGTGAAACCTGGAAGGGGGTGATTGGGAGGAACGGTCTGCCCGATCTGAACCCGAGTGGTGTTCAGTTATTGGACTTCTGTGCTAACCACAGTTTGTCCATAACGAACACCATGTTCAAGCATAAGGGTGTCCATATGTGCACCTGGCACTAGGACACCCTAGGTCGCAGGTCGATGATTGATTTTGTTATCATGTTATCAGACCTGCGACCGTATGTCTTGGACACTCGGGTAAAGAGAGGTGCAGAGCTGTCAACTGATCACCACCTGGTGGTGAGTTGGATCCGATGGCAGGGGAGAAAGCCATTCAGACCTGGTAGACCCAAACGTATAGTGAGGGTGTGCTGGGAACGTCTGGCTGAGGCCCCTGTCCAGGAGGTCTTCAACTCCCACCTCTGGAAGAATTTCAACGACATTCCAAGGGAGTCTGGAGACATGGAGTCTGAATGGTCCATGTTCTTCACCTCTATTGTTGAAGCAGCAGCCCAGAGCTGCAGCCGCAAGGTTGTCGGTGCATCTCGTGATGGCAACCCCCGAACCAAGTGGTGGACACCAGTGGTGAGGGGGGCCATTAAGCTGAAGGAGTGCTATCAGGTTTGGTTGGCTTGTGGGACTCCCGAAGCAGCTGAGGTGTACCGGCAGGCCAAGCGGAGTGCAGCTCGGGTGGGTGCTGAAGCAAAAACTCGGGTGTGGGCAGAGTTCGGTGAGGCCATGGAACAAGACTTTCGGTTGGCCTCGAAGAGATTCTGGAAAACTGTCCGGCGGCTCAAGAGGGGGAAGCAGCTCCCTGTCCACACAGTGTATGGTGCGGATGGGGCGCTGTTGACTTCGACTGGGGATATCGTCGGGCAGTGGAAGGAATACTTTGAGGATCTCCTCAATCCCACTGATACACCTTCCACAGAGGAAGCAGGGCTTGTGGACGAGGGGGACGACTCGCGTATCACAGGGGCTGAGGTCGCCAAGGTGGTTAAAAATCTCTTTGGTGGCCGAGGCCCGGGGGTGGACGAGATTCACCCTGAGTACCTCAAGGCCCTGGATGTTGTAGGGCTGTCATGGTTGACACGCCTCTGCAACATTGCCTGGCGGTCGGGGGCAGTGCCTTTGGCATGGCAAACCGGGGTGGTGGTTCCTCTCTTCAAAAAAGGGGACCGGAGGGTATGCTCCAACTTTAGAGGGATCACACTCCTCAGCCTCCCTGGGAAGGTCTATGCCAAGGTACTGGAGAGGAGAGTCCAGCCATTGGTCGAACCTCGGATTCAGGAGGAGCAATGTGGTTTTTGTCCTGGCTGCGGCACATCGGACCAGCTCTTTACCCTCTCGAGAATTCTCAAGGGTTCGTGGGAGTTTGCCCAACCAGTTTACATGTGTTTTGTGGACTTGGAGAAGGCATTCGACCGTGTCCCTCGAGGTTTTTTGTGGAGGGTGCTTCGGGAGTATGGGGTGTCAGGCTATTCGGTCTCTGTATGACCGTTGTGAGAGTTTGGTTCGTATTGCCAGCACTCTGTTGGAGTCATTCCCAGTGAGAGTTGGACTCCGCCAGGGCTTGTACCCAATTAGCCATTTTCCCTCCCCGGTGTCATGTGACTCATTAGTGCTACAAGGTCTCAGGTGTGAATGGGGAGCAGGTGTGTTAAATTTGGTCTTAGCATTCTCACTCTCTCTCATACTGGTCACTGGAAGTTCAACATGGTACCTCATGGCAAAGATCTCTCTGCGGATCTGAAAAAAAGAATTGTTGCTCTACATAAAGATGGCCTTGGCTATAAGAAGATTGCCAACACCTTGAAACTGAGCTGCTGCACGGTGGACAAGACCATACAGCGGATTAACAGGACAGGTTCCATTCAGAACAGGCCTCGCCATGGTTGTCCAAAGAAGTTGAGTGCACATGCTCAGCATCATATCCAGAGGTTATCTTTTTAAAATAAACGTAAGAGTGCTGCCAGCATTGCTGCAGAGGTTGAAGGGGTGGGGAGTCAGCCTGTCAGTGTTCAGACCATACGCCGGACACTGCATCAAAATGGTCTGCATGGCTGTCATCCCAGAAGGAAGTCCCTTTTAAAGATGATGCACAAGAAAGCCTGCAAACAGTTTGCTGAAGACAAGCAGACTAAGGACATGGATTACTGGAACCATGTCCTGTGGTCTGATGAGACCAAGATGATCTTATTTGGTTCAGATGGTGTCAAGTGTGTGTGGTGGCAACCAGGTGAGGAGTACAAAGACAAGTGTGTCTTACCTACAGTCAAGCATGGTGGTGGGATTGTCATGGATTGGGGCTGCATGAGTGCTGCCAGCACTGGGGAGCTACAGTCCATTGAGGGAACCATGAATGCCAACATGTGCTGTGACATACTGAAGCAGAGCATGATCCCCTCCTTTCGGAAACTGGGCCGCAGAGTAGTATTCCAACATGATGACGACCCCAAACACACCTCCAAGACGACCACTGCCTTGCTAAAGAAACTGAAGGTAAAGGTGATGGACTGGCCAAGCATGTCTCCAGACCTAAACCCTATTGAGCATCTGTGGGGCATCCTCAAATGGAAGTTGGAGGAGTGCAAGGTCTCTAACATCCACCAGCTTCGTAATGTCGTCATGGAGGAGTGGAAGAGGATTCCAGTGGCAACCTGTGAAGCTCTAGTGAACTCCATGGCCAAGACAGTTAAGGCAGTGCTGGAAAATAATGGTGGCTGCACAGAATATTGACACTTAGGGCACAATTTGGAAATTTTCACTTGGGGGGGGGTGTACTCACTTTTGTTGCTGGCAGTTTAGACATTAATGGCTGTGTGTTGAATTATTTTGAGGGGACAGCAAATTTACGCTGTTATACAAGCTGTACATTGACTACTTTACATTGTATCAAAGTGTCATATTTTCAGTGTTGTCCCATGAAAAGATCCATCCATCCATCCATCTTCTACCGCTTTTCCGGAGGTCTGGGTCGCGGAGGCAGCAGTTCAAGCAGAGAAGCCCAGACTTCCCTCTCCCCAGCCACCTGCTCCAGCTCTTCAGAGAGGATACCAAGGTGTTCCCAGACCAGCTGGGAGACATAGTCTCTCCACCGAGTCCTGGGTCTGCCCCGGGGTCTCCTCCCAGTGGGACGTGCCTGAAACACCTCAAGTGGGAGGCGTCCAGGAGGCATCCTAACCAGATACCCATACCACCTCAACTGACTCCTTTCAATGTGGAGGAGCAGCAGTTCTACTCTGAGCCTCTCAAGGATGACTGAGCTCCTCACCCTATCTCTGAGGGTGAGTCCAGCAATCCTACGGAGAAAGCTCATTTCAGCCGCTTGTATCCGCGATCTTGTTCTTTCGGTCATTACCCAAAGCTCGTGACCATAGGTGAGGGTAGGAATGTAGATTGACTGGTAAATCGACAGCTTTGCCTTAGAACTAAGCTCCCTCTTCACCACAACATACCGGTACAACGTCTGCATCACTGCAGATGCTGCTCCAATCCATCTGTCAATCTCTCACTCCATTTTCCCCTCACTCGGGAGCAAGACCCCAAGATACTTAAACTCCTCCACTTGGGGCAGGAGCCTGTCCCCAACCCGGAGAGGACAATCCACCTTTTTCCGGCTGAGGACCATGGACTCGGACTTGGAGGTGCTGATTTTCATCCCAGCCGCTTCACACTCAGCAGCAAACCGTCCCAGCAAAAGCTGTAGGTCATTGCTGGATGAAGCCAACAGGACAACATCATCTGCAAACAACAGAGATGAGATCCTGTGGTCACCAAGCATGACACCCTCCATTCCCTGGCTGCACCTAGAAATCCTGTCCATAAAAATTATGAATAGGATCGGTGACAAAGGGCAGCCCTGGCGGAGTCCGACTCTCACTGGTAGTGACTCCAACCGAGTGTTGGCAATACGAACCAAACTCTCACAACGGTCGTACAGAGACCGAATAGCTCATAACAACAAGCCCGATACCCCATACTCCCGAAGCACCCCCCACAAAAAACCACGAGGGACGCGGTCAAATGCCTTCTCCAAGTCCACAAAACACATGTAAACTGGTTGGGCAAACTCCCACGAACCCTTGAGAATTCTCGAGAGGGTAAAGAGCTGGTCCGATGGGCCACGGCCAGGACGAAAACCACATTGCTCCTCCTGAATCCGAAGTTCGACCAACGGCTGGACTCTCCTCTCCAGTACCTTGGCATAGACTTTCTCAGGGAGGCTGAGGAGTGTGATCCCTCTAAAGTTGGAGCACACCCTCCGGTCCCCTTTTTTGAAGAGAGGAACCACCACCCCGGTTTGCCATGCCAAAGGTACTGCCCCCGACCTCCACGCAATGTTGCAGAGGCATGTCAACCATGACAGCCCTACAACATCCAGGGCCTTGAGGTACTCAGGGCGAATATCGTTCCCCCCGGGGCCCGGCCACCAAGGAGATTTTTAACCACCTTGGCGACCTCAGCCCCTGTGACAGGCGAGTCATCCCTCTCGTCCCCAAACCCTGCTTCCTCTGTGGAAGGTGTATCAGTGGGATTGAGGAGATCCTCGAAGTATTCCTTCCACCGCCCGACGATATCCCCAGTCAAAGTCAACAGTGCCCCATCCGCACCATACACAGTGTGGACAGGGAGCTGCTTTCTCCTCCTGAGCCGCCGGACAGTTTTCCAGAATCTCTTTGAGGCCAACCGAAAGTCTTGTTCCATGGCCTCACCAAACTCCTCCCATACCCGGGTTTTTGCTTCAGCAACCACCCGAGCTGCACTCCGCTTGGCCTGCCGGCACACCTCAGTTGCTTCGGGAGTCCCACAAGCCAGCTAAGCTTGATAGGACTTCTTCTTCAGCTTAATGGCCCCCCTCACCACTGGTGTCCACCACTTGGTTCGGGGGTTGCCACCACGAGATGCACCGACCACCTTGCAGCTGCAGCTCTGGGCCGCCGCTTCAACAACAGAGGTGGAGAACATGGCCCATTCAGACTCCATGTCTCCAGACTCCCTCGGAATGTGGTTGAAGTTCTTCCGGAGGTGGGAGTTGAAGACCTCCCAGACAGGGGCCTCAGCCAGACGTTCCCAGCACACCCTCACTATACGTTTGGGTCTACCAGGTCTGAATGGCTTCCTCTCCTGCCATCGGATCCAACTCACCACCAGGTGGTGATCAGTTGACAGCTCTGCACCTCTCTTTACTCAGGTGTCTAAGACATACGGTTGCAGGTCTGATGACACGATAACAAAATCAATCATCGACCTGCGACCTAGGGTGTCCTGGTGCCAGGTGCACATATGGACACCCTTATGCTTGAACATGGTGTTCGTTATGGACAAACTGTGGTTAGCACAGAAGTCCAATAACTGAACACCACTCTGGTTCAGATTGGGCAGGCCATTCCTCCCAATCACCCCCCTCCAGGTTTCACTGTCGTTGCCCACGTGCGCATTGAAGTCCCCCAGTAGGACAATGGAGTCTCCAAGAGGAGCACCCTCCAGCACCCCAGTCACAGACTCCAAAAAGGGTGGGTACTCTGAAACATCATTTGGTGCATAGGCACAAATGAAGGTCAGGACCCGTTTCCCAACCCGAAGGCGCAGGGAAGCAACCCTTTCGTCCATCGGGGAAAACTCCAATATAGAGGCAGCAAGGTGGGGGGATACAAGAATACTCACCCCTGCTCGTCGCCTCTCGCCCGGGGCAACTCCGGAAAAGGCCAAGCTCCAGCCTCTCTCCAGGAGACTGGTTCCGGAACTGTAGCTGTGTGTTGAGGTGAGGTCGACTACATCTAGCCGGTATCTCTCAACCTTGTACACCAGCTCAGTCTCCTTCCCCACCAGAGAGGTGACATTCCACGTACCAAAAGCCAGTTTAGAAAGCTTGGGATCAGTCCGCCAAGGTTTCCGCCTTTGACAGCCACCAAATCCACATAGCACCGGACCCCCATGATCCCTTCTGCAGGTGGTGAGCCCTCTGGAGGGCTCATAAAAAGATATAATAAAATATTTACAAAAACGTGAGGGGTGTACTCACTTTTGTGAGATGCTGTATATTACTGTTAACGTTTACATGAACACCTCTGAAGCAGAGTGATATGTATCCAGTGACGTTGGAGTGCAGTAATTGTGGTAACTCCTGGAATCCCCATTGTACAATCAAATTGCTCGGTCGGAACTAACGGTTGTATAAATTCTTATAATCTTTTTTTCTGTCATCCCAAATAAGGCAGCACGTGGAGAGAGGATTCTTTTCTGCCACATGCCCTCTGTTCTTGGCCGTGTCTCAGATGCAAATGGGTTAAAGGGGTCATTGATTGAAAACTGGTGTGTTAGTAGGTTTTAACTGTCACAAATGTGTCAACTGGTCATGTAATTAGCCAAAAATGTTACAAAATGTCAACTATTTGAAAAAAAGCACACTGCCTTTATCTCGTTTTTCTCTGAGAAACTCCCCAACACAATTTTTGACTCTTCAGGTTAATCGTATACATCAAGTTTTGAAAAAGCCAACCCATTGCCATCCTTGAGACCCGCCCATTGCTCTGTTATTGGCCCACCGAGCTGTCCATCATGTAGATGGAAGTGGGGGCTAAAGATAGCCTATTAGCCCGCGAGCTAACACCATTACAAGGATGCTGGTTCTAAGCACGGCTTATATTGTTATTTTCTTCAGAAGTTAGTCACCCTAATAGCTATCCCTGTTACCACTTGGTACACTCCGGCCCATATCCCAGTGGTTTCATCGTGATTCCACGGTGGATCGCCCACCCTGGCGCACTGGTTGCTTTTATGGCCCAGGACCAGGGCTACTGGCCACTGTTTTGCTGAGAACTCCACTGGATTGGCGGGGGAGTTATTGGCATAAAACTGGTATGTGCGATCCGCCGCGGAATCACGATGAAGCTACTGAGAGATGGGCCACAGTGATGTGAGCACACCACTGAACCAGGTGATAACAGGGATGCTATTAGGGTGACTAAGATCCAAAGAAAATAACAATATAAGCCGCACTGACAGCCATCGTCCTGTTACCAGTGTTAGCTCAGGGGCTAATAGGCTACCTTTAGCTGGCCGTGCGAGCAACAAGCCCAAGACACAGGCGATCAGCCGCGGAATCACGATGAAGCCTCTGGATCCCGACAATCAAAATGTCCCAGGACCAGATCCTGCTGGCTCTCACGTCCAGCATCCCCACCGTCCTCCATGAATCTGCTCTGCTGTCGCAGGCAGTGACTTTCAGCTGTCTGTGAGAGATGAGTGGAGTCCTACAGAGCCACACTGCCCTTTGAGGTCCCTTGGGTTGATAGCTTGCCTCCGGTTGCAGCGATCGTCCAGCACTCGGTGCTAACGATTTGTTGTGGAATCACGGCAAAATTTCTTAGGAGAGAGACCGGACTGACACGAGCTACATCATTGACTGTGGATCAGTGAACCAAAGTGCTGCTCAGTGCTCAAGCGAACTGGAAGGAGCCAGCTAAAAGCTACTTGGCTAATGGCTAACTGACTTAAGAGGGATGGTGGAGTTGAACAGCTGAAGTATGTTTCTTAAAGTGACAGGCTTTGAATCAGAGCTTTTGAAGAAAACCAAGAAATGTAAAAAAAAAAAAAAAAAAAAAAACAAATTTACTTCAGTGATTAAAAAAATTAAGAACATCTGAACAAAAGTTCTCACAAGCACTTCAATAAGACATGAGTGAGCTGTTGAAATGTGTAAAAAGAGCAGTCAGTGACCCGTTTAAGACATGTATTTTTGGAGCGTTAAATCCTGGCACAGTTTGCAGGAAATCGACAGCTGCAATCCTTTGTAAATCACCTTTCACCAGTCATTTAAATACTGTCCTCCCCCAAATTTGTGTTTTGACATGGCAGCGCCTACAAATACATATGCAATGAGACCAGGTGCAAAACTAACATTGTCCACTTCTTTCCAGCTTTAACTTTGCCCTGTGCCCTGTAGTAAATCTCGACAGTAGTTTTTTAATGCCAAAAGAGGGTTTTGTGCTGGTGCAGTGCGTTAGTAAATCTGTCCCTAAATGTGGGCTTCCTTTTTGTCAGACCTCTGGAGTTGGCGATTACTAAAACGCAGAACGAACGGTACTGTACAGAACGTTCTGTCCACGTTCTGTACGGAACGTTCCGTTGCCATTCCATACATGTTCGTCAACCGATCCTGCCTGCTGTCAGTTCTATGCCAGTGTGCCTTTGTACAGAGTGGTCCTACTAGCTAGTGTTGTCAAGCATGCTACTAACATGTACAGTACATGTAACGTTAGATACAGAACCTTCCTTCCCTGTAAAATGACAAGCAAAATGTAAAAGATGCATCATAAAATGCATATTTTTTCAGGAGACACGAAAGGTTCCGTATCTACAAACGTAGCAGGAATGAATTCACAGTCTGAGCCAGTTGCAGACAGGCGAAGTTGCCTTTATAACTTCTGCAATTGTGTTCAACCTGCTGTGGAAATTCCCAAAACACCATTATGCTTCGACGGGGTCTCCATCCATCCATCTTCTTCCGCTTAATCCTTTTCGGGTCGCGGGGGGGCTGGAGCCTATTCCAGCATCTTAGGGCGAGAGGCAGGGTACATCCTGGACAGATCGCCAGTCCATCGCAGGACCAACACAGAGAGACAAACAACCATTCACTCTCACAGTCATACCTAAGGACAATTTAGAATCCCCAGTTTTTGATGCCAATTAACCTAACCTGCATGTTTTTGGCATGTGGGAGGAAACCGGAGAAATCCCGGAGTAAACCCACGCAGACACAGGGAGAACATGCAAACTCCACACAGATCACTGTTGGTCAGAGGCTGGGATCGAACCCAGGATCCTTCGGCCAAGGGTGAGTTGCTGTGCTGCCGCAGTGCTAACCACTTTGCCACCGCGCTGCCCCGAAAAAATTGTCCCTGCCTCTAAAATTTCACCTGGATGATGGGTTGTTTACGCTGCTAGCTTGCTAGCCTTGTTAGCACATCCGTGGCAGGAGTCTATGGGTAAAAAAACTCCCAACACTCTGATTCAGCTGCAGAGCTCCCAGTACTTGTCTCCATGTGAGTGTCAGTCTCATTTTCAAACTAGTTTACTCTCCAGCGTTGATACTTCTCCAGTGATGGCAGAATCTCAAGGCTAGCATTTCATAAGAAGGGTTCCATATCTAATGTTACATGTACATGTTCGTAGCACACTTGACACCGCTAGCTAGTAGGACTGACAGCAGGCAGGCTCAGTTGACATCCTGTACGGAACATATATGAAGCATGTTCTGTACGGAATGTGGATGGAACATTCTGTACTGTACCGCTCATTTCGTGTTTTAGTAGGCTCCTCTGGAGCTTGGGGGTGTGACATTGCATTTCCAGTGGTCTGTGTTTGTCTCCCTTCCCTCCTCATGTGTTTAGTGAAAGACATGCCGCTGGTGGCGATGGTGACCGAGGAGATGAAAGAGCAGCTGGTGGAAGCCTCTGCCATAACCAAGAAGGCTTACACAAACTACCGTCGTGAGGCCGAAGCCGAGGAGCACCAGGCGGCCACCGACGGCTCACCCGTCCCTTCTTCTGATAAGAGCCAGGAGGAAGGCGAAATGAGTGTTGTCATCACCATCATGCAGCCAATCTTGCGCCTCATGCAGCTGCTGTGTGAGAACCACAACAGAGACCTGCAGGTCAGCATGTCGTCACAGTTGGGTTTTTATTTTAACTGAGAACTCCCCCTTGGCCTATTTCCTGACCTGTGTTCTGATTTTTTCACATTCAGTTATACAGATATGATACCATGTTGAATTTAACACCATTTGCAGAACTTCCTGACACTGTCTTGTAGTACGTCTTGGTTTGGTTTCACTATGAGGAGCGTGTCCGTGTTTGGCAATGGCTGGATGCTGCAAGCCCAGACAGAAAACGTCCTTGCACTGATTCCATCTTTCACCCCAAATGGTGGCAGGCCTTTGTTCAGTCGGAGTTGAATCCATGCTCAGTCAGTCTCTCGCCCACTGACACTCTGTGCAGAAGCAGAATATTGATTTACCATGACACACAACACACAGATGATCAATCCCCTGATGATTCTGGTCCTTAAGAAGGCAGCACAGCAGTAATCCAAATAGTTTTTGCAAAAAAGCAACCTTGCATTTTAATTCTTCCTGTTAGAGAAATAGTTTTCGATAGCAATGCTAAAGCTTAGATTTAAAAAAAACACAATTAAGGTTGTTTGTAGTTGTGACAGTATGAGGACATACCCACTGACTCTAATCTTTCTGCCTCTTCTCTAGAATTTTCTAAGGAATCAGAATAACAAGAACAACTATAACCTCGTGTGCGAGACTCTCCAATTCTTGGACTGCATCTGTGGCAGCACCACGGGAGGACTGGGGCTGCTGGGGCTCTATATAAACGAGAAGAACGTAGGCCTCATCAACCAGACTGTGGAGAGCCTGACTGAGTATTGCCAAGGCCCCTGCCATGAGAACCAGGTAAAAATAAAAGCAGTATAAACAAATTATTAGCATGAAAATTAATGAATTGCTTTTAGATGTCACCAGTCACCAATGAGAGGTCTTTGTCACAAGCAGACAGATAGTCCTTTTTTTTTCTCTATTACCTGCAAGGCAGTAAACCGGCTTATCAGGCGTACCGATTTTAATTTCCAGCAGGGTATGAAATTTTCAAATACTTGAAATAACAGCTGTAATGCTTTACTGCCAGATACATTGTTCGCAGCTAAACGTATCGTGCGAGAAGAGATGAAAATATTGCAACAACCATGGAAAGCAGGAATGCTAAAAAACAGGCATTGCTAGTTGTTTATGCTGTGATTAGTTTGGAAAAAACAAACAAAAGTTCTGAAATTTTTGAGAGAAGGAGAAGGGTATATGCTGATATAGATGGTGTGTGTTATTCTATCATATGTGTGATCTGCCAGGGACAAACCGGCCACATTCGCTCATGAGGGTGCGTGTGTGTGATCGTCACAGAGGATGAGGCTCTACGAAATATTGAAATATTTTATTTTGAATGGAAATTCTATTTTTCCCAGTATATTTTTATTATGCTGCAGTTTCCACAATTAAAATAGTTTACTTCGTTTAACTGTTTCAATCACATCGATTCTTTGATATATTGTGTCAACTTGTGCAGCAAATCTAAGCCATCTTGCACTCTAAATGATGAAATGTTTGGATGTAGCATGTTCATACTGAAAGGGCCTCTCATGCCAAAAAGAAAATAACACAATACTGTCAAACCACTAAAATGTCAAAAAAAATGCCACGATGCAAACTTTTGGTTGTACCACACAGCACTACTATTACCATTTTTTTAAAACCAGTTTTCCATTTTAGCTTGTCTGGGGTGAGACCCAGAGATGAGCGTATACAGTGGTGTGACAACGTATTGAGTTCTTATATTTTTGTATGTTTGTCACACTGAAATGTTTCAGATCATCAAACTAATTTTAATATTGGAGAAAGAAAACTGAAGTAAATGCAAAATGTAGTTTTTAAATGATGATTTCATTTTTGAAATAAAAAGAGCGATCCGACTTCCGGTTATGGCTGCCACGTAGGACGGACGTGTCTCGCTCTGCTCTGCTCCTGGAGAAAAAAAATCGGCAAATAACTCTCTCATTTGGGACAGAACGTATCCCAGCATTTGGGCGAGGATATGTCGGCGAAGCCTAAGGCTGGAAAACCAGGAAAAGGAAAAAGCGAGCCGCCGAAACAGTCCAAATTAACGGACTTTCAGGTCTGTGACGCAGCAAACAAGGCTCCATATATGGCGGAGGAAGCTGGCGGCGGTGCGATGTTTGCGGGGAATGGCGCAGATGCGCTGATGGCTGCCATGAGTTCAATGAGAGCGGACTTTTCCTCTAGATTTGATGGGATTATGACAGCGTTGGAAGGAATAAGAAAGGAATTGGGTGACTGTGTAGAACGAACGGCGCAGATGGAGCTCCGTCTCGCTAGTGCTGAAGATGACGTCACCCGTCTTCAATTAAAGGTGCGCACTTTGGAAAAAAAAAATAAATCTCTGGAAGATAATATTTTGGATTTGGAATCTCGGTCGAGACAGAATAATTTGAGGCTGGTGGGTCTTCCAGAGGAATCAGAAGGTCGGGACGTATGTTCCTTTCTGGAAAAGTGGATTCCGGAGGTGCTGGGCAGCGAGGAGTTGCAATCAGCAGTGGTTCTGGAAAAAGCACATCGTATTGGCCCACGGAGAGATAAGGGACCGCCGAGGACCTTAATTATGAAGTTTCTTAGCAACAGAGACAGGATGAAGATCTTCAACGCTGCACGTGCTAAAGGAGAGATTAAACACCAGGACCAGCAGGTGCGGTTCTACCCAGATTTGGCTACAGGAATCCAGCAATTGAGGAAGCAGTTTGATCCCATACGTAAGGAGCTGCGCAACCTTGGGATTCGTCATGGTGTAATCTATCCTGCGAGACTGCTGACCACGTATGAGGGCAGAACCCACATCTTCAAGACCCCAGAGGAGGCGCAGGAGTTCATCAAGAAGATCAAAGAAGAAGAAGAGACTGGTGGGAGCTAAGCATGAACAAAATATAAGGTAGAATAATTAAGCATTTGCACAGGCATCTGACTGACTTGAAGTAAATAGTAAGTTTACAAAATATAGATTGTATTATATATTAAAAAAACAAAACAAAAACAAAACAAACAAAAAAAAAAAACTATGATGTACAAAGTTGTTAAAAATTTTGGAGTTAAGTTGGAAAACTACAGAGGAGAGTTAATGTTACGTCATTAAAAGCAGTAGAGTTGGGGTGATTGGGAGGATGAAGAAGGAGTGGCTTAGGCTGTTCCCCGTGGGTGTGGAACAGTCGATGGCTATATCGGGAGACAGAATTTTTCTTTTGATTTTGGGGGGT
Source organism: Pholidichthys leucotaenia (assembly GCA_020510985.1). Taxonomy (NCBI): domain Eukaryota; kingdom Metazoa; phylum Chordata; class Actinopteri; order Cichliformes; family Pholidichthyidae; genus Pholidichthys; species Pholidichthys leucotaenia. Next base: position 201,013,375 of record CM035837.1, on the reverse strand, counting down.
TTGCCACAAGTGTGGGAAGGGGAAATTTGTTTGTGTGTAGTTTGTAGGATGAATGTTCAACCACTCATGTTTTTGCTTCTCTGTATGAGCATGTTTACACTGCAAGGTAATCCCAAACTCTCTATTGATCATGGACCAAAGTGTTAATCTTAATTTAACTTCATGGAATTGCAGAGGTCTACAAAATTTAAAAAAACTTAAACAAGTTATGAATAAAATAAAGGACATGGGTTCAAGAATTGTGTTTTTACAAGAAACTCATCTGATAGAGGAGGATGTTAAAAGAATTAGGAGTAGATGGCAGGGAAGTGTATTCACCTCTTCATTTTCATCCCGAGCCAGGGGAGTTATGACTCTCATACATAAATCAGTTCCTTTTCAGGTGAAAAATGTAATTGGAGACAAATTTGGAAGATATGTAATCATTCAAGGTTCTTTGCTATTAGAAAATATAAATCTTGTGAACTTATATGGTCCCAATATAGATGATCAGAAGTTCTTTGCTAATTTATTTCTCATCTTATCATCACTTACAGGGCAACATATAATAGCAGGGGATTTTAATTGTACATTGAATCCAGGTGTGGATAGATCAACAGGACTGGATTGTACGCACATTGGATGTAGGATGACTATTAATCATTTTATGAAAGAATTGAGATTGTTAGATATATGGAGAGAAATGAAACCACAAGTTAAAGCCTATTCTTGTTATTCCAGTACCTACAAGACATTCTCACGTATTGATTATTTTTTGATTTCCACAGAATTAAGGTCCAAGATTCAAAACTGCTTTTATGATAACATCGTGATTTCTGATCATGCACCCTGTTGTCTAATATATGTAGATAAAAAATTGACAAAGGAATCAGGTAGATGGCAATTTCAGCATAAATGGCTTCAGGATGAGGAATTTGTCAAGTATATAGAAAAACAGATAGACGAGTTCTTTGACATCAATACTACACAAACATCAGCATGTGTAAAGTGGGAGGCTTTCAAAGCTTTTATTAGGGGACATATTATTAGTTATACAGGATCAAAATCTAAGAAGACTCGAGAGGAGAGAGCTAAATTGGAACATAAAATAAAAAGTCTTCAGGGAAAAGTGTATGCAGGAAGTGACCCAAGGTTGGAGAATGAATTACTGATTTTGAGAGCTGAATACGACAAAAAATCAGCGAATAGAGCTGCCTCGAGTCTTCTAAGATTGAAACAATCTTTTTATGAACAAGGTGAAAAATCAGGAAAATTATTAGCATGGCAGATTAAACAATTGGAAATTAAAACACCAATTACCAGTATTATAAGTAATGGACAGGTAGTTATAGATCCTTTAGAAATTAATAGAGCCTTTAGAGATTACTATGAAAAATTATATGATACCAAAAATGAACCTGATTTAACAAAACTAAATGGGTTTTTGAACGAACTATCTATACCGTGTATTCTAAATGAAAACAGGGAGATATTGGAGTCTAAAATTAGTCAAGAAGAAGTTGGGCTAGCCATTGATAATATGAAATCAGGAAAAAGTGCAGGACCAGATGGTCTTCCAGTTGACCTTTATAAAAAATTTAAGAATAAATTAATAAAACCTTTTTTGGAAATGGTTTTAGAAGCATTTCAAAATAATAATTTACCATCATACATAAATAATGCCTTAATTATACTGTTGCCAAAACCAGGTAAGCCCTCTAATAAATGTGAAAATATGAGACCAATAAGCCTATTAAACGCCGACCTTAAGATAATCTGTAAAATTTTAGCAAGACGAATACAAGAAATTTTACCAAATATTATTAATCGAGATCAGAATGGCTTTATAAAGGGTAGACAAGGCTTCCATAATGTAAGAAGACTATTTAATATTATTTATTTTAATAAAGAAGCACCGGATACAGCTCTCCTATCATTGGACGCCGAAAAGGCCTTTGATAGAGTTGAATGGCCCTTTCTTTTTGAAGTCCTACAAAGGTTTGGACTTGGAAATAATTTCATAAAATGGGTTCAAATAATATACAATAATGCTACAGCAGAAATCCTAACAAATAACAATATTTCAAAACCAATAAAAATCAATAGAGGATGTCGACAAGGCTGTCCACTTTCACCTTTACTGTTTACTATGGCAATTGAACCTTTAGCGATAGCGATACGTTTACATTCACAAATATATGGAATTAAAGTTGGACCAACAGAACATAAAATCTCCCTGTACGCCGATGATATAATTTTGTTTATGTCGAATCTAAAAAAATCAATTCCAACCTTGTTGAATTTAATAAAGAATTTTGGGGAAATATCAGGATATAAAATAAATAAAACTAAATCTTCAATATTAATGCTAAATGAGACCCAGAGAAATTACCCAGCCCCTGAGGTAAATCAATTCAGTGTTGTAAATCAGTTTAAATATTTAGGAATCCAAATTATGCCTAAGCTAGAATCAGTCGCCAGTGTCAACTATGAAGCCTTAATGTCAGATATCAATGAGTTAACTCAGAGATGGATGTCACTACCAATGTCGATGATCGGGAGAATCAATATACTTAAAAGTAATATTTTACCTAAAATACTTTATTTATTTCAATACATTCCCTTATCACCACCTTTAGATCTATTCTCAAGAATAAAAAAAAAGTTAGTGGAATTTATATGGAACAACAGGAGGGCTAGATTACGTTTGTCTTTATTATATTTACCATTTGATCGTGGAGGTCTGAAATGTCCAAATTTTATGTTGTACTATTGGTCGGCACAACTGAGGTCTATGACATATTATTTTTCATCAAATGATCTCCCTCACTGGACTGAAATGGAATCATACAATTTACCTTTACCTCTTCCCATATTCATATACTCAGATTCGGCAAAAAAATTACAAAAACAAGTTAAAAATCCATTTGTAAAGCATATGATCAAAATATGGTGTGAAGCTAAAAACTATTTAAAAGAACCACAGTTATTGTCACAATTTAGTCCAATATGGGGTAATCAATATTTTAAACCAGGGAGAGCGGACGCTGTATTTAAAGTATGGAATTTAAAAGGGATACAAAAGATTCAGGATTTATATTTGCCATGTGCAGACAACATAATGTCTTTTGAAGAGCTGAGGATCAAATTTAATCTCAATAGAACACATTTTTTTAAATATCTTCAACTTAGAAACTTTATTCGATCAAATCAAAATAAAGCTCTCACTCGACCTATTTATTCATCCTTGGAAAAAATGATGATGAAAGATAGTAAAAGAAAGGGTATTATTTCAGAGTTTTATAACTCATTGACACTATCTTCAAGTGAAAATTCACTGAAAAGATTAAACTACTGGAAAGAAGATCTGCAAATTGAAATTTCAGAGGAACAATGGGAATTGGCTTGTACAGAAGCTCAAACCAAATCAATAAATGCACGCCTTAAATTGATACATTTCAAATGGTTAATGCGGATGTATGTTACACCGGAGGAGTTAAATAGATATAACAAAAATATACCAGATACATGCACAAAATGCATGGAAAGTAAAGGAACCCTATTTCATTGTTTATGGGAATGTAGATTAATAAGAATGTTTTGGGAGGAGGTGAGGGTAACAATTGAAAAAATAATCTCAAAACAAATCATATTGAATCCTAAACTGTTTTTGTTGGGTCTGTACCCAGAAAAGCATAATTTCAATAAAAGTGAAAGAACATTCATAGACCTCAGTTTGCTTAATGCCAAAAAATGTATTGCACTATTATGGAAAAAGACTCATAGACCAGATGTGACTCAGTGGTTAAGACAGATGTTAACAAACCTTCCATTAGAAAGAATAACATATATACTGAAATCAAAGGAAATTGTGTTTGAGAATATATGGAGACCTTTTATTGATTATGTAAAAAATTTAAACATAACTCTTGAAGAAGAAGGTGAATGATGTGTGTGGACCTTGTAAATTCCAAACTGGTGAACATAATATGTATACTAATGTATTGGATTGTCTAGACTAAACAGAGGAGCATTGTTGAAGACTTGATTTTGTTGGTGGTTGTTGGTGTTTTTAGGGTATTTTTTTTTTTTGTAGTACTTTAGTGTTAGTGTTTGATTGTTTGTATCATGTTTGTTAAAAAAAAAAAAAAAAGGTTCAATAAAGATATTGTGGAAAAAAAAAAAAGAGCGATCCAAACCTGCCTATGTGGAAAAAGTAATCACACCCTTGTTACATCATGAATTTACTGTGATTAACCACATTTTTTGGAAAGCTGAAGTCAGTTTCACGAGCCACACCCAGGCCAGATTACTGCCAGACCTGTTGAATCAAGAAATCACTTAAATATTATCTGTCTGACAAAGTGAAGTAGGCTAAAAGATCTCAAAAAGGAACACATCATGCTGCGATCTAAAGAAGTTCAAGAACAGATGAAAAACAAAAATCCAGAAGAACATCTGAAGAACTGCAGGTCTCACCTGCCTCAGTTTGGACACTGGTCCATGATTCAACAATAAGAAAGAGACTGGGAAAGTTCCAAGGAGAAAACCACTGCTGACCAAAAAGAACACAAAAGCTTGTCGTTGCCAAAAAACATCTGGATGATCTCCAAGACTTTGAGGAAAATTTTCTCTGGATGACGAGACAAAAGTTGAGCTGGTCTGGGGCTGCGTTGCTGCTTCAGGACCTGGATGACTTGCTGTAATTGATGGAACCATGAATTCTGCTCTCTACCAGAAAATCCTGAAGGAAAATGTCGGCCCATCAGTTCCAAACCCCGGACTCAAGTCCTCCACTGTGGCTGAATTAAAACAATTCTGCAAAGAAGAGTGGGCCAAAATTCCTCAACAGTGATGTAAAGACTCATTGGCAAATCAAACGCTTGATTGCAGCTGTTGTCGCCAAGGGTGGCACAACCAGTTATTAGGTTTAGGAGGGGGGAATTACTTTTTCATGTAGGGCCTGGTAGGTTTGGATAGCTTTTTTTTCTCTTAATAAATGAAATCATCATTTAAGAACTGCATTTTTTTTTATTTATTCAGGTTATCTTTGTCTAATATTAAAATTTGTTTGATTATCTGATATATTTAAGTGTGACAAATATGCAGAAATAAAAGAAATCAGGAAGTTGCAAATACTTTTTCACAGCACTGTATGTCCACCCAGGTGTTTTTCTTTGTGAGTGTAGATCCAAACGAACCACAGTATGCTTCCCTCCATCTCTTGCATGTTCAGAGCTTAGCTGCTGTACTAAAACTGCAGTCTCTCATCTTTCTTGGTCACACAGACGAGCATCAGACCGCTCTGGGCTGTGTGCCTGTGTTTGTTCTTTGGCAATGATTACTGCTTGGCCTTCTCACATGAGAAGACCGCTGTGGGGTCATTTCATGGTGAGTGTGATACCGACATGACTAAACAGGCAACTGGCTAAATGCAGTCACTATTTGAATCGATTCCAGCATTTCAAAATGTGCTAGAAGGGGACTGCCAGAATAAATACAGCTCTTTGTTTATGCCCACTGAGAGGGAATAAAAGAGGAACAAGTGCTGGAATTCATGTTTGCTTGTTTTTACATCCTGTTTTTTAAAATTGTATGAAGACATTGAAGCCATTGCTCAGATATGGAGGGTAGGGGTGTATGACTGTATAAACTTAACCAATGGTCTTGTCTTCGTTATATGACCTGAGGGGTTAACTTTAGGAAAATATCCCAGTATGAGACCACAGCATATGAAATAGTGCTGTAAGTCAGCAGAAAGTAGATCAATAGTTACATTGCCAGTTTGGATAATTGTGTTGATAATTTGAAGGTAGGTTGTTGAAAATATCCTGGAGAACTCCCTGAGAATTTGTGTCCTGATCTTGTAATGGCAGCTGTGAGGACCATCACACCTATTACACAACACCTTGTGGAACTAAAGATGGTAGAAGGTAAACTTCTTTTTTCAAAGTTGTGGTCATTTTTTTTTTTATCTTGTTCTCCAGAACTGCATTGCCACTCATGAGTGCAATGGTATTGATATAATCATTGCACTCATTCTTAATGATATCAACCCCCTTGGAAAGAAGAGGATGGACCTGGTGTGGGAGCTCAAAGTGAGTGTTTAATTATCTCTGCCTATGTAGTGGAGTTGAACATTCCTAGTTTGAGCATTCTCCATGTATCTATGTACCGACATAACTCAATGCTGAGGAACGTCCGTGACCATAGGGAGATTTTCCTCTCCACTGTCACCAAGTGCTCCTCACAGGCAATTGCCTGATGGGGTCTTTCTGTAGTTGTGGGGTTTTCCCCTACAGTTTGACAGTGCTATGAGATGACTGTTGCTGTGAAATGGTGCTATATAAATAAAGTTGAATTGAACATTGCTCCTTTTGGGTTTCTGCTGGGTTTGTAAAAGGTTGCCAAACAATTTGCTAACATGTTCAAGCTTTTTTTAATATTTTTCCGCGAACATTGGCAAAATAACTGTTTGCAAACAGTTGTAACACATGTTGCTGAAGTTCTTTTTTGTTCACACAGTGGTGAACACGAGCAACTGTTTAACACCCTTTACGACAAAACTGTTATCAAGCTTTAGAACTGTGTGCAAACTGTTCTAAACCCTGATGAAAAACAAAAAAAAGCAGGTGATTACTGAATAAAGGAACAAATGGCACGGAGTGTTCCATGCTCATTCCACCAGCATTCTGTACATGTTCCAATCCTGCTTGCTGTCAGTTCTATGTCAGTGTGCCTTTGTACAGTGCGGTCCTACTAGCTAGTGGTGTCCAGTGTGCTACGAACATGTACATGTATGTTAGATACAAAACCTTCCTTCCTGTTAAAATGACAAGCAAAAGACATATCACAAAAACATAGTTTTTCCAGGAGACACGAAAGGTTCTGTATCTGACGGAATGTGGACGGTACAAACGTAGCAGGATTTAAAGGGGTCATTGACTGAAAAATGGTGTTTGTAGGTTTTAACTGTCTGAAATGAGTCTACTGGTCACTTAGTTATCTCAGAATTTTCAAAACAGTCAATTCTGTTTAAAACCACACAGCCTTTATGTCGTTTTTCTCTCCCAGAAACAGGTGTAGCGTTTTTGACTTTTTTGTGGAAATTGTTAGTCACGTTTAGAAAAAGCCAACCCACCACCGTCCTTGAGACCAGCCCACTGCTCTCTCATTGTCCTGTCTAGCTGTCTGTCATGTATATGGAAGTGGTGCTAAAGGTAGCCTATTAGCCCCCAAGCTAACACTGGTAACAGGAAGCTCGAACCGAGCGCGGCTTATATTGTTTTTTCTTCAGATCTTAGTCACCCTAATAACCATCCCTGTTGCCACTTGGTTCACCGGTCCACGGTCCATAATGTGCCTCACATCGCTCCGGCCTGAAGACGCAGGTGCATACGCAAAGTTGCAGGATAGCATGTCTTGATAAGTAGCACAGAATTATAGAACACCGGTGCTGGCATGCTGGTCATGGGGAGCTGAGAGCCAGTAGAGCCACTGAAAGCCGCTTCGTGATGCGGCATCCTCTGACTGGCTATGGGAGAGGAGTGGAGTTGCGGAGCGAGACATTGCCTTTTGAGATCCCGTGGCTTGGCCATCAGCCTCAGTTTGCAGCAATCGGTGGAGCGTGTGGTGCTGGCAGTTTAATGTGGTGTCTCGGTGGGGTTGTTGGGGGGTAGGCCAGGATGATGCGAGATAAGATAAGCCTTTATTAGTCCCACAATGGGGAAATTCCAGGATTACAGCAGCAAAGGGATAGCAGCACTCAGAGCAATAGTTAATTAGAACTGGTTAGCCAAAGCAGTAAATGAATATACATATGTACACAGATATATACACAGTGCAGGAGCATTGCAGCTAGATGGTATAAACAACATTACAGTTTAAGTTACCCTGCAGAATATGAATATGAACCCAGACAGTATATTTCACATTTGAATCAACAGTGTTGTCACCATCAATAGTGAGATGCACAAACGACTGCGGATCAGTGAACCAGTGCTCATCCAAGCTGGAGGGAGCCGGCTAGAAGCTACTCAGCTAATGGCTGACTGACATAAGAGGGAAGGTGGAGTTGAACAGCTGAAGTCTGTCTCTTAAAGTGACAGGCTTTAAATCGGAGCATTTCAAGAAAGCCAAGAAAAATAAAAACAAATTTGCTTCAATAATTAAAAAAATTAAAGAAAAGTGAACAAAATTTGTCACAAACACTTCATTAAGACATGAGTGAGCTGTTAAAATGTGTAAAAAGTGCAGTCAATGAGCCCTTAATTCACCGTCTGAGGTCATGTATACCGATGGAACGTACCATACTGTTCGTTCCGTGTTTTAGTAGGCACCTTTCTTTTGCTGCTATAGACATCACATGCAGTATATACAGACACATTCAAAATACTTCATATAGTATATAGAGAGAGAATAAGTGGACTGTCAAAAGCAAAAGATGCTAAATGGTGATTATGCCAGACATCACTCTCAAAGTTACAGAAAGCAAATGTATTTATTGAGTTATAAGTAACTATTGAAGTTACATCACTAACGCCAGAAAGTTAAGGTACCTCTGCCTACACTTACTAAGTCTTCTGACCAATTTCTAACCTTTCCACAATGGAACCACACCAAATCTTGATTAATGTTTGAATTCACAGCATATTATTCATATATAAATATACTTTTTTTTTCTTTATAAATCAAAACTTCATTTTTCACATTTGGCCAGCTGACAATCAAATATTAGTTTCTGGTAGAATGAAAACTGCAAAATCATTACAGTCTTTTAATAGTATATTGTGTATGAAGTCACATTTTTCCTTTGTCCATAGTGTGTCTCTATCCAGGCTGACAAAGCTTGTAAATTAAAAAGAGATTCAAGATTCAAAGACTTCATTCTCAACTAGGGATGGGCATTCGGTGAAATTTTCTTCACCGATCGTCGGGAGAATTAATGATTAATAATCGGTTAATCATTAACATTTTTAGGTAGGTAACAAGGCAGGTAGACTACATTAGAACATCAGGTATCAACATGGAGAGCCGCACAACTCAAATCCACCTCTCTGGTTGGCTCGGCTCGGGAATCTCGCAAGCTGATTGGCCGAGACGTTTCACCCCGCAAGCTGATTGGCCGAGACGTTTTACCCAGCTTCTCTCCCTGCCGAGCGGCCACCCAACAAACGAAGACCGCATTCATTGCTGTTTATCGCTCGTGTTGCTTAGTCTAGCCGCGTGGAACTTTTTGTTGTTCTCTTGTGCCATTTTGTGCGAAATAGTCTTCCCGTCGAGCCACTACGCCGCCTCCTGCAGCTTCCCTCGACGATCCTGCGCCTCTAGCACCTGAGGAGCAGTAAAGCTCTCATTAACCTGTGCAGTAAATCATCTTTATCTTGAGTTACGTATCTTGTTATAAGAATAAAAGAGTTCTAAAAACATATTTATGTACACTTTATTTACATCTACGGTGGCGCAGTGGTTTAGCACTGTGGCAGCACAGTTTTACCCTTGGCCGGGGGATCGCGGGGATCATGAGGTCGTGGGTTCGATCCCAGCCCCCGACCAACAGTGAGCTGTGTGGAGTTTGCATGTTCTCCCCGTGTTGCGTGGGTTTACTCCGGGATTTCTCCGGTTTCCTCCCGCATACCAAAAACATGTAGGTTTAGGGCGCTCGCGCACGCAGCGACCAGCAGCCAGTGGCTTGTCACCAGACTGCAAACCAAGTCTACCTACGGGTACAAATAAGTAACAAAAAAAAAAAAAAAAAAAAAAAAAAAAAAAAAAAAAAAAAAAATCTACGTATGTATGTACACTTACACACACACACACGTATCATATGAAAGAGAGCGTGAGAGAATGAACGTACGTATTATTTATGGGTGACACGATAAGTGAGGGATCACTGTATTCTTATGTATTGAGAATAATAATAAAAAAAATACAGAGTGTTTTTCTTCGAGGATGAATTTATTAACAAGACAAGTTTGCAGTAAAACGTGAACACATGCGCATTGCGCAAACGAAGGAGGCTTCAAGTTGCAAGCCAGACAATAACGGGAGACACATACAGGACACATAACGGAACATATATTTCTTTCTTTTACTTTTTTCTTTTGTATGCTGCATTGCAGTGATTGCAGTACACCTGGTCATTTTTTAAATTAAAATGGTCCCACGCAACATTTCGCCGCAACCTCTTCATGATTTGGCGATTGCCCTACGGAAGCTCGCATGTATCAACTGAGGCACACCAGGGTACGGCGGTGGTGTAATGTTGCCCCCTGGTGCCCAAATTTTGCCAGTGGCACAGTTAAATGCATTGCATTGTTTGAGGACGGCCGTGCACTAGGGCTAATAACCTACATTCGGATTGTTTAAAAAAAAAAACGGTTTGTCGACAAAAATGAACTTCCTCGGTGAAATTCTTAATGATCAGTTATCGGTTAATCGGTTAATTATGCCCATCCCTATTCTCAACACTACTATACATTCAGGACATGCAGGAGAATTGAAATGGTGCTTCTTTCTCTCTTCATTGGTGTGCATTTTATAAAAAAGAAAAGGAATAAGGCTAGGGAAAAGAAAAACAAACAGCAACAGCAGCAATCTATGGACAGTAATGCAACCTGTGGTGCCAATGGCAGCCAGAAGGACCCTGATCTCCATAGAAATAAACAATCAGCTATAATAAATAATAAACCCAGCAGTCCTATATACAGACAGCTAGAGATGAATACCCGTAGTTGCATTTCATTGCAGTAGTGTAGGTGCAGATAGTGACAGATATGATTGCATGTGGTCAGTATTGCAGTGACAGACAGACAGACAGCAGCAGATATGGCATTTATGCAAATGGTTGCAGTTAATGTGCAGAGACATACAGCAGCAAAAGTACAACAGTATTACTGTTGGTGTGCCAGTCTTTTCTGTGCCAACAGCTGAGGTAGTTATTGTGCAGGTGATTGTGTTACTGTCCGGGTGTGTGTGTGTGGGGGGGGGGGGGGTGGGGGGGTGAACAGAGTTCAGGGTCCTGATGGCCTGATGAACAAAGCTGTTCAGCAGTCTTGTGGAGCGGGCCCGGAGGCTTTGGTACTTTTTTCCCGAGGGCAGGGGGCTGAAGAGGGGGTGGGCAGTGTCGCCTGTGATGCTGATGGCTCTACGGGTGGGGTAGATGTCTGAGAGGGGGTGCAGTGTCAGGGGGGTGCCGATGATCTTGCTGGCTGCTTCCACTATGCGTTGTAGTGCATTCCGTTGTGGTGCAGCTTCCATACCACACCGTGATGCAGTTGGTGAGGATGCTCTCAATGGTGCCCTGGTAGAAAGACTGCATGATGGGGGGTGGGACTCGTGCTCTCCTCAGTTTGCAGAGGAAATGGAGGTGAGTTTGGGCCTTGTTGGCCAGTGATGTGGTGTTGTTGGACCAGGTGAGGCCCTCAGAAATGTGCACCCCCAGGAACTTGGTGCTGTTCACCCTCTCCACAGCTGCACCATAAAATAAAAACATCCTGGATTTCTATAGAGGATGTGCATATGATGTCACAGAACAGAACTCATGGCAGTTACAAAACAGTGAGGGGAAAAATTATGTGGCAGCACGAGGGTGTATGCAGTAAAACATAAAAACACACAATATTCCTTCACAGCAGTATACAGAGTTCCTGCTTACATCGTGGAGAGCAAATCTTATAACAACTTGTAATAATTCACAAAAAAATGGATAAATAAATGATTAAAGGCTCAGAACCAGTCCTTGTGGGTTCCTTGTCCTTTATTCACACATTGCTACAGTCAAGTAAATGGTGTGGTATTAGCATATAAAGTAAAGTAAAGGCACTCTGTGTACTGCTGTGACTAATACATATTGTATGTCTGCCACATGTGTTTGCCACTCAGTGCTGTGTAACTTCAGTCACTCCCCTGTAGCTGCAAAGAGTACTGTTCCAGTGCATTCCCTCTATTGTGATCCTTCAGAATAGAGTGAATGCATTGGAACAGAATTCTTTGCAGCTACAGGGCAGTTACCATAGTTACACAAGCTGCCGCATGTGTTTGAGTGGCAAGCACATGTGAGTTTTTATGGAACAAATCCTAAAAATCACACAAAATATTTAGTCACAGCACCAGTCAGAGTGCCCTTTTTTACTTTACATGTTAATATGTCACAGTTTACTTGGCCGTAGTGATGTGTGGGTAAGAGCATACATTAAAGAAGAACTGATTCAGAGAACATTCCTACCCTCACCTATGGTCATGAGCTTTGGGTAATGACTGGAAGAATGAGATTGCGGCTATACGAGGCTGAAATGAGTTTTCTTCGTAGGATTGCTGGACTCACCCTTAGAGATAGGGTGAGGAGCTCGGTCATCTGGGAGAGGCTCAGAGTAGAACCGCTGCTCCTCTACATTGAAAGGAGCTAGTTGAGGTGGTCTGGGCATCTGATCAGGATGCCTTCTGGACGCCTCCCACTTGAGGTGTTTCGGGTACGTCCCACTGGGAGGAGACCCCGGGGCAGACCCAGGACTCACTGGAGAGACTACATCTCGCAGCTAGTCTGAGAACATCTTGGTATCCTCTCTGAAGCGCTGGAGCAGGTAGCTGGGGAGACGGATGTCTGAGCTTCTCTGCTTGAACTGCTGCCTCCGCGACCTGGACCTCCAGAAAAGCGGTAGAAGATGAATGGATGGATGATTCAGAGCCTTTAATTATTAATTTTATTTATCTATTTTTTGTCAATTAATACAAGAAGGAATGATAAGATTAGCTCTTTGCAATGCAAACAGGCAGTCTGTGTATTGCTGTGACTGAATACTTTGTGTATTTTTTGTTTTACTGCATACCTCCTAATTCTGCCACTCAGTGTTTTGTAACTGCCATGAGTTCTATTGTGTGACATCATACGCGTATCCACTATATAGTGGTGTGAAAAATTGTTTGCCCCCTTCCTGATTTCTCATTTTTTGTATGTTTGTCACACTTAAATGTCTCAGATCATCAAACAAATTTAAATATTAGGCAAAGATAACACAAGTAAACACAAAATGTAGTTTTTAAATGAGGGTGTTTATTATTAAGGGTAAAAAAAAAAAAAAAATCCAATCCTACATGCCCCTGTGTGGAAAAAGTGATTGCCCACTTGTTAAATGGGCACAATGCACACACACAATACTCTGCACTGTGTGTCTGTGTGTGTATATACAGTATATATATTTGATAGTAATATGTACATATGTATATTAGCTGCTCTTGCTTGCTTGCTTTTTTTCTTGCCTTCTGATTGTTGCTCTGAGTATTGCTATCCCTGTACTGTTGCAATCCTGGAATTTCCCCGTTGTGGGACTAATAAAGGCTTATCTTATCTTATCTTATCTTAAAACATAAATTAACTGTGGTTTATCACATCTTTGGAAAGCTGAGTTCAATTTCTCTAACCACACCCAGGCCTGATTACTGCCACACCTGTTCTCAATCAAGAAATCACTTAAATAGGACTTGTCTGACAAAGTGAAGTAGACCAAAAGATCCTCAAAAGCTTGACATCATGCTGTGATCCAAAGAAATTCAGGAACAAATGAGAAACAAAGTAATTGAGATCTATCAGTCTGGAAAAGGTTATAAGATAAGATAAGATAAGATAAGCCTTTATTAGTCCCACAATGGGGAAATTCCAGGATTGCAACAGCACAGGGACAGCAGCACTCAGAGCAACAATCAGAAGGCAAGAAAAAACAACATCTAGCAAACATATGTCCATATTACTATAAATGTATATATATAGACACACAGTGCAGAGCATTATGGCTGGTGGATGTGCAGCAGAAAGTCTAAGCTCTCTCTCCGCGGATGCAGCGGGCCAGCTGGAAGTCTTTGGGCATGATGGTGACCCCCTTAGCGAAGAAGAGACCACCAGGTGGGTCTCGCTGGTCTCCTGCAGAGCCATGACGGCGAAACTCAGGAAACGCAGGACGGTCTTGAAGTCCTGAGCGATCTCCCTCACCAGGCGCTGGACGGGCAGCTTACGGATGAGCAGCTCCGTGGATTTCTGGTAGCGACGGATCTCTCTCAGAGCCACGGACCTGTGACAGCGAGGCCTCTTCACTCTGCCGGTGGCCAGAGCGCCTCTCCGAGCAGCCCTGGTGGCTAGCTGTCTCCTGGGGGGCTTCTTCCTCCAGTAGATTTTACGGGCGGTCTGCTTGGTTCTTGCCATCGCTCTTTATTATTCTGTCTTATATTTCTTTCACGCCGCCTAAACTCCAGCCCGGCACCCGCTTCGTTTTCGCTACAGCTCCCGGTATGTCGAGTTTCCCATTAGCACTGGGCGGCGGCCAAGTGCTAGCTAGCACTAGCTCCTCCCCGCTGTAACGTCTCCCGCTGCAAACCGTGGCTCCGTCCGCCGACCCGGGAGACCCCCGGGGCGATCCGTGCGTCCATGATATATATACAGAGTGAAAGGTGTAGAAAGAAGAAGGAAGATTAAAAAAAAGAGGCTGTTGCAACAGGCAGCCGACTCGTGTGGCGCCGCCGGTCCGGCAGAGCCGGAACCGGAAAGGGTTATAAAGCCATTTCTAAAACTTTGGGACTGCAGTGAACCACAGTGAGAGCCATTATCCACAAATGGCGAAAACAGAACAGTGGTGAACCTTCCCAGGAGTGGCTTGCCAACCACAATTACCCCAAGAGTGCAGTGATGACTCATCCAAGAGGTCACAAAAGACCCCACAACAACATCCAAAGAACTGCAGGCCTCACTTGCCTCAGTTAAGGTCAGTGTTCATGACTCCACCATCAGAAAGAGACTAAGCAAAAATATCCTGTATGGCAGAGTTCCAAGACCACTGCTGAGCAAAAAGAACATAAAGGCTCATCTCAGTTTTGCCAGAAAACATCTTGATGATCCCCAAGACTTTTGGGAAAATACTCTGTGGACTGACGAGACAAAAGTTAAACTTTTTGGAAGGTGTGTGTCCCATTACATCCAGCGTAAAAGTAACACAGCATTTCAGAAAAGGAACATCATACCAACAGTAAAATATGGTGGTGGTAGTGTGATGGTCTGGGGCTGTTTTGCTGCTTCAGGTCCTGGAAGACTTGCTGTGGTAAATGGAACCATGAATTCTGCTGTCTACCAAAAAATCCTGAAGGAGAATGTCCGGCCATGACCTCAAGCTGAAGCGTACTTGGGTTCTGCAGCAGGACAATGATCCAAAACACACCAGCAAGTCCACCTCTGAATGGCTTAAGAAAAACAAATGAAGACTTTGGAGTGGCCTAGTCAAAGTCCTGACCTGAATCCGATTGAGATGCTGTGGCATGACCTTAAAAAGGCAGTTCATGCTCGAAAACCCTCCACTGTGGCTGAATTACATCAATTCTGCAAAGATAAGTGGGCCAAAATTCCTCCACAGTGCTGTAAAAGGCTCATTGCCAGTTATCACAAATGCTTGATTGCAGTTGTTGCTGCTAAGGGTGGCCCAACCAGTTATTAGGTTTAGGGGGCAATCACTTTTTCACACAGGGCCATGTAGGTTTGGATTTTTTTCCCCTTAATAATAAACACCTTCATTTAAAAAACTGCATTTTGTGTTTACTTGTGTTATCTTTGTCTAATATATAAATTTATTTGATGATCCGAAATATTTAAGTGTGACAAACATACAAAAAACTGAGAAATCAGGAAGGGGGCAAACACTTTTTCACACCACTGTATATAATCGTCTCTAAGCTGGAGCAAGTTGCACCTCTCGTAAAAAAATGTTCTTACAAATCTGTCCAAGAGTTTTAGTGTTATCCTTGTCAGTACGTGGGTTGAGCTCATGTCCTCACCTTGTTGTAAATTATATTTTCTTGTTACCAGAACATGGGTCTCAACTCATGTCCTTGCCTTTAGTTCACATTTGGGATTTTCTGTATTCCTCATTATTATTATCATCTTGGTTAACATCTTGTAGTTTTTTCCTGTCATCATTTTGGTTTGGACTTTTATTTTGACAGCGCCCGTTGTTTACTTCCATTTTTCACCTAGCTTACTTGTGTCTTGTTAAGTTCTTGATGATTTACAGCCGTTTGTAATTGGGTTGATTTTCCTTAGCCTTATTCAAGGAACGGCACCCGACTGTCACAATTAGCCCCTCTGGGGGCGGCATTGAAGACCCACACGCTGGACTTACAGTTTGTAGAATTTGATAACGAACAAAAATAATTCACAACTGGGAAGCAGGAACAAAAAACTTACAAAGCTCGACTGGCTACCGGCAGGATACAGAAAACATGTAATCACGCCGAATGACTATTAAGGACGTCGCCCCAAGCTATGGGGCACCGTCCCTTAATTGAGGCAAAGGAAAATCAATCCCAAATGTGAACTCAAGTCGAGGATGTGAGTTGAGACTCATGTCTTGGTAATTTGCAACACAAGGTGAGGACATGAGCTCAACCTACGGCTTGACAGTCCTGCAAACAGACAGCACAACATCTGGCTTAAGCTCCACCCTTTCATCAGAATTCATGGACACTGGGCCAGCAGTTTTTGCATAGTCATGCTGCAAACAACAATGAAAACAACTTCCATAGTGGAGGTAATAAAGCAGCACATAATAGTGAAACATTTTGAGTTCCTTATTAATGGTCCTCTGATTTATGACTTGGGCATGGTCTGGAATATTGATCAGGTAAAAAAAATACTGTTTTATCAGTTATGTAAGCTCTTGCATCATTTTTCCAGAATAATGCCTCCAAGCTTCTCCTTGCAATTATGGAGAGTCGCCATGACAGTGAGAATGCTGAGAGGATACTATACAACATGAGGCCTAAAGAGCTGGTGTGTATGACATACATGTGAGAAACCTTTTGGCATTTATTTGATGGCTCTTCTGATAGCTGTGCTCTTGCAGGTGGAGGTGATCAAAAAGGCCTACATGCAGGGTGAGATAGAGGTGGAGGAGCCGCAGGAGGGTGAGGATGGAGAGGAGGAGCACTCGGCATCCCCACGCAATGTTGGTCATAACATCTACATCTTGGCACACCAAGTAAGCCTTCAGCTATCTATAAAATCAGATAAAGACACACCCGTGTGGATAAAGCATTTATGGTATATAGGCGTGGCCTCATAATCTGGCCAAAGGTTACTGAATGTATGTGTCACTTCCTGTGGTCGATGAAAACATGTGAATCCTATTATTCATCACTCAACTCCTCTTTGTAAACCCTCAGGGATTGTGATGCTAAATAGCAGAGGGCTTATTAGTGCACTTGTTTGGTTTAATGACAGTAATTACAGTGGTGGAACACCCATGTTTAGTCGCCATCCGGCAGTGGTGTGGGTGACAGGACGGATATGTTGGATTCAAAGAAAGCAACAAAGTCATGTTCTTCATCTAACAGCTGAATACTATCCATGTTACACACAGTTAAATTTAGCATTACCTTTGTGATAGCAGAGTCAATCAGTTTGTTAATCATCATCTCCCGCTCATCTGTTTCAGTTAGCCCGTCACAACAAAGAACTGCAGGCCATGATAAAGCCTGCGGGGACATATGGAGACGGCGATGAGGCCTTGGAGTTCTATGCAAAACACACGGCTCAGATTGAGGTTAGTTGTCTTCATGTCCAGCTAAACTACTGGCTTGAATCTAATGTTGTCATTTTGTATTTTTTTTCTATTTAGCATTTTATGTTGACATTTTCCTACAATGTAAAAGCTTAATGCCCACTAGCTAACACCTCTTTCTGCAGCAGCTGGAGAGAACTGAGACTTCAGACATGTGATTAGTTTTTTTTTGGCCTCCTGACTGTTCATGGTGTCCCGTGACAGAATGATAAGCAGCTGCGGCATGTTTGCATTGTGGCACGTTTTGTTTTTCACGCTCACTGAGCAGGAGGACTGCTGAATTTGATAAGAGTGTAGTGAGCTTATGTTGTTGGTTCATTCTAAGAACTGGCTTCAGAATAAATATAACCTTTTACTTCATCCATCCATCTTCTACCGCTTATCCAGGGGTCCGGGTCACAGCGACAGCAGTCGAAGCAGAGTAGCCCAGACTGCTGCCTGGTTCACACAGCACCGTGACCCCCATGATCCTTCCTGCAGGTGGTGATCCCACTGCAGGGTGGACTCATGTGGCTCCTTTGGGTACACTGGATCCTTGTCACTATTTTCATAGGGAGCAACTAGACGGCTCTTTGTCTGGCCCTTCACTCAGGATCAGTTTGCCTTAGGAGACTCTACCAGAGACAAGTTGCTCCTGGGATCATTAGGCCACACAGACCCCTCCACCACGATAAGATGGCGATCCATGAAGGGGAACCTTGTACATTTAATGCAAATATCCAGTCCATTTGAATTATCGCATGAATATTATCTATAAAAACTGTGATGGATGCTGCAACAGTTTCTACATTTGCGTATAAACACAATATTCTAGTTAAAGTCCACATTCTGGTTAACATAGTATTCTGAAAAAGGTATATTTATGCACATATTTCTACTTCCATGGTGATTCTGAATAAACCACTCATAGCAACACATAACAAGCAACACCATTTGTGGCAGTCCACAGCAGCCTAAAGAAATCTTTGTCTTGACAAAAAAGTCAAAATGAATAAATGGGCAGTAAATACTAAATGCAAACTGCAAACTAATTTGAACTCAGCAAAGTTCCTTTCTATAAAACAAAGACTGCAAATATAGAAGAAAATGAGGACGGGGGGGTATTCACAAATTTAGCTTAAGGTATAAATGTAAATTAAGTATTAATTTGCAAGTATAAAGGTGCAAAAAACTATGATGAAAGATGCTAATTAACAAAGTCCCAAATTTACTAGGAAAAAAGTTACAAATTTATGAGGGGAAAAAAAAATCATACGTGGGGGAAAGACATGTTTCCCAGAAAAAGTCATAAATTTACAACAGTGAAGTCACAAATGTAAAGGAAAATGTTGCAAAAGCTGGACATTTGTAGAAATTTTTGACTTTTTTATCTCAAATTTCACAGTTTTATGCCAACTTGTGAGATTTCACTTGTAAACTTTGAACTTTTTTTTTTTAAATGTTTCAATTTTTCTGCTAAATTTCCAACTTTTTACTGGCAAATTTGTGACTTTTCTAATTTTTAAAAAATGTTGTTACCTTTTCCCCCAAATTAACTAAAACTAAATACTCATACATTTTTCCCCTATATTTGCCATTTCTGTCCCATACGTTTTCAGCATTTTTCTTGTATATTTGCAACTATACGCTCACTGCCATTCAACTGTACTGTATAAACTATCCTTGCACTCTTTATGGGGATGGTGAGATGGGAGGCTAACGGGGGATGACTCCCCCACCCCCACCCCACCCAATCCGACTACTGGATGTATCAGCTTAACATCGGTATCACTCGATAGTCACCATGTTGACTGACATCAGCCTATCTGGAAATAAGATCAGTCACTTATGGCCGTGGTCGATATTTACCTGGTGTGTCCCAGTTGTGTGTCATTCATTTTTGTCCTAAAATTGATAACGGTGGCCTAGAGCTGCAGATTAAGAAAACATGCTGGATTGAATAATTTAAGTCTTTTAGTTCAGTTATCTTTGCGTGTTTCTTTGTTGCACTGACATTAAAGACAGAATACATGACAGCAGAACTAAAGGAAATAGTATAGACCAACTTGTTATTTTAAACGTTGGTATCAGTGGCACAAAATTTCACAATCTGTGCATCTCTTAAACAAACTTAAAAACACAAGGGACTGCACATGTTTATTGGATATTTTCTGGGGAAAAATTATCAAATTTGCAGAAATAAGTGGATTTGGCAGCTATGGCTGGCAAGGTCAGTTAGGAATATTTAATCAGAGAATGGTGTTTACATGTCTAAATACCCTAAGATTGGAATACTCCACGTCTTAATCCAGCTATTTCCTATCCTGAAAATGACCTTAATCCAGTTAAGATCAGAAACTGCTGTTTACATGACATTGTCTTAAGCTACGGTCACAAAGATTCTTATGGATCCATCGTTCATAAGAATCTCCCAGTTCCTACGTATTCTTGAGTTTGCAGACATTCATGGAGGGAGACATAGTTTCTTACGGCTGCCGTTCAATTCGCAAGAGCAGCTTGAGACATTCTTGAGAAATGAGGTGCTTTTCTGCGGTACGTTGGCCCTAGAGTTATGTTCTTCGTAAGGGTGCCTTGCAATCTTCCTATGGCAGACTTACTGCTATCTTAACGAAGATTTTTGTGCAACTCATGACACTCTCAAGTCATTGGTAGGAAGAGCTTACGGCTTTCAGCACATTTTGTTGGCACAAATGTCGCATGAACAATGTACTTCCACCTTATGAGCGCCTCCCTACCGCCTTATGCATGCTTTATGAATCACTGTGCGAACAGGGATTTGTACGGCATTTCCTACGACTGGTGTAGGGGCCCTCAGGAACAACTTAAGGTGTTCTTGAGGCATACTTACGGCTAATATCTTGCATAGTTCTTACGTTGTTCCTATGGCATTTGTACGGCTGCCCTACAATGAGGGGTTTTCGTGGGGCTTTCATAGAAATCTTGGACAAGACCATTGACCTGGCCACGAACTTGCATTCCACGAATGCTAGATTCTCCTACGGCCTCCTTAAAGTCAAAAGTCAAAGTCAACTTTATTGTCAATTTTACCATATGTACAGCACATACAGAGAATTGAAATTAAGTTACTCTGAGACCCACGGTGCAGCAGGTAAACACTAAGTAGGAAATATGAATATAAAGTATAACATCCAACATTAAACATCAAACATCAGTGCCAAGAAAAGCAACCTCCAACCAGAAGCGAACTAAAAATACTAAGGATGCGCAAATAACTAACTACGATAAAAATTAAGACGGCATGTAGTGAGTTAAGACACAGGTCAGGGCACATAGAGGGTTAAAGTGGCATGTTGTGCAAAGAGAGCAGTCCATTGCTGCATAAAGTGACTGGTGCAGCCCTGAGTTCAGTGTGTGTGTGTGTGTGTGTGAGTGAACAGTACCTGGGGATGGCAGAGTTCAGTTGTTGAAGGGGGTGTCAGAGTCCAGGATTCGTGTGTTGAAGGTTGGGGGCGCAGAAGGGGGAGAGCGGGCAGAGCAGGGAGAGAGTTAAGCTTCCTGACAGTCTGGTGGATGAAGCTGTCCTTGAGTCTGCTGGTCCTGGCCCGGAAACTCCACAGTCTCCTCCCTGATGGCAGCAGACTGAAGAAGCTGTGTGATGGGTGGGTGGGATCACCTCCAATGGAGAGGGCTTTGCGGGTGAGGCAAGTGCTGTAGATGGCCTCATGGGAGGGGAGAGAGGCACCGACAATCTTCTTGGCTGTTCTCACTATTTAGAAGGGCGTATGAAATGGTCCAAAAATTGTTCGTAAGGGTATTTGTGACCGTAGCTTTATTCAGACTGTTATCTTATTTTGGCTAAGATCAGAGTATTGCTGTGCATGTAAAAGTACTTGGACCCATTTTCACTGTCTGTCTCCAGATCGTACGGCTAGATCGGACTATGGAGCAGATAGTCTTTCCTGTGCCCAACATCTGCGAATTCCTCACCCAAGAGTCTAAGCTGCGCGTCTACTACACCACAGAGCGGGATGAGCAAGGTAGCAAGATCAATGACTTCTTCCTGCGCTCTGAGGACCTCTTCAATGAGATGAATTGGCAGAAAAAGCTGCGAGGTACTCAAGAGGCTACTGGTAACACAAAAACAGTTCCCTGTGCGTTTTTCTCCTCAACTTTTTATCTTTTAGTTCCTGATTTACACTCTATCCTCTCGCACCCCTCTAGGCCCCTTGCACACTGTTTTGTTTTCATCATCAAGTCTTTTTTCTATTCTATTGTGACCATATCTTAGTAGTTGATTTGGCTTAAAACATAAGCCGGCATTCACAACCAATAACATATGGGCAGAACTTGAAATAAGACACATACATCATATACCGATACATGCAGCATATCCTTAGACAAGTTTTCCCTGCAATGTCAAGTTTGAGTTGTGGCCGAACAAATTTGAAGCAAAATCAAGAGTTTTTACTTCAGTAACACTTGTACTGTATATCAAAGGTCCCCTGTTGCGCAAAATGGCGTTGATGGGTTTTAACCATATAAAATATGGCCATGGCTAACAGGTGCAGCATTAAAGATAAAACATACTTGAATAAGAAATGCACTCTCATTTTCCAACAAGCCCCGCCTTCAGTTCTCTAAGTTAGCAAAACAAATGCACCATGACTGCTTTCTTACGTGTGATTGGCCCATTAAAAAACCCCTACCCAATCAGACTGACGGCATGTTGACATTAATGAGTCGGCTAGAAACTGTTTGAGAAGTTTGCATACAGCCTTTTTGAGGATGTGTGAAACCGCACAAATGGTTTTTGGTCTTTAAAACTCCATATATACAGTCAGATTAAAATTAATTGCTGGAAAATGCACAATATGGGACCTGTAAACACAACACAGTAATGAAATTTAATCTGTAACATTTGTTTCTGAATGGGATTTTATCTCGTCCCATAATGCTGAATCCTGGAGGGGTGATAGTGGAGAGAGCATGTAAATCTTTATAAGTTTGTTATATTTAAAATATATGATGTTGATTTGTTTTACAACAGGAATAATTCAGTCTGTTGCGTATGGAATTACTCTTTTAAAATGACTCTTGTCGTGTCAACTTTGTCAGTATGACGTGACTGTTGTTGTGTTTGTGATAAGATTACAGTATCACAGTGTTTTCCCTAGGTTTACAGCATTGGGGAGGGGGCCAGCGTTAAAGTCGACAACGACAAACTCTTAAAGGAATCATGGGGGTTCTGGCACTATATAGAAAAAACAAATATAGAAAAATTTCAGAATACCTAATTTTTGAAAACGAATGGGACATTTAGTATTAGCAACTGTTATGCAACCCTTGTTTATTTCTTTGTCAGATCACTTATTTGTGGGATCTTTTATGACTTCTATTCATAATGGTGTATCTTGCACTTTGGGGAATGGATCCTAGCATTTTTAACATTTTTCTTTGAGGACCAGGCCAAATGTTCTCACAAAAAAGGTGGTTTGTCAAGAAGTGGTCCACACAAGAATAGAAAGACGCACACACATACTGGTTTTCATGTTTGAAGGAAACCATGATCATCACTTGTGGGGACTAGCATTTCTACACAGAGAGATTCCTTGCATTTAGATAGAAGATTAGTTTGACACTCTAGGGGGGTGGGGGGTCTGTTGGGGGGGGGCGCCCTGCCCCCCAATATAATAGTAGGGGAAACAATGTATCAGGTATAGTCATCTGAAACTGAAACAAAGGAAGGAAGGCACATTAAACTATTCTGGCTGGATTTAACACATCTACAACACAGCCAACTGAGTTAGCGTGTTCCTCCAAGTCTGCGTCAGCTTAATAGGATTTATGGTTTGGCCTCCTTCATTGAGCTGCCAGTTCAAAGGTCACGCTTGGTCAAACATCATTTATTGCTGATGTGATGTGACTATACAGTAGACATGCTCAGACAGGAGAGAACATTGCATAGAGGCAGCATGAATCAGTCCTAATGAGCTCTTCGTGCTGTTCCTTTAGTTTGCCATTTTTTCAAGTAAATGCCATAGCTGTGCAGTGTGGAACTTTATTTCAGGTCAAGTTAGGCCCCTACTGACACTGAGTGGCTCTCCATCACTGTCAGGATGGTTTTGTATCTTGCCCCTCAGTCAGGATTTTTAGAATACTGTTGATCTACTGTATGTAAAAACATATAAATGACCCTGCCTCTCTACTAGATTATATTTTTCACATGTAAACACATGACAAAAACATAGTGACTTCTATTGCTGAAAGTCCCCACCGAAGATTCTTCTTTTCTAATGAATAGCTGGGCTCATAATAATGCTGGCTGAGATGCAGATCTCCTGACCAAGGTTTCAGTAGGTTATGTATGTATGTAATGTACAGTGGGGAAAAAAAGTATTTAGTCAGCCACCAATTGTGCAAGTTCTCCCACTTAAAAGATGAGAGAGGTCTCCAATTTTCATCATAGGTATACCTCAACTATGAGAGACAAAATGAGAAAAAGAAAATCCAGAAAATCACATTGAAGGATTTTTAATGAATTAATTGGTAAATTCCTCGGTAAAATAAGTATTTGGTCACCTACAAACAAGCAAGATTTCTGGCTCTCACAGACCTGTATCTTCTTCTTTAAGAGGCTTCTCTGTCCTCCACTCATTACCTGTTTTAATGGCACCTGTTTGAACTCATTATCAGTATAGAAGACACCTGTCCACAACCTCAAACAGTCAGACTCCAAACTCCACTCTGGCCAAGACCAAAGAGCTGTCAAAGGACACCAGAAACAAAATTGTAGATCTGCACCAGGCTGGGAAGACTGAATCTGCAATAGGTAAGCAGCTTGGTGTGAAGAAATCAACTGTGGGAGCAATTATTAGAAAATGGAAGACATACAAGACCACTGATAATCTCCCTCGATCTGGGGCTCTACGCAAGATCTCACCCCGTGAGGTCAAAATGATCATGAGAACGGTGAGCAAAAATCCCAGAACCACATGGGGGGACCTAGTGAATGATCTGCAGAGAGTTGGGACCAAAGTAACAAAGTCTACATCAGAAACACACTACGTCACCAGGGACTCAAATCCTGCAGTGCCAGACGTGTCCCCCTGCTTAAGCCAGTACATGTCCAGGCCCATCTGAAGTTTGCTAGAGAGCATTTGGATGATCCAGAAGAGAATTGGGAAAATGTCATATGGTCAGATGAAACCAAAATAGAACTTTTTGGTAAAAACTCAACTTGTTGTGTTTGGAGGATAAAGAACACCATACCTACTGTGAAGCATGGGGGTGAAAACATCATACTTTGGGGCTGTTTTTCTGCAAAGGGACCAGGACGACTGATCCGTGTAAAGGAAAGAATGAATGGGGCCATGTATTGTGAGATTTTTGAGTGAAACCTCCTTCCATCAGCAAGGGCATTGAAGATGAAACGTGGCTGGGTCTTTCAGCATGACAATGATCCCAAACACACCACCCGGGCAACGAAGCAGTGGCTTCGTAAGAAGCATTTCAAGGTCTTGGAGTGCCCTAGCCAGTCTCCAAATCTCAACCCCATAGAAAATCTTTGGAGGGAGTTGAAAGTCCGTGTTGCCCAGCGACAGCCCCAAAACATCACTGCTCTAGAGGAGAGCTGCATGGAGGAATGGGCCAAAATACCAGCAACAGTGTGTGAAAACCTTGTGAAGACTTACAGAAAACGTTTGACCTCTGTCATTGCCAACAAAGGGTATATAACAAAGTATTGAGATGAACTTTTGTTATTGACCAAATACTTATTTTACCGAGGAATTTACCAATTAATTCATTAAAAATCCTTCAATGTGATTTTTTGGATTTTTTTTTCTCATTTTGTCTCTCATAGTTGAGGTATACCTATGATGAAAATTGGAGACCTCGCTCATCTTTTAAGTGGGAGAACTTGCACAATTGGTGGCTGACTAAATACTTTTTTCCCCCTACTGTATATGTGTGTGTGAAAAGTCGATTTGTTTTTAAATATCCTTAAAACAGAAAAAAAAAAAATATTTTTTTTTTATTACTTATTTTGTTCCCGTAGGTAGATTTGTTTTGCAGTCTGGTGACAAACCACCAGCTGCCGGTCGCTGCATGCGCAAGCGCCCCTTAACTCCCTAACCTGCATGTTTTTGGCATGTGGGAGGAAACCGGAGAAATCCCGGAGTGAACCCACGCAAACACGGGGAGAACATGCAAACTCCACACAGATCACTGTTACAGCCTTATTTAAAAAAAATGGTTGGGTTGTTGTAAAATGTAAAAAGCAATATTAAAAATTAGGAAATTTGTAAAAATGTACACATCAAAAAATATAATCACTGAACTGTTTGTAAAAATGAAATTGTTTGGAGAGATTTTGGAAACTCCTTTGCGAATGCCTTTCTTTAACTACTCGCAACGTCTCACTAGTGAGATACTACTCTTAAGATAGGCAGAAATTTTCTGGCAATAGATAATTTTACTTTAAATACAAACTCCAACTTCAATGAAGTTGGGACATTGTGTAAAATAAAAAAAACAAAAACAGAATACAGTGATTTGCAAATGCTTTTACATCTAATTCAGGTTATTTAAAGAAGTCTTCCCCTTTATTGGAAGCTCTGTTTTTCAAATAATCAATTCTTCATTAACATTAGGCCATGTACGGCAGGTTTTTAAATCTGCTGTAGTTGAACCGTTACTTTAAAAAGCCAATGCTGGATCCAGGAGTTTTAGCTAATTATAGACTAATCTCTAATCTTCCTTTGATTTCAAAAATCTTAGAGTTGTTGCTATGCAGTTATTTGACCACTTGCAGGGAAATTGTTTATTTGAAGAGTTTCAATCTGGGTTTAGAATCCATCATAGTACTGGAACAGCTTTAGTGAAGGTCACTAACAATCTCCTTATCACATCTGATAATGGACTTGTTTCTGTACTTGTCCTTTTAGATCTTAGTGCAGTTGTTGATATTATTGATCATAATATTTTACTTGATAGATTAGAACACCATGTTGGACTTAATGGAACTTCTTTGCAGTAGTTTAAATTTTATTTGTCTGATAAGTTCCAGTTTGTTCATGTCAATAATGAGTTTTCTTCTACCTCAAAGCTCCACCACGGAGTTCCACAGGGATCTGCGCTAGGCCCTATTTTTTTAGTTTATATATGCTTCCACGAGGCAGTATTATTTGAAAGCACTGCATACCCTTTCATTGTTATACAGATGACACACAATTATACTTGTCAATGAAGCCAGATGATAGTAATCTATTAGCCAAATTAGAGGCTTGTCTTAAAGAAATCAGAGCTTGAATGACTTATATTTACTTGCTGTTAAATTCAGATAAGACTGAAGTCATTCTAGTGGGTCCAAAAAAAACCTTAGAAATACCTTTCCAAATCAAACTCTTAGTTTGGATGGGGTTACTCTTTCTCTTAATAGTTCTGTGAGGAACCTTGGAGTTATGATAGATGGATGAATGGATGGGTGGATGGATGTACTTTATTGATCCCAAACTGGGAAATTACAGTGTAACAGCCGCATGACACAGTAGAGGACCAAAACGACAGAAACACACACACAGCATAATAGAAAAAGGAATTACCCAGGGAAAGCAAAACTGCCTAGATAACTCTATATACACTAAAGATAAACAGATGATGACCCGTATACTGTAGTACATGGATCGTATTCGCTGTACAATGCAGGACTATTGGGCACAGGGTGAAATGTGATGTACCAGTCATACTGTAAGGTGCAGTATGGCAGCATCGTTATGACCAAGATTCAACATTAGAGTGAGTTATTGTACAGTGAAATGGCATGTGGCAGGAAAGATTTCCTGTACTTGACCGTTCTGCAGTGGAGCTGAAGCAGTTTGCTGGAGAAAGTGCGCTGCTGTTTGTCCAGTGTGTGGTGGAGGGAGTGAGTAGGATTGTCCATGATGGATAAGTTTGTTCAGTGTCCTCCTCTCCACCACAGTCTCAAAGGTCTCCAGCCAGAGACCAATTACAGAGCCAGCCTTTTTGATAACCTTGTCAAGTCTGTTGGTGTCGCTGGCTCTCTTCTACCCCAACAGACAACAGCAAAGAAGATGGCACTGATGACAACGGCCTGGTAGAAAAGCTCCAACATCGTGTTGCACATGTTGAAGGATCTCAGCTTCCTCAGAAAGTGTAGTTTGCTGATCAAGATGGCAGCACGCTGGCACAGTGGTTAGCACTGTGTCAGCACAGCAACTCACCCTTGGCCATGGCATCTCAGGTTTGATCCCAATCCCCGGCCAATGGTGATCATTCTGTGTGGAGTTTGCATGTTCTCCCTGTGTCTGCATGGGTTTACTCTGGGATTTCTCCGGTTTCCTCCCACAGGGGCCAAAAACATGCAGGTTAGGTTAACTGGCATCATCTGGGAGGTATGAATGTGAGTTGTCCCTTGCCCCTTCCCACCCAGCCACAGTTGTAAATAAGAATGTGTTCTTAATCTGTGCTGCCTGGTTAAATAAAGTTTAAATTTGAAAAAAAAAAATCTGTTCTTTAATTCACATATTAAACTTGTTTCTAAGACTGCCTTCTATCATTTGTGTAATATTGCCAAGATTAGGAGCATTTTGTCTCAGTGATGCTGAGAAACTAATCCACGCTTTTGTTAGCTCTAGATTAGACTATTGTAACTCTTTATTATCAGGCTGTCCTAAAACATCTTTAAAAAGTCTTCAGCTGATCTCAAATGCTGCAGCTAGAGTTTTAACAGGTAATAGAAAGAGAGATCACATCTCTCCGGTTCTGACCTCTCTTCACTGGCTTCCCATAGAATTTAGAATTAAGTTTAAAATCCTTCTCCTTACTTACAAAGCTCTAAATAATCAGGCCCCTTGTTATTTAAAAAAATCTGATAGTGCTCTGTTAGGACGATAAGGTACTATCTTCCCAAAATGCAGGATTACCTGTGATACCTAGAATCTCTAAGAGTACAACAGGAGTCAGAGCTTTCAGTTATCAGGCTCCTCTCCTTTGGAACCACTTGCCAATCTGTAACCGAGAGTCGATGTCTGTTTTTAAGAATAGGATTAAAATCTTCCTTTTTGACATAGCCTATAGTTAGGGTGGGATCAGGTGACCCTGAACCCTCGCTTAGTTATGCTGCTAATAGGTTTAGACAGCCGGGGGACCTCCAACAATGCACTAGGCTTCACCGATTTCTTCACTCTCAACAAAATATTTTTGCTGGACATTAACATGTTTGTTCTTTCCCATAGATTGAGTCCCCGTCGTGCTGTTTGCTCTCTACATGTCTGTTCTGTCTTCTTCTTCTCTATCCCTTCACCCCCAGCCAGTCGCAGCAGTTGACTGTCCCTCCTTGAGCCTGGTTCTGCTGGAGGTTTCTTCCTGCTCAAAGGGAGTTTTTCCTCTCCACTGCCGCCAAGTGCTTGCTCACAGGGGATTGCCTGATTGCTGGGGTCTTTCTACAATTGTGGGGTTTTCCCCTACAGTTGAAAGTGCTATGAGATGACTGTTGTGAAAACGCCTCCCAATTGAGGTGTTTTGGGCACCTCCCACTGGGAGGAGACCCCAGGGCAGACCCAGGACACACTGGAGAAACTACGTCTCCCAGCTGGTCTGGGAATGTCTTGGTATCTTCTCTAAAGAGCTGGAACATGTGGCGAGGAAGAGGGAAGTCTGGGCTTCTTTGCTTGAACTGTTGCTTCTGCGACCCGGACCTTTGGGAAAGCGGTATAAGATGAGTGGATGGATGGATGGATGAGTTGAATTCAGTTGAATACACCACAAAGACAAGATATTTATTGTTCAAACTGATAAATGTTATTGTTTTTTGTAAATATTCACTCATTTTGAAGTTGATGGTTGCAACACGTTCCAAAAAAGCTGGGACAGGGTCATGTTTACCACTGTATTACATCACCGGTCCTTGTAACAACACTCAGTAAGTGTTTAGGAACTGAGGACACTTAACTGTTGAAGCTTTATAGGTGGAATTCTTTCCCATTCTTGCTTGATGTACAAATTAAGTTGCTTAACAGTCTGGGGTCTCCACTGTCTCATTTTGCGCTTCATAATGCCACACATATTTTGAATGGGAGACAGGTCTGGACTGCAGGCAGGCCAGTCTATGATCAGCACACTTTGACTATGAAACCTTGTAACACATGCAGAACATGGCTTGGCATTGCCTTGCTGAATTAAGTAGGGACGTCCCTGAAAAAGACGTTGCTTGGATGACGGCATATGTTGCTCCAAAACCTGTATGTACTGTTCAGCATTAATGGTGCCTTCACAGATGTGAAAGTTACCCAGTGCCATGGGCACTAACACACCCCTATACCATCACAGATGTTGGCTTTTGAGCTTAATGCTGATGACAATCTGGACGATCCTTTTCTTCTTTAGCCTGGAGGACACGATGTCCATGATTTCCAAAAAAAACTGAAATGTGAATTTTGCAGACCACAGCGCACTTTTCCACTTTGCATCAGTCCATCTCAGATGAGCTCGGGCCCATAGCAACCAGTGGCGTTTGTGTGTTGTTGATATATGGTTTTTGTTTTGTGTGGTAGAGTTTTAACTTTCAGTTGTGGAAGTAGTGATAAACTGTGTTAACTGACAATGGTTTTCTGAAACCATTCACGTACCTGGGGTCCACGATCAGCAACAACCTCTCCCTTGATACAGAGATCAACAAGAGGATTGGAAAATCAGCCTTCACACTCGCTCGCCTCACCACACGAGTGTGGGAGAATCCCAAACTCTCTGTCAAGACGAAGATGGCAGTGTACAACGCCTGCGTCATCAGCACACTGCTCTATGGGAGTGAGACGTGGACAACATATGCCCGGCAGGAAAAGAGACTGAACTCCTTCCACTTGCGCTGCATTCGCCACATCCTGGACATATCCTGGCAGGACAAAGTGCCCAACCCAGAAGTTCTGTCCCGCGCCGGCCTTCCCTCCATGTTCACTCTACTCAGGCAGCGCAGGCTCCGCTGGCTAGGCCACGTTCACCGTATGGAGGATGGCAGAATTCCCAAAGACGTCCTCTACGGAGAACTGGCAACTGGCAGGAGAGACGTTGGCCGCCCACAACTGCGCTTTAGAGACGTCTGCAAGAGAGACATGAAGGCCCTGGAGATCAACACAGAGCGCTGGGAGGACCTTGCAACGGACCGCTCCAAATGGAGAGGCACCCTGACCAGACAGCTCAAGGCGGGTGAAGAGAGACTGACTGCTGCAGCAGATGAAAAAAGGACCCGCAGGAAGAACCGCCACAGCTCCAGCAGCACGGAGACCACCCACAAGTGCGATCTGTGTGAGAGGGACTGCCATTCGCGCATCGGCCTGTTCAGCCACAGGCGGTGCTGTTCCAGCAGAGTAGACGTTTAGGATTCTCTTCCATGATCATCATAGACCGACGGAGGCTGACGACGACGATGGTAATATCCTTTATTGAATGATGTTGGTTTTTAATGCAGTGCTGCCTGAGGGATCAAAGTTCACAGGCATTCAGTACTGGTTTTTGGTCTTGCTGCTTACATGCTGAAATTTCTCCAGATTCTCTGAGTCTTTTGACGATATTATGGACTGTAGATGATGGAATCCCTAAATGCCTTGCAATTCCACATTGAGAAACGTTGTTCTTAAACTGTTGGACTATTTGCCCACACAGTTGTTCACAAAGTGGTGAACCCCACTTCATTATTTCTTGTCAACAAGTGAGCCTTTCAGGGATGCTCCTTTTATACCCAGTCATGACACTCGCCTGTTTCCAATTAATCTGTTCACCTGTGGAATGTTCCAAAAAGGTATTTTTTGATTTTCCCAGTCTTTTCTTTCTCCTGTCCCAGCTTTTTTGGAACGTGTTGCAGGAATCAAATTCAAAATCAGTCAATATTCAAAAAAAAAAAAAAAGCTTATCAGTTTCAATATTAAATACCTTGTCTTTGTAGTGTATTCAATTGAATATAGGTGGAAAAGGATTTTCAATTTTTTGTTTCTGTTTTTATTTACATTTTACACAATGTCCCAACTTCAGTGGAAGTTGGGGTTTGTAAGAAAAAAATCGGCCAACATTGCAAGAATAAATAACATAAAAAAACTACAGTATCTTAAAGCAAGAAAACTTTTTTTACAGAACACTACACATTGATGTCTTGTCTCTTGCTTTGATTTAAGATATTTAATCTTACTCAGATTCCGTTTTTTTGCAGTATTAGGCTAGATTTAAAAAAAAAATTGTTTTATCATTCAATTACAGAATGATAAAACAAGACAAAAGAAGAGGAAAACAGCAGCCTTGTGTGTAGCAGAATGGAATGTACACGCTCTGTTGGACAGAACAACATCACAGCGCCCAGAAAGACAGACCATGCTTGTGGCTCTGGAAATGAAAAGGTACAATGTAGACATAGCTGCACTTAGTGAAACAGGATTGCCTGGATATGACAGCTTGGAAGACCATGGGTACATCTTCTTTTGGAGTGGGAAATCAACTCAAGAAAGAAGAGAAGCAGGAGTGGGCTTTGCAGTTAGAAAGAAGATAGCAGCAATGCTTGATGAGGAACCGGTGCCAATCAATGACAGGATAATGACTATGAGACTACCACTACAGCGGAAGATGTATGCCACACTCATCAGTGTATATGCCCCAACAATGACCAACACAGAGGAGGCAAAGGAAGAGTTCTACAGTGATTTACGTGAAACTATCAGGCATGTACCGACTGATGACAGGCTGATACTCGTTGGAGATTTTAATGCCAGAGTTGGTTCGGACACTGAGAAATGGAAAGGAGTGCTAGGCAGTCATAGAGTAGGCAAGTGCAACGCTAGTGGAGAGCTTCTACTTGCACTATGTTCAGAGTACAACCTTGTGATAACCAACATTCTATTTAAGCACAAGGACACACACAAGAAGATTTGGATGCACCCAAGATCCAAGCACTGGCACTTGATAGACTACATCATAGTAAGGCAGAGAGACGTAAGGGATGTATTGGACACCAGAGCAATGAGAGGCACGGACTGTGGTACTGATCATGTTATGCTGAGATCTAGATTAAGAATTTGGAAATGAAAACAGCACTGCAGGATGGGTGCGAAGCCACCACGGAAGCTAAACACTAGTGCACTGAAAGGCCAAAAGAAGCTGGAAGAACTTACACAGGAAATGGATGAAAACTTGAAAGACTGGGACAGCAACAACTCAAAGAATGACATCGAAGAGAAATGGGCAACACTGAAGGATACGGTGTATCAGACTGCGAGTGATGTATTAGGCCGTCCTGAGAGGAAGCATCAAGATTGGTTTGATGAGCATGATGAACATCTAAAGAAACTACTAGAAGCGAGGAATACAGCTAGGCAGGAAAACCTACAGTGTAACACAAGGTCGAAGAAGAAGAAATACTCTAAGGCTCAATGTGAGCTACAGAAGTACACCAGAGAGGTGAAGTCCAACTGGTGGGATGAAAAAGTGGAGGAACTTCAAACTGCAGCAGACAGGAAGGACATGAAAACATTCTTCACAGGTTTGAGAGAAATCTATGGCCCTAAACCAAGAGGATTGATCAAACTAAAGACTATGGATGGTGAAATGGTTTTGCAGGAGAAAGACAAGATCCTGGACAGATTTGCAGACCACTTTGACCAACTACTAAACAACCCTGGAGATCTCACTGAAGAGGCTAAAGAAGCTCTAGTGCAGCGACCAGCTGTATCAAGTCTGGATGAACAACCAAATCTTGATGAACTAATGGCAGCTATCGGGATAACACAGGATGGTAAAGCTCCAGGAAGGGATGGAATTCCAGCAGAAGTGTGGAAATTTGGTAGTGTTCAGCAGACCAACTGCCTGCACAAGCTCATCCAAGAGATATGGGATGCCCAGAAAGTACCTCAAGACTGGAAGGATGCAAGTATTGTACCTTTGTTCAAGAAAGGTGACAGGAAAGATTGTGGAAATTACCGAGGTATATCACTGCTAGCCACTGTTGGAAAGATTCTCTCACGTGTACTACTGAACAGACTCAATGAACACATCTCGCAGAATGTACTACCGGAAACCCAGTGCGGCTTTAGAAGTGGAAGAAGCACAGTGGACATGATTTTCTGCTTGAAAGAGGTTCAAGAAAAGTGTACAGAACATGTCGCTTTATGTAGTCTTCATAGACTTCAGTAAAGTCTTCGATACTGTTTCGCGACAAGGACTTTGGCAGGTACTCAAGAAATATGGCTGTACAGAGAAGTTTGTCAGCCTGATCGAGGCACTGCAGATATGCAAGGAAACGTGGCAATGAGTGGTTCAGTACCTAAAGACTTTTCAGTAAGCAACGGGGTGAAACAAGGGTGTGTGCTGGCACCTACACTCTTCTCGCTATATCTGGCAGCCATGCTTGAGGTGGCCTTCAAATACACTTCAGAAGGAGTATACATTCAAACAAGGAAAGAAGCAGACTTGTTCAATGTGGCACAGTTTAAAGCCAAGAGTAAGACATTGATAAAGGTAGTAAGAGAAATGCTTTTTGCCGATGACGGTGCTCTAGTTTCACACAGTGCGGAAGATATGCAGTCTTTAGTGGAGAAATTTGCAAGAGCAGCTATCCAATTCAGCCTCCAAATCAACATCAAGAAGACAGAGTGCCTTTATCAACCATCAAAGTTCCAGTTATCAGCGTCACTACCAGAAGAGATCAGCATTGGTACAGAGCCACTAGTCAAGTGCAAGACTTTCAGGTATCTAGGGAGTACGGTTTCAGAGAAGGCTAGGCTGGAGGATGAACTATCTCTCAGAATGGGAAGAGCAAGCGCTGTGTTTGGAAACTTGAGGTAGAGACTGTGGAACAATCAACGTGTCTATCCATGTGAAATGCAAAGTGTACAGAGCGACAGTGCTGGCTACTCTATTGTACGGTGCTGAAACTTGGACTGTCTACAGAGTGCAGGTAAAGAAACTCCATGCGTACATGATGAGACACCTTCGAGCCATAATGAACATCTCATGGAAAGACAAGATAACCAACATAGAAGTGTTGAAACGAGCTGGTCTACCATCAATGGAGGACATGCTAATACGGATAAACCTGAGATTGCTCGGACATGTTGAGAGGATGGACCACCAGTTACTCTACTCACAGTTATGTGAGGGCAAACAATCAGGGTAGACCAAGGCTCAGATTTAAAGACACTGTAAAAAGAAACTTGAAGAAGCTGGATATAGACAGGAGTTCCTGGCAGCAGAAGGCTAAGGACAGAGCTGTGTGGAGGAATCTGATCAGACCTACATGAAACAGTCATTGTTGCCCACGACAGACTGCTATGATGATGCCTTGCTTGCAGTTGTCCATCAAGTCCGATGATGACGTCCACTTCTATTGATGAGTCCTTTGATGGCTGTGTAGTCTTATCCTGGACCCACATGTCCTGTTGCAGGTAGGGCATGTAAAAGTTGTGGTAGTGGCAGCAGGGGCTACAGGTGCATTCCTCCTCAGTCTTCTCTCCTGTCTCCTGGCTGTCCTGTCCTCCTCCATCAAACGGGTCCCCACAAGGCACTGCTGTCGCCAGGTGTTCCGGTCAGCAGCAGCTTCCTCCAGAGCCTCAGGTCTGATCCTGCACTTCTTTAAGGCCATCTTTAGCTGGTCCTTGTAGCGCTTCTTCTGCCCTCCAGCAGAGCGTCGACCATGGTGTAGCTGGCCATATAAAACCCTGTGAGGCAGCCGGTTTGGGGGCAGCCTCACCACATGTCCCAGCCAGCGTAGCTGGTGCTGGGTGATCGTTGCCTCAATACTCCTACAGCTGGTCTTAAAGAGTATCTCAGAATGAGGCACATGGTCACGCCAGGTGATTCCCAGGATGCGCTGAAGGCAGCGTATATGGAACCATTCTAGATCCCTAATTTGGCGGCTGTAAGTCACCCAGGATTCACAGCTGTAGAGGAGAGTAGTGACACAGACTGCCTAGTAAACGGACATCTTCGTTTGGAGATGGAGGTTCTTTTTCTGGAAGACCCGACGCCGGAGTCTCCCAAAAGAAGCTGATGCCTGCCTGATCCTGTTCTGGACCTCACTGTCAATGGTGTTGTCTACAGAGAGGATACTCCCCAGATACTTGAAAGATGGAACTACAGACAGCTGTTCACCAGCAACAGTGAAGGTAGGTGGAGTAGGTGGGATATTGGTGCTCCATTGGCAGACGACCTCTGTTTTGATGGTGTTCACCGTCAGTCCCATCCTGCTGTATGCTCTCACCGCAGCAGTAAGAACAGACTGGAGATCTTGTGGGCTATGAGATACCAGAGCACAGTCATCTGCATACTGTAACGCAATGACTCTCACCCTTTGTAGTTTGGTGGTTGCCTGGATCCTCCTTATATTAAAAAGGTTGCCATCTAGATGGAAGTCCACTGTTACACCGCTGCTGTCCTCAATCTCCTTGTGGAGAAGCTGGGTGACACAGAGCAGGAAGATGTTAAAATGTACTGGTGCTAATACACACCCCTGCCTAACCCTTGTACAAACGGGGAAGGAAGGAGATTCCTGTCCTCCTATAGTCACCCGAGCAGTCATACCATCATGAAATTGGCGGAGGATATTGACAAACTTGCTGGGGCAGCCAAACTTAAGAAGAACTTCACATAGGAGTTCTCTATGGACAGTGTCGAAAGCTTTGGAGAGATCGACAAAGGCCATGAATAGGTCCTGGTGTTGCTCCCGACATCTCTCCTGCAGCTGCCGAGCTGTGAAAATCATGTCCACCGAGCTCCTGCCCTTCCTGAAACCGCATTGCAATTCAGGTAGCACTGATTCTGTGATGTTGTTGATCAGCCTGTGAAGCATCACCTTCGCCAGGACCTTACCAGCAACAGCAAGGAGCGAAATACCCCTGCTGTTGCCGCAGACAGCCTTGTCACCCTTGTTTTTATAAATGGTGACAATTGTGGCATCTCTTCATTGTTGTGGGATGTTGTCATCAGCCCAGACCTTGGCGATGTACTTGTGCAGGGTTTTTGTACACAAGTAGCCTCCTTGTTTCAACAGCTCGGCAGGGATGTTGTCATTACCAGGGGACTTGTTGTTTTTGAGAGAGCGGGTAGCTGATAGAACCTCCAGGAAGGTTGGGGGCTGATCCAGGTCTTGCATCGGAGGAAGTGTAGGCAAGTTGTCGAGAACAGTGGGGTCTGCATCTGAGTCCTGGTTAAGCAGGGTACTAAAGTGTTCAGCCCATCTCAGCAAGATGTTAGGCTGATCCTTTAGGATTCTCAGCCCATCTGCTGTTTTCAGGGGAGTGATGCAGTGATTTGTTGGGCCGTAAATCTTCTTGACAGCATTATAAAAATTATGCATGCCATTTTTATCGGCAAAGGCCTGGATTTCATGTGCCTTTTTTGTCCACCACTCATTCTGCATTGTCCGAGTAGCCCTTTGTACATCCCGCCGAGCTCTCTGCCACTGATGCCTGATGATAATAGATGAGGGGTTCCTTAAGGTTGCCTGATGTGCTCTGTGCTTGTCCTCCAGCAAGTCATGGATGGTGTCCGAGTTGTCATCAAACCAGTCTTGGTGGTTCTTTCTCTTATAGCCAATCATTTGGGCTGCTGCCTCACAAAGAGCCGAGCTGATGAAGTCCCACTTCTGTTCCATGGTCTTCTCAGGCAGACTCAAGAAATGCTCCACCCCCCCAGTTTCTCAACCACGGAGCGACGAAAGTCATTTCTTGCATCCAGATTTGCCAGACGGGAGCAATCAAGTTTCCTCCTTTTGGGCCCTTGTAGTCGCAAGGGGGTGCACACTTGCATGTGGACCTTGGCCACGATCAGCCGGTGATCTGTCCAGCATTCTGCACCTCTCATGGCACGGGTGATGTGGACATCGCTGATGTCACTGCGCCTCACAATGATGTAGTCAATCAGGTGTCAGTGTTTAGAGCAAGGGTGCATCCATGATGTTTTGTATTTGGCCTTTTGCTGGAAGATGGTGTTGGTTATGGTCAGGTTATGCTCAGAGCAGAGAGTGAGCAATCTCACTCCATTTGCATTAGCCTGGCCAGCTCCGTGTCTGCCAAGCACTCCACTCCATATCTGGTTGTTCTGACCCACTCTGGCGTTAAAATCTCCAAGTAAGAAGATCTTGTCATTCTTGGGGATCCGGCGAAGAGTTTCGTCCAGTGACTGGTAGAAGGAATCCTTGGCCTCACTCTCCAATGGCAGGGTCAGTGCATAGGCACTAAGAAGTGTAGCAAAGCTATTCTTAACCAGGGGGATACGGAATGTCAACAGTCTCTCATTAATGCCAACAGGTGTTTCACTGAGTCTTGGTAGAAGGGTGTTTTTGATGGCCAGTCCTACACCATGCAGATGTTGTTCTCCTGAGGGGTAACCCCTTCCAGAAGCATGTGTAGCTCATCCCTTCCTCTGTTAAAGAGCCCTCATCTAGGAGCCTGGTCTAGCTCAGTGCAGCAATATCAATGTTGTAGCGACTCAGTTCAGCAGCAACCAGAGCTGTTCTCCTATGGGGTCTATCAAAACCTCGATCCAGGAGTGTCCTTGCATTCCATGTTGCCAGTTTTAGGTTACATGTTCTCTTTTTATTGTTTTGACCGCAGAGGTGGAATGACCCAACAGGCGCGGTAACCTGTTCAGGCGAAAGATGGGTGGGCAATTTTTAGGCCACTTTTTCTAGGCCCCTCCTCAGTTGGGGTGAGCAGTGCTGTCCTAAATAGGGCTGCTCAATCACACAGGGGTCTGCCGAAAACAGCTGCCACCCCAGCTGTTAGCGACCATAATAGCCCTGTGCTGCTGACGTGCAGGGTTATAGCTAGGAGCTCCCAGTAACATTCATACCTGCTCCCGTCGCCACACACCCTGTTGCCGCCAGACTTCAACCAGATGTCCAGGAAGGTAAGGCCCACCATGGTCAGAGGTGGACACCTGCGCATTGAATTATTTAGAGTGCCATAGGGGGCGCGCTCTTCCCAATAGCACTGTCTTCGCAATGATGAGGTAGACCCAGTGGCGGGGGTAAGCCCATGACAACCAGTCCCTCAGCATGGCTACAGGAGGCTGCGGGGTCCTTGGTCTTTTAAGTCCCGCCTTTTGCGCACCACCAGCGCATTGCTTTTCTGTCAGGGGTTGCTCCCTTAGCCTTCACCTTAATAGATTACCCACAAGGCAGTGGGGCTATTTACTCATAGTTGGGGCAGGGGTTGATGGGCGTCAGGGCGTGTCCACACAGAGTGGCCCTATACGCCGCGTCTCTGGGGCCCCCTGCTGCTCCGAGATCCCCCCCCAGTTTAGCCTGGGACCGCAGGGTACCCAGTTACCATGTGTGGCCACGAGGAGGCACTGCAGGGGTCTTGGTGGTGGAGAGGCTATGTACCAGCAGGAGGAGACTTGCGCACTCGGCTCCTCTTTTCACCCCCAATGGGGGCTACCTGGTGGTGGTAGCTGTAAGCAGAGCAGCAAGCAGAAAGCAACATGCAACATATGCCATGCAACATGCACTATCTACAAACATCTCTATGTTACTATACTACTGTACTAGGCGCTTCACACGCACTCTGTGTAACCCTATGTCACATGCACACACTATGGTGATGACAGTAGATGAAAGCAGCCATGATTGCTGCTAGCCTTTGTTCCTTATAAATGTAATAATTTATCCCGTGATCATGAAAAAAATAGGTTGTTATTCCAAGTTAATGCATGAACTTATCTTGTCATCTCAGGAAAACAGAATTTAAGAAAACACAGCAGTCACCATGGTTACTCTGGGTGTCTTTAATGAGTATATGGCTGTTTTACACTATTGTTTATTACAATTTGCAAGTGTTTAATGAAATAAATAATACATATCTGAGCTGAAATTTTTTTTTTCTTGGACAGCATCCCACCTCTAATGAAAACTGGTTGATTTGTTACATGTGCATGACAGCTGAGTGTTAAATGGATTTAAGCTCAGTTGTACCAGTCAGTCATTTTACTGGCTTTTGGTTGTTGTAATGGCAACAAAGCACAGCAGTTCATTCAGATGTTTCATGATTGCATTGCTCAGTTTTTTTTCCATGTTTCTAAAACACATTTAATTTTAGCTCATTTCAGCAAAGCCAAAAGAACCCAATGTGATGATGCGGCATCCATTGCTCATCTGTCCACATTTCACAGACATTGCTTCTCCTAGGCCAAGGGTCAGCAACCTCTTCAATGCTACGAGCCACTTAGAGAGATTTTTGACCAGTAAAATTCACATGGAGCCACAAAAATATGTGAGCTTGAAAACTAAGGAAAAACAGTAAGATTACCAGTACAAACTGGCCTGACACCATCAATATTAAGAGGGTTTTCCTCATAAAACTGCAAATTTTTTCCAAGATCTATAAGATATTTTTTTTTGATAATTTTCTGGTTTTCTAATAAATTCATCATATTTTTCTTTGAAAATGTTTGGTTTTTTTCAGGTAAAATTACAGCCTCTTTCAACATGAATTTGTGACTTTTTTTCTCATAAAATGCAATGTTTCCAGGAAATTTGTGCATTTTCTTTCCACAAATTTTGTGATTTATAACAAATTTACAAGAGTATTTTTCTCAGATTGTAACTTTGTCCCTAAATTTGTCATATTTCTGGCATAAATCTGCTTTTCCACTAAATTTGTTCTATTTTCTCTTGTAAATTTGTTGCCATTTTCAGATAAATTTGCAACAGTTTTCACGTAAATTTGTAATATTTTTAAAAAACTTGCAACTTTTTTGTAATTTTTTTTTTCACAGAAATTTTGTGACTCTTGCAAATGTCTTGTGACATTTTCCTCATAAAATTGTAACATTTTCCCTACATTTGTGAGAATTGTTGGCGCAGATTTTCAGCTTTTCTTATAAATGTGTTATTTTTCTAGTAGTAGTAGTTTTTCCCTCACAAATCTGTGCCGTCTTTTGACTGTAAATTTAGAAATTTTTTTTTGTCAAGACCTTTAGGAGCCACTGGCTTTGGGCAAAAGAACCATATGTGACTCCATAGCCGCAGATTGCAGACCCCCGTCCTAGGCATTTGCTCCTATGCTTACCAAACTTGCTCACTATGATCCTCGGGTGGGTCTGCATCCAGGTTGTGCTCACGGTCAAAGGTCAGGAGATCTGGACACAAATGTGATTTCAGAAAAATTGCTGCTACTCCTAGGCAATTTTCTCAATGCTTGTAAAACTCACTCACAATGATCTACAGGAGGATCAGATCCAGGTTAAGGTCAAGATCAAAGTCATTGTCAGAGGTCAGGAGGTCTGTGTTATGTTGTATTTGAGACATATTATTGTGTGACACAGGTGGTGGCTCCACCTTTCCGGTTCCGCCGCCACCTGGGGTATAAGAGGGCTGTGAGTAGGAGGGGCGATCTCTTTGACCTCACTTCTGCCTGACGGGAGTGCCTGTACTGTGATAGTGAGTCTACAATAAAGTCGTGTTCAGTTCAACATCCAGCCTCACCCTTGGTTCTCGTTTACCGACATAACATTTGGCGACAAGGATAAAAGTATGGACACGGGAGTAGCTAATATTCGGCCATTTTTGGAAATTCCCAGTGAGCCGGCAGTCCCTTGAGCAAGTTGGTTTGCCGCATTCCAGAACTATTTGTTGGCACTGAACCTTGGTAAGCTGGAGAAGTTGTGGGCACAGGCAGTGTTGGTTCACAACTTGGGAATGGAAGGACAACGCATCCTTAGTACGTTGGGTGACAGTGATAGTTTTGAAGACGTGGTTGAGCTAATGGCGCGACATATTCGCGCCCCGGAAAACGTCATTGTCCGGAGGATTCAGTTTCGGCAGCGCCACCAGCGGACCGGCGAGTCTATGCAGCGGTATGTTGCAGACCTACGTCAGCTGGCCAGGGACTGCTAGTTTGGCACATTAGAGGAAGAGATGGTCCGTGACCAGTTGGCGGAGCATACGCTTTGCTCGGCGGCTAGGTTGAAGCTCCTCGTGCACCCGGGCGAGTTGACGTTAGCCAGGGCCATTGAGTTAGTTCAGCAGTGTGAGGCAGCAGAAAAACTATCACGTGAGCTCGGCGAGAGAGCAACACTCCGCCTGTTTGAATCACAGTCAACGGTGCATGCAGTGGACCCGGGCAGCGACGATAGCGTGGAGGATGAGGAGGAGAATGCTAATACTGTGAAAATAAGGTCTGCCCCGGAATCGCCCAGGTGTTTGGGTTGTGGGTCCACCAAGCACCGTTATAAGGCTAGAGAGTGTCTGGCAAGAGGTCAACACTGTAACTGCAAGTGCGGCCTCCTGCACCATTTTGCCAGGGCATGTAGTAGGTTCGAGCAAGGGGACAGAAGGCGTAAAGTGGACCCCCCCCGCTCCAACTCCCACGGTCATTCACACCATTTCCCCGAGCACCGATGGTCGTACTTGCTGTATGGTGGAATTGGACGGGGTGGCAGTGCCGCTGCTGGTTGACACGGGTGCAGTGAGGTCCATGTTGAACTGGTCTACCATGGGGAGTTTCTTCCCATATTACCGAGTGAGAGGTCATTCAGTGCCGCTGTGCGGGTATGGTGGATGAAGATTGGCCACGGTGAGTTTCCTGGAACTGATGGCTAGATACAAGTCGGCAGAGGTGTCCAACCTGAAGTTTGTGGCGACTGCCTGTGGCGAGAATGTTATGGGCTGCGACCTCTTTTTTGGACTGGGCTTCACCATCACCAGCGGTGTTGGAGAGGAGTGGTCGGGCCGTGGTTTGTGGGACCGGCCGGTTCCGCGAGTGGTGGATGATGCTGTATGGGACGAACCTTTGCCTAGTATTCTGGACAATGAGCAGGGCCAACCCCACCCGGGGCCATCATGGGAGGGTCCCGGTACCAGTGCCCAAGTAGCCTGAGCTGAGGGAACTGGACGGCACAGTGGGACGCCTGTGACGGCGGGTGGAGCCGAGTGGCTGACTCATTCTGCTTCTGGAGTTCGGCTGAAAGATACCAAGGAGCAAAGGGTCACAACGGCTTTGCCAATGGCGAAAATGAAAGCGAGTGGGACAGGACCGGCTGGCACAGTAAAATGACGTGCCAAACAGGGACGCTGGATGCTGAGTCGGGTTCCTCTAGGGGTCGCTGATGTGGTCCGACCCAGGGAGGAGGCCCAGTCGAGGGGAGTTCGAGGCAAACGCAGACGGCAAGATGACCAGGGGCAGCTGCAGGTGGTGGCTGTTGGGGAGGATGGCTATCTCCAGCTGTCTGATGGCTCATGGAGGCACCCCAACGAGTTGCGGCTCACCACAGAGAAGAAAGAGGTGTTTGGGCTTCGACGTGGGTTATCCCCAGGTGTGAAGAAAACAAGGTGCTCTGAAGGGGAACCGTCTGACGGTTTTCCAGAGGGTGGTTCCTTTACTGGGGCAGACTGATGGTTGGGGCAATCTGCTTATTGCATGATGCTGGAATGGGAGAATAACCAGGTTCTGTGTTACCATATATTAGTTCTATTAATGGGACTGTTTTGTGTGTTTTCCACTGTTTATTTTAGGAACACAGCAGTTTTCTGTTTAATGGACTGTGTTTTAAAAGAGACGGCAGAATAATCCATCTAGCCGTGTGGGGGTGGGACGGT
Source organism: Pholidichthys leucotaenia (assembly GCA_020510985.1). NCBI lineage: Eukaryota > Metazoa > Chordata > Actinopteri > Cichliformes > Pholidichthyidae > Pholidichthys > Pholidichthys leucotaenia. Next base: position 200,970,250 of record CM035837.1, on the reverse strand, counting down.
AGTCCACCTGTTCCCCCCAGTTTTAGTTGTTTTGTGTGTATGTTATAGGTTTCAAATATCTTTGTTCAGTGTTAGCGTATGATTTGGGTTCTAAATTTGGGAGGGTCTCGATTGTATGTGTGTGTTTGGACCATTTTTTGAAGGGGGGTGTTATATTGTATTTGGGACCTATTATTGTGTGACACGGGTGGTGGCTCCACCTTTCCAGTTCCGCCGCCACCCAGGGTATAAGAGGGCTGTGAGTAGGAGGGGCGATCTTTTGACTTCACCTCTGCCTGATGGGAGTGCCTGTACTGTGATAGTGAGTCTACAATAAAGTCATGTTCAGTTCAACATCCAGCCTCATCCTTGGTTCTCGTTCACCGACATAACAGTCTGGGCATTTATGATTTCCAAACAGCGTTACTTCTCCTTGGCCACTGACCTTGACCTAAAGCACATCTTAGATGGGTCTGCATCTCGGATGTGCTTAAGGTCAAGATCAGTGGTCATGTGATCCGAGCACTCTTCAGGTGATTTCGTCAGGCCAGAATGAGCTACTTTGTCATTGACTGTGTGGTTCTGTCTGTTAGCAATGAAACTAATTCACAGTAAATGAATTGCTGTGTTTAGCAGTTATTGTAATAATTTATGCATCATATTAAGGTACTGCATTATGTATTCTACATTATAATGACCTGTGTTCATTTTTTTCTTCAATCCTCTTCCCTACAGCACAGCCCATCCTTTATTGGTGCTCCAGGAACATGTCATTTTGGAGCAGCATTTCCTTTAACCTGGCTGTGCTCATGAACCTTCTCGTGGCCTTCTTCTACCCCCTGGAAGGCATCCGCGGAGGTCAGTCACTTTCAGTCTTCATCTTTTAAATATATATACAGTTGATTGCTATGATCTCCCATTCAGTCCATTATCAGTTAGCCAGCTGACAGCGAGGTCATCCACTTCGTGAAGCACCTTAATTCCACCTTGGAGGCGAGTAGAGCAACAATCGTTCAGCATAGTTTGAAGGTCACCACAGTCACACAGGGAGGGATACAGCATAACTCCATTTGTGAAGGCTTGATTTGCAAGGTCCAGCATCGGAATGGAACTGACTAAACAGTCTCTATTGTCCTCAGGGAAGCTCCATTCCTGGGAGCTCAGTGGTAGGGTTGTCAGCCAAGAATTCAGTGGGGATATATCTGTGTTCATGCCATCTCTTGTGCCACAGATCTGTTGATGTTGTTGTGGTCTCTGGGGCGTTGGACCAGATCAGGTGTCGAGGTTTAAGTCTTGATCTTGGATGGTAAACAATGTCCTCAAGGACTGGCAGTGCTGGATTGTCTCAGATCTTCTGAAGTAGCTTGGATGTAGCAACCTCTCTGCGGATGTCTGGAGGACCGATGTTGCTCAGCACTGGAAGCCAGTCTGTCTTGGCACAGCAAACTGCACTGCTGATGGTCCTCATTGTTGTTGTTTTTTTTTTTTTTTTCCCCTAGCTCAACTTAACAGTTTATTCACACACACACACACACACACACACACACACACACACACACACACACACACACACACATCACACACATCACACATTATCAACAACATGACTGAATTACGATATGCATTATCAACAGCATGAATAGCAGTATACAATAGGCTTTTTTCACATTGACTTGGAGTGTGAACAGATCATCCCAAGCAAGCTATTTAAAGCTTTTAGTAGGGAGCCCATTTCTACAATAAAGTGATGACGGAAATGTTGTTTAGTTGGACATGGACGAGATTGGTGTGTGCAGAGTTTCTCCATATTGGGCAGCAGTACTCCGCCACTGAATAACAGAGTGCCAGTGCTGTTGAGTGGAGTGTCTTTGCTTTTGTTCCCCAGGTTGTACCTGCAAGCATATGCAGGAGGTTGTTTCTGGTTCTCAATTTGGTGGCTACCTTCTGTAGATAAGTCGGGGTGCAGTCAAGAGTGACACGGAGATATTTGAGCTGAGGGTCGTGATTCAAGCGTTTTCCATTAAGATTAATGTCTAGCTCTTGTTGTCTTTTTGCATTGTGTAGATGAAATAAAAAATGGTCTGTCATTAAAGTTCAAGTCAATTGACGGATCACTACTCCATGACAGTGTTGCTGGGGTGACACTGTGAAAGAAGACCCTCTGTAATCTGCATAGACAGATGTGATGTTACTGAGTAAAAGAAACAAATTAATAAATAAAGTAAATAAACTGAATACCACTCCAATCTTACAGCTGAATTTATACAAGTTACAAACCAAATCTGTTTCAGAATCCAAAATACGCACGACAGCCAGGAGGAGCACACAGAGCTGTGCAATATGAAGGCCTTTTATTTCCAAATTATAACCCCCAAGGTACATCGTGGATTGCTCTGGGGATCCTCCTGTTGTCTTCGGGTCAAAATGACTTGAAGACAACAGGTGTAACAGTTTCCCCCAACCCTCTTCTCGAGGTTTGAGGAGGCCGAAATGTCAGGGGTAATCCGTTAAGGGTCCCTGGAAATCCAGGAAAACTGCAGCCCGGAACTCCCCAATGGTCCTTCTTTTATTCACCTTTAACCCAGAGGAGCTCTCCTTTTTTTTTTTTCGGATCAAAATGACACATTTATAGAAACAGGATCCAGTTAACAGTGGCGCTGGCTGGTCCATGAATGAGGCAGGTCAATTCATCGGGGCTTCACTGCACTCAATGAGCTGAGTTATGGAGTTAAATCACATAATAATAGTCATGTTTTTCACAGACTAATTCATAGACAAAGCATTTTAACTGAAGTGGAAATGTTATTTTAACATATTCTGTGAGTTTCAGCTGTTTTGTAGTTTAACATACTTGCCTGATGGAGCCAAACAGAATTTTGCAGACAGCTTCAACTTCTCTCGGGAGGTGGAAACTTTGCGGCTTGGCCCACAGATTGTCACGTCACGTTTGTTTTTATACATCCCACCGTGTGCGGGAAAATCAGCGTACGCCCTGTTTTTGTGTGTGTGCATTGTTTATGCATGATGCCCCAGGTCTTTCTGGAGCTCTCCACGAGTGGTCTTTGGCTCTTGGATAATTTTTCTGATAATTCTTTTGACTCTGTCAGAAATCTTGGGAGGAGCTCCTGGTCATGGCTGGTTTATGGTAAAATGATGTTCTTTCCACTTCCGAATGATGGCTCCAACAGTGCTCACTGGAACATTCAGCAGTTTAGAAATGCACCTGTAGCCAATGCCTTCATTAGGTTATGCAACAATAAGGTTGCGAAGGTCTGGAGAGAGCTCTTTGCTTCTATCCATCATGAGTTCTTTGTGGTGTGACAATCTGATATTCACAGACTGTTTTAAAGGCTATCAGTCAGGACTTAACAAGCTGAAATTAATTTGCACTGATGCAGGATGGAATGGCTTCCTAAATTCTGATGGAATTCAGCTGGTTTCTTGGCTTTCTATGCCTTTTTGCGCCTCTTTTTCTTCATGTGTTCAATACTTATTCCCTGTGTCATTCCACTTTATTAAATATAATTTGTTTTGTGAACACAGTTGCCTTGATTTCTTTGTATGGATGGATTACTTGAGTTGTTACTGATATCTGGTGAAAATCTCAGGTCAGTGTCTCCATCAGAAATGTTAAATGAGAAAAATGTTGATGTGTTCCCTACTGTAATTTGAAGCCCAGACTGTGATCTGTCTGTTTTTGTACATACGTGTGCTGTGGTTAACACCAGTAGTGTTACTTACTACAACACAGGAAATGGGAGTGAATGTCATGAGCATTAACTGCTATGGTTTGGGGTGAGTCAGAATACATACTGTGCATTACACAGAACCTGTATGACAATGATGAGGAAGAAAACGAATTGAGGGATGACTTGTTAAACTCTTAATGTTGGGGCCCGTCTCACTGAAGATGGATAAAAGAATCCACATACGCACGTCGACGTGATTTGAAAAAAATCCCCATTCAGACAGAGATGAAGATGCTATATAGTATGTCTGTGCTATAGTATGCTATAGTGTACATGTCTGTAGACCACAGTCTGACTTTTTTTTTTTTAACAGTCACTATTAGTACTGCAGCGATTATGGTAATGATAGCTATGGGGAGCTTTTACAAAATATTCAAGATTAAAGATTTTTTTATTGTCATTTAGTATGCACGCTTGCACATAAACCAAATTATGTTCTCCCAGTATAACATAATTTGTATATTAGAGACAGAGACTGAAAACAAGGTGACATTCTCAGGTGTGCAGACTTAACCCTCAGCATTCCAGCCAATTTCCCCAAATTTAGCACACACAAAGAAAATCAAATTTTCTTCAGTGAGTGGCAGTAGAAAATTTAACACCCCCCTTAGAACACTGGAGTTTTAAGAGGTTAATTTTGCAGCTTTTTTCTCCTCAGTCTGCATTTTTTTTCTTCTAAATCTGCAACTTCTTTCTTTAATAATTTTCAAATATATTTCTTGTAATTTTTCAAAACTTTTTTCTCCAACATTTACGTTTTCCTATAAATTTACAACCTTTTCTCTCAAAAATTAGTAACTTTTTTCCTGTAAATTTGCAGCTTTTTTCTTGTAAATTTGAAACTTTTCTTTTAACCCCTTCGCATTCCAGCCAGTTTCCCTGAATTTAGCATATACAAAGAAAATCAAATTCTGTCTTCACTGAGTGGCGGTAGAAAATTTGCAACATCCCACCAGCGGAACACTGGAATTTTAAGAGGTTAAACAGGTGAGGTAAAACATGCACCGGAGCCCTGAACAGGAGCCGTGCCAACAGGAAGCAGAGATGGCGGACATGACCGAAATAATCGTGATTAGTCGACTAATCAAAAAAATAGTCGTTAGATTAGTCGACTACCAAAATAATTGTTAGTTGCAGCCCTAGTCACGATACACCTGTGTGAAAGGCCATTCAGGGACAAACGGGGTTTTTTAAAATAAATTTTGCATTGATTTAAAGAGGTCATTGAACAAGTACCATCACACACCGCTGTCTTTTGGGGCACTTTTGAGGAGAGGGTGAACGATGTTAAGTTTCTGGGGACTTACCTGGCAGATAGCATGACCTTTAACACCAACACCACAGCCATTATTAAAAAGGCTCATCAGCGACTCTACCCTCTCCAGCAGCTAAAAAAGGCAGGTCTTCCCACTCAGCTCCTCACCACTTTTTACAGAGGCACCCTGGAATCTGTCCTTTCATATGGCCTGACTACCTGGTTTGGGAATTGCACAGCTTTAGAGAAGCACCAGCTGAATGGGGTTGTAAAAACAGCCAGTAAGATCATCGGTGTTCCCCTCCTCTCCTTGGAGGAGATTTACAATAAACGCTGTGCTAACAGGGCTGTTAACATCATTAAAGACTGCTACCATCCTTCCCACAGTTTTTCTCTTCTGCCCTCAGGGAAGAGGTACAGGTGTCTTCAGGACAGCCAGAATGTTGGACAGTTTTTTTCTACAAGCAGTCAGGATTATAAATGGACTGTGCCCTGTTCCCCTGCCAACTGCTTTTCCTCCCCCTCACCTCTGCTGAACTTGTATATGTATTCTGTTAGGTTGGTCTGACCATAGTGTTTAACTGATATTTTATTGTATTTTATTTTTTATGCTGTTATTTTTAAACTTATTCTCCATGTATATTGTGGTACTGTGTTATGCTGGGGGATCATAATTTTGTTTTTTATGTGCATGCACATACTAACTAACTAACTAACCTGCACTTACATAGCGCTTTTCTAGTCAGAAAGACCACTCAAAGCACTTTTTCACTAGTACTAACCCTCTATTCTAAGGGCCTATAGGAGACAGATATCTAAATGGCAAAGAAATCTTGAATTTTAATTGCACTTTTTTCTACATTTCTCCTTAATGAAATGTTTGTGACATATTTTGTTCAAATTTTCTTTAATTATTTGATTATTGCAGCAATTTTTTTTTTTTAAATTTTTCAAGCTTTCCTGAAAATGGCCTGTTGTGCGTGTATAAAGCTTTAAATCATGAGACTGGATTCAACTCCGCCCTTCCTCTCTCATCATATTGCTAACATTGACGGGCTAGTTCCTTGCTCAGCTCTATCCTGAGCCGAATATGGGTCGGGTCGGCCCCAGGATATTTCTCTAGGGCTGAATTCCAGTATTCCTCCAGGGGCACACAGATGGGGTGGGAATTACAGTTATAGCCCATCAGTGCAATCTGCCAAAATGACAGATGGCCTTGGAAATTTTCCTTAATTGCTAAAAATAACTAGTCAATGAAGGAGAATTCTCGGTTAACACAACCTCAGATACTAACCCTCTATTCTAAGGGCCTAAGACAGATACCTAGGGATGATTTAGAATCACCAATTAACTGAGCATGCATGTCTGTGGGTTGTGGGAGGAAACCAGAGTAAACCCACAGAGCACAGGGAGAACATGCCAGCCTGGGGATTTGAACCTGGAACTTTCTAGGTATGAGGTAACGGTGCTAACCACTGTACCACAGTGCTGCCCGGCTGTAACCTTTCACACTTCCAGTTTGCACGGTGACAGTATGGATAGTATTTCAGTGAGATTACATGATGTAGTCCCTTTTTAAATGTTCTTGGTTTCAGGCCCCCAGGACATCATGGTCATGTAAAGGGACATAAGACCCCCTTCATAACAGTTCTTGCATAAAATGGAAAACTTCAGCCTTCCATGAACAAGAACAGCACTGTAGTCTGGGGTCACTCTGAGTAACTGCCCTACTTCATAATCATTCAGACAGAAGTGTCTGTTTTGGAGCACGCCCCTGTCTCAGTGTCTTCATCATAACAGACCAGGGGTCACCAACTAAAAGTGCAAGAGGTCCGATAAGTCAGTCCTTCTCCCCAGTTGAGGTCCGAATTAGGGCTGGGGATCTTTAGGCGCCTCACGATACAATTATGATTCTGGGTCTGCGATTTGATTCTAAAACCACCAGGGCCCTGGTTCTCAAACTTCCACACCTCCGGTCCCTGGGGTCCTGGAGGCCAGTCCCCCAGTTCTCACACTTCCGCACCTCCATAGTTCCGGTCCTCCGGTTCTCAAACTTCCACACCTCAATAACTCTGGTCTCCCGGTTCTCGAACTTCCACACCTCCATAGCTCCAGTCCCCTGGTTCTCAGACTTCCACACCTCCACAGCTCTAGTCCCCGGGGCCCCGGAGGCCAGTCCCCCAGTTCTCAGACTTCCACACCTCCATAATGCCAGTCTCCCAGTTGTCAAACTTGCACACCTCCATAGCTCCAGGCCCCTGGTTCTCAAACTTCCACACCTCCACAGCTGCGGTCCCCGGGGCCCCGGAGGCCGGTCCCCCAGTTCTCAAACTTCCACACCTCCATAACTCCGGTCTCCTGGTTCTCAAACTTCCACACCTCCATAGCTCCAGTCCCCCGGTTCTCAGACTTCCACACCTCCATAGTTCCGGTCCCTAGTGCCCTGGAGTCTGGACCCCTGGTTCTCAGACTTCCTCACTTCCGGTCCCCAGGGCCCTGCAGGTTGGTCCCCCAGTTCTCAGACTTCCACAAGGAGATGTGGAAGTCATCATTGTCACCATCGACAATGATGGACGAACAACAACCACCAAACCCAGGCATTGGCAGCAGGTATCTGGCTGCCACCAGGCCCAGGCACCAGCAACAGCCCAGCTGACTCCCACTTGACAATAAGCTTACCTCAGCCATAATATTAAGTTCAAAGTACCACAGAGAAGCCCTACTTTGAAGCCCTAAGCAAAGCAGCACTACAACAGAAGAGGAGTTAGAGGAGATAAAGAAATCTCTCAACTTCCTGTCTAGAGAGATTGCAGCTTTTTCACAGCACCAGAACCTGATAATGGATTGAATGGGAGAAATAAAGGACCTGAAGAGACGAGAAAGACAAGAGGACTGCTCTCATGGAATGCTGTGTCATAGATTTAGAACAGTTCATGTATATTAATTACTGTAATTTCCCAGTTTGGGATTAATAAAGTATCTATATAGCTGTCTAGCTATCTATCTATCTAGCTATCTACCTCAGTGATGTTATTATCAATGGGCTTGATATCAAACCATCATCTTATGCTCAGGTTGTAATACCAGCAAATGCTGGTGAGTACAAAGAGCCCAAGCAGGAGTCTGAAGAGCAGGTGATGGCCTTTTTCAACAACAAAGGCATCTTAGTCAACAATAATGACACCGAAGCAGGCCATCCTCTTCCACGGTGGAAAAAAAGTGATACATCAGTCATAATAATGCAGTTTACTAACAGAAATAAGGGGGGTAATCGTAGGGTACCAATGTCTGTTTGAATGAACACCTTACAAAGAAAACTCTGGCATAGCCAGGAAGGCACGGCTTCTCAGGAAACAGAAGAAAATACAGTCACCATGGACTGCAAACTGTAAGGTGTTTATCAAATTGAATGGCTCGCCTGTGGAAGCCATTTCTCTGGCCTTCAGAGAAATGGAAGACCTGCATAAACTGCAATAATACTGGAGGAAGGGAACAAGGTAACTGACATTTGTGCTAACTCATACCGATAGGGAAGACTGACTATTCAGGAACTTGGACACAGATATTGATCCAGACAGTCATTTCTTTGACTGTGTAAACAGTACTTGTGGTTACTATAGGATGGATGGATGGAAATACCAAAAATATTTTACACATAGAAATAATTTTGGTAATTGTCACTAACCTAAAACAAGAAAAGTTTAGTCTGATTTAATGTCAGACAGTGAGAGGAAGAGGACGTGTGTCTTATGTGTTTTATACCATGTATGTAAACTTCTGATTTCATCTGTATTTAGTTTATTTTGACCAGTTGCTGCACACAGTATTGTGGGGAAACAGGGTTTAAAGTGTAACTACAGCCAGCCACCAGAATGTTTCACTTTTGGAGAGCTCCATGTTCATCTTTTTATCATCTGGGATTTATAATCTCTGCATTCCACAGGAAGGCTTTTGTAAGCAATCTTAATAAAAAAAAAAAAAAGAAGCATAAATTGTCCCTGGAGAGGGATTCATGAAAGTGTTTAGTATTGCTGCAGAAAAAAAAAAATCACACCTCTGCCTACTGGTCTGACTTGTATTCTGAACAGATTTCTACAGTTTATGTGGATCCATATGACTTATAGTGACATTAACATGCAAATATACATACTTTTTGCCATTTTAAATGAAACTTGTCAGTCTGCTGTTGTAAATGGGGCCTAATAAGAGTGTGAACGTTGACAGATTTGAATCTAAAACACTGGGCTTAAACTCTGTGCATCGTCATGCAAATTGTAGCAAATATTCAGCATATATACAGTCTACAGTTCATCAGTTAAGTTGCGTAGTCAGAATGCATCGTTGAGATATTAATGTATTGTTTAACTTTAAAGTGTACTGCCACAGACAGTCTTAATAGATTCTGCCAAGAAAACATCTTCATATTTGAGTAAAGTCAGCTAGCTGCATTATCAGGCCAAAGCCTCCACAGAATAGCTTGTGCTCCTGTGCCTGTGGTTTGGGTGTAGCCTCACACCTCCCTAACCAACTTGCATTTCACCACAAATAGAGGTGTGATGAGAATGTAATCCTATCTGAAGATTCGGATGTTAAACTGCACTGCTGTTACAAAACACCACCTCTGATTAGTTGTTAATTAGGTTGTGACCCGTTCATTGATACAGCACCTTTTCAGAGCTTGTAACTAAAATGACTTAACACGTTATCAGATTTCTACTCCCATTCTTTCACTGGTATTGATTTTAGTCACATTCTTCTCTATATCTGTCCCTTGTAGTAATTAGGTGTGTACGTGTGAATGTGTGTGGGAAATAGAAGATGATGCCTCAGCATTGACTGTGGGGCCGGAGATGCCTTTAAATCTGACCTCCACTTGATAAAAGGTGGGAAGAATCCCAGTCATGGGTTAATTGTTTAAATCACATACTGTATGCTCTATTACAGTTTCATTCTTAAGCTGGATTTATGCACCCACATCGGGTCTGCGCAGTGACGACGGCATCAACACAGTATCATCACCCGACAGATCGCAAGAGCTGTGATTGGTCTGCTTTGCCTCCTCCTTCACATTTTCTGGTTCTTGTCTCTTCTCGTTCACTGCGGCGCCACTTCCAAAGCGAGTCAGTTCAATAGTGGTCCAACTTCAAAAGAATATTGAGGAAGCTGACAGAGAGCATTTGTATGACTAACCCTGGACATGACGGCAGCAGTGGTGGTCGGACGTACCATAGCGTCGTCTTTTTTCTCTGTTGCAGCGATCATATGAAAAGTTGTTTCCTTTAATGTTTATTAAATGGCGTTCACTTATATATAGTAGCTCCAACTCCATCAAAATCTGCTCCTCTTCACTGTTATTTAATAAACAAAAGCACACAACAAACACAAATCACTCTACACATCAGAAGAAACCAGTTTTAGACACGGAACAATGCATTCACACCAGCACACAAGGAAAAATTGCCAGTCACTGCATTGGCAGTGGCGTCAACATGACGTGATTGCAGAAATCCAGCTTTAAAGACTCACTCCGGCAGCTCTAAAACCACCTTAAAAACTGATGTACTGTATATTACCCAAAATAATATATTGTGTCTTTTTATACACACACAAAAAAAAAACTTTCATTGCCTTAGAATTGCTTGGAAAGAGCTTTTATGTCTTCCACCTACTTAAGTATGCACATATTTATGAATATTCCAATTAACTCACCCATACCCCCCGCCCACCAGTAGCTGGAAGAAGATGAGGACTCTGAGAAGGCTATCCAACTTGAGGAAGTAAAAGTCGTAACAAGGTTTCCGTAGGTGAACCTGTGGAAGGATCATTCTCAGTGGAGCGGAGAGTCGGAGTGTGGAACGCACAGACTGCTGATATTTTTTGTTATTTTAGGTTATTTTGTAACAACAACCCTGTGTGCATAAGCTGGTCTTTTGTGTTTATCGCTCAGTATGTTTTTCATTATTGCTACATACATATTGTATTCAACTTCTAGGTAATTTTGTTTCAAACATTATTTATTGTTGTAATTATAAGAATGTTAAATGCATGAGTGAACTGTGAGTGTGATAGTTTGTTTATAGTTTGTTTTTAGGGAGCAGCATCTCAATTTCGTTGCATTGTTCATTAACAGTGGAATGACAATAAAGGCACTTTGACTTTGAGTCGCTGCCCGGTCCCACGTGAAGGCTAGAGGGCTCCCTGCCAGCCTCTGGTTGCACACTCACTGCTGATCTCCCCGCTGGCTCACCTTGGAGCAGCTCAAAACGAGCTGCTCCAGTGCACCCGCCAGCCTCCTTTGGAGCGAGCCGGGGAGAGCGCTCCGAAAGAGGTGAGCCAGCTAGTGGGCGCACTGGCGGGTGCTTTCAGCGAGGCGAGGAGAGCCCTCCAGCCTCCACGCGGGGCTAGGCAGTGACTCTCCACTCCACCGAGAACAATCCTTCCACAGGTTCACCTACGATAATACTCGCCCCAGCCATTGCGCCACGCTCCCCAGGGCCATCTCCCCTGGCATGCAGGGTAAAATGTAGGCTGCAAACCCATGTCCTTTCCGGTATTTGAGCTGGGTCACTGAGTTTTTTCCAAATAACATTAATCATTGTTGTCGTATTTTCATGTCTGTGGGTAAGACATGTAATTTAAAGTGACACTCTGGCAAAAATCTAGTTTTTTCTGCTGTTAATACTGTATGTCTGCAACATGTTTGTTGTGATTTACAAGACATATCAAGAGCAAAATCATTCTAAACCCCCAAGTATGTTTTTCTGCTGTGAATGTCTGCTTAAGCCCCCACCCCCACCCCCCCCAAAAAAGGCAGATTTGGAGAGAGTGTTTCTTGCTACATCAGTATTCCTGCTTAGCCTGATTGGTTACAACATTGACCAATCAGATGGATACTCTTGGCTACCTCGGGAGAAGAGGACGGAGCCGAGGAGCAGCAAGATTGAGGCAGAGGGGGATGAAGGTGTCCATTCTGCATAACAAAGCAGGGGAGGAGGAGACAACCAATCATGTGCAGGGGTAGCAGCAGCAGCGAGAGAGAGAGAGCAAAGAGGGGGGAGGGGGGTGTTATGTCCATAACTCGTATTGACATTAAACCAGGCTGGAGGTGCAGTGAACGTAACTTTTTCATAATGAACTACAAACTCATAGGTGCTCCGTACAGGCCAAGGGGTTAATGGCGAAAGAGAAAGAGTTCTTCCGCCTTAGCCCTTTATACCCCTGGTGACGGCGGAACCGGAAAGGCGGGGCTGTCACCCCCACTACTACCTACCATATTGGTACACCACAGGGGGGGCCCGTTTTGAATGTGGTTGTGCGAGATCATAGTCTCAGCGGACGGGCACCGCACTGTGAGCTGAGAGCAGCCACATTCAAACACCCACCCCCCCACCCCCCCGCTCAGTCACCGGCGGACAGGGAACTGGTTGTTAGTAAAAAGTAAACATATTTGGCAACTACACATTTATTTCTTGCCTCGACCATTTTCAGAAAAATGTTTTACTTTAAATATACACCTCTTTAAATATTCAGTTCTTTATTAAGAAATGTTCACATATCTATGTCTAACTTTATTTTTATTTTTATTTGCATTTTTTAACATTTATTTTAGCCATTGTAAGTAGGAATGAATGTGGGGGTGTCCTAAAAAAGATTGTGGGTGTCCTAATTTATTCCTCACTATTTGTCTAGAATTACATTTTACAGTGTTACAGTGCAGTACTGTACTCTAAAATTACATTTTCCCTGTGTGTGTGTGTGTGTGTGTGTGTGTGTGTGTGTGTGTGCGCGCGCACACGCGGGGGGGGAAAGGCACTTTGTCATTTGCAGTTTAAAGGATTTGTTCTGATTCTGCACCAATGATGATAAAAGTAGTCACGGTGAATATGGTTGTTTTAAAAGTGTCACTGACTACTTTTTTTTGACATTTTAACAGTTCGTACATGTTTCAATGAAATATTTGTGACATACTTTGGTCAAATATTCTTAAATTATTTAATTATTACATCAAATTTGTGAATCCTATTTTACAACCTTTCTAAGAACACCTGGTTTCAGTGCATGTCTCTTTAAATTGCTGAATGTATTCAGCTCCACCCTCCCTCTTATGTCACTATTGCTAACATTAGCTGGCTAGCTCAGTTCTATCCTGAAGCAACAAACAAATTTCTGTCAAAGAATGTGTTAGAAAAATTCTAAGATAAGCACCGAGCTAAATAAAAAATCAGGTATGAGCAAAAATGGTTCTTTTAATCTGTTGGCCAAGAGATTTGACACACAGGTCAGAACAACCATAAAGTGTGTGCCCCGGTCCCTGATCTGACTCAGTCTTATACATCCATGGAGCTATACTAAATGCACCCACAGCACGAGATAAGAACATATGATGAGCACATGAGTCTGAAGCGTTTATCTGCAGAAGTATTTGCATGAGGTGAAGACCTTCTAATGACAAGAACACACTGCCCTCTCTTTTAGGCCTTTCCTGAAACCCTAGCATGATTTAGCATTTTATAGCACACTTTTGTATGACAAATACAGAGATCATATAAAATAAAACTGAGAAAAAAAAGCCTAATAAACACAATTTTTTTCCTTTCACAATGGATGAAATAATGCATCACTGATGGACAGGGGTGTGTGGTTTCAGTGGTGAACAGGATATAACTAGTCCCTGGAGTACAATAAGCACAGAAACATTTGTGAATGAGTGGCTAAACTGCTATCTTTAGCTAGCCACCTTTAGTTCCTGTTATAGATAGTGCTGTCATGTGAACAAAGATTCCAGTGGAGGTGAATAGGATTTACAGAAAATAGCGAACACAACCGACTCAATAGTTAAGCTAACGCCAGGTGGCCTATCTGGCACATACTCCCCGCTGATGCAAACACTGACCACCTAGCCAAGCTATTGCTAACATATAGATGTAGCATCATGTAGAAGTATAACAAAATAAGCCAGAATGACGTGAGATATATTATTCAATTCAATTCAGCTTTATTTATAATGCGCCACATCACAACAAAAGCTGTCTCGTGGCGCCACAGTGCAGAAAAAAACCACACAGTCACAGAAAGACCCAGCAATCAGACGATCCCCTATGAGTAAGCACTAAGCGACAGTGGAGAGGAAAAACTCCCATTTGGAAGGAAGAAACCTCTAGCAGAACCAGGCTCAGGGAGGGGCAGTCGTCTGCTGCGATTGGCTGGGGATGAGGGGATAGGGAGGATGGAAAGGACAGACATAAAGAACATAGCAGTAAGATGCCAAGTACAATATTGGAGGTCAACCAGCAGTATGGATCACATAACAATAGAACAAGAGTGGGGTTAAAAGACACAAAAACCCTCCTTAAACGAAAGCTATACTAAAAAGGAAGGATTTTACCCTGTTCTTAAAAACAGAGACCGAGTCTGACTCCCGGACCCAGAGTGGTAACTGGTTCCAGAGAGAAGGAGTTTGGTAGCAGAAGGCTCTGCCTCCCACCGTACTTTTGGAGATTCTGGGCACCACAAATAAGCCAGCATTTTGGGAGCGTAATGCTCTATTAGGATGGTAAGGTTCAATTCAATTCAATTGATCTTTATTTATATAGCGCCATTTCACAACAACAGTCATCTCATAGCACTATCAACTGTAGGGGGAACCCCCACAGTTGCAGAAAGACCCCAGCAATCAGGCGATCCCCTGTGAGCAAGCACTTGGCGACGGTGGAGAGGAAAAACTCCCTTTTAACAGGAAGAAACCTCCAGCAGAACCAGGCTCGGGGAGGGGCAGTCATATGCTGCGACTGGCTGGGGGGTGAGGGGACAGAGAAGATGAAAAGAACAGACATGTAGAGAGCAAACAGCACGATGGGGACTCAATCTATGGGAGAGAACAAACAGATGTTAATGACCAGCAAAAAAAATATTTCATTGAGAGTGAAGAAAGGAGTGAGGCCCAGTGCATTATTGGAGGTCCCCCGGCTGACTAAACCTATTAGCAGCATAACTAAGGGAGGGTTCAGAAACACATGATCCCTCCCTAATTGTAGGCTATATCAAAAAGGTAGGTTTTAGCCTTGTTCTTAAAAACAGAGATTGAGTCTGACTCCCGAATCCAGATTGTCAGCTGGTTCCACAGGAGAGGAGCTTGATAACTGAAGGCTCTGCCTCCCATTGTACTTTTGGAAATTCTAGGTATTACAAGTAATCCTGCATTTTGGGAGCATAGTGCTCTGTTAGGATAATACGGTAGTATCAGATCTTTTAAATAAAAAGGAGCCTGATTGTTTAGAGCTTTGTAAGTAAGAAGAAGGATTTTAAACTTAATTCTTAAACTCTATGGGAAGCCAATGAAGGGAGGCCAGAACCGGAGAGATATGATCTCTCTTTCTAGTACCTGTTAAAACTCTTGCTGCAGCATTTTGGATCAGCTGAAGACTTTTTAAAGATGTTTTAGGACAGCCTGATAATAAAGAATTACAATAATCTAATCTCGAGCTAACAAAAGCGTGGATCAGTTTCTCAGCATCACTCTGAGACAAGATGCTCCTAATCTTGGCAATATTACGCAAATGATAGGGAAGGCAGTCTTAGAAACAAATTTAATATGTGAATTGAAGGACAGATCTTGATCAAAAATAATTCCAAGGTTCCTCACAGAGCTATTAAGAGAAAGAGTAACCGCATCCAAACTGAAAGTTTGATTTGGAAAGGTATTTCTAAGGTTTTTTTGGACCAACAAGAATGACTTGAGTCTTATCTGAATTTAATAGCAGGAATTTACAAGTCATCCAAGCTTTGATTTCCTTAAGACAGGCTTCTAACTTGGCTAATTGATTACTATCATCTGGCTTCATTGACAGGTATAATTGTGTGTCATCTGCATAACAATGAAAATGTATACAGTGCTTTCTAATAATGTTGCCTAACAGAAGTATATATAAACTAAAAAGAGTAGTGCTTAGCACGGATCCCTGTGGAACTCCATGACTAAGCTTTGAGTTGAAAGAAAACTCATTATTTACATGAACAAACTGGAACCTATCAGATAAATAAGATCTAAACCACTGCAACGAAGTTCCATTAAGTCCAACATAGTGTACTAATCTATCAAGTAGAATATTATGATCGATAGTATCAAAAGCTGTACTAAGGTCTAAAAGGACAAATACAGAAACCAGTCCATTATCAGATGCGATGAGGAGGTCATTAGTGACCTTCGCTAAGGCTGTTTCAGTACTATGATGGATTCTAAACCCAGATTGAAACTCTTAAAGTAAACCATTTCCCTGCAGGTGGTCAAATAATTGCGTAGCAACAGCTCTTTCTAAGATTTTTGAAATGAAAGGGAGATTAGAGATTGGTCTATAGTTAGCTAAAGCTCCTGGATCTAGCGTTGGCTTTTTGAGTAAGGGTTTAATTACAGCCATTTTAAAAGCCTGCGGTACATGGCCTAAAGTTAATGAAGAATTGATTATATGAAGAATAAAGCTACCAATAAGTGGGAAGACTTCTTTAACCTCTTGCACTCTGGTGTACTGCGTGCGGGCACGTATCTGCGTCCTAGAGCGCACGAGGGCGCACGAGTGCGCATGAGTGTGTACGAGGGTGCTGCGTCTTAGAGCGCACTGAAAAAAAAAGCTGCATTTCCGTTCTTCCACTACAGACACAGCCGCGAACAGATTAGATATGATTGACCTCTCATTCGACTAATAAGAGCCTTGAATTGGGTTTCTGAAATCTTGAAGAACCAATGACTGAAAACCTAGCAAGAAGGACCCGCCTACCAACGGCTGCGAATGCAGTGAGCCAATTGAAGCACAGAAGTTCGAAAGCTGTTTTGTGTAAGGCTGGGTGAAGAGAGACTGACTGCTGCAGCAGATGAAAAAAGGACCCGCAGGAAGAACCGCCACAGACCCAGCAGCACGGAGACCACCCACAAGTGCGACCTGCGTGACAGGGACTGCCATTCGCGCATCGGCCTGTTCAGCCACAGGCGGTGCTGTCCCAGCAGAGTAGACATTTAGGATTCTCTTCCATGATCATCATAGACCGTCCACATGCTGTTGTGAGCAGGTAAGTGTTATAAGCTAAATTATTCTTTATCCCTGAAAATTGTAATCAAAAATGACTTTTGACTGATCGGTAAATTACAACTGTGCGGCGCACGAAGTCCGAAGTCCATGCGCCGCGGTACACGGTTCGTGCGCCACGTCCGGACCGTGAACGCCACCCCCCCCCCCCCGCTACTCTTCTGTAGTGGGGGGGGGGCGCGGGGACCGCGGGGACTGTGCGCCGCGGTACACGGTTCGTGCACCGCGTCCGGACTTTGAACGCGCCCCCCCCCCCCGCTACTCTTCTGTAGCGAGGGGGGGGCATTCATGAATGAATGAATGAATAAACAACCCCCCCCCCACCCACACACACACACATAGCCCTGAGTGTCACCTTTCATTAGAGCCCAAGATGAAGCTTCTATATTGAATCATTCAAAAGTTACAGACGTTTTTCCAAACTGTGCCATTTGGCACAATTTGGCACAGTTCACAAACGCCTGGGAACTACCTGAGAACAAAGCTGTGTAATATATTCATTTTTTGTGGTATTGTTACAAAATTTTGACCTCAGCTGGATAACACTTGGTTCTACATTTCTGTTGCATTTTCCAGCCCGGATCTGAAGCTGTGTGTTATTTGCAAGCATTTGTATCCAAAAAAACACCCATGCGAAATTTATTTTCTTCAAGTTCAGTATGTTTAGATGACTGTTACTCAGTGGCCGGAGCACTTAGAGAGATTATGACCATTATTTTTTGGCGTTTTTAGGGACATTGACCAGAGTGCAAGGGGTTAAATAACCTGCTAGGAATAGGGTCTAAAAGACAAGTTGAAGGTTTGGATGAGGAAACTATTTTGTCTAACTTACAAAGGTCGATTGGAGTAAACTCATCAAGGCAGATATCAATTGAGGAGTTGTAGTAGTTACAGTATTTAAGTTAACTGTGGGAAGAATCTGATTGATTTTATCTCTGATGGATGAAATCTTATTATTGAAAAAGTTCATAAAGTCCTGACTAGTAAGCTCTAAGGGAATGCTAGGATTGACAGAGTCCTGACTCTTTGTCAACCTGGCTACAGTGCTGAAAAGAAACCTGGGATTATTCTTGTTCTCTTCTATTAATGCAGAATAAGATAAGATAAGATAAGCCTTTATTAGTCCCACAATGGGGAAATTCCAGGATTGCAACAGCACAGGGATAGCAACACTCAGAGCAACAATCAGAAGGCAAGAAAAAAAACAAGAACAGCTAGTATACATATGTACATATTACTATAAATATATATATATATACAGTGGGGCAAAAAAGTATTTAGTCAGCCACCAATTGTGCAAGTTCTCCCACTTAAAAGATGAGAGAGGTCTCCAATTTTCATCATAGGTATACCTCAACTATGAGAGACAAAATAAGAAAAAAAAAATCCAGAAAATCACATTGAAGGATTTTTAATGAATTAATTGGTAAATTCCTTGGTAAAATAAGTATTTGGTCACCTACAAACAAGCAAGATTTCTGGCTCTCACAGACCTGAAACTTCTTCTTTAAGAGGTTCCTCTGTCCTCCAATCGTTACGTGTATTAATGGCACCTGTTTGAACTCGTTATCAGTGTAAAAGACACCTGTCCACAACCTCAAACAGTCAGACTCCAAACTCCACTATGGCCAAGACCAAAGAGCTGTCAAAGGACACCAGAAACAAAATTGTAGACCTGCACCAGGCTGGGAAGACTGAATCTGCAATAGGTAAGCAGCTTGGTGTGAAGAAATCAACTGTGGGAGCAATTATTAGAAAATGGAAGACATACAAGACCACTGATAATCTCCCTCCATCCGGGGCTCCAGGCAAGATCTCACCCCATGAGGTCAAAATGATCACAAGAATGGTGAGCAAAAATCCCAGAACCACACGGGGGGACCTAGTGAATGAGCTGGGACCAAAGTAACAAAGGCTACATCAGTAACACACTACGCCGCCAGGGACTCAAATCCTGCAGTGCCAGACGTGTCCCCCTGCTTAAGCCAGTACATGTCCAGGCCCATCTGAAGTTTGCTAGAGAGCATTTGGATGATCCAGAAGAGGATTGGGAGAATGTCATATGGTCAGATGAAACCAAAATAGAACTTTTTGGTAAAAGCTCAACTTGTCGTGTTTGGAGGAGAAAGAACACCATACCTACTGTGAAGCATGGGGGTGGAAACATCATGCTTTGGGGCTGTTTTTCTGCAAAGGGACAAGGACGACTGATCCGTGTAAAGGAAAGAATGAATGGGGCCATGTATCATGAGATTTTGAGTGAAAACCTCCTTCCACCAGCAAGGGCATTGAAGATGAAACGTGGCTGGGTCTTTCAGCATGACAATGATCCCAAACACACCGCCCGGGCAACGAAGGAGTGGCTTCGTAAGAAGCATTTCAAGGTCCTGGAGTGGCCTAGCCAGTCTCCAGATCTCAACCCCATAGAAAATCTTTGGAGGGAGTTGAAAGTCTGTGTTGCCCAGCGACAGCCCCAAAATATCACTGCTCTAGAGGAGATCTGCATGGAGGAATGGGCCAAAATACCTGTGAAAACCTTGTGAAGACTTACAGAAAACGTTTGACCTCTGTCATTGCCAACAAAGGGTATATAACAAAGTATTGAGATGAACGTTCGTTATTGACCAAATACTTATTTTACCGAGGAATTTACCAATTAATTCATTAAAAATCCTTCAATGTGATTTTCTGGATTTTTTTTTTCTAATTTTGTCTCTCATAGTTGAGGTATACCTATGATGAAAATTGGAGACCTCTCTCATCTTTTAAGTGGGAGAACTTGCACAATTGGTGGCTGACTAAATACTTTTTTTCCCCATTGTATATATATAGACACACAGTGCGGAGCATTGTGGTTGGTGAATGTGCAGCAGAAAGTCTAAGCTCTCTCTCCCTCCGCGGGTGCGGCGGGCCAACTGGATGTCTTTGGGCATGATGGTGATCCTCTTGGCGTGGATGGCGCACAGGTTGGTGTCCACGAAGAGACCCACCAGGTAGGCCTCGCTGGCCTCCTGCAGAGCCATGACGGCGGAGCTCTGGAAGCGCAGGTCGGTCTTGAAGTCCTGAGCGATCTCCCTCACCAGGCGCTGGAAGGGCAGCCTATGGATGAGCAGCTCCGTGGATTTCTGGTAGCGATGGATCTCTCTCAGAGCCACGGTACGGTAGGCCTGTAACGGTGAGGCTTCTTCAGTCTGCCGGTGGCCGGAGTGCTTTTTTTCGAGCAGCCTTGGTGGCTAGCTGCTTCCTGGGGGGCTTTTTCCTCCATTAGATTTACGGGCGGTCTGCTTGGTTCTTGCCATCGCTCTTTATTATTCTGTCTTATATTTCTTGCATGCCGCCTAAACTCCAGCCCGGCACCGGCGTCGTTTTCGCCACAGTAACTCGGCATGTCGAGCTTCTCCGTTAGCACCGGGTGGCGGTTGGAGCTAGCTAGCCAGCTAGCTAGCTCTTCCCTGCTGTATCGTCCCCCGCTGCAAACAGTGGCTCCGTCCGCCGACTCGGGAGACCCTTGGGGCGATCTGTGTGTCCGTGATATATATATATAGAGTGAAAGGTGTAGAAAGAAGAAGGAAGATGAGAAAAAGGCAGTTGCAAAAGGCAGCCAACTTGTGTGGCGCCGCCGGTCCGGCAGATAATAATAACTCGTTCTAGCTTTTCTAAGAGATTTTTTATAAATTAAAAGATGATTTCTCCAAGCTAAATAGATTTCATCTAAATTAGTGGAGCGCCATTTTCTTTCTAATTGACGAGTCTTCTGTTTTAAGCTACGAGTTTCTGTGTTGAACCGAGGAGTTAGAAATCTCTGATTAGACTTTTTCTTTTTTAAAGGCCAAATGTCACGTAATTTTTTTTTCTAAATGACAACGAATTTAGATAAAATACACATAGCTGTGCTGGGCAGCGAGGAGTTGCAATCAGCAGTGGTTCTGGAAAAAGCACATCGTATTGGCCCACGGAGAGATAAGGGACCGCCGAGGACCTTAATTATGAAGTTTCTTAGCAACAGAGACAGGATGAAGATCTTCAACGCTGCACGTGCTAAAGGAGAGATTAAACACCAGGACCAGCAGGTGCGGTTCTACCCAGATTTGGCCACAGGAATCCAGCAATTGAGGAAGCAGTTTGATCCCGTACGTAAGGAGCTGCGCAACCTTGGGATTCGTCATGGTGTAATCTATCCTGCGAGACTGCTGACCACGTATGAGGGCAGAACCCACATCTTCAAGACCCCAGAGGAGGCGCAGGAGTTCATCAAGAAGATCAAAGAAGAAGAAGAGACTGGTGGGAGCTAAGCATGAACAAAATATAAGGTAGAATAATTAAGCATTTGCACAGGCATCTGACTGACTTGAAGTAAATAGTAAGTTTACAAAATATAGATTGTATTATATATTAAAAAAACAAAACAAAAACAAAACAAACAAAAAAAAAAACTATGATGTACAAAGTTGTTAAAAATTTTGGAGTTAAGTTGGAAAACTACAGAGGAGAGTTAATGTTACGTCATTAAAAGCAGTAGAGTTAGGGTGATTGGGAGGATGAAGAAGGAGTGGCTTAGGCTGTTCCCCGTGGGTGTGGAACGGTCGATGGCTATATCGGGAGACAGAATTTTTCTTTTGATTTTGGGGGGTTTGCCACAAGTGTGGGAAGGGGAAATTTGTTTGTGTGTAGTTTGTAGGATGAATGTTCAACCACTCATGTTTTTGCTTCTCTGTATGAGCATGTTTACACTGCAAGGTAATCCCAAACTCTCTATTGATCATGGACCAAAGTGTTAATCTTAATTTAACTTCATGGAATTGCAGAGGTCTACAAAATTTAAAAAAACTTAAACAAGTTATGAATAAAATAAAGGACATGGGTTCAAGAATTGTGTTTTTACAAGAAACTCATCTGATAGAGGAGGATGTTAAAAGAATTAGGAGTAGATGGCAGGGAAGTGTATTCACCTCTTCATTTTCATCCCGAGCCAGGGGAGTTATGACTCTCATACATAAATCAGTTCCTTTTCAAGTGAAAAATGTAATTGGAGACAAATTTGGAAGATATGTAATCATTCAAGGTTCTTTGCTATTAGAAAATATAAATCTTGTGAACTTATATGGTCCCAATATAGATGATCAGAAGTTCTTTGCTAATTTATTTCTCATCTTATCATCACTTACAGGGCAACATATAATAGCAGGGGATTTTAATTGTACATTGAATCCAGGTGTGGATAGATCAACAGGACTGGATTGTACGCACATTGGATGTAGGATGACTATTAATCATTTTATGAAAGAATTGAGATTGTTAGATATATGGAGAGAAATGAAACCACAAGTTAAAGCCTATTCTTGTTATTCCAGTACCTACAAGACATTCTCACGTATTGATTATTTTTTGATTTCCACAGAATTAAGGTCCAAGATTCAAAACTGCTTTTATGATAACATCGTGATCTCTGATCATGCACCCTGTTGTCTAATATATGTAGATAAAAAATTGACAAAGGAATTAGGTAGATGGCAATTTCAGCATAAATGGCTTCAGGATGAGGAATTTGTCAAGTATATAGAAAAACAGATAGACGAGTTCTTTGACATCAATACTACACAAACATCAGCATGTGTAAAGTGGGAGGCTTTCAAAGCTTTTATTAGGGGACATATTATTAGTTATACAGGATCAAAATCTAAGAAGACTCGAGAGGAGAGAGCTAAATTGGAACATAAAATAAAAAGTCTTCAGGAAAAAGTGTATGCAGGAAGTGACCCAAGGTTGGAGAATGAATTACTGATTTTGAGAGCTGAATACGACAAAAAATCAGCGAATAGAGCTGCCTCGAGTCTTCTAAGATTGAAACAATCTTTTTATGAACAAGGTGAAAAATCAGGAAAATTATTAGCATGGCAGATTAAACAATTGGAAATTAAAACACCAATTACCAGTATTATAAGTAACGGACAGGTAGTTATAGATCCTTTAGAAATTAATAGAGCCTTTAGAGATTACTATGAAAAATTATATGATACCAAAAATGAACCTGATTTAACAAAACTAAATGGGTTTTTGAACGAACTATCTATACCGTGTATTCCAAATGAAAACAGGGAGATATTGGAGTCTAAAATTAGTCAAGAAGAAGTTGGGCTAGCCATTGATAATATGAAATCAGGAAAAAGTGCAGGACCAGATGGTCTTCCAGTTGACCTTTATAAAAAATTTAAGAATAAATTAATAAAACCTTTTTTGGAAATGGTTTTAGAAGCATTTCAAAATAATAATTTACCATCATACATAAATAATGCCTTAATTATACTGCTGCCAAAACCAGGTAAGCCCTCTAATAAATGTGAAAATATGAGACCAATAAGCCTATTAAACGCCGACCTTAAGATAATCTGTAAAATTTTAGCAAGACGAATACAAGAAATTTTACCAAATATTATTAATCGAGATCAGAATGGCTTTATAAAGGGTAGACAAGGCTTCCATAATGTAAGAAGACTATTTAATATTATTTATTTTAATAAAGAAGCACCGGATACAGCTCTCCTATCATTGGACGCCGAAAAGGCCTTTGATAGAGTTGAATGGCCCTTTCTTTTTGAAGTCCTACAAAGGTTTGGACTTGGAAATAATTTCATAAAATGGGTTCAAATAATATACAATAATGCTACAGCAGAAATCCTAACAAATAACAATATTTCAAAACCAATAAAAATCAATAGAGGATGTCGACAAGGCTGTCCACTTTCACCTTTACTGTTTACTATGGCAATTGAACCTTTAGCGATAGCGATACGTTTACATTCACAAATATATGGAATTAAAGTTGGACCAACAGAACATAAAATCTCCCTGTACGCCGATGATATAATTTTGTTTATGTCGAATCTAAAAAAATCAATTCCAACCTTGTTGAATTTAATAAAGAATTTTGGGGAAATATCAGGATATAAAATAAATAAAACTAAATCTTCAATATTAATGCTAAATGAGACCCAGAGAAATTACCCAGCCCCTGAGGTAAATCAATTCAATGTTGTAAATCAGTTTAAATATTTAGGAATCCAAATTATGCCTAAGCTAGAATCAGTCGCCAGTGTCAACTATGAAGCCTTAATGTCAGATATCAATGAGTTAACTCAGAGATGGATGTCACTACCAATGTCGATGATCGGGAGAATCAATATACTTAAAAGTAATATTTTACCTAAAATACTTTATTTATTTCAATACATTCCCTTATCACCACCTTTAGATCTATTCTCAAGAATAAAAAAAAAGTTAGTGGAATTTATATGGAACAACAGGAGGGCTAGATTACGTTTGTCTTTATTATATTTACCATTTGATCGTGGAGGTCTGAAATGTCCAAATTTTATGTTGTATTATTGGTCGGCACAACTGAGGTCTATGACATATTATTTTTCATCAAATGATCTCCCTCACTGGACTGAAATGGAATCATACAATTTACCTTTACCTCTTCCCATATTCATATACTCAGATTCGGCAAAAAAATTACAAAAACAAGTTAAAAATCCATTTGTAAAGCATATGATCAAAATATGGTGTGAAGCTAAAAACTATTTAAAAGAACCACAGTTATTGTCACAATTTAGTCCAATATGGGGTAATCAATATTTTAAACCAGGGAAAGCGGACGCTGTATTTAAAGTATGGAATTTAAAAGGGATACAAAAGATTCAGGATTTATATTTGCCATGTGCAGACAACATAATGTCTTTTGAAGAGCTGAGGATCAAATTTAATCTCAATAGAACACATTTTTTTAAATATCTTCAACTTAGAAACTTTATTCGATCAAATCAAAATAAAGCTCTCACTCGACCTATTTATTCATCCTTGGAAAAAATGATGATGAAAGATAGTAAAAGAAAGGGTATTATTTCAGAGTTTTATAACTCATTGACACTATCTTCAAGTGAAAATTCACTGAAAAGATTAAACTACTGGAAAGAAGATCTGCAAATTGAAATTTCAGAGGAACAATGGGAATTGGCTTGTACAGAAGCTCAAACCAAATCAATAAATGCACGCCTTAAATTGATACATTTCAAATGGTTAATGCGGATGTATGTTACACCGGAGGAGTTAAATAGATATAACAAAAATATACCAGATACATGCACAAAATGCATGGAAAGTAAAGGAACCCTATTTCATTGTTTATGGGAATGTAGATTAATAAGAATGTTTTGGGAAGAGGTGAGGGTAACAATTGAAAAAATAATCTCAAAACAAATCATATTGAATCCTAAACTGTTTTTGTTGGGTCTGTACCCAGAAAAGCATAATTTTAATAAAAGTGAAAGAACATTCATAGACCTCAGTTTGCTTAATGCCAAAAAATGTATTGCACTATTATGGAAAAAGACTCATAGACCAGATGTGACTCAGTGGTTAAGACAGATGTTAACAAACCTTCCATTAGAAAGAATAACATATATACTGAAATCAAAGGAAATTGTGTTTGAGAATATATGGAGACCTTTTATTGATTATGTAAAAAATTTAAACATAACTCTTGAAGAAGAAGGTGAATGATGTGTGTGGACCTTGTAAATTCCAAACTGGTGAACATAATATGTATACTTATGTATTGGATTGTCTAGACTAAACAGAGGAGCATTGTTGAAGACTTGATTTTGTTGGTGGTTGTTGGTGTTTTTAGTGCATTTTTTTTTTTGTAGTACTTTAGTGTTAGTGTTTGATTGTTTGTATCATGTTTGTTAAAAAAAAAAAAAAAAAAGGTTCAATAAAGATATTGTGGAAAAAAAAAATACACATAGCTTAAACCAAATATTCATACCGGAGACCATATCACCCACCTGTATTTACATAATTGCACAAAATACACCAGGTGAAGGCCCCACCTTGCTTGCTGGCTTGTGACAGCCAGTCCAGACCACGCCCATGTTTTTGACATCACCAGTTGTACCCTGGCTGCCCTGCCTATCCACATTCACACTTATCAACATTGGACAATCATGACAGAAAGTGACAGCGATTGTGAACAAATTAGTTTAGTTTTGTCTTTTTTTTTTGTCTTTTTTTTTGTCAGTGGTTCAGACAGTGACAGAGGCATTGAACCTTACAGGTTCGAGCCGTCCGAGACGGAATCAGATGCTTTGTCTGATGACAACAGTTCCAACGATGACCAGAGAGCAGAACCAGTGGAAAATGTCATTGAACTGGACATTAATCGCCTCCAGAATTGCGAAGCCGAAGGGGGTCTGTCGAGGGCGCCCCATAAATATTGATTTTTCGGAAGCCATTATTATTACAGTGGAGGAGAGCCGCTGCTGTCAAGAAATTGACCAGATCAATATGAAAATGGAGGCGCATACCTGTCAAGTGAGACGTTTTCGCCGTATTTTGGTGCCAAGCGCGGCTGTGGGGGATGGCGGAGTGGTGGGGGACACTTTTCTGGGAAATGTTTTAAATGTAGTTTGTGTTGTTATTGTCAAATATTTTAAGGAAAATACGGGGAAAATGCAATTTTAGCAAAAACGGGCGTATTGCCATTTCTGTACGCCCAAAAGAAAAATATACGGGAAAAAAAATTGAGTGTGTTGCGGAGCACGTCCTGTGTGTGATCCCCCACAGCTGGTGCTGGCAGATGGCTCAGCCTGAGCTATTATCACTACAATGAGAAGTGTGGAGTCAATCATTAGTCAGATTGTCAGGGCGGGCTGATCGCTCAGCGTGAGCTATTCTCACTACAATGAGAAGTCATTAGGACAATGGTTTAACACGTTCAGCTGTGCAGCGGTTGCGGAACAGAGAGAGATCTCCTTACAAATACAGAATTCTGCTTTTTTTTTTATTTTGCGCCGGACGCTGAGTTGTGTTGTTATTGTCAAATATCCATGAATCCTTAAAATATTTGACAATAACAACACGAGTTGCATTTGGGGCATTTCCCAGAGAGGTGTCCCTTGTTGCTCCGCCGTCCCTTATAGCCGCTTTTTACGGTGTTGAAGTACGGCGAAAACGTCTCACTTGACAGGTATGAAAACATTTCCCAGAGAAGTGTCCCTTATTACCCAGCTGTCCCTGATAGTCCCGTTTTAAGGTATGGGTGAAATATCCAATTTTTTCTTTCTTGTTGCTCACTTCAACCTTCCAGTCTCCATATAAACAATCAATTGAAATACCCCAAGCATCAAACTAGGGTGCAATCGATTTCGTCACTTCCGCCTTCTTCCCCAGGCGATTCCAGGGGCCGTGTCAGGCCAAGCGCGGCAGTTTTAAATTAACGAATATTCCGTTGTTACTGAAGCATATGCACCAAGACCCGAACGGATCGGTTCCCTTTTATATTTAGTTTCAAGATATTTAAAGTACCCTGTTACGTGACATTTGGCCTTTAAGGGGGCCACCAAGTCTAGAGTCTGATGCAGAGAAGCTGTAACACTATCCACCATGTTATCAATTACAGAAGGAGCAAGCTGTCTATAGCTTATTTCCGTTGTGTTGACACATGGCATAGAGGAAACAATCTGCATAAATTTGATAACAGCATCATCTGAGAGGCATCTACTGTAATAATATTTTTCTTTAGGAGCCAAATAGTCAGAAATAGTAAAATCAAAGGTTAACAGACAATGGTCTGACAGTACAGGGTTATGAGGAGACACTACAAGATTTTCTATTTCTATGCCATATGTCAGAACAAGGTCCAATGTATGGTGGAGGTAATGAGTAGAATTTCCTACTTTCTGAGAAAACCCAATCGAGTCTATTATTGAATTAAATGCCACATTAAGGCAGTCACTATCTACATCCACATGCATATTAAAGTCCCCTACTATAATTATTCTATCAGATTTCAGCACTAAATCAGCTAAGAAATCAACAAATTCGGATAAAAATTCTGAGTAGGTTGATGGGGGATGATAAACTATGGCAAATAAAATTGGATTTAACCTAAAATTGCTGAAGTGCTCAATACTGAGGACCAGGCTCTCAAAGGAATTATAACATGTTTTTTGCTTTACATTAACTAGTAATTTGGAATGGTAAATTGTTGCTACTTCTCCTCCACGACCAGAACTTCTGGGATTTTGACAGTTTAAATAACCAGAGGGAGTTGATTCATTTAAACCAACATAATCCTCTTGCCCTAACCAAGTCTCTGTAAGGGATATTAAATCAATCTGATGATCAATTAACAGATCATGGACTAACAGAGACTTGGGAGTTAGAGACCTAATATTTAATAAACCACATTTAATTTTTAAATTATGAGGAGGAACAGAGGCCAAATCATTCAATTTTTTTAGATTTTAGATTTAGTATACTTTATTGATCCCCAGAGGTGAAATTGAGGGTCATCCACCACCTGGATGGATGAAGCAGCCACGATACGGCGCTATCCCTTAACCATTCACACACACATTCACACCTCGGGCCACTTGAGTCTCCAATTAACCTAACCTGCATGTTTTTGGCGTGTGGGAGGAAACCGGAGAAATCCCGGGGTAAACCCACGCATACACGGCATACACGGGGAGAACATGCAAACTCCACACAGATCACTGTTGGTCGGGGGCTGGGATCGAACCCACGATCCCCACAATCCCCCGGCCAAGGTTAAACTGTGCTGCCGCAGTGCTAACCACTGCGCCACTGTGCAGCCCCAATTTGGAGGCTTTATGTTTAATTTGAGTTTTACCAATATTTTGCTTAATCACTTTGGGATGCTTATATATTATATTTTTATTTACTTTGGAGGGAGCAGACAATGATTCTCTGATGGGGAAGACAGGGGCTAAGCTGAGGGGTGGCGGATGAAGAGGAGCTGCAGAGAGGCGTGTAAGACTGCGACTCTGCTTCCTGGTCCCAACTCTGAGTAGTCAAGGTTTTGGAAATTTGGATAAAAAAGATGCCAGATTGTTAGATAAATGATAAGCACCATCCAAAGTGGGATGAATGCTGTCTCGTCTCATAAGACCAGGTTTTCCCCAAAAAGAGCTCCAATTGTCAATGTAGCCCATGTCATTTGCAGGACACCACACAGACAGCCAGCGATATCAGATCTTTTATATATTGGGGGGCCAGATCGTTAAGAGCTTTGAAAGTACGAAGAAGGATTTTAAACTTGATTCTGAATTCAGTGGGAAGCCAATAGAGGGAGGACAGAACCGGGGAAATATGGTCTCTTTTTCTAGAACCAGTTAAAACTCTAGCAGCAGCATTTTGAATCAACTGAAGATTTTTCAAAGATACTTTAGGACAACCAGATAATAGCGAATTACAATAATCTAATCGCGAACTGACAAAGGCGTGAATCAGTTTCTCAGCATCACCCAGAGACAATATGCTCCTGATCTTGGCAATATTGCGCAGATGATATAAGGTGGTCCTAGAAACAGTTTTAATATGTGAATTAAAGGACAAATCCTGATCAAAAATCACTCCAAGGTTCCTCACACAACTGTTCAGAGTGAGAGTGGCCGCATCTAAATTAAGGGCATAATCTGAAAAGGAATTTCTAAGATGTTTTGGGCCAACAACAATGACTTCAGTCTTATCAGAGTTCAATAGTAAAAAATTACAAGTCATCCAAGCTTTGATGTCCTTAAGACAGGCATCTAACTTGGCCAACTGACCACAATCATTGGGCTTCATTGACAGGTATAGTTGTGTGTCATCTGCGTAACAGTGAAAATGTATACAGTGCTTTCTGATGATATTGCCCAATGGGAGCATATGTAGACTAAAAAGAGTAGGGCCCAACACAGATCCCTGTGGAACTCCGTGACTGAGCTTAGAGCTGGAAGAAAATCCATCACTGACATGGACAAACTGAAATCTATCAGACAAATAAGATCTAAACCACTGCAACGGAGTTCCACTGAGTCCAACAAAGTGTTCCAGTCTATCAAGTAGAATGGCATGATCGATAGTGTCAAAGGCAGCACTGACATCTAAAAGAACAAGAACAGAGCTTCTGATCCCAGCTTGCAATGTCACTCTTCTCCTGGCTGAATCTTAATCCAAATGGAAATTATGGATCTGGAAAGCGACTTATATGCGATTGTCACCACTTTAAAAAGTAGAAGATCGGGTCAGGGGGAACCCAAGGGAGACTCATGGTATTGGAATTCATGTGTCTGTGTGATTCGACTGAGATTGAACTGATCACAGGATCTTCTGTTTGGCCCCTGGAGTTTTCCTAGTGTATCGAAATTATCTGGGTGAGCTAATCAAATGCGGACCCCGGCGTAGCTCCCTTAACAAATTCAACAATTCGTCCAGCTGGGGGGAGCACTGACTGTCAGCAGCAGGATTAACATGGAATTTACTATCTGGCATGCATTGAAGAGAGAACGAACTCTCTGGACATGTTTTACCTATGTTTCGGTAGGTGGATAACATCTGTGGATCGCTGAGTGCTCTCCAGAGAATGATCTAAAGTATGATTCAAGCCTGTATGAAATTGAAGCACAGAATCGAAGAGAGAGAAATTTTTTATTCTCTGAGTGCACTGTGCAGATTTGACCTTGTGTTTTGGTGCCTTTGTTTACATTCCTCCTCGATGAAGATAACGCTGGGAAGTGGCTTATGTCTACCCATACATCAACAATCAGTTGTTGTCGTCAGCGGATTGGTCTCTCGAGGACATTGCCCATGTGCCTTCTGCAAGGAAGAGGAAAAGAGAGACAGACTCTGATCTCTGACTTGTTTATAAGTCACATGATTATAACATCTATCCACTGCCTGGAGGCGCCCTCTGCTGCTCACTAACAACTGTTACACTCACACTACACAATGACATGCAAATATACACACACTGCTCTCCCTCCCTCTGCTGTGTGATTGTATCTATCGTCTGCTAATGTGCATAGAGGGTTTTTTTCTGTGTAATCAAAATTTGGCTCATGAGCTTATATGAGCTTACGAGCGTGATTCTGATAACTATGTTTTTTCTCTCTGCCTATTGTGTTTCCCCCCCCCCCTTCCCCCCTTTACCCCCACTGCAGACAGGCGCCTCTATAGCTGCCGTGTCATTGGATGCGCCTAATGTGCGCGCCCAATGTCAAGTCAAATTCCTTGTGTGTTTACTTGTAAATATACTTGGCAATAAAGCTGATTCTGATTCTGATTCTGATCAGAGACAAGTCCATTATCACATTATCAGATGCAGTCAGGAGGTCATTGGAGACCTTCACTAAGGCAGTTTCAGTGCTGTGATGAGCTCTGAAGCCAGATTGAAACACCTCAAACAAACCAACTCCCTGCAAATGGTCAGATAATTGCACAGCAACAACTCTTTCCAAGATTTTAGAAATGAAAGGCAAGTTAGAGATTGGTCGATAATTGGCCAAAACTCCAGGACTGAGTGTCGTTTTTTTTAAGTAAAGGTTTAATTACAGCAGTTTTAAAAGCCAGTGGAACATAACCCAGAGTTAAAGAAGAATTAATGATAAGAAGAATACGGCTACCAATAATTGGGAAAATAATTTTAAATAACCTGGAAGGAATAGGGTCCAGAAGGCAAGATGAAGGCTTAGACAAGGAAATTATTTTATCCAACTCTAAGAGGTCGATTGGAGTAAACTTATCTAAGCAGATATCAGTTGAGGGAGTTGCAGTAGTTAATTTACTAGAGTTTACGGTAGGAAGAATCTGACTGATTTCATCTCGAATAGATAAAATTTTAAGATTGAAATAGTTCAGAAAGTCCTAACTAGAAAGCTCAGGGGGGATGCGAGGATTGACCGAGTCATGGCTCTTTATAAGCCTGGCTATAGTGTTGAAGAGAAACCTAGGGTTATTCCTATTTGCTTCTATTAATGCAGAATAATAGCTTGATCTAGCTTTTCTAAGAGATTTTTTATAGATTAAGAGATGATTTCTCCACACCAAGTAGAATTCATATGAATTTGTTGAGCGCCATTTTCTTTCCAATTGACGAGTTTTCTGTTTTAAGCCACGAATTTCTGAGTTAAACCAAGGGGTAAGAAATCTCTGGTTAGACTTTTTCTTTTTTAAAGGGGCTACCAAATCTAGAGTCCGATGCAGAGAGGCAGTAACACCATCAACCATGCTATCAATCACGAATGAAGCAGACTCTCCATCACTTATTTCAGGTGTTTCTGTTGTGTTGGCCCATGGCATAGAGGAGACAATCTGCAAAAATTTAGCAACAACGTCATCAGAAAGACATCTGCTATAGTAGTATTTTTCTTTAGGAAATAAGTGATCAGAGATAATGAAATCAAAAATTAACAGACAATGGTCAGACAGTACAGGATTATGAGGAGACACAACCAGATTTTCGATATCTATACCATAATTCAAAGCAAGGTCCAATGTATGATGGAAATAATGGGTAGAATTTTCTACTTTTTGGGAAAACCCCATCAAGTCTAAAATTGAATTGAAAGCCTTATTAAGACAGTCACTCTCAACATCAACATGTATATTAAAGTCCCCTACAATAATTATTCTATCGGTTTTCAGCACTAAATCAGCTAAAAAATTTGGCAAATTCCGATAGAAACTCTGAATAGGCCGTGGGAGGACGATAAACTATGGCAGAGAATTGGGTTCATGCCAAGATAGCCAACAGGCCCCACACTGAGGACCAAACCTTCAAAGGAATTAAAATATAATTTCTGCTTAACATTAACTAGTAATTTAGAATGGAAAAATTGCCGCCACTCCACCACCATGACCAGAACCTCTGGGGTTATGACAGTTTAAATACCCAGAGGGAGTTGATTCATTCAAACCAACATAGTCCTCAAGCCCGAGCCAGGTCTCTGTGAGGGATAGTAGATCGATCTAATGATCGATTAATAGATCATGGACCAGAAGAGACTTAGAAGATAGAGACCTAATGTTTAATAAGCCACATTTTCTAGTGGTTCTAGCTACAATGCTCCGTACTGTGTGTTTATATACTCATATATTTATTCCATCCAGCTACAATGCTCCGCACTGTGTTTATATATTTATATATCCATCCCATCTAGCTACAATGCTCCGCACTGTGTGTCTATATATATATATATATATATATATATATATATATATATATATATATATATATATATATATATTTATATTTATATGTACATATGTATACTTGCTGCTCTTGTTTTTTCTCTTGCCTTCTGATTGTTGCTCTGAGTGTTGCTATCCCTGTGCTGTTGCAATCCTGGAATTTCCCCATTATGGGACTAATAAAGGCTTGGCTTATCTTATCTTATCTTAATTTTTAAACTTTGGGGGGGAACAGAGGCCAAATTATTAATTTTATTAATTTTAGAGACTTGAGGCTGGATTAGAATTTTACCAACATTTTGTTTAATTAATCTGGGAAGTTTATGCATTCTATTTTTTTTTTAAACTTTTTTACTAACTATAGAGGGAGCAGAAAAAGGTTCTCTAAGGGAGGAGAGAGGGGCAAAGTTGAAAGGTGGTGGATGAGGAGGAGCTGCAGAAGTGCGGGTGTTTTTCAGGTTGTGTTGTATTTTTTTTTTTTTTTTTTTAGATTTAGTATACTTTATTGATCCCCAGAGGGGAAATTGAGGGTCATCCACCACCTGGATGGATGAAGCAGCCACGATACGGCGCTATCCCTTAACCATTCACACACACATTCACACCTAGGGCCACTTTAGAGTCTCCAGTTAACCTAACCTGCATGTTTTTGGCATGTGGGAGGAAACCGGAGAATTCCCAGGGTAAACCCACGCATACACGGGGAGAACATGCAAACTCCACACAGATCACTGGCTGGGATCGATCCCACGATCCCCCGGCCAAGGGTAAACTGTGCTGCCGCAGTGCTAACCACTGCACCACCGTGCAGCCTGTATTTGTCCTGGGTTACAATATTTAGGGCGACGGGAGACGGACTCAATCTCTGAAGGATTATAAATCAAAGGCTGATCTGAACGGTAAAGACCACCTGAGTTAATGGGATTGATACAATACGTGGGAACAGAACCAAACCCAAGAAACTTCAGAGTGAGTAAACACACCAAATTTCAGTCACTGTACCAGAAAACACCAAATAAAATAGAGAAGATTGTCTGTTAAAACACGTGCACCAAGTCTATTTGGGTGGATGCCATCAGGCCTCATGAGTGATGGGCGGTTCCAAAATAAGTTAAAATTGTCAACAAAACCAATGTTAAAAGTAAGACAAGTAAAACACAGCCAAGAATTAAGACTGAGAGTTCTGCTAAAACGATTACAGCCTCGTCTGAGAGGTGCCAAAGGCCCAGAGATGAGCGCACGTCTGCCACAGTTCATGAGAGTGGACAGAAGGCTCCTGAAGTCACTTTTTAAAGTCTCAGACACTTCATCTGGGATGTTATTGCATCCCACATGCACAACGACAGTTTGAACATGAGGGAATTCATTCAGCAGGTCAGGGATAAGAGCCTCAGTATCAGAGACTCTAGCCCCGGGAAAAAATCGAGTCACACAGTACCTGCTTCTGACGTTCCTCACGATCGAGTCACCAATTACCAGCATTGTCTGGGGGGGGGGGGGGGGGGGGGTTGTTGGTGGATTCTGATGTGGAGAGAAATTGTGAAGAGGATGATGTTGTTGTTGCGAAGACGGGAAGATGCACTCTTTTCTTCTATCTGGAGCAGGTGTGTAATTTGACACACCCTGGGTGGTCTTTATCCGGGGTTTGCGGACATGAGCCGCCGCTGAAGGAGAGGAGGGAGGATGGGGGCGTCCACGGGCGGGCGGCCAGCGTCCAGGTGGGGAAAATCCTCCAGGGAAAGGATATCAAATCTGTTATCCAAGGACAGTGGAAGAGAAGAGGTGCGGCCCATTCCGGTCGAACGACGATGGCCATTAGCTGGTCGAACCAAGGTCCAGGGCGCAGATGGAGGATGAGAGGGACCAAGCGAAGCTTTTGGTTTAGCCCCGAGACGAAACCAACTGTCTATCAACTGTGGGTTAGTGAACCAGGTGGAAACAGGGATTTTGGGATATTGGGGTGACTGAAATATAAAGAATATAATGAGATAAACCACATTTGGTAAACAAACTTGATGTAACACTGCTGGGCACATGGTAGACAGCTAGGCTAGCCAATAATGGAGCAGCAGGCAGGTGTCAAAGACAGTGCTGGGCTGGGTTTACCATTCTATGATGTCCCGTGGCAAATCTGGAAGAGTCAAAATGGCTAATTGGACACAGAAATGGCTGTGTTTTGTTTGGTTTTTTTTTAGAGAAATGAGTGTTTTTATATTTTTTAGATGATCACATGAACAACAGACGCCTTTCAGAAGGTTAAAACTTACAAAACACAATTTTTCACTCAATGACCCCTTTAAGCTATATTTCAAACATGGTTCTCATTTATTTTATTCCCATAACTGCAGGTATATTTTGCTCAACCCAGCATTGTCGTGGGACCTGATGTTCCTTTAGAGTTTCTGACAGGACATAAGTATGCTATGCCAGCAAAACAATTTTAAAAGGAAAAACAACAACAGTCCAAACACTGATGCTTGCTCCATGTTATCTTAATTATTGTGTAATTAATAGTATCTGACTTCTAAAGACACTCACCATTCAAGTAGTAGTTGCCGATGATATAAAGTAAACCAGTCAGTAAGGGTAATTACACACATTTGTACATGTACATTGTACATGTTTTAACCATTACACATTTTCCCCATTATAAAAACATATTCATAGCACATATCTGTGGTAATAATCAACATAACTGAAATATGAAATCAAGTGTGTGCTTGGGTAATTGTTAATTTCATCTATCATCCATGGTCAAATGGTAAATGGCGTTCACTTGTACAGCGCTTTTTCTCATCTCAGGATGACCAAAGTGCTTTACAGATCCTGCTATCCACCCATTCACACACTGATGACGGCGGAGCTGCCATACACAGGCACTGGCCTGACCCAGCAGGAGCAACTAGGGGTTCAGTGTCTTGCTCAAGGACACTTCGACATGCAGACTGCAGACAGAGTGGGACTCGAACCCCTGACCCTCCGATCAGTAGTCAACCACACTACACCTGCGCTGCAGCCGCCCCCTAAACTCTTATTAGTTTAAAATATAGTAATAGCACGTGACTAAAAGAGTGATTCCTTGGTGCTCTGCCATTAACCGAAAATGAAATCCGTCCTGGTTTATGACGTTAAACTGCATCCGGTGGTGATGCCTCCATCAGCGATGACTGGGGTTGTGGGGAATGTGTAGCACCTGCTAAGGTGGCCTGCTCAGGCTTACATAGCAAACTTGCCACTTGCAGCCTTGCAAGTAGGTCTTGGATGACCAAAGGCTAGGCCCACTGCTTATAACTGTGGTTTGTGTCAGAAAGGGCATCCAACAGTAAGGGTGCTTTCACACCTACAGGCTTTAGTTTGTTTCAATCGAACTTGAGTTCCTTTTCTCCATTAGTGCGGTTTGTTTTGTCTGGTGAGAACACGGTAATCACACTCGGGTGCGCACCAAAACAACCGTGCCAAGACCACCTGAAAGAAGTGGTCTCGATTCCAATCAACTAGCGAACTCTGGTGCGGTCCTGCAGGTGAGAAAGGGACCGCACTAAAACGGGACCAGCAGCAAACGGTAAAACATTTTATGTCACTGTACATTCATGATGGGTCTTTGAAAATATCTGTGGCTGAGCATGTCACGGTTCTGGAGGATTAATGAACGTTAACATGCTATTTTCCATCTGTAGCTGTGCTTCATTTTCAAACTGTACGACTTGCTGAAAGTGATTTGTGCACATAATGTAATAAATGATAACCAGGGCGACGAAAACCCCTGTAGATTATGCTACGATATGTATTATTTTCTCCCAGAAATGCACAGTAGTCATCCTGCTTCCTGTATTTACCTTTCCTGTTCTCACAGCAAAAAAATCTGACTAGAGAATGTTCTGATGTAAGTCTCACGGGATTTAATGTGATGCAGTTTGGTCTGTTTGAATTTTTGCCTGTGTGAAAGGGAACCGAACCAAGGAGAAAATGATACAAAGTAACAAAGTTATCAACTGGTTCAGACCAAAGTAAACCTGTGATGTTAATTGGCGGACAAGATGGCGGCAGCAGGTAACAGCAGCTTGGCAGGTGCTGATGCTTTACCTTTTTAAATGAAATCTAGGAAGCTGCCTGACTTGACAAATGCACTAATAACCTGGACTCTGTGGCCATCAACAAAATGCGTCAAAGCCCAGGCTTTTAATGTGTTAATCGTAGCGCTCTACTTGGTGGCTCTCACTACCACGCAACTGTATGGAAGCTGGGCTGCTGCTCGCGGATGCACAGAAACTTATTTAGCTGATCCATCTGACCGACCAGCTGTACCCCTGGACTCCTGGAGCCAGTACATCATCTACTCCAACGTGTTGGATGGAGGACGGGCCCTTGCTCAAACTAAGCATAACGTGCATCACACACGGAGAGCTGCTCCGACAAAAGTCCAGCGGGGTAATGCTGCTTTACTCTGCATTATTTTACTGCTCTGTGGAGACGTTCACCTGAACCCCGGACCGGTGGACGCCCAGCAGCCGCAGCAGGTGACTACAGCAGCAGCAGCAGCACCAATGACCTGTATCTGAAACGATTTCATCACAATGTTTCAAGGTAACGCACGCCATGTGTCTAAGACGACAAACAACAACAGCTGCTGTAACC
The DNA here is from genome assembly GCA_020510985.1 of Pholidichthys leucotaenia. Taxonomy (NCBI): domain Eukaryota; kingdom Metazoa; phylum Chordata; class Actinopteri; order Cichliformes; family Pholidichthyidae; genus Pholidichthys; species Pholidichthys leucotaenia. The sequence goes on along the minus strand of CM035837.1, from coordinate 200,932,523 downwards.
AACTAAACTCGTTACAGACGGCCGTTGCCTTCAAACAACACAAAACCAAACTCTTTCAAACTGTCAATCATGCATCTGTACTGTGGAACCCACAAACAAAGCCAAAGGGAATATTTGGAGGGCATTTAAACATACACAGCGTCATTTCAAAAACAGAACAACTGGAACATTTACTCACGGACTCAAATCTGGATTACCTGTGTCTCACAGAAACTTGGATGAACACCATGACTCCTCTATCTGTGTTTACAATCCCTGGATGCAGCATTTACAGATGAGACCGAGGGAAAGGAAAAGGGGGCGGGGTTTTGATTTACATTAAAGACAGCATTGACAGTTACCAGATAGACACCTCCGATCAAACCCTGGAATGTGTCGGGGTCACATTAAGTCTATCTCCCTAAATGTCATTCATTGTACTCGCTGTGTATCGCCCACCAAATGCAACTAATGACTTTTATTCTGGTTTGGCCGAAATCTTAAAGAAATATGGAAGAAAGGAAATATTGCTAATGGGTGATTTTAATATAAACTGGCTTGATAAAGCACGAAGGAAAAAGCTGAAAGATATTACCAATTCTACACAAATGACACAATTAATAAATAAACCTACAAGACTGACTAAAAATTCACAAACTTTGATTGACCTAATTTTTAGTAATAAGCCGGATAGGGTAACCAAAACATATAATTTGATAACAGGTTTGTCAGACCATAATCTTACTTTAGTAGCCAGAAAATTAAACAAACTAAGGTATAGGGATCAACAGCAAATTAAAAAATCATCTAAAATTTCTTACATTCCAAAGAAAAATCAAATCTTCCTTGAGAATGACTTAAGCAAAATAAACACAGAGTTTCAAAATGATAAAACCTGTGACCAGTCATGCAGAAATATTACAACAGCTATAACAGATATTATTGCAAAATATACAGAATTGAAACAAAGAAAGTCCAATAAAAAGAGGCTGCCATGGTTTAACACCTCTCTTTGGGGCCTCATGAAACAAAGAGATATGGCCCTCAAAAAATTTCTTAAGTCAGGGCTAACCCCTGATCATTACACTTATAGAAGCTTGAGAAATAAAGTCACTATACAACTTCGAAAAGCAAAGGCTAATTTTTTTCTCAATATAATAAAGGATGCAAAAGGCAACAATAAACTTATTTGGAGAAGCATGGATAAACTATTGGGAAAAGAAAAACCAAGATGTGATGACTTAAAGCTAAAAATAAATTCTGTTATCCAAAACAACAACACTGAGCTGGCAAAACATTTTAATGATTATTTTATAAACTCTGTGTCACAACTGGCAAAGAGTTTTTCTAAGCCAAACTGCACTCATGAATTCCACTGTGATGCTCATTCTTTTAAATTGAGTAATGTAGATGAAGGGAATATCTCTAAAATCATATCCAGTCTTAACAATAGTAAAGCTAAAGACATATTTGGAATGGATACAGCTTTTCTGAAAGAACACAAAGAAATTTTAACACCAGTATTAACAAAAATTATAAATCAATCCATAAATGAGAGTACCTTTCCCACAATTTTGAAAACAGCCATTGTACGGCCAGTGTACAAATCAGGTGATAAGCTCCAGGTCGCAAATTACAGACCCATCAGCATACTCCCAACCATTTCCAAAGGCTTGGAGAAAGCTGTAGCACAACAGCTGGAGGACCACCTTGACTCCATGGCAGCACTTAACCCCTTTCAGTTTGGTTTTAGGAAAGGATATTCCACTGAAACAGCATGCTGCTATCTATTAGAAAACATCAAATCCAGCCTGGATGGGGGAGGGGTAGTAGGGGCTGTTTTTCTTGACTTGCGAAAGGCTTTTGATACAGTTAACCATGAGTTACTTTTAAACAAATTATCACAATTCTCCCTTCCTAAAAATACACAAAATTGGATAAGGTCATACCTCAGTGACAGACAGCAGTGTGTAATTGTAAATAATGTTACATCTCCCTTAAAAGCATGCAGTATGGGTGTACCGCAGGGCTCTATTTTAGGGCCTTTGCTGTTTACATTATATATTAATGATCTCCCGTCTGTGTGTAATGCAAATATAATTATGTATGCTGACAACACTGTGGTATATATTCATGGTAAAACGACTGAAGAGGTGACTGAAAAATTAACACAGGAAATGGAGAAAGTCTCACATTGGTTGAGGAATTCTTGTTTAACCTTAAACGTCGATAAAACTGTGTCAATGTTTTTTACAAATCGCTACAAATCCAAGAATTCTTGTCATATCTTGATAGGACAAAAAATTAAGAATGTGACTGAATTTAAATATTTAGGTGTTACACTTGACTCAAATTTAAGCTTTAAAAAACACATTAAAAAGATGACAAACACGGTCAAATTTAATTGTGCTAATTTCAAACATATCAGAAATTCACTGTCTACTGAAGCATCAAGTATGTATCTAAATGCTATGATAATTCCACATTTTCTTTACTGTATGACAAGTTGGTCACAGGCATGTAAATCTGCCCTGAGGCCTCTGGAATCATTATACAAATATTCTATCAAGATTCATGACAAGAAAAGATGAATGTTTCATCACTGCCCAATCCTGTCCAAATATAACCTGTTGAGCTTTGAAAATCTAATCATGTATACAAATGTGTGTCTTTTGTTTAAGATAATCCACAACTCTGCTGCTCCTCCCTTAAAAAGGTTTGTTTCATTAAGTTCTGTAAATACATCTCGGACAACTCAATCAACAGCACGCGGCGAGTGCAGGATTCCTAAGCACAAGACAACACTAGCAAATTCAGCATTTTCATGTGTGTCTATGCGACAGTGGAACATGTTACCAACGGAGTTACTTGCAGTAACAGACTATCACACATTTTCGCGCTTGGTGAAAAAACATTTAATCTCTAAGCAAACCTGTGTCCATAATGTACTGTGATGTAAAGATGTTAGAGTGTGTGATGTTGACAGTGGGACCAATAAGAGTCAGTGGTTGGATGTGAAAAATTGTTTATATGGATGGAGTTATAAAAATGTATTATTGTATGTTTTAGTTCTTATCAATGTTTTGGGTTCTTATCAATGATATTAATGTTTTTTAGTTTTTAGCAATGCTTGGTTTTAGTTTTTTAATCAATGTTTGGTTTTAGTTTTTTATCAATGCTTACTTGTAGTTTTAGCAAATGTCTGCTTTTTAATGTTAACACCAGCCTGCCCAGGGACTACAGGTGGAAATTCGCACTTGTGCTATAACCTGGTACAATGCATCTTTCCTCTTTAAGGTCAATGTATATTGTGCATGTCCCTGCATAAATAAATAAATAAATAAAAAATAAAAAAAATAAATAAAAAACAAATTTAGGCGTGAAATCACCCTAAAACTCCCGCTCCAAACACTGTCTACATGATGATGTGTCCTCATGAGACCAAGTGTACTCTAGGACATCCCCCGTAGGTGAGAAGGAATTGTGCGAAGCAGATGCACAGAATAGAGAAAAGTGGAGGGCAAGATAAGATAAGATAAGCTTTTATTAGTCCCACAGTGGGGAAATTCCAGGATTGCAACAGCACAGGGATAGCAACACTCAGAGCAACAATCAAGAAGACAAGAAAAACAAGAGCAGCGAATATACATACAGGTATGTACATATAAATGTATAATATATAAACACACAGTGCGGAGCATTGTAGCTAGATGGAATACATATACTGTATAAATATATACACACACAGTGCGGAGCATTGTAGCTAGATGGAATAAACAGCATCACCGTCTACTTAGTTATCCTACATAGTATGAATATGTACCCATACATATTGTCACCCTCCGTAGCGACCGATATTGTCCTAGTTTTATATACTGGAGGGGACCATTGTGTAAGTCTATTGCGTCTTTTGCATTCAATACTATTAGGTTGTCACGTCTTTTTTGCTATCTCTGCGAGCAGCCCTGCTTAGGTTATACAGTCTGACAGCTGTAGGTAGGAAGGACCTGCGAAACCTCTCGGTTGCGCACCTAGGATGATGTAGTCTGCAGCTAAATGAGCTCCTCAGTACATTCAGTATGTCCTGCATAGGGTGGGACTCGGACTCCTGCAGAGATGACAGTTTAGCCACCATCCTTCTCTCTCCCATCTCCTCCACTGGGTCAAGGCGTCACCCCAGGACAGAGCTAGCTTTCTTGATCAGTTTGTTCAGTCTCTTCCTATCGGCTGCTGTAATGCCACTGCCCCAGCAGACCACTCCAAAAGTGTGAGGCGTTGTCCTTGCCTGCGGCAGTCCACCACCAGCTCCTTAGTTTTCCTCGCGTTGATCTGGAGGCAGTTCCGATGGCACCAGTCCACGAAGTCCTGGATAAGTCCTCTGTACTCAGCTTCATCTCCGTTGGAGATGAGGCCGACGATCGCAGTCGTCAGAGAACTTCTGTAGATGGCAGTGTGTTGTGTTGTGTGAGAAGTCCTCAGTATAAAGGGTGAACAGGAAGGGAGCCAAAACCGTTCCCTGGGGGGTCCCCGTGCTACCGATGATCGTGTCGGACACACAGTCCCGGGTTCTCACAAACTGTAGCCGGTTAGTGAGGTAGTCCAGGATCCATGATGACAGGTGCTGGTCCACCCCTGTGCACAGCAGCTTGTCCTTCAGGATCATCGGTTGGATGGTGTTGAAAGCACTGGAGAAGTCAAAGAACATGATCCTCACCGCATTCCCGGGCTTCTCCAGGTGGGACAGAGAACGGTGAAGGAGGAAGATCACTGCATCCTCCACCCCAATGCCATGCTGGTAGGCGAACTGGAGTGGATCCATCGCTGGTCCCACCAGGGGGCGGAGGTGAGCAAGGAGCAGTCTCTCCAGGGTCTTCATCATGTGGGACGTCAGGGCAACTGGTCTGTAGCTGTTCAGATCTTTGGGGCGGGAAGTCTTTGGTACAGGTACCACACAAGATGTTTTCCACAACTGTGGTACCCTCCCCAGCTTCAGGCTCAGGTTGAAGATGAGCTCCACAATCCCACACAGCTGATCTGCACAGGACTTGAGGAGCTTTGCGCTGATGCCGTCCGGTCCCGAGGCCTTCCTCGCCTTGATCTTCCTCAGCTCCGTCCTCACTTGGGTCTTAGTGAGGGTCATGTTGGGGGGCTGTGTGTTGGGAGTGGGGGGGTGTTGGTGGAGTGGGGTGTGGGCAGCAGGACTCGATGTCTTTAGAGGCAGCAGTGGTTGTTGTGCAGTCGGGGGGGAGGGCGGTTGGTCAAACCTATTAAAAAACAGGTTCAGATTGTTCGCCCACTCCCTGCCCCCCGTGGCCTGGGGGGAGGTATTCTGGAGCCCAGAGATGGTTTTAAGGTTTCTCCAGACCCCACCGATGTCACTTTGTTGCAGCTTGTCCTCCATCTTCTTCCTGAAGCTGTCCTTGCCTTCTCTGATCTTCCTCCTTAGCTCCCTCTGTGCGGACTTCAGCATCTCCCTGTTCCCCGACCTGAAGATCCTCTTCTTCTCTCTCAGAAGTGTTTTTATATCAGGGTTGATCCAGGGTTTGTTGTTCGAGCAACACCATATGGTCTTGGTGGGTACGGTGTTGTCCACACAGAAGCTGATGTAGTCCGTGATGGTGTGAGTGAGGCCATTGATGTCCTCACCATGTGGATCGCAGAGCTGCTCCCAGGCAGTGGTTTCAAAACAGTCCTTTAGAGCGTCCATTGCCTCCTCAGACCATAACTTCACTGTGCGCATGACCGGAGGTTGTCTGTGCACTAAGGGTTTGTACACCGGCAGGAGATGAACCAAGTTGTGATCCGATCTCCCGAGTGGGGGGAGTTGTGATGAGGTGTACGCCTCCTTAGTGTTTGCGTAGAATAAGTCCAGTGTTTTATTGTTTCTAGTGTGGCATGTGACATACTGGGTGAACGTGGGTAGAATGTGAGACAGTGAAATATGGTTGAAATCGCCTGAGATGAGGAGAAGAACATCTGGGTGTTCTGTCTGCAGCCTGCCAGTTACTGAGTGGATGACGTCACTCGCTGTCCCAGCGTTCGCCGTCGGATTTGCATAAATAACAATGCAGATCACGTGTGAGTATTCCCTCGGGAGATAGGTAGGCCGCATGCTAACAGCTAGCAACTCAATGTCTTTTTTGCAGTGTTGTTGTTTAACCGTGATATGTCCCGGTCTGCACCAGCTGTTATTGACATACATTATCACTTCTCCGCCCCTTGCCTTCCCACTGTCTGGTGTTCGGTCTGCCTGTATTGCATGGAAACCCTCCAGTTCAGTGTTAGCGTCTGTTGCTAGTTCTGTTAGCCACGTCTCTGTGAATAGCATTAGGCTACACTCCCTGTATATACTCTCGTAGCGGGAGATAGCCGCTAGCTCATCTGTTTTTCTGAGTAGCGATCGTACATTCCCCATAATAACAGATGGGAGGGCGGGTCTGTACCTTATATTCCTCGCCCGCCGTCTTATTCCAGCACGACATCCACGCCGTTTTCGTCTTATTTCTCCCGGTATGTCGAGTTTTTGCGTTAGCATCGGGGGCCGGTTAAGTGCTAACAGCTGGTCTCTATTGTACTGCCTCCTGCCAGAAACAGTGGCTCCGTCCGCTGACTCAGGAGACATTTGGGCGATCTACGTGTTCGGATGGAATAAAGGTGACGCTGGATCATAAAGATTGGCAAGAGAGCCAGATAGTAAATAGAAATAGGCAGAAATTGATCCGCTGTTGCAAAAGGCAGCTTACTCGTGTGGCGCCGGAAGTATTTTCCGACTCATGTTGGAAAGACTCATGTTGCTGACTCCTCCCTAAGGGAACAACGGCAAGAAAAAGAGGAAGGAGAATTAACCAAAAATGAAATAAAATGCATTTCATGAAACTGATAAAAGCATTCAGCTTTGGCTTCTCTGCACTTTTAACTTTATTCACCCAGATCATATTAACTGTTGTTCATTTAGGGCGTGTCATGCTGTCTAATTTTATGGCTTTAGGCTGAGAAGCTGTGTCAGGTGTTTGGTCACAGAGTGTGAAAGATTACTTCAGAGGTAGAGCAATGCTGCAAGACTGCATGACAGAAGATTCTGAAACAGCATGCCGCGTTATGTCTCCCTGTAGTTTTCGTTTTCATCTGCAATTTCTAATTCTCTATATTTTTTTCTCAGTTCTCCTTGAGGGCAGTTTTTGTGGGTACATGAAAGCCGCAGCCATTAAGGCCTCCATTGTTCCAGTGCTTAGAGAAGACACATTGTGATCAGCATAAACTTTCAATTGTTCTGTCCGGGGTCAAACGGCGAAGTCTCCTTTGTTTGAGCTTCCTTACAATAGTGTAGAAGAGAGAGAGAGAGAAAAAACACAGACGTTGTTTGCTTAGCTTTAGAAACTTTGTGTGGTTTTTGATGTCACAGGTTTGCTGAGAGATTAGAAGTTCATTCCAGGACATGCCTGCCAGTGAAAGGTGGTATTAGTTATGTTTGCTTCAGACCTAGCTATCAAATATGAAGATAAATAAGGTCTCGTTGTAAAGTTGAACAAGGGTAATCATACTGTGTATGCATGTGCACAACCACTTATGTACTAGATTCCAATTGGCTTAAACGTTTTATCTAAATATTCAGTCCAGCAGCTTGTAAAAATTAATCAAAATCCCCCTTTAGTAAATTAATTTGTTCCTGACTTGCATTTATAGCAGGTGGGGCTGTACAATATGACCAGTATTTCATATCACAATTACAGCCGTGGACAAAATTGTTGGTACCCCTCTGTTAATGAAAGAAAAACCCACAATGGTCACAGAAATAACTTGAATCTAACAAAAGTGGTAATAAATAAAAATTCTATGAAAATTAACCAATGAAAATCAGACAATTCTTTTGAATCGTGGTTCAACAGAATTATTTTAAAAAACAAACTCATGAAACAGGCCTGGACAAAAATGATGATACCCTTAACTTAATATTTTGTTGCACAACCTTTTGAGGCAATCACTACAATCAAACCATTTCTGTAACTGTCAATGAGACTTCTGCACCTCTCAGCAGGTATTTTGGCCCACTCCTCATGAGCAAACTGCTCCAATTGTCTCAGGTTTGAAGGGTGCCTCCTCCAGACGGCATGTTTCAGCTCTTTCCACAGATGTTCAGTAGGATTTAGATCAGGGCTCATAGAAGGCCACTTTAGAATAGTCCAATGTTTGGCTCTTAGGCATTCTTGGGTGTTTTTAGCTGTGTGTTATGGGTCATTATCCTGTTGCAAGACCCATGACCTGCGACTGAGACCAAGCTGTCTGACACTGGGCAGCACATTTCTCTCTAGAATACCTTGATAGTCTTGAGATTTCATTGTACCCTGCACAGATTCAAGACACCCTGTGCCAGATGCAGCAAAGCAGCCCCAGAACATAACAGAACCTCCTCCATGTTTCACAGTAGGGACAGTGTTCTTTTCTTGGTATGCTTCATTTTTGTGTCTGTGAACATAGAGCTGATGTGCCTTGCCAAAAAGTTCCAGTTTTGTCTCGTCTGTTCCTAGGACATTCTCCCAGAAGCTTTGTGGCTTGTCAACATGCAGTTTGGCAAATTCTAGTCTGGCTTTTTTATGATTTGTTTTCAACAGCAGTGTCCTCCTTGGTCGCCTCCCATGAAGTCCACTTTGGCTCAAACAACGACGGATGGTGCGATCTGACACTGATGTACCTTGACCTTGGAGTTCACCATGAATGTGTTTTAGAGGTTGTTCTGGGTTCTTTTGTTACCATTCGTATTATCCGTCTCTTCCATTTTTCATCAAGTTTCCTCCTGCGGCCACGTCCAGGGAGGTTGGCTACAGTCCCATGGATCTTAATTTTCTGAATAATATGTGCAACTGTAGTCACAGGAACATCAAGCTGCTTGGAGATGGTCTTATATCCTTTACCTTTAACATGCTTGTCTATAATTTTCTTTCTAATCTCCTGAGACAACTCTCTCCTTTGCTTCCTCTGGTCCATGTTTAGTGTGGTACACACCATGTCACCAAACAGCACAGTGACTACTTGTCACCCTTTAAATAGGCCGACTGACTGATTACAAGTGTGTAGACACCTGTGATGTTAATTAGAGGACACATCTTGGTTGAACATGTCCCTATGGTCACATTATTTTCAGTCTTTTCTAGGGGTACCATCATTTTTGTCCAGGCCTGTTTCATGAGTTTGTTTTTTAAAATAATTCTGTTGAACCACAATTCAAAAGCATTGTCTGATTTTCATTGGTTAATTTTCATAGAATTTTTATTTACCACTTTTGTCAGATTCAAGTTATTTCTGTGACCATTGTGGGTTTTTCTTTCATTAACAGAGGGGTACCAACAATTTTGTCCACGCGTGCATAAGTAATCTTATTTGACGATAACGATATATATGACAATATACATTTCCTGTAAATTCTATAGTTTATATATAACAACTAATTGAAAAGGACCATCTCTTTTACTACATTTTAAATTAGTGAAAAAATCAATTGTACAAATTCATCTCATTAATTTTATGCACCTTTTTTCCCTCTTAATTGTGCAGTCTTATAAAATGTTTTTTTCAATGTGCATTTGAGATGACTTCAACTTTATTCATTATTGCTACTTGACTAATTAAAAATGATTAGAAATCACGTTACATTAAGAGCCAGTTTGCTCCTCCAACGCATGTTATTTATTATTTTAGTGTGTTTGCGGCCGCTGTCACACACTTTTGCAACTATAGTAATATTTTTCAGACAAAATTAAGAAACTCAACAGTAATTTAAACCAAAGAAACAATGGTCTGATACACTATATACAGTATGTTTCCTATTAGCGGCAAGTTAACATCATCATTTAGCATTTGCTGTTTTATAATTGGAGAGAGATGGTGTTAACGTTTCTTACCTCCAATTAAAACGAGGTTAGAGGACTATCCTCTCCGACGCAGCACGGTGGGAAAAAGTCCCACATCCCTAGTGTGACATGGGAAACGGCATGACGCACCACGCTGTGGTGGCACGCACACACACACGTGACATCATCACGCCACAGAGTATATTAGTCGGCTACTCAGGGCTAGCTGTCCTCTTGCTCTCCACCCTTTGGTGCTCCACATCCCAGAACACCTGCCTGTGTACTCCCTCCAGTAGCCTGTTCTGCTAATATTTAATAAAGCTAACCTCAACACATGGACGTGTCTGCATCCATCATTTCCAAACACAACATTGGCAACGAGGAGAAACTTGCACAACATCGAGATGGAAACGCCGTTGACACCTCTACCACCATTCCTCGCTTTGCCGCCCATTCCTTGGCAACGCTGGCAAGGAACACTGGCGAGTCCTTTGAAATGTTTGTGTCTGCCATGGACCTAGATAAAGCTAGCAAGCAAAGGCTGCACGCCATGCTAATCCACTGCCTCAGCAGCGAGGAACAGCATGTCTTTAGGATGCTCAGACCTGCGGATAGCTATGATGAGTCTGTCGCTTTGTTAATTGGACACTTGGCCACCGCTGAGAGTATGTTGGTCAGGAGGTTTAGATTTTGCCAACACCGACAGCGTGTAGGTAAGTCGGTCCAGCAATATGTCGTCGAACTCTGCTGTTTGGCCAGCATGTGTAAGTTTACACAGCTGGAAGATGAAGTGGTGCGGGACCAGTTAGTGGAGCACACTACCAACTTGAAGCTACGGGAGAAGCTGCTAATGGCACCGGATGACCCGCTGCTCTCCAGGGTGGTGGAGCTGGCGTCCCAGCTAGAGGCAGCGGCTCAGATAGCAATATAGCTATGAGCCTCCAGCCTGCGCTCCCCACATTTAGCTCCGCTAGCACAGGCTGTTACCCCGGCTGCTGAACTCGCCGGCCCTACGTCCTCTCAGGACGAGCCCGAAGTGAACATCACGGGACGACAGGACAGGACTGTGTAGTCGTTGTGTGCACCAACCTTACACCGAACACATGCACCCGCCTGCCCTGCCAAAGGACAGAGGTGCCAACGCTGCAGTAAGCTGAATCACTTTGCCAAAGTTTGCTGCTCAGCCCCGGCATCTAACTCGCTCAGTCAGCCCAGTCCAACCACTATTCATTCAGTGGACTCCAGTAACACACCGTACAAGTGGTGCACAGTTTGAATTGAATGGTGTCAGCCTGCCACTACTGCTGGACACTGCTGCCACGAGGTCCCTGATGGACGAGGTCACAGTGAAGACTTTTTTCCCCCTGCATCCAATTGAGCCAGATGCAGTGGAACTGTTCGGGTATGGACACGTAAAAATCAGCATGGTAGGAACCATCACTCTGCAGGTTCGCTATGCGTTAAGAGTCCTCCCAGTGTTCACGTTTCAAGTGACGCGCCTTGGTGACAACATGCTGGGATGTGATCTTTTCCATGAGCTGGGCTTTTCCATCACAGATCACATGGGACTCTGTTTGACCACTGATGGCCTGAATCCGCTTTGCCTAGACATAGGCGTAGCCGCTCCTTATTTCACACCGCACGTTGACCAAAGCACAGAAGACTGATGACTGATCCTCACACAGCATAAGCCTCCCAGAGCCGCTGCCTCGCTACAGGAGTTCCAGTCTGTCAATGCAAGACCCGGAAGATTGTGGGATTCTTCCGAACACTGACAAGAGCACTTCGCCTCCGTGACTGTCAACACCCCAAACATGTCCTCTGACGGCGCCCTAGCAACGACTCCTTTCACCAACCACAGGAAGAGAGAGCAGCAGCACACTGCGAAACAGAAACAGCCATCACTCACGGTGCTCGACTGGGTCTGAATCCGCCAATCCAACCGCCTGCACCAGCTGCAGCTGTTCCAGTCACTGCCGGTGCAGATCGCTGCTGAACTTGGACCAGACACCTTCCAGAAGGCTGATGGGTCTCAATGGCATGCCAGCCGTCTGAGAAAGGTAACACCACCACCTGCCCCGGACCAAAAAACAGCAACTGAGCCAACCCAGCCAGTGTGGGATCTGGACTGGGACTACTTTGCTGTTGAGCACGCCACAATTCCAACGAGGTGGCTCCCAGATTCACCTGAGCCAGCACTGCCAGCGCCGCGTGTACCACAGGCTCAACAGAGGCCCCACTGAGCTCTGAACTGTCACTGACTTTAAAGTTCTTATTTTATGTTCAGTCAGGGCAGAATGTGGCAGAATAACCCACACGACCATGCGGGTACACCGGCAGTCTACTCGGTTACCCAGGTTGTAACAAATATATAAAAAATTGATGTTATGGTTTGAAAATATGCCTTACATGGTTCTTTCTAGCTGTACAGTTACAGTAAGTATGCACTTTGTTTTACATCAGGCAGTATGCTAATTGTTATATTGGCCAAGTCATATGTGTATCCAGCTGTACATTAACCTGCTAAGCTAATCCACATATGTGTACATATGACCAACTGTATGTTAACCGATATGCCAGTTTTTGTGGTTACTTGCTGCCCTTGCTAAGGCTAATTTACAGAAACAGTTCTAAGCTTTTTTCAAGGGGGGAGTAAATGTGATATATGGGAAACGGCACAACGCACCACACTGTGGTGGCACATACGCACGCATGACATCATTACACCGTAGAGTATATTTGTCGGCTACCCAGGGCTAGCCGTCCTCTTGCTCTCCACCCTTTGGCGCCCCACTTTCCAGAACACCTGCCTGTGTACTCCCTCCATTAGCCTAGCTGAAGCTAACCTCAACATGTAGACGTGTCTGTATCCATCTTTTCCAAATACAGCACCTGGCAAACAGAAGTAGCAGCTATTTGACCAAAACATTAGCTTGGAGTTAGCTGCTGAGCTAGCCACCAGAACCCACACACCTGGACAGTGTTGCCACATATGCAATAATTATCATATTTATACGATCAATAGCTTTAAAAAGGTCAAATATGTGATAGTTTTGGCATTTTTGTGCCCCCTCCAAAAAAGGTCATTTTTATTTATGTGAACACCCACACATCACCAGAAAGTGATGCTCATAGCTGATCAGCTCATACCTGGCTGGCTCCTCCTCACTGCCAAATGTGCCAATCACATCAGCAGTGCTTAGCTTACGTTTGTTTGGGCAGCTGCACTGACACCGCAGCAAATTTAAAAAAAAATCAGTGAACATGAGCTGGGACTCGGAGGAAAAAAGTACTAAAAGAAAAGAGTCATGGACACTGGTAAGAAAACCAAGCACCTCCACCGGTCACAGCAGCTTCATCACCTTACCTGGAGTTAGACCTTCCATTTAAGGACTGAAACAGTGGTTGTGCAAAAAGGTGCAGTTCACCGTGTGTGTGTGCGCGTGTGTGTGACAATGCATACAGTAGTTGTTTAATTCAAATGGCCGAGCCTCTGCGTTTATTCCTTAGGTTACTGCACTTCCACATATATAGAATAGCTTTGTTTTTAAATGCACTGGCCTAGCCTGTGATTTTTCTAAGTTATTTTAGTACATACAGTAGTTTGGGTCAAAAGACGATAATTTTAAAGCAACAGTGCAATATTTCTTCATTTCATATCTGGCAACACTGCACCTGGAGCACTGCGAGGCGTTTTTAATCGTGTCACCGATATATATTGTCATATCGCACAGCCCTAATAGCAGGTGTGACTGAGCTACAGTAAGCTTAATTAGCTGACTGTACTGACAACCTACGTGCTATAAAAATGTATTGCACATCTCATAATAACCAGAAATGTGGGTCTCGTGTGTTCCTCATGTTGTTGATGTGGTTTAATTCAGGAGGCTGTTTGTAAGGATTGGTGGCTTTCTGTCTCAGGCGCTGCTCAAATGTCACCATGTAAATAGAAACAGATGGAAGGGCTTTGGCTCAGCTGCCTGTCAACAGTAAGAGCACCTTGGATAAGTGAAGTAAAGTGTAGTGTAAGAGGTTTATTGTGGAGTCCCGTCTCTGTCTTCTTGTAGGTGCAGAGTAAGCAGCTCGGACAGATGAATGGCCTTAAGACAGTCGGTGTGTTACGTCACAGCGGCTCTGTCTGGGTTGCCTGCCAAGTCCAAGCGCCCTGTCAGCCTATTACAGTGCAGTACCTGGGACCATACTTGATGCATTTGGCTGGAGCCCAGTGTATTTTTAGCTAGTGGGTGGTTATGTAACAAGTTCCTGTCATGTGATCTATGCACAGAGAGCCAAGCGGAGGGAGGCCTCAGAAAGGAGGGAGTGTTGAAAGCTCTCTTCTTAGACAGCAGAGGACCATTTCCACAAAGTTATACACTCTTGCAGCTTCATGCTGACACTGAATTGACACTTAAATGCTGCTGGATCAGCTCATGATTACGCTTTACTGAAGTACATTTATTGAAGATCAGAAAATTATAAAATTACACACGAGTTTAATGGGTCTTGTAACCTGTTACAGTTGATCAACATTCAGAGATGATGAGACTAACTTTTTGCATTTCAAAGCATGTCTGTGAGTGATAGAAAAAAAAGAAAAATGCTTTGGTTTAGAGCGTGTATGCCTTCTCTTTAGTGCAACCATGAAACTCCTCTGCTGTCTCGATGACCCCAAAAAATAAACTGAGTTTCCGCTCATTTAAATCAGACTGCATTCTGACTAATTTTTCCACTCCTGAGTAAACTGTCTCTGATGACATGGTGAAAATTAAATGTAATGGTCCGTGTTGTGCAGAATGGTGTTTTGGTGGGTTATAGCCTTATTATGATGATGGTGTTGTCTATGATTGTATTGAACATACCAGAAGTATTTATTTATTATTGTTACAGTTATTGTTGGATGTTGGTATTGTTGTCGATGTGGACTGTCATCGTTGCATCATTTCTGTTGCATAACTTGATTATGGGGTGTTTTACCCCATAATAACTGCTGGTCCGGTTCTGCCGGACCGGCGGCGCCACACGAGTTAGTGCTGCCCTTTGCAACTGCCTTTTTTTATCTTCCTTCTTCTTTCTACACCTTTCACTCTATATATATATCATGGACACACAGATCGCCCCAAAGGTCTCCCGAGTCGGCGGACGGAACCACTGTTTACAGCAGGAGACGATACAGCAAGGAAGAGCTAGTGCTAGCTAGCACTCAACTGCCACCCGGTGCTAACGGAGAAACTCGACATACCGGGAACTGTAGCGAAAACGACGCAGGTGCCGGGCTGGAGTTTAGGCGGCGTGCAAGAAATATAAGACAGAATAATAAAGAGCGATGGCAAGAACCAAGCAGACCGCCCGTAAATCTACTGGAGGAAAAAGCCCCCCAGGAAGCAGCTAGCCACCAAAGCTGCTCGGAAAAGCGCTCCGGCCACTGGCGGAGTGAAGAAGCCTCACCGTTACAGGCCCGGTACCATGGCTCTGAGGGAGATCCGTCGCTACCAGAAATCCACGGAGCTGCTCATCCGTAAGCTGCCCTTCCAGCGCCTGGTGAGGGAGATCGCTCAGGACTTCAAGACCGACCTGCGCTTCCTGAGCTTCGCCGTCATGGCTCTGCAGGAGGCCAGCGAGGCCTACCTGGTGAGTCTCTTCTCTTCGTGGACACCAACCTGTGCGCCATCCACGCTAAGAGGGTCACCATCATGCCCAAAGACATCCAGCTGGCCCGCCGCATCCGCGGAGAGAGAGCTTAGACTTTATGCTGCACATTCACCAACCACAATGCGCCGCACTGTGTGTCTATATATATATTTATATTAATATGTACATATGTATACTAGCTGTTCTTGTTTTTTCTTGCCTTCTGATTGTTGCTCTGAGTGTTGCTATCGCTGTGCTGTTGCAATCCTGGAATTTCCCCATTGTGGGACTAATAAAGGCTTATCTTATCTTATGTATTATGGTGTTGTATGGTGAATGTGGTTGTGGGATGAATGATGACTAGAGTGATGTTGTAATTTGTTGGGTATGGAAAAGGGGTGGGACTATATAAGCACTGGCTTCTTCCCACTCCTTTTGAACATTTTATTTTTTGGTTTTGATTTTTGTTTTAAATTATTTTTTTCTTTTTGTCTGAATGTTCAAATCAATCAATCAATATTATTGATATGACCAGAGGCAGATTTTGTTATTGCCATCTCTGTCTGCATCACAAAAGTTAACCGGTTTGTGAAATCAACTCCTCCTAGAGCTTTTTCCAAATGTTTTGAGACTTGGTACCAGGGTTTGATACACACTGATGATCCACACAGGAAAGTTGAAAACTTCTCTTGTTGAGTAAGATATTGGGATCTTCAAAGAAAATGGAGGCAGGGTATATTGTCAATATGTCAATATGGCTTTTTTTGTATAAAGATTCATTGGGTTTGATTATGGTTCCACCAGTGAGTGACCAGTTGGTAAAACAGTAATCGATGTGTGAGAAGATCATTACATGCAGAAACATTTTGGCTGCACTAAAGGCCCTTTTCCACTAGCCCCGCTCAGCCCCGATTTGAAAACCCGGCTCTACTCACTTCGATTTGGTTCAGCCTCAGTTGCTTTTCAACTACTGCTGGCGCACCTGCTGGCACACCTGCTGTGGGTGGGATTTGTTGAACAGCAGGCGGCGCCACACCCTCGTGACGTGAAACATGCGACGGAATCCTCCACAACAAACGAAATGGCTGATGATGAGGAGAGAAGGAAGGAGGAAGGAGAGAGGAATGACTGTGACATGAAACTGGTTAAATCTATGGTGCTGACTTGTTGTGCTCTGCACAATCTGTGTGAGAGTCATGGAGAGACGTTTGACACTACATTGGATGATGCAGTAGATGAACCAGTGGTGGCAGCGGCACAGAGAGCAGAGGAGCAGGGTGGTGATATTGTAGCGAACTCAATATAAGCACCCTACTTGGCTTGCCAAGTGGGTTGACCCTATTGGTGACGCAGGTAGAGTGCGGGACTCCGGAGCGAGAGGCGTGAGTTCAAACCTCCCGGTGGGACGTCACCATGTCGAGCTGCACGTTACAATATAACATGTGATGCAATACTTGTCTATTTTGTCCACATTTATGTGCATACATATTTCAAAAATGTTTTTTGTAAATAAAATGTGCATGGTCCATCTACCTGTCCTCTTTTGTTCATAACGCTTATCTGTTAAGAAGGTGCGAAGCCATCAGCCTAATGATGAGTCCACACTTCTGTTGTGATAATTGCTCACGCTGAGCGCTCTGACAGCCCCGTACGCTGTGGGGGTCACACACGACGTGTTCCTCCCCACACTCTCAATTTTTTTCCCCGTATATTTTTCTCTTTGGCATACAGAAATGGCAATACGCCCGTGTTTGCTAAAATTGCATTTTCCCCGTATTAAAATACGGCGAAACCGTATCACTTGACAGGTATGTAATTACATGCAGAAACACCGCACAGGCCATCTTCACAAAAATCCAGCTCGACAAGCCACTTTTGCTTAGGTGGAAATGCAAATTGAACTATAAATCATGTGCTGATACATGTCATATTTTCCCATGTAAAGGTCTCCCACTTTTACTTACAAATTGATTTTAAATTTTTCGGAAAAGGGAATATAAATTTTGCACTTGTTGGTAACAACAGTTGTGTGCAACAAAACACAGTTGTGTATCCTTGTCCGATTTGTCTACTGTTGTTAGTGCCAAATTTTTGCTAGATTCCTTCTTAATTTATTAAATTTTGACTGGTGATGCAACATTCAACTTACACGTACTTACCTTTAGCAGTGTCTACAAGTTCAAGCACACCTGTACAACTGCTTATAACCTAAAAAATGTACCCGTTCAAGAGAAATGGATTCAGCATTGCAAATTTGTTTAAAATAAAAAAAAAAAACCTACCAAGACATTACGTTTCGTTGTGTTGTTAAAAATTAAATTACCATTAGAAGGCTATACACCTGACCTGATGAACAGCAGCATGTGGAGTGAACAGAGAATGGAATGTGTATGTAATTATTGGCTTTTCTCATACGGTGTCATAACAGATAAACCAGACTTTTGATGCAAACAATACAATTTTATTCCCGAAGCAAAATTTACAAACAAAAAAAACAGACTGGGCGATGACATCTCTGCGAGCTCTTCCCTTCGTAACGCAGCGTCCTGCTCCAGGGCTTCACGCGCATCTGCCCGCACATCTGCGGCCACCTGTCGCAAATGCTGCATGTACTCCTGATTCTTGCCACTGGTCATGTTGCCGTTCCAAGAGCCGCATCTCTTCGTCATGCATGTTGACCATCGCTAATGTAAGGTCAGCGATGGGAGTTGTCTGTTTTCGTCTTGCCTAGATGGAAAGACAGAAAGGCATGGTCGTTAAAGCTGGATCACTACATATATTATGGAATTACACAGGTGAAAGTCTGTGGTGGAATGTCACTATTATATTATGCTTCATTGCTGTATATAAGCTGAACTGTCATGTTGCTGCCCCTCAGTAGAGCAGATTTTGCAACACGCAGGGTGCTGTCTTCGGCTGCAGCCCCCCTGCAAAACTAAAAAGGATTAAGATTAAGAATATGGTTGGATGGATGGGTAATGTTTAAACTAGTTGCTTGTAGTGTGGCCGCAGAAATCTGAATGGGTTAATACAGTCAGCTGACGCGAAGCATTTCAATGAAGCATGTTGATTTCAACGGCAGTTCATGCACTTTGTTTGTCTAAAACAGGAGTTACAACAGCACCAATCACCACACCTAAAAATGGTTGTGGAACACCGATAAGTGAAGACCAAAGAATAACCTTTTTGTACATTTAAAAAGACATTTTCAATTAATTAATATGCAGCTACAGGAAATTGCATTAATCAATTTGGTACATAACTTGTTAGGCTCCAGCCCCCCTGCGACCTGTAAAGGATTAAGCGGTTGAAGATGGATGGATGGATGGATGGATTTTCGACCCTGGTTTCCGCTGCTGGACCTGTTTCAACCCCCCAAAAAAATTGGGGTTATTGTGCCTTACCGGCACTTGAACGTGATCCAGATGGAGCTGGTGATGTGGAGTCGATCCAGCTGGCGCTCAGCCAGACGCACATGCAGACGCAGCGCCAGGAGAGTCCGGTGTGTCTGTCCACTGAGGTGGACCCCTGTGATATGAAATGCGATTCTAGAAAGAAAATGCACGCAATTTAAAACTTAACACCAAAGTGCAACATGTACACAACACTCTCAAGTTTTTAACCGGAATACAATAAGCGTAATTCAGCGTTTTGTTCGTGCTAATACTTAACACAAAGCAAGCGTGAATCTGCAGTTGGCTGCAAAACAATACGCAAGCCTCAGTAACAACCATTACCCACAATCTAACAACCTTCCTATTTCTTAAAAACAGTGAGCTTGGCACAGAAAGGATAAAGTGGCGAACAGATGTGCAATATCAAATAAACACTCACCATCCTCGGTTTCCAAGGGCCGTGACCGTGACTGTGACCGTGACCGTGTGGAGCCCAATGTCTCTCAGCGAACCACTTCCACTCCTTCCATCCGCTGAACTTCGAGCATTGTGGTCCTTCACTGCTCAGTAATCGCTTTTCAGCTTTTTCAGCTTCTCCCGACACTGTTTGGCAGTACGGATGTGCCCTTGGGAACCCATCTGCTCGGACACCTGCATTTCAAGTAGATCCGTCCAACTCGCACTGGATGCGATTGTCGCCTAATATAGAAAGAAAATTGCGCACCTCCTAATATATAATATTAGGAGTATATTATTATATAAGTATATTATACAGTATATTAATATACCGTATTAAAGGGGCGCACTGTGTTCACTGCTGAACAATTACAAATGGCGGTCGTGGAGTAAATTCAGCAGAAAAAGTCGCTTTCATGACGTTACAACCTGACCAATCAGCGGCGACCAGTCTCTTAAAGTCATATCACAGCCCTACTCAGCCCTACTCAGCCCGGTTAGACCCTGCCCTGGATCAGGTACGAAAAAAGTACCTGCTAACCGGTGCTGGGGCTAATGGAAAAGCGCCTAAAGCGGGCTGAGTGGTGCGGTGTAGGGCTAAGTGAGGCTAGTGGAATGGGCTGCACGGTGGCGCAGTGGTTTAGCACTGTGGCAACACAGTTTTACCCTCGGCCGGGGGATCGCGGGGATCATGAGATCGTGGGTTCGATCCCAGCCCCCGACCAACAGTGAGCTGTGTGGAGTTTGCATGTTCTCCCCGTGTTGCGTGGGTTTACTCCGGGATTTCTCCGGTTTCCTCCCGCATACCAAAAACATGTAGGTTTAGGGCGCTCGCGCACGCAGCGACCAGCAGCCGGTGGCTTGTCACCAGACTGCAAACCAAATCTACCTACGGGTACAAATAAGTAACAAAAAAAAAAAAAAAAAAAAAAAAAAAAAGGGCCTTAAGTGTCAGCGATGGTCTAATTTGTTTAAAATTTGTTAGAGTGGTGGCCTAGAGGTAGAGCATCTGCCCCATAACCGGGAGGCCAGGGTTCAAATCCCGGCCAGGCCATGCCAAAGACCATGTAAAAGTGGAACTTCCTGCCGTCCAGCTTGGTGCTCAGCAGTAATGGAATGGAGGAGGGAAATGTTGGTTACCCAGCCACAGTGAGTGCCCAAGTCAAGTGTACTCCCTGAGCCGGTCCCAAGCCCGGATAAAATGGGCAGGGTTGCATCAGGAAGGGCATTCAGCATAAAAATTCAGCTTCAACTGTAAAAGGACCCACCCCAACTGAGGAACTAATTGTGTCCTGTCAAAGTAAATAGGGATGATGATGATGATGAGATTGAATTTGATTATGTTGGAGATTTTTTTTATGTTTTTTGAAGGTTAGTGAGGAGTCTAAAGTCACTCTGAGGTACTTAAATTCCTCAACTAGTTGCAGCTCCTCCCCTTTTAAGAAAATGTTTGAGTTTCATTAATATTCCTGAGGAGACGGGAAACTGTCTGTTTCAGAGAGACCTTCACAGACAGCCTTTCAGAGGAGCTATAAACCTACAGTACATTTCCTTGAGCATGTCAAAGTTAATGCCTAGACGAGGCACAATATGGGATTTTTAATGAGAGAAAAAGTCTGTACTTGCAGTATTTTGCTATAGTAGAAGCGACTGACTGGTGTCACACTTCTCAGTAATGTGATCTCTTCCATCCTCAGGCACTCTGGAGCCCCATCTGTCTGCCTTGCTCTGGGTGGCCATGCTGGTGTCTCTGGCTATTGTCATAGTCCTGCCTCAGCCTCACGGCATCAGGGCGCTAATCGCCTCCACCATCCTGCGCCTGATCTTCTCTGTCGGCCTAGAACCCACGCTGCTCCTTCTGGGGGCTTTCAATGTAAGTGTGCATGAGGAATAAACGCAACAAGTAGTCAGCTGTAAACTGGTGTAAACATAGTCACATGTCAAACATTTTGGGAACATTCAGATGCATAGTGTATACAGCAACAGTATGTACATAGTGGAGGAGCACAGTCTTACTGGAATTAAGCTGGTGCACATAAATCTCTGCTAATAACATGTTAATTTATAGACAGTCTGTAAACATGAGTACATGTTACACTGGAGAATAAAGTTTTTGGAGTAATCCTTAATTTTATTGTTGAAATTTTCATTACTACTCATCAGGTTCTTTTCATTGTTCCTCAGTTATGTAATAAGGTCATCTTCTTGATGAGCTTCGTGGGGAACCGAGGGACCTTCACACGTGGCTACAGAGCTATGATCATGGATGTGGAGTTCCTGTACCACCTCCTCTACTTGATTATTTGCACCCTGGGGGTCTTTGTCCATGTCTTCTTTTACAGCCTGCTAGTATGTGAGCTCACACACAACGCTTGTCGTCTCATACCTGAATGATTCTCGTTTTACTTGCACTCCTACCAGAGTGAAAATGAGATTTGTTAGGAAAGTAGTTTGTCTTTAAGGTGCATATCCACACCTCTCTAAACCCTTCCTCTTTCCAGCTCTTTGATCTTGTCTACCGAGAAGAAACCCTGCTGAACGTCATAAAGAGCGTCACCCGCAACGGCCGCTCCATTGTTCTGACTGCTGTTTTGGCTCTTATCCTCGTCTACCTCTTCTCCATAGTGGGCTACATATTCTTCAAAGATGACTTCATATTGGCAGTCGACAGGATACCAAACAAAACACTCGGTACGATCAGTCAGAGGCTTTTTTTGCCTGGCTATAAACATAATTTCATACAATTTATACTGACCGTCAGTGAAAATGCATCACTCTGAAGATTTCAAAATATTTGACTATATGTCTTCTGAAAAAAAAGAATAAGATCTTGCTTTGAAAACTGAATATTACTGAGACAGCTCAGCTTTTCAGAGCTGCAATTAATGACTATTTTGATAGTTGACTAATCTAATGACCGTTTCGTGATTATTTCTGTTAGAGCTGTACGATATGACAAAAAATTCATATCACAATATAAGTCATCTTATATCATAACGATATATATCACAATATACATTTTCTGTAAATTCTACAGTTGAGATAATCACATAAAAAGGACCATCTCTTTTTTTTTTTACTTTTTTTACATGTACAGTTTTCCCTCATAATTTTGCAGTGTTGTTATAAAATAGTTTTTTAATGAGCATTTGAGACTTGATTCTCATAAATTTCAGGTTTTTCTTCTAAATCATATATGAATAAAAGTAAACATAAGTTTAATATTTCCTGAGCCAGAGAAGAATAGCAAAAAACAAACAACAGATAACATACAAAAATGTCTGAAAATGAGAAAACTGCTCATGGCTGTCAACTACAGATATGAATTAGCTGTTAGTTTAAATCAATGAAATTTTAAGTGTAGACCTGCAGCCGTTCTGGCCTGATTTAACCTGTTTGCTTCTTCGTAAAAATATTACAGACTGGTCATGATCTGAAAATCAAAGACACAAAAGGTAATGTAATAAAATACATGTGATGACTTTAACTTTATTCATTATCAATACTTGACTAATTAAAATGATTAGAAATCAAATAAATTACATTAAGAGCCAACTTGCTCCTCCAACCAGTTTTAATGTATTTATTATTTATTTTGCGTGTATGTGCCACCATCATGCACTTTTGCAGCTTTAATAAAAATTTTTTTTAGCCAAAACTAAGAAACTCAGCAGAAGAAATGATGGTCTGCTACATGTTTCCAGTGAGCACAACTTAGCATTGTCATTTAGCATTTTATAGTTAGACATGGTGTTAATGTTACTTACCTCCTATTAAAACAAGGTTAGCAAACTATCCTCTGACGCAGCACGATGGAAAACAGTCCCACATCCCTGGCAAACAGGAGTAGCAGCTATCTGAACCGGCAGTTTGGAATTAGCATCAGCATCCACCAGACTAAAGCCTAGCCACCCACAACACACCTGTTCTGCTGTGCGCACTGCAGAGGAGAGACGGGGCGCTGACAAGTCATGGTGAAGAGCTTTACTGAATAAATGGGAGTATGTGCATTTAAATAATGATATAAACGATAGAGTATTCTATGAAATGATAGACGTTTTTATATCGTCATCCGATATATATCATCATGTCGCACAGTCCTAATTTCTGTCATGTCCACCATGTCTGCTTCCTGTTGGCACAGCTCCTGTTCGGGGCTCCAGGTCATGTTTTGCCTCACCTGTTTAGGCCCAAAAAATTCCAGTGTTCCACCGGGGAGATGTTAAATTTTCTAGAATTTGAGTTTCTTTGCATATACTAAATTTAGGGAAATTGTCTGGAATGCTGAGGGGTTAAAAGACATTCCAAATCTACAAGAAAAATGTTGCAAATTTACGGGAAAAAAATTACTATTTTTTTAGAAAAAAGGTTGCAAATTTATAGGAAAAAGTTGCAGCTGTTGGAGAAAAAAGTAAAAAAAAAAAAATTACAAAAATAAAGTTGCAAATTTTTGAGAAAAAAGTTGCAAGAAAAAAAAATGCAAATTGAGGACAAAAAAGTTGCAAATTTACAGGAAAAAGCTGCTGATTTTTGAGATAAAAGGCTGCAAATTTATAGGAAAAAGTTGCAAATGTTGGAGAAAAAAGTAAAAAACTTACAAGAAAAAGGTTAAAAAAATTGAAAAAAAAACTTGCAAATTTAAAAGAAAAAAAAGGTAAATTAAGGAAAAAAGTTGCAAATTTCACCTCTTAAAATTCCAGTGTTCCATTGGGGCGACGTTAAATTTTCTACTGCCATTCAGTGAAGAAAGAATTTGATTTTCTTTGTGTGTGCTGAGTTTATGGGAATTGGCTGGAATATGAAGGGTTAAGTCTGCACACCTGACACGTGCATCACCTTCTGTCTCTGCCTTTAATGTTTTATAAAACGCCCCCACAGCTAAATAAATAATGACCCATCAGACATGAGTTTGAAACTTGAACGTGACAGCTTCATCAAAAGTGTTTGTAGCAACACGACTGTCAGATGTTAGAAAAACATAATTTATTAAACTCATAATGCACAAACTAGAAAAGTGGCAGTTTTTCATATTTTAGAGCCTGAAACATTCCTCTTTTTTAGAATTTTGCCTCAAAAAGAGTACACAGGCAATTGATCGACAATTAAATTAGTTGTCAATTAATTTTCTGGTGATTGACTAGTCGATTAGTTGATGGATCATTGCAGCACTACAGCTTTTTAGTCAGTGATGAGCAAAAATAAACCTATAAAACACTGTTAATAGACAAACTCCAGATCTCAGTGCTGGGTGTGTCCACCTGGCAGAGGCAGTACATCTGCATAGTGGCAACAAATTGCTGTACACTGTGTTTTTGGCAAATCTGCCACCTCTCCTGTACAACACTGTACTGCCAGGACCAGCTGATGGCGGGTACGCGGTTCCTGGATCTCTCTCTGCAAGTCATTGCTTCAGGAAATCCCACACCTGCTCTGTTGGGTTTAGGCCTTAAGAATACAGAGGCTAAGACATGACACACTGACATCTTCTGTTTTCAGAAAAAAACCTGGGAACACGTGTGGCATGTGGACGAGCATTGTCCTGCACCACCTTCAGTCATGCCAAGAGTGTGGTGACCTTTCTCACGTGTTAGATTAATTTTGATTTTTTTGATTTTGTATACTTTATTGATCCCCAGAGGGGAAACTGAGGGCATCCACCTGGATGGATGAAGCAGCCACGGTATGGCGCTATCCCTTAACCATTCGCACACACATTCACACCTAGGGCCACTTTAGAGTGGCCTAACCTGCATGTTTTTGGCCTGTGGGAGGAAACCGGAGAACTCACGAAGTAAACCCACGCAGACACAGGGAGAACATGCAAACTCCACACATATCACTGTTGGTCAGGGGCTGGGATTGAACCAGGAATCCCATGGCCAAGGGTGAGTTTCTGTGCTGCCGCAGTGCTAACCACTGCGCCACCGCGCCGCCCAGATTATTGACAAACTGCAGTATAATTTACACTGCATTTCAGTTTGGCTTTATATAAGGGACGTTTGTGAAGAGATTGTTGATCCTTAATCAGAAATCTGAACAGCAGGATTATGACTTTTGGTGAGCAAAAAATCATCAAATCATTGAGTACTCAAGACTAATGGGTCTACACTTGATCAATACAACTGAATGAAATACATCCCATAATGTCCAGGCATGTTGTTTATACTGTATATACAGTGGATGTAAAAAAGTCTACACACCCCTGTTGAAATTCCAGGTTTTTGTGATGTAAAGAAAATGAGACCAAGGTAAATCATTTCAAAACTTTTTCCACCATTAATGTGACCTATAACCTGTACAACCCAATTTAAAAACACACTGAAATATTTTAAGGGGAAAAATAAAAAATAAAAAACTTACAATAACCTGGTTGCATAAATATACACACCCTTAAACTACTACTTTGTTGCAGCACCTTTGGCTTTTATTACAGCACTCAGTCTTTTTGGGTAGGAGTCTATCAGCGTGGGACATCTTGATGTGGCAATATTTGCCCACTCTTCTTTGCAAAAATACTCCAAATCTGTCAGATTACAAGGGCATCTCCTGTACACAGCCCTCTTCAGATCACCCCACAGATGTTCGATCGGGTTCAGGTCTGGACTCTGGCTGAGCCATTCCAAAACCTTAATCTTCTTCTTGCTAATATCAATAATCTTATATGGGTCTTAATCTTTATATGGATGATTTGTCAAAGCAACTGAATGCCTGTAAAACTGGGTGTTTAATAGGGAATAAGTTAGTGAATCATTTTATGTATGCTGATGATTTAGTTATTCTCAGTCCAAGTAGTGCTGGTCTTCAGGAGTTATTAAGAGTGTGTACTGCTTATGGAGATGAAAATGACATAAAATATAATACAAATAAGAGTTGTGTGCTGATTTGCCGCACTAGAGAAGATTTGTTAATGAAATTCCCTGTCTTTGATTTGGCAGGCAGGGAATTAATTGTCAGGGATAAAGTTAAATATCTGGGACATTTTATTAATGATAGAATGACTGATGATGATGATATTTTCAGACAACGCTGCAAAATCTACATGCAAGCAAATATTCTTGCACGCAGGTTTGGCTTTTGTTCAGATGAGGTAAAGCTGGTTCTTTTTAAAACCTATTGTACACCTTTATACACTGCTCATTTATGGATAAATTATAGAAAACAAAGTATGCAGAAATTACAGGTTGCTTACAATGATGCTTTAAGAATTTTACGTAAAAAGCCTCAATGGTGCAGTACTTCCGAGTTATTTGTCTCATCACGTGTAAATACACTGCATGCAGTAATAAGGAATCTTATGTATAAATTCATCTGTCGGCTTGATGTATCTAGAAATGAAATCATTCAAGTCATGTCTAGCATTAAGCTCAGTTCTATTCGCTGTCAGTCACAGTTTAGAAGGCACTGGTACAGTTGTCTTTTTAAGTCTTTTTAAAGTCTGTACTGTCTTTGTACTTCTTTTAGTAGTTGTGTCTTATTGTTTTGTAACTTTTTGATTGTTTTTCCTGTTAACTGTTTCAATTGTCTTGTTTATTTTATTTTATTTTATTTTTGATGGACCATGAGTCTGGAATAAAGTTTTTGATTGATTGATTGAATAACAGTAATGGTAACATCAATAACTGAGGGATTCTGCATACATGAAGTAATATTAAGAGAAGTCAGGTAACAACTGGGAGTCGGACATATGTTTCAGTGAGTTTCACAGGTCTATTACAGCCCATGTGGTGGGATTTGGGATGGAAACAAGAAAACAAGACGATAGCTGTGCTATGCTAAGCTAACTGGGCGAATTATTAAATGGCTCAGTATGGTTACAGAAACAATCAAAATGTAAAACCCAAACTTTATAAAGAAAAAACAATCTGCCTGCATACTATTTTCAGTATGTACAATGATAAGTGAAAGTGATAAAATTGATTTATTGGTCGGAAAGCACCAGGGAATGGACAAATATATTGGAACAGGAACTGGAGCTGCTCAGGGTCCAGAATGGAGAAGTTCATCACTCTACATTGTGGCAGAGGTCCATTGTCACACAGTAAGGCAACGGGATGTACAGTAAATCATATGAAAAAGGTCTTGTTTCTATTTGGACACAAGGCTTTTTAAAGAGGAAATACATACTGGTTACTTCCATGTTGGCTTCATTTTTCAGGATCTAAGGTTGTCACTTTGAAAATATGCAGTAGGTTTTAAGAGATTCTTGTGCCGTCCCTGACCCAGATATTCTAGACACTGAAACATGCCTTCACCATCACTACGCCTGATACATGTAAAACATCAGTCTGACTCTGCAATGTATGAAAGGTTTTATACATGAAGAAAATTTTCACTAATTATTTTTATTACCAGTTCACAATCAAGATGCATATGAAAGAAATCAGATATTTGCCTCACCATGTAAAATATGTACAGTTCGTGACCTTGCACCTTGTGTTCTTTTCTAAGTAGAGCACGGAGCCAGTATGGTGGGAGACTTCTTATCTGGTGGGGTGTGTCAGAAAGAAACTGGAGAAAACTGTTCAGCGGAGACCGTCATGGAAGGTAGGTTGACAGAAGTGGAAGGTGAATGTGAGGACACATTCACTGGGTGTAGGCAGGGTAACTGGGACAGAAGGTTCTTTTCTTCATTGGACCCACCTCTTTTTTCAGGCATTTCTGAAGGGCCCCTTTACACAGCACAAACATCGTTGTGTGACCACTGAGCGATCAGAAATTGGGCTGATCTCACAATGCTCTCCGAAAGCCACGAAAAAGCAGTTTTTGTGCAAATGTTTGGGAGATCCTTGTGCAGTCATTGTGCAATCAATTTTTTTTATTTTTTTTTTGGGGGGGGGGCAACTTTCATGGCAGTCTATTAACCGACCTTGGCAATGATTGAGCACTCATTGAAAGAGAGATCAGAGAAACCAGGAGAGATTGCTGAGGGATCACACAGAGTTCCTTGTACAACCAAGGAGGCTGCAGAGCATTTCTTGAGTGACATGGAGCATATGTGTGTGTGTGTGTGTGTGTGTGTGTGTGTGTGTGTGTGTGTGTGTGGATAGTAAGTTCCTGTCAACCTGCTGTCAGAGCCTGTCAGTCAGTGGATTTCTGTGTTTTGGTGCTTGGTTTTCGACTACTTTTTTTGGCTTCTGAGAACTGAATTTGGATTACGAACTGGACATCCTAGTTTCGACCCCTGCCTGATTTAAGACGCCAATAGCAGCATCTACAGACTGGGAAACGAGAGCGGAGCGGCCCGCCATTCAGCTAGCTAAACAGCTTTTCATTAGCTGTTTAGTCAACATACTTCGTCCGGGATCATGGGTCCAAAGAAAGCTCAGCAGACTGAGGAGGTGGACGATATTAAAAGATTGTTCGACTTCTTGGCTGAAGAGATTTCTGCTGTTAAGCTGCAGCAAAAAAACATTCTGGGCCTGCTCAAGGAGGTGAAAGCGCTGCGGATCCAGAATGCTGAGAAGGACAAGAGGCTGGCGTATCTGGAGAGCAGAGTGTTGGACCTGGAGCAGTACACCTGGGTGAACGACATGATCATCACAGAGCTCTACATTAAACCCCAATCATATGCTTGTGTGGTGGCCGTGGAAAGCGGAGGGAGGCTCGATGCACTGGAAGCCGAATCCAGGGAGCAACAAGTGGCGGCCTTCCTGCAGTCCTCAGGAATCCAGCTGGATTGTAACACCATTGAGGCCTGCCACCCTCTGCCCAGGAAAAACAGCAACAAATCGGCTGTAATCATGAGGTTTGTCAACAGAAAACACCAAGACGATGCTGCTAAAACAAGGGAGGAAACTGAAAGGAACGAACATTTACATAAATGAGCACCTCACAAAAGAAAACGCAGAAGTAGCCAGAAAAGCAAGATACATGAGAAAGCAAAAAAAGATTCAAAACACCTGGACATCAAACTGTAAAATATACAGTACATCAAATTAATTGGATCATCTGAAGAAGCCATGGTCATTAGCATCCGAAATATTATGGAACTGGGCAAATATCAATGAACATTATGAACTGGAGTCAACAGCAACAACAGACAACTGTAGGACACTGAAGGATTATACTCATCTGCATCAGGACATTTAACAACATGAAACAAAAGATCAACAAACAGGAACAACAGGAACTGAAAGTTTTTGAATATACAGATCTCAACTCACAGGATGTAGAATATGACATAGACCCTGATAATAATTTATTTAGCTCCATCAATAATGACTGTAGTTACTACACGGATGAACAGTTTAACACAATGGTCACATCTGGTTTCAATATTTCTATGATCCACTTCAGCAGCAGAAGTCTCTATGCCAACTTTAATAACATTAAAGATTATTTACATCAGTTTAAAGAGCCATTCAATATTGTGGCAATATCAGAGACGTGGCTTAGTGAAGAGAAAGGAGTGGATTTTACCATGGATGGCTACGAATAAATAGAAAAGAGAAAAAAGGAGGAGGAGTTGCAATTTATGTTGACAAGAGCTTGCAATACAAGCTTGCTGAAAATTTGTCAGTAACTGTGGGTGATTTATTTGAATGTATTACAATAGAAATCTGTCTGGACAATGTGAAGAATATAGTAGTGAGCTGTATAGAACACCTGGATCAAATACTGACTTATTTAAGGACTGGACAGAAAAAAGGTATGCAAAACTAACTCATAAAGTTATGTTCATCTGTGGGGATTTCAATATAGATCTTATGAATTCAAAACAATATAGTTTGACAGAAGAATTTATCAACACAATGTACAGTATGGGCTTACATCTAACAATCACCAGACCTAGCAGAATCACGTCACACAGTGCCACACTAATAGATAACATATTCACAAACATTATGGAAAATAATATCAGGAGTGGGCTTTTATTGAATGATATCAGTGACCACCTGCCGATTTTTGTTGTCTATCAATGTGATTATAGGAAGAAAAAGTATACCAAAAATATTAAATATAAGAAAGAATAAGAACTGAAGAATCTATGTATTTACTGGCAAAGGAATTGTTAATACAAGACTGGAAGATAGTTTGTGATGAAAATGATATAAATAAAGCATATGATAAATTTTTACAAATATTTCAATCATTGTACAATAAAAACTGTCCTATAAAATAATACAGTGACAGACAACAAAACGAAAATATTCCTTGGGTCACCAAGGGGTTAATAAATGCATGTAAAGAGAAGAATACATTATATAAACAATTCATTAAGTGTATAAAGGTGGAGGCTGAGATCAAATATAAAAGATATAAAAACAAGCTTACTAACATAATGAGGACTTGTAAGAAAGAATACTACAACAGAATATTAGAGGATAATAAAAATAACTTAAGAGGAAAATGGCAAGTACTCAATGGGATTATTAGTAACTGACCTAAGAATGCTAATTATCCAGAATATTTTATTGAAAATGGCAATTTGATAAGTAAGATAAGATAAGATAAGCCTTTATTAGTCCCACAACGGGGAAATTCCAGGATTGCAACAGCACAGGGATAGCAACACTCAGAGCAACAATCAGAAGGCAAGAAAAAAAAGCAAGAGCAGCTAATATACATATGTACATATTACTATAAATATATATATATATATATACACAGACACACAGTGCGGAGCATTGTAGCTAGATGGAATAAATATGTAGATATATAAACACCCACAGTACGGAGCATTGCAGCTAGGTGGAATAAATATGTAAATATATAAAAACACACAGTGCGGAGCATTGTAGCTAGATGGAATAAATATATAGATATATATAAATATAAACACACACAGTGCGGAGCAATGTAGCTAGATGGAATAAAATGTGGATATATAAACACACAGTGCGGAGCATT
Organism: Pholidichthys leucotaenia; assembly: GCA_020510985.1. NCBI lineage: Eukaryota > Metazoa > Chordata > Actinopteri > Cichliformes > Pholidichthyidae > Pholidichthys > Pholidichthys leucotaenia. Next base: position 200,901,370 of record CM035837.1, on the reverse strand, counting down.
GTTGCTAGATGGGATGAAACAGCACAACCGTCTACTTAGTTATCCTACATGGTATGATTATGTGCCCATACATATTCTCACCCTCCATAGCGACCGGTATTTTCCTAGTTGTATGCCGGAGGGGACCATTGTGTAAGTCTATTGCATCTTTTGCATTCAAAAACTATTAGGTTGTTACGTCTTTTTGCTATCTCTGCGAGCAGCCCTGTTTAGGTTGTACAGTCTGACAGCCGTTGGTAGGAAGGACCTGCGAAACCTCTCGGTTGTGCACCTGGGATGATGTAGTCTGCTGCTAAATGAGCTCCTCAGTGCATTCAGTATGTCGAATGTGGTCAGTGGTTTCAATAAATTTTTTGTAAACGTTGGTCCTGAATTAGCAAAATCAATAGTGACACCAGAAACAAACAGCAGTGGTTCTGTAAATGAAATAGAAGATAGAAATCCAAACACAATCTTTTTGAGTGTGGGGAGACTTGAATAACGAAACCGAATTGTCTTTCATTTCAGTTTATTCAAGAAATCATTCCACTGTCTGCTCTTATTCTTGAGCAGCGAACAAAGAGCGTGAACACACCAAAGTTCTCTCATTTAAACCTTCTCACATCAAACCATTTCCCTCGCGGGGGAAATCACACATCTATATCAAAGTCTCTTTATTCACATTCATTAGCCTTTTATTTACATAACTCCCCCTTCTCTCTTCCCGAGCCTCAGTGGTCAGGAAGTCTTCTGTCCCCTGTCCTCCGCAGGGGGTCCAGGCTCTGTGGCTCCGCACCGCAGGGGGCTGGCTCTCCTTCATCGTGGTTAAATCACATATGCAGTGTCCAACATATACATGTCTCACAACACAGCCATATAACCCCCCCCCAAACGATGAAGAACAGACTAATTCCCAAAATTTAATAGCACCTTACTCACTACTGAATAATCAACACCAACATTCAGTCTGTGCGCCGCTTGGGCTTCAGCCGTCTGCCGAATCTGCTGTGCGTTGGCCCCGCCTTGCCTGCGGTGCTGTTCTGCTCCGGGTCTGTTGACTGAGGAAGAGAGTGGTTAATTGCCCTCTGCGGGGGCCTGCCTCGTCGAGGCGCCACCGCGACCGGTACAGACACGTCCTTCATGACAAAAGCAGGTTTTAGTCTGTCAATACTGACTGTCTCTTTTCTGTCCCCAAAATCTAGCACAAATTGCTTATCACCTGCCTCCAGCACTCGAAATGGCCCTTCGTAAGGTGGTTTGAGCGTTGCTTTAAGGGCTTCGCGCCTGACAAAAACGAAATCGGCATTTTTCAAAGCCTTGGGGACGAAAACTCGTGGAAAAGCGTGATGAACCGGACCCGGGAGCGTGTCTGCCCCCGTGCCAACTAACGGTCCCAGAGCAGAGAGAGGTGGGGGCTCTGGGTGCTCTGGTAAAAACTCGCCCGGCAGCCTCAGAGTTTGTGCGAATACCAGCTCCGCTGGGGAGGCGTCTAAGTCCTCTTTAGGCGCAGAACGCAACCCTAATAAAACCCAAGGGAGTTTATTTACCCAATCTGCATCCGTGAGCGACGCTCTGAGTGCTGCCTTCAAAGACCTATGAAAACGCTCGCATAAACCATTAGCCTGAGGGTGGTAAGCCGTAGTGCGGTGAATTTTGGCTCCTAAGCCGTTGGCCATCGCTGACCACAGCTCAGAGATGAATTGCGGTCCTCTATCGGACGTAATGTCCGACGGAACCCCGAAGCGCGCCACCCAAGCCGTTAAAAAAACGCGAGCCACCTCCGCGGCCGTGGTCGTCGCAAGTGGGACCACTTCCGGCCAACGTGTGGTGCGGTCCACCATTGTCAAAAGATACGTGAACCCCTGTGATGCCGGTAGGGGGCCCACAAGGTCGACGTGCACATGGTCGAACCTTCTGGCCGGAATGCGGAACGGTTCTAACGGGGCTCTTGTGAGCCTGTGATAATCCCCGCACGGTCTCCAGGAGCCATCGGCTTTCGGTACCATGTGCAGCGGCGAAGCCCACGGGCTCTTCGACCTACGAACGATGCCCAGCCTCTCCAGGCTGGCGAACTCCTCGCGCGCAATGGCGAGCTTAACTGCATCCAAGCGCCGAGCTTTTGCAAACACGGGAGGACCAGAAGTGGGGATGAAGTGTTTCACCCCGTGCTTCGCGACCGTCGCTGAAAAAGTGGGCACAGTGAGCGCTGGAAATTGGGTGAGGAGTGTGTGAAACTTACCACCTCACGTCGGGGTCACCAATGTGGGGAGACTTGAATAACGAAACCGAATTGTCTTTCATTTCAGTTTATTCAAGAAATCATTCCACTGTCTGCTCTTATTCTTGAGCAGCGAACAAAGAGCGTGAACACACCAAAGTTCTCTCATTTAAACCTTCTCACATCAAACCATTTCCCTCGCGGGGGAAATCACACATCTATATCAAAGTCTCTTTATTCACATTCATTAGCCTTTTATTTACATAACTCCCCCTTCTCTCTTCCCGAGCCTCAGTGGTCAGGAAGTCTTCTGTCCCCTGTCCTCCGCAGGGGGTCCAGGCTCTGTGGCTCCGCACCGCAGGGGGCTGGCTCTCCTTCATCGTGGTTAAATCACATATGCAGTGTCCAACATATACATGTCTCACAACACAGCCATATTGAGTGCAGTTACTGAAAAGGAAATTATCGAGACTGTGAGTAAATTTAAGAACAAAAAATCAACGGACTGGAATGAAATTGACAAGACAATAGTGAAAAAAGTAATTGAAGGAATTGTTAAACCACTCACCCACATCTAGAACCTGTCATTTCAAACTGGTAAATTTCCAAACAAAATGAAAATAGCAAAAGTAATACCACTATACAAAACAGGAGACAGTCATTATTTTACAAATTACAGGCCAGTCTCTTTACTCTCACAATTCTCCAAAATACTTGGAAAAATCTTCACTTAGAGACTGGATGATTTCATTGAAAAACACAACCTCCTTACGTACAGCCAGTATGGTTTTAGAGCAGATAAATCTACATCTTTTTTTTTTTTTTTTTCCGGTTCCGCTGGACAGGTGGCGCCACACGAGTTGGCTGCCTTTTGCAACTGCGTTTTTCTTATCTTCCTTCTTCTTTCTACACCTTTCACTCTATATATATATCACGGACACACAGATCGTCCCAAGGGTCTCCCGAGTCGGCGGACGGAGCCACTGTTTGCAGCGGGGGATGATACAGCAGGGAAGACCGCCACCCGGTGCTAACGGAGAAGCTCGACATGCTGAGGAACTGTGGCGAAAACGACGTGGGTGCCGGGCTGGAGTTTAGGCGGTGTGCAAGAAATATAAGACAGAATAATAAAGAGCGATGGCAAGAACCAAGCAGACTGCCCGTAAATCTACTGGAGGAAAAAGCCCCCCAGGAAGCAGCTAGCCACCAAGGCTGCTCAAAAAAAACGCTCCGGCCACCGGCGGAGTGAAGAAGCCTCACCGTTACAGGCCTGGTACCGTGGCTCTGAGAGAGATCCGTCGCTACCAGAAATACACGGAGCTGCTCATCTGTAGGCTGCCCTTCCAGCGCCTGGTGAGGGAGATCGCTCAGGACTTCAAGACCGACCTGCACTTCCAGAGCTCCGCCGTCATGGCTCTGCAGGAGGCCAGCGAAGCCTACCTGGTGGGTCTCTTCGTGGACACCAACCTGTGCGCCATCCACGCCAAGAGGGTCACCACCATCATGCCCAAAGACATCCAGCTGGCCCGCCGCACCCACGGAGGGAGAGAGAGCTTAGACTTTCTGCTGCACATTCACCAACCACAATGCTCCGCACTGTGTGTCTATATATATATATATATATTGTGGGACATATATGCACATATGTATATCACTTTATGCTTCATATGTATGCCACTGTAGGCTTCACATCTCAGATCGAACAAAGGACTGAGTCTCCTTGGAGATAACAGGAGGATGTGAAAGTTTAGGCTTTGGTATGCAAAGAGACGGCCTTGGGGGATTTCCTGGCTGCCAGAGACTTTGGGGGGAGGTGATAAGATCTAAGAGAAGATGCATTGTGACTGGGGATTAAATACAATGTGACGGGGAGCTTTGAAGGTCCTGGGGTATTTAAAGGACGAATGTCTGGGTTTCTTCCCCTTTCTGTTTTTGCTGATGTTGGAAGATGTGAATAAACCTGAACTCGTGAGATAAACTCTGCCTCGTCATTTTCACATTTCCACAATATATACAGTATATTTATAGTAATATGTACATATGTATACTAGCTGTTCTTGTTTTTTTCTTGCCTTCTGATTGTTGCTCTGAGTGTTGCTATCCCTGTGCTGTTGCAATCCAGGAATTTCCCCATTGTGAGACTAATAAAGGCTTATCTTATCTTATCTTATCTTTGGCACTGATCGAACTTATAGAAGAAATTACTAGTTGTATAGATAAAAAAAAAAGTTTGCTGTAGGAGTATTTATAGATTTAAAGAAAGCTTTTGACACCATTGACCACAGAATTTTACTGAGGAAATTGGAAAGGTATGGGATAAGAGGGGTCGGACTGAGTTGGGTGGAAAGTTATTTAAGTAACAGACAACAATTTGTACAAATTGGTGAGCACAAATCACCCTTCATGGACATCTCTTGTGGTGTACCCCAGGGGTCAGTTTTGGGACCCAAACTCTCTATCTTATATATAAATGACATATGCCAAGTATCAAAAATTCTGAAATGTATTTTGTTTGCGGATGACACAAATAACCTTTGCACTGGTGAGAATTTGCAGCAGGTTTTAGAGGTGGTCACAACTGAAATGAAAAGGTTAACGCAGTGGTTCAACAAAAATAAATTATCTCTAAATCTGAAAAAAACAAAGATTATGTTGTTTGTAAATTGTAAAATAAATCATGAAATAATGGTAACGATAGATGATACCAGAATAGAAACAGTACAGGAAGATAAGTTTCTGGGGGTGACGCTAGACAATAAAATCTGCTGGAAACCTCACATCAGTCACATCCGGGCCAAGTTGGCAAAATGTATCGGGATACTGGGGAAGACAAGACACATCTTGGACTATAAATCATTGGTCTTACTGTACAATTCACTGTTTCTACCATATCTTAACTACTGTGTAGAAGTCTGAGGAAACACCTACAAGACCAACCTCCAGCCAATATGCACATTACAAAAAAAAAGCTATAAGGATAATAAATAATGTTGGATATAGAGACCATACCAACTCGTTTTTAAAGTCACATGTCATAAAGTTCATGGATTTAGTTAAATTTAATACAGCACAAGTCATGTACAGGGCAATTAATAATCAACTCCCAACTAATATACAAAAAAATATTCAAAAAAGAGACAATGATTATAATTTGAGAGGAGACTTAAACTTTACAAAACCTAAGATACGAACAACTAAGAAAAGTCTGTGCATATCTGTCTGTGGGGTGGATTTGTGGAACAGTCTGGAGCCGGAACTGAAACTATGTACAAACAGAAATCAATTCAAAAAGAGGTATACTGTAAACATTATTTGCTGAAAGAATATATGTTAGAGGGGTAGTATTTATATGTACGATTCACTATGCTCACTCTGGGACACTATGGAATGGTAGGTGGAACAGTACTGTGTATATCTGTGTTGTTTGGGGCTGGGTTTTGATGTATGAACTGTATGTATGTTGGGATGGATGGGTATCAATGTTGATATGTACAAAATATAGTTAATTGTCTACTTGGGGTCTTAAATGAGGTAATTTGTATATATTTCACATGGGTTGTATTTAGGGAAAAGAGGAGTTGGAGTAAATAAGTGTTAACTTCTTCCTTCTCCCTTTTGAACACTGTATACTGTTACTTTTATTGCACTTGTCATTTGTCTGTTTTACTTTTTCGTTCGAAATAAAGTATCTATCTATCTATCTATCTATCTATCTGTCTTATTATACTCCAAGCTGCCAACTATAAAAATAAACAGAATGTTGTATTTAAACATTCCTACGGCTGTCAGGCTTTATAACCTAACTGGTGCTGCTCATACAGATTGTATTAAATGTACTAAACGTAACAACTTTGCACAGTAGAGATCGTCCCCGCCGATACACAACTAAGACGATTACACTTATTATTGAGGGTGGCAACAACACTGATTCAAATGCAAAATATATTGTCTGGGTACATATTTATATTTTGCCAGGTAATTTAACCAACTGTAATGCTGTTGATACCATCTAGCTACAGTGCTCCTGCACTGTGTATATAACTGTGTACATGTATATTTATTTACTGCTTTGGCTAACCAGTTCTTATCTTATTAACTATTGCTCTGAGTGCCGCTATCCCTTTGCTGCTGCAATCCTGGAATTTCCCCATTGTGGGACTAATAAAGTCTTATCTTAGTGGAAATCACTGGAAGAGCATTGACAGAGCTCGGCGATCGCTGGGTGTTGATCGTTGAGAGATCTTGCCATTTTTGCCATCACTTAATGATTGCCACCCCTGTGCAAAGGGGATATAAGTGGTTTGTATGGCTGTGACCTATTTCTGTGTGCGCCCAGACAATATTCGTCCAGCTAAGGTTAAATTTGGGGCAGCCAGGTGATCAGGGGACTAAAAGTGACTGACTGGACCAACTAAGGGCTTTACGGGAGCCTGGGTTTCAGGTGGTCTCAAGGTATCAGGACTGAGACCTGATGTTTGAGGCCCATGATCAAAAGGTCAGAGGTTAATTATAAAGTCAAAGCAGGTTAACCAGTCTGCTTCATGCCAGTGAGGAGACCCAGTGAAAGTGCTCATGAGTGCTTGCAAATTAACTGACCTTAATGGGGGGGAGACCAGTGTTCAGATATGAACACGTAGCAGCCTAAAATTGATCAGCCAGCCATGTCAAATCCTCAGCATGCCTGAGGCTTGACCTCGTCTCGGCTCCACTATCCATCATCACCAGACAGGTTAATTATGAGAGTCTGCTGACTGGTTTGTGTGGGGCAGGTTTAAGAAAAATCCAGTCCATGTTAAGCCCTTCCAGATCAGGACTGGACTGAATCAGTGATGCAGTGAGCAGGACCTGCAGTCCACAAATACATGAGCACTGTGTTCAGTGTAGCACTCAGGTCGGTGTCCTCTGGTTTAATATGAGGCTGGTTGGTGATGTTTATGTTATGGTTGATGGATCATAGCATTACTGCTGACTGAGCAGACTGACCTTCAGAGACAGCCTGTTGATGTTACACTTCCCATTTTGGTCTTCACAGCTTCCCTAGCCATCCAGCCATCAGCGGTGGTAATTGAGGACAAAGAGAGAACATGTGACTCGTTGCTCATGTGCATTGTCACGGTGCTGAGTCACGGCCTCAGGAGTGGAGGAGGTGTTGGGGACGTCCTGCGGAAGCCGTCCAAGGAGGTACAGAAAAGTGACAACGGGAAGAAATCACACCATGTTTCTGTGTGTTTGACAATGATCAGACCAAACAGATCCTCCAAGGTTTTAAAGTTGTCCAACTTGACAGAACACATGATTTATCTGATCCTGTAGGGGAAAAAACTGAAGCTCCATAGTCAGGAAGGTCCTCCTGGCAGCATTTTGCACAGAATATTTGTATTCTCACAAATAAAGGAGAAAAGACGAGGGCTGCAGCTAATGACTATTTTTCAGCTCGGGTAATCACCCACTCTAATCGAAGATTACTCGACTAATCTGGTACTTTTTTTTTTTTTTAAGAAACTTGCATTGACTAACATTTGTGGAACTTTCTTTCCTAAAGAGCAGTAGTAATAGTACCAAACACTCAATAACACAGGTACACATTTATTACAATGCTTATTGTATAGAACTTAACTTTAAACAGTACGTTACACCATAGCTGTTAGCATCCACTAGTGGACGCCGTTAGCATCCAGGTACTAACGGATGCTAATGTGGTGGCTATATGTTTTTTGTTCATATAAGCATAATTGGCGTAGGTGACTACATTCTATTCATCTTAATTTAAAACTCAATCACCTACCTTGTCTCGGGTGCCCTGGCTGTGCATGATGTGGAATGATTTCTGCCGAGACACTGCAACATCTGACATTGTAGCATGTTAGCTTGCTGCTCGGCTTTAACATGTACACACTCCATGTTTTCCTTCAATTTGAGCTTGAAATTATTCCAGACTTGAGATACTTTTGTCATTTTTAAAAAAAAAATTCCTTCATCTTTGCTGGCCCGTCACTATGCCGCTCTGACATGGCACTGTTAAACAAATCTACATTTTGTTTAGTTAGCGTGACTGGAAGAAAGTCTTATAGACTGGAAGTGCTACATGAAACAACACCTCAACACATAAATTTTGAATCAAGAATTTTTTGTACTTGAATTATTTGTGTAATCGTTGCAACCCTAGAAAAGACCCTTTTGGAGGAGCAGATTTCACACATGTATTCTGCCAGCCAGATACACAGAAGACAGGACTCCTCCAAACTTTTCTGAATTTAGCTTAATGTTCACCCAAAATTTCCAGGAGGTACTGTTTTCAGTGTGTTGGGCAGTATGTGGGAGATAGGTGATGTGTGTACAGTGGATAGTTTCCTGTCTGCTAAAGGTCATTGAATGACACTAAAATGCACATTTATATAAATGTAGCTCAGATGTTTTCAAGTTTTAGAGACAACTTTACATCTGATCTGTTTTTTTTTATAATAATAACTCAACATGTTTTCAGCTCAGAATAATTTTAAAGGGGTCATTGCACATTTTCCACATTTTAACAGCTCACTCATGTCTTAATGAAGTGTTTCTGATATATTTTATTCACATTTTCTTTAATTATTGAAGCAACTTTGTTGTTTTCTGGCTTTCTTGAAACGCTCTGATTTAAAGCCTGTCACTTTAAGAAACATCCTTCAGCTGTTAAACTTCTAGCTTGGATGAGCAGTGCTGGTTCATTGATCCACGGTTGGTTGTGCATCTGGTGTCACCCCGGCCCGCTCCCCAACAACCTCGCCGGGATGCCACAACAGATCAGCAGCGTCAGGCGACCCACTGATCCCTGCGACACGGGGCTGCTGACCGAGCCAAGCTGCCAAACCATGGGATCTCAAAGTGCAGTGTCTCACTCCATGGGACTCCGCTCCTCCCCCGTGGCCAGCCGGGGGATGCGCCATCACAAAAGTGGCTCCCCCACATTGCCTGTGGGGATGGAGTGGAGTTGCGCAGAAGCCTGGAGGATGGTGGGGGAGCAGCCCCGGGCTGCGGCATAGGTGGTTGCTGCAACCAGTACGCCGGCGCCGGCTGCAGAATCACGGCAAAACCACGGGAAGAAGGGCCAGAGTGACACAAGGTATACTGTGGACTGGTGAACCAGATGGTAATAGGGCTGTTTATTAGGGTGACTAAGATCTGAAGAAAATAATATAAACCGTGCTCAGTTCAAGCTTCCTGGTACCAGTGTTGGCTTGGGGGCTATTAGGCTACCTTTAGCACCCCTTCCAACTGTCAAGGCATGGGTTGGAGCCATGTCCTCACCTTGTGTAATAGCTTATATTTCTTGTCACCAGGACATGGTCTCCAACCCACATCCTCGCTTTAAGTTCATTTTCTGAGATTTTCTGTATTTAATTCACCCTCTCCTTTAGTTTGCATCTTAAGATTTTTTGCATTTATTGTTTAGTTCAATTCAACTTTATTTATATAGCGCCATTTCACAACAACAGTCATCTCATAGCACTTTGAACTGTAGGGGAACCCCCCACAATTGTAGAAAAACCCCAGCAATCAGGTGGTCCCCTGTGAGCAAGCACTTGGTGACGGTGGAGAGAAAAATCTCCCTTTTAACAGGTAGAAACCTCCAGCAGAACCAGGCTCATGGAGAGGCGGTCATCTGCTGTGACTGGCTGGGGGGATGAGGGGATAGAGAAGAAGAAGACAAAACAGACATGTAGAGAGCAAACAACACAATGGGGACTCAATCTAGGGGAAAGAACAAACAGATGTTAATGTCCAGCAAAAATATTTCATTGAGAGTGAAGAAAGCAGTGAAGCCCAGTGCATTATTGAAGGTCTCCCAGCTGTCTAAACTTATTAACAGCATAACTAAGGGAGGGTTCAGGGTCACCCGATCCTACCCTAACTGCAGGCTATGTCAAAAAGGAAGGTTTTAACCCTATTCTTAAAAACAGAGATGGAGTCTGACTCCCAAATCCAGATTGGTAACTGGTTCCAAAGGAGAGGAGCTTGATAACTGAAGGCTCTGCCTCCCATTGTACTTTTGGAGATTTTAGGTATTGCAAGTAATCCTGCATTTTGGGAGCATAGTGCTCTGTTAGGATGATAGGGTAGTATTAGATCTTTTAAATAAAAAGGGGCCTGATTGTTTAGAGCTTTGTAAGTGAGAAGGATTTTAAACTTAAAACTTAAACTTAATTCTAAACTTTTTTTTTTTTTTTTTCTCCCGGCGCCACACGAGTCGGCCGCCCTTTGCAACAGCGGCTCAATTCCGAGTCTTTTTCCCTTCCTCTCTCTTTTTGATCCGTCTTTTTTTCACTCCACTTATATCACGGACACACAGATCGTCCCAAATGTCTCCTGAGCCGGTGGACAGAGCCACTGTTTATAGCAGGATACGATACAGCAGGGAAGAGCTGCTAGCATTCAACCGCCACCCGGTCCCATTGGAAAAACTCGACATACCGAGAGAACTGAGGCGAAAACGCCGTGGCTGCCGGGCTGGAGTAAGGCGGAGGACAAAAAATATAAGGTACAGACCCTCCCTTCCATCTATTGTCATGGGAAATGTACGGTCGTTACTGGGAAAGGTAGATGAGCTAGCGACTATCTGCCGTTATGATAGCACATATCGGGAATGCTCTCTCCTTTTGTTTTCTGAGACGTGGCTAACTGAACTAGCAGCAGATGCTAACATTGAGCTGGAGGGTTTCCACATGATACGGGCAGACCGAACACCAGACAGTGGCAAAGCAAGGGGCGGTGGAGTGATAATGTATGTTAACAACAACTGGTGCAGACCAGGACATATCACTGTTAAACAACGACACTGCAGCAAAGACATTGAGTTGCTAGCTGTTAGCATGCGGCCTACATATCTCCCGAGAGAACACTCACACGTGATCTGCATTGTTGTTTATGCAAATCCGACGGCGAACGCTGGGACAGCGCGTGACGTCATCCATTCAGTAACCAGCAGGCTGCAGACAGAACACCCAGATGCTCTTCTCCTCATCTCAGGCGATTTCAACCATGTTTCACTATCTCCCATTCTACCCACGTTCACCCAGTATGTCACATGCCACACTAGAGACAATAAAACACTGGACTTATTCTACGCAAACACTAAGGAGGCGTACACCTCATCACAACTCCCCCCACTCGGGAGATCGGATCACAACTTGCTTCATCTCCGGCCGGTGTACAAACCCCTAGTGCACAGACAACCTCCGGCCATGCGCACAGTGGAGTTATGGTCTGAGGAGACAATGGACACTCTAAAGGGCTGTTTTGAAGCCACCGCCTGGAAGCAGCTCTGCGATCCACATGGTGAGGACATCAATGGCTTCACTCACACCTTCACGGACTACCTCAGCTTCTGTGTCGACAAATCCGTTCCCACCAAGACCATACGGTGTTGCTCAAACAACAAACCCTGGATCAACCCTGAGATAAAAACACTTCTGAGACAGAAGAAGAGGATCTTCAGGTCGGGGAACAGGGAGATGCTGAAGTCCGTACAGAGGGAGCTGAGGAGAAAGATCAGAGAAGGCAAGGACAGCTTCAGGAAGAAGATGGAGGACAAGCTGCAACAGAGCGACATCAGCGGGGTCTGGAGAAACCTCAAAACCATCTCTGGGCTCCAGAATGCCTCCCCCCAGGCGACGGGGGGGCAGGGAGTGGGCGAACAACCTGAATCTATTTTTCAATAGGTTTGACCAACTGCCCTCCCCCCTGACTGCACAACAACCACTGCTGCCTCTGAAGAAATCAAGTCCTGCTGCCCACTCCCCACTCCACCAACACCCCCCCACTCCCAACACACAGCCCCCCATCCTGACCCTGACCAGGACCCAGGTGAGGACGGAGCTGAGGAAGATCAAGGTGAGGAAGGCGTCGGGACCGGACGGCATCAGCGCAAAGCTCCTCAAGTCCTGTGCAGACCAGCTGTGTGGGATTGTGACGTACATCTTCAACCTGAGCCTGAAGCTGGGGAGGGTACCACAGCTGTGAAAAACATCTTGTGTGGTACCTGTACCAAAAACTTCCCACCCCAAAGACCTGAACAGCTACAGACCGGTGGCCTTGACGTCCCACTTGATGAAGACCCTGGAGAGACTGCTCCTTGCTCACCTCCGCCCCCTGGTGGAACCAGCGATGGATCCACTCCAGTTCGCCTACCAGCATGGCATTGGGGTGGAGGATGCGGTGATCTTCCTCCTTCACTGTTCTCTGTCCCACCTGGAGAAGCCCGGGAATATGGTGAGGATCATGTTCTTTGACTTATCCAGTGCTTTCAACACCATCCAACCGATGATCCTGAAGGACAAGCTGCTGCGCGCAGGGGTGGACCAGCACCTGTCATCATGGATCCTGAACAACCTCACGAACCGGCCTCAGTTTGTGAGAACCCGGGACTGTGTGTCCGACACGATCATCGGTAGCACGGGGGCCCCCCAGGGAACGGTGCTGGCTCCCTTCCTGGTCACTCTTTATACTGCGGACTTCTCGCACAACACAACACACTGCCATCTACATAAGTTCTCTGATGACTCTGCGATCGTTGGCCTCATCTCCAATGGAGATGAAGCTGAGTACAGAGGGCTTATCCAGGACTTCGTGGACTGGTGCCATCGGAACTGCCTCCAGATCAACGCGAGGAAAACTAAGGAGCTGGTGGTGGACTGCCGCAGGCATGGGCAACCCCTCACAGCACCAGTAAATATACAGGGAACAGACATCGAGATGGTGACATCCTATTAGTACCTGGGTGTTCATCTGAACAATAAACTAGACTGGTCACACAATACTGACGCACTCTACAAGAAGGGACAGCGCAGGCTGTTCCTGCTGAGGAGACTCAGGTCTTTTGGTGTACAAGGGGCGCTGCTGAAGACATTCTATGACACGGTGGTGGCATCAGCCATCACTTTTGGAGTGGTCCGCTGGGGCAGTGGCATTACTGCAGCCGATAGGAAGAGATTGAACAAACTGATCAAGAAAGCTAGCTCTGTCCTGGGGCAGCGCCTTGATCCGGTGGAGGAGATAGGAGAGAGAAGGACGGTGGCTAAACTGTCATCTCTGCTGGAGTCCGAGTTCCACCCTATGCAGGACATACTGAATGCACTGAGGAGCTCATTTAGCAGCAGACTACATCATCCCAGGTGCACAACCGAGAGGTTTCGCAGGTCCTTCCTGCCAACGGCTGTCAGACTGTACAACCTAAGCAGGGCTGCTCGCAGAGATAGCAAAAAGACGTAACAAACTAAAAGTTTTTTTGAATGTAAAAGATGCAATTGACTTACACAATGGTCCCCTCCGGCATACAACTAGGAAAATACCGGTTGCTATGGAGGGTGAGAATATGTATGGGCACAATCATACCATGTAGGATAACTAAGTAGACGGTTATGCTGTTTCATCCCATCTAGCTACAATGCTCTGCACAGTGTGTGTTTATATATTTACATATTTATTCCATCTAGCTACAATGCTCCGCACTGGGTGTGTTTATATTTATTTATATATCTATATATTTATTCCATCTAGCTACAATGCTCCGCACTGTGTGTTTATATATCCACATTTTATTCCATCTAGCTACATTGCTCCGCACTGTGTGTGTTTATATATTTACATATTTATTCCACCTAGCTGCAATGCTCCGTACTGTGGGTGTTTATATATCTACATATTTATTCCATCTAGCTACAATGCTCCGCACTGTGTTTATATATTCATATATTTATTCCATCCAGCTACAATGCTCTGCACTGTGTGTCTGTGTGTGTGTATATATATATTTTATAGTAATATGAACATATGTATATTAGCTGCTCTTGCTTGCTTGCTTTTTTTTCTTGCCTTCTGATTGTTGCTCTGAGTGTTGCTATCCCTGTGCTGTTGCAATCCTGGAATTTCCCGGTTGTGGGACTAATAAAGGCTTATCTTATGGGAAGCCAGTGAAGGGAAGCCAGAACCGGAGAGATATGATCTCTCTTTCTAGTAAGTGTTAAAACTCTTGCTGCAGCATTTTGGATCAGCTGAAGACTTTTTTAAAGATATTTTAGGACAGCCTGATAATAAAGAGTTAAAATAATCTAATCTAGAGCTAACAAAAGTGTGGATTAGTTTCTCAGCATCACTCTGAGACAAGATGCTCCTAATCTTGGCAATATTACACAAATGATAGAAGGCAGTCTGAGAAACAAGTTTAATATGTGAATTAAAGAACAGATCTTGATCAAAAAAAACCTCCAAGGTTCCCCACAGAACTATTAAGAGAAAGAGTAACCTCATCCAAACTAAGAGTTTGATTTGGAAAGTATTTCTAAGGTTTTTTGGACCAACTAGAATGACTTCAGTCTTATCTGAATTTAATAGCAAGAAATTACAGGTCATCCAAGCTTTGATTTCCTTAAGACAGGCTTCTAATTTGGCTAATTGATTACCGTCATCTGGCTTCATTGGCGTGTATAATTGTGTGTCATCTGCATAACAATGAAAATGTATGCAGTGCTTTCTAATAAAGTTGAATAGCGGAAGCATATATAAACTAAAAAGAATAGGGCCTAGCACAGATCCCTATGGAACTCTGTGACTGAGCTTTGAGTTGGAAGAAAACTCATTATTGACACGAACAAACTGGAGCCTATCAGATAAATAAGATTTAAACCACTGCAACAAAGTTCCATTAAGTCTAATAAGGTGTTCTAATCTATCAAGCAGAATATTATGATCGATAGTATCAAAAGCTGCACTAAGGTCCAAAAGGACAAGTAGAGAAACAAGTCCATTATCAGATGCGATAAGGAGGTCATTAATGACCTTCACTAAAGCTGTTTTAGTACTATGTTGGATTCTAAACCCAGATTGAAACTCTTCAAATAAACCATTTACCTGCAATTGGTCTATAATTAGCTAAAACTCCTGGATCCAGCGTTGGCTTTTTAAGTAAGGATTTAATTACAGCAGTTTTAAAAGCCTGCGATACATGGCCTAAAGTTAATGAAGAATTGATTATTTTAAGAATAGAGCGGCCAATAGATGGGGAGACTTCTTTAAATAACCTGGTAGGAATAGGGTCTAGTAGACAATTTGAAGGCTTGGATGAGGAAATTATTTTATCTAACTCTAAAAAAGGTCAACTGGAGTAAACTCATCTAAACAGATATCAGCTGAAGGAGTTGTAGTAGTTACTGTATTTAAGTTAACGGTTGGAAGAATTTGATTGATTTTATCTCTGATAGATGAAATTTTATTATTGAAGAAGTTCATAAAATCCTGACTAGTAAGCTCTAAGTGAATGTTAGATTTGACAAAGTCCTGACTGTTTGTCAGCCTGGCTACAGTGCTGAAACGAAACCTGGGATTATTCTTGTTCTCTTCTATTAATGCAGATTAATAACTTGTTCTAGCATTCCTAAGAGATTTTTTTTATAAATTAGATGTTGATTTCTCCAAGCTAAATAGATTTCATCTAATTTAGTGCAGCTCCATTTTCTTTCTAATTGATGAGTCTTCTGTTTTAAGCTACGAGTTTGTGTTGAACCAAGGAGTCAAAAATCTCTGATTAGACTTTTTCTTTTTTAAAGTTGTTGTTGGTTGTTGTAGCCATGATTCTGTGCTTGTTTTATATTTTCTCCTGTTTCGCCTTGGTTTTTAGTGATTTGTATCATTATGATCAGAGGTCAGTTCAGTCATTATTTGCATTTTAGATTGTCATGGTCGTTTTCTCCCCTGATCCTCTGTTCATGTTCTGTTTCTCCTCTGTTTGGGATTGTGTGTGTGTAGCCCCACCCCTCCTGTCATCTCTGTTTTCCTCATGTGTCAGCTGTCAGTCATGATTGGTCTCCCCACCTGTGCTGTCTTGTCTTGATTGTCCCCTTGATTATTTAAGTTTTGTTCCACTTCTGTTCGGGTTCTTTTAGTTATGTTAGCGTGATTATACACTTCTGCCTTGGCCGTCCATCCTGTATCCTGCTTAGTTCTTGTCATGTCCAAGTGTAGTCTGTTTTTGCCTTAGCTTTTTGTTGCAGCTTCTGAGGTGTGTGTTATTTTCCGTTTTAAGCCCTCGAGCTGCGTCTGAGCGACCAGCTCTAAATAAACTCTGTTTAAACTCGCGTCCAGTGATTGGGTCCAGTCTCTACACCATGACACCATCTACATGACAGACAGCTAGGTGGGCCAATAATAGAGCAGTGGGCGGGTCTCTAGGATGGCAGTGGCTTGGCTTTTTTGATTCATGACATTAGAGAGTTCCACAGAAAAGTCAAAAACATTTCTGGTGTTTGTAGGAGAGAAAAATGAGATAAAGGATGTGTGCTTTTCAAGAGAATTGACTGTTTTGAAAATTTTGGGATAATTAAGTGACCAGTAGACTCATTTTAGACAGTTAACACCTACAAACACAGCATTTTTCAGTCAATGACCCCTTTAAATCAACTTCTTCTCAAAGATATGCTATACACATACACAATTCAGCAGAGTGAAAGTTCCCATTTCACACTGATTTGTGAAAATCAGGTGTTTTTTTTTCCTAACACATCCTCCAATCTCAGTTTAGAAATGGTTACAAATGAGGATGAAGTGGGGAAAAATGAGACGGTGTCATGTTCTGCAGCTAAACTTGTGAAATGAGAAACTTCACACATTATATATCAATCAAGTGATTTATTTCAATCATAAGCTGTTGTGCAAGTAAGATGTCAAAGGCGTTGAGACTGTTCAGAGTCTGGATACGTTACATAATGAGCTTGCACACTGACTCTGCAGCCTGCTGTTTGTGCTGAATTGACCCCAGAGTTCCCCCACTTTTGGCTTCAACAGGAGCCCCTGTTTGCTGCCAGAGTCATCTATGACCTGCTCTTCTTCTTCATGGTCATAATTATTGTCCTCAACCTCATCTTTGGTGTCATCATTGACACATTTGCTGATCTGAGAAGCGAGAAGCAGAAGAAAGAGGAAATCTTGAAGACAACTTGCTTTATTTGTGGTGAGTACACATTTTCCATTGAAGTTCTTTGTAATGTCAAAAAATTATCAGGTGGTTTAATTGCTGTTGTGGTCACATTTTCACGCCCCTACCTGGATGTTCGTGTGATTCATTTTAAGAGATCTAAAATGGTTATATCGCCCACACCTTAAAATACCTCAAATTAATACTAAATAAGGAACTTCCTGTAATGACCAGTGCATTTGTCTTCAAAGGTCAACAATATTGCCTCACAAAACACAATTTTAGCCAAAGCACAGAGGAAAAACTCAACTGCTACCTGCATTTCAAATGGTAATGTGGTCAGTTCACAAATTGTTTTTCCCCCACATAATACTCATATATTTACAGTGGTGTGAAAAAGTGTTTGTCCCCTTCCTGATTTCTCATTTTTTTGTATGTTTGTCACACTTAATTGTTTCACATAATCAAACAGATTTAAATATTAGACAAAGGTAACATAAGTAAACACAAAATGCAGTTTTTAAATGAAAGTGTTTATTATTAAGGGGGAAAAAAATCCAAACCGACATGGTCCTGTGTGAAAAAGTGATTGCCCCCTAAGCCTAACAACTGGTTGAGCCACCCTTAGCAGCAACAACTGCAATCAGGTGTTTGCGATAACTGGCAATGAGTCTTTTCCAGCTCTGTGGAGGAATTTTGGCCCACTCATCTTTGCAGAATTGTTGTAATTCAGCCACATTGGAGCATTTTCGAGCATGAACCCCCTGTTTAAGGTCATGCCACAGCATCTCAATCAGATTCAGGTCAGGACTTTGACTAGGCCACTCCAAAGTCTTCATTTTGTTTTTTCTTAAGCCATTCAGAGGTGGACTTGCTGGTGTGTTTTGGATCATTATCCTGCTGCAGAACCCAAGTGCGCTTCAGCTTGAGGTCACGAACAGATGGCCGGACATTATCCTTCAGGATTTTTTTGTAGACAGCAGAATTCATGGTTCCATTTCCCACAGCAAGTCTTCCAGGTCCTGAAGCAGCAAAACAGCCCCAGACCATCACACTACCACCACCATATTTTACTGTTGGTATGATGTTCCTTTTCTGAAATGTTGTTAATTTAATGCCAGATATAATGGGACACATCTTCCAAAAAGTTCAACTTTTGTCTCATCAGTCCACAGAATATTTTCCTAAAAGTCTTGGGGATCATCAAGATGTTTTCTGGCAAAACTGAGATGAGCCTTTATGTTCTTTTTGCTCAGCAGTGGTTTTTGTCTTGGAACTCTGCTATGCAGGCCATTTTTGCCCAATCTCTTTCTTATGGTGGAGTCATGAACCTAAACTGAGGCAAGTGAGGCCTGCAGTTCTTTGGATGTTGTTGTGGGGTCTTTTGTGACCTCTTGGATGAGTCGTCGCTGTGCTCTTCGGGTAATTTTGGTTGGCCGGCCACTCCTTGGAAGGTTCACCACCGTTCCATGTTTTTGCCATTTGTGGATAATGGCTCTCGCTGTGGTTTGCTGGAGTCCCAAAGCTTTAGAAATGGCTTTATAACTTTTTCCTGACTGATAGATCTCAACTACTTTGTTTCTCATTTGTTCCTGAATTTCTTTGGATCGCAGCATGATGTCTAGCTTTTGAGGATCCTTTGGTCTACTTCACTTTGTCAGGCAGGTCCTATTTAAGTGATTTCTTGATTGAGAACAGGTGTGGCAGTAATCAGGTCTGGGTGTGGTTAGAGAAATTGAACTTGGCTTCCCAAAGATGTGATAAACCACAGTTAATTTATGTTTTACCGGGGGGGGGGGGGGGTCACTTTTTCCACACAGAGCCATGTAGGTTTGGATTTTTTTTAGCCCTTAATAATAAACACCTTCATTTAAAAACTGCATTTTGTGTTTACTTGTGTTATCTTTGTCTAGTATTTAAATTTGTTTGATCTGAAACATTTAAGTGTGACAAACATACAAAAAAAATGAGAAATCAGAAAGGGGACAAACACTTTTTCACATCACTGTAATTTGCTATAAAGTGATTAAAAAGTAATTAGGGCAGCTTGGTGGCGCAATGGTTAGCACTGTGGCAGCACAGTGAGAAGGTGGCGGGCTCGATCGACCCCCTGACCATCAGTGACCCTCCTGTATGGAGTTTGCATGTTCTTGTCGTGTCTGCGTGGGTTTACCCCAGGTACTCCGGTTTCCTCCCACAGGCCAAAAACATGCAAATTAGGTTAATTGGAGACTCTAAAGTGGCCCTAGGTGTGAATGTGTCTGTGAATGGTGAAGGGATTGGCGCTGCACCATGACTGCCTCATTCATCCACGTGGATGCCCTGAATTTCCCTCTGGGATTAATAAAGTATACTAAAGTTTTAAAAAATAATAAATAAATAAAAATGTTAGAGAACCTACAAAGTTAAAGCAAAGTGTGTTACCATTTAATCTGAGTGCAGGTTTTGTCATTATTTACAGGTGAAATAAGTTTTAAAAACATCATAGGCTTCAAAATGTTGATCTGAATTCATTAGAATATACAGCAGATGTTGCCTAATTCATCGAGTGTTCATGATGCTGAGAAGAGAAAAGAAAAACATTCAACCACAAAATCTATCTGACTTAAGCTTGGTATAAAATACACCGTTCACTTTTCTTCTGGGGCAGCTCAAGGCAAGGCAAGTTTATTTGTATAGCACATTTTGTGTACAAGACAATTCAAAGTGCTTTACATAAAAACATTACAGCAAGTTGCAAAAGGAATACATAAGAATTTAAAAACAAACTAAAAAGTAAATTAAAGGACTTCCAGTTATGGCGGCCATGTAGGAAGACGTGTTTCACTCTGCTCTGCTCCTAAAAATAAAAAGTAGGCTAAAACTCTCTTAATTGGAACAAAAACCTATCCCATCGTTTAGGCACGGATATGGTAAACACTAAGGCTGGGAAATTAGGCGGAGGAAAAAGTAATTCGACAAAACAATCCAAACTAACAGACTTCCACGCTCGTGACGAAGCAGAAAAATCTCCAGAGACTATGGCGGAGGAGGGAGCCAGCGGCGGAGCGGTAACTGCTGAGGAGGGGACAAATGCGGTGCTAGCTGCCATCAGCTCCATGAGAGCAGACTTTTCGTCTAAATTTGATGGGATTATAGCAGCGATAGAAGGAATGAGAAAGGAAATAAGCGACTGTATGGAATGAGTATCGCAGGCGGAGCTCCGAATCTCAAGCGCTGAAGATGACGTCACCAGCCTACAATCAAAGGTGCAAACACTGGAATTAAAATGTAAACGTCTGGAAGATAACGTCCTGGACTTAGAATCCCGTTCGCGACGGAATAATTTGAGGCTGGTGGGTCTCCCGGAGGGAGCTGAGGGACGGGACCCATGTTCCTTTTTGGAAAAGTGGATTCCAGAAGCGCTGAACAACGCAGACCTGCAGTCATCGGTCGTCTTAGAGAGCGCTCACCGAATCGGCCCACCGAGAGGTAAGACACCACCGAGGACGCTGATTATGAAGTTCCTCAGCTACAGAGGCAAGATGACGGTCACCAACGCGGCACGAGCTAAAGGGGAAATTAAATACCAGGCTCAAGAGGTGCGGTTCTACCCAGATTTGGCCACAGGAATTCAACAATTAAGGAGGCAGTTTGACCCCGCCCGCAAAGAGCTGCGCAACCTTGGGATTCGTCACGGAGTGATTCATCCGGCAAGACTGCTGGTCACATATAAGGGCAGAACCCACATCTTCAAGACCCCTCAAGAGGTGCAGGAGCTCATTAAGCAGATCCAAGAGGAGACTGGTGGGAGCTAAGCATGAATATGATAAAGGTAGAACATTTAAGCATTTGTACAGACATCTGATTGATCTGAAACATATAACATGTCTACAAAATACAGATTGTGTTATAAAAAAAAAAAGCTATGATGTACAAAGTTGCAATAAAACTTTGAAGTTATGTTGGAAAAACTACAGAAGAGAGTTAATGTCAT
The DNA here is from genome assembly GCA_020510985.1 of Pholidichthys leucotaenia. NCBI lineage: Eukaryota > Metazoa > Chordata > Actinopteri > Cichliformes > Pholidichthyidae > Pholidichthys > Pholidichthys leucotaenia. Next base: position 200,880,253 of record CM035837.1, on the reverse strand, counting down.
TAAAAAAGTAGTAGAGTCAGGGTGATTGAGAGGAGAAAGAGTGGTTTGACTGATCCTCGCAGGTGTGGAACAGTCACTAGCTATAACGGGAGACAGAATTTTTTTTGATTTTGGGGGGATAACCACGAATGTGGGGAAAGGGAATTTGTTTTTGTGTAGTTTGTAGGATGAATGTTCAACCATCCATGATTTTGCTTCTCTGTATGAGCATGTTTATATTGCAAGGTAATCTCAAACTCTTTATTGATCATAGATCAAAGCATTAATCTTAATTTAACTTGATGGAATTGCAGAGGTCTACAAAATCTAAAAGTTAAACAAGTTATGAATAAAATAAAAGACATAGATTCAAAAATTGTGTTTTTACAAGAAACTCATCTAATAGAGGAGGATGTAAAAAGAATTAGAAGATGGCAAGGAAGTGTGTTCACCTCATCATTTTCATCCCGAGCTAGGGGAGTTATGATTCTCATACACATAACAGTCCCATTTCAAGTGAAAAATGTAATTGGAGACAAATTAGGAAGATATCTAATCATCCAAGGATCTTTGTTATTAGAAAATATAAATCTGGTGAACTTATACGGTCTTAATTAATTTACCAATTAATTCATTAAAAATCCTTCAATGTGATTTTCTGGATTTTTTTTTCTCATTTTGTCTCTCATAGTTGAGGTATACCTATGATGAAAATTGGAGATCTCTCTCATCTTTTAAGTGGGAGAACTTGCACAATTGGTGGCTGACTAAATACTTTTTGCCCCACTGTATGTCGAATTTTAAAAAATCAATTCCGACCTTGTTAAATTTAATAAAGAACTTTGGGGAAATATCAGGATATAAAATAAATAAAACTAAATCTTCAATATTAATGTTAAATGAGACCCAGAGAAATCATCCAGCTCCTGAGGTAAATCAATTCAATGTTGTAAATCAGTTTAAAGATTTAGGAATTCAAATTTTACCTAAGCTAGAATCAGTCGCCAGTGCCAACTATGAAGCCTTAATGACAGATATTAATGAGTTACTTCAGAGATGGATGTCACTACCAATGTCGATGATCGGGAGAATTAATATACTTAAAAGTAATATCTTACCAAAAATACTTTATTTATTTCAATACATTCCTTTACCACCACCTTCAGATCTATTCTCAAGAATTAAAAAAAAGTTCGTGGAATTTATATGGAACAATAGGAAGGCTAGATTGCGTCTGTCCTTACTATATTTACCATTTGATCGTGGAGGTCTGAAATGTCCAAACTTTATGTTGTATTACTGGTCAGCACAACTGAGGTCTATGACATATTTTTCATCAAATGATCCTCCTCACTGGACTGAAATGGAATCATACAATTTACCTTTACCTCTTCCCTTATTCATATACTCAGACTCGGCTAAAAAATTACAAAAACAAGTAAAAAATCCAATTGTAAAGCATATGATGAAAATATGGTGTGAAACCAAAAAATATTTAAAAGAACTACACTTATTGTCACAATTTAGCCCAATATGGGGTAATCAGTATTTTACACCAGGGAGAGCGGATGCTGTATTTAAAGTATGGAATTTAAAAGGGATTCAAAAGATTCAAGACTTATATTTGTCACGTTCAGATAACATAATGTCTTTTGAAGAACTGAGGATCAAATTCAATCTTAATAGAACACATTTTTTTTAAAATATCTTCAGCTTAGGAATTTTATTCGAGCAAATCAAAATAATGCTCTCACCCGACCTACTTATTCATCCTTGGAAAAAATTTTGACGAAAGATAGTAAGAGAAAGGGTATTATTTCAGAGTTTTATAACTCATTGACACTATTCTCAAGTGAAAACTCACAGAAAAGACTGAATTATTGGAAAGAAGACCTGCAAATTGAAATTTCAGAGGAACAATGGGAAATGGCTTGTACAGAAGCTCAAACCAAATCAATAAATGTACGTCTTAAATTGATACATTTTAAATGGTTAATGTGGATGTATGTTACACCAGTGGAGTTAAATAGATATAACAAAAACATACCAGATACATGCACAAAATGTATGGAAAGTAAAGGAACCCTATTTCACTGTTTATGGGAATGTAGAAAAATCTGAATGTTTTGGGAAGAGGTGAGGGTAACAATTGAAAAAATAATTTCAAAACAATTCACATTGAACCCTAAACTGTTTTTGTTGGGTCTGTATCCAGAAAAGCATAACTTTAATAAGAGTGAAAGAGCATTCATAGACCTCGGTTTGCTTAATGCCAAAAAATGTATTGCACTACTGTGGAAAAAGACTCATAGACCAGATGTGACTCAGTGGTTAAGACAGATGTTAACAAACCTTCCACTAGAAAGAATAACATACATACTGAAATCAAAGGAAAATGTGTTTGAGAATATATGGAGACCTTTCATTGATTATGTAAAGAAATTAAACATAACTTCTGAAGAAGAAGGTGAATGATGTGTGTGGACCTTGCAAATTCCAAATTGGTGAATGTATAATATGTATACTTATGTAATGGATTACCTAGACTAAACAGAGAAGCATTGTTGATGACCTGCCTTTGTTAGTGGTTGTTGGTGTTTTTAGTACATTTTTTTTTGTAGTTAGTTTTTTTTTTTTTTTAAATTACTTTAGTGTTAGTGTTTGTTTGTGCCATGTTTTTTTTTTTTTAAAAAAGTTCAATAAAAAATATTGTGGAAAAAAAAGTAAATTAAAGAGAAACAAAAACAAGCTAAAATAGAATGACACTAAAACAGAAATAAAAGTTGCAGTACATTGTAGGAGATTAACAATTGTTCTACTGAAAGGCCGCAGCAAATAGGAGCGTTTTTAACCTGGATTTAAAGCAGCTGAGAGTTTAACCTGTTGCACTTCGGTGTACCGCGGGCGGACACGTCTCTGTGTCCTAGGATGCATGAGGGCGTCCGAGTACGCACACTGTGTGTCCTAGGAGGCACTGAAAAAAAAACTACCTGCATTTCCGTTCTTCCACTACAGACACAGCTGCGAACAGAAAGCCAAAGGAGTGCTTTGATTGGTTTAGATGTGATTGACCTCTCATTCGACTAATAAGAGCCTTGAATTGGGTTTCTGAAACCTTGAAGAACCAATGACTGAAAACCTAGCAAGAAGGACCCACCTACCAACAGCTGCGAATACAGCCAGCCAATTGAAGCACAGAAGTTCGAAATCTGTTTTGTGTAAGGCTGGGTGACACACAGGCGTTCGCCAGTCTTTTTTTCTAACTACTGTTCTTATTTGTTTTGAAAAATCGTTCACCAAAACCGCAATCATGGAAGCGCAAAACCGCAATAATGGAATTATGGTTTGACCGGGTCGCGAGACCAGAACCACGAGTCCGTAACAAGCAGACCAGCGTCACGTTCATCTGACAATGAGGAAGAGAAGTTCGCCAGCTACACTGCTGTTGTGAACAGGTAAGTGTTATAAGCTAAATTATTCTTTATCCCTGAAAATTGTAATCAAAAATGACTTTTGACCGATCGGTAAATTACAGCTGTGCGTAGTAGACCGCGGCGCAACGGGCGATGTCCATCCTCTGTAGCGGGGGGGGGGGGGGCAACCCCCCCCCCCCACCCCCCCCCCCCCCCACACACACACACACAGAGCCCTGAGTGTCACCTTTCATTAGAGCCCAAGATGCAGCTTCTATACTGAATCATTCAAAAGTTACAGACGTTTTTCCAAACTGTGCCATTTGGCACAATTTGGCACAGTTCAAAAAACGCCTGGGAACAACCTGAGAACAAAGCTGTGTAATATATTCATTTTTTGTGGTATTGTTACAAAATTTTGACCTCAGCTGGATAACACTTGGTTCTACATTTCTGTTGCATTTTCCAGCCCGGATCTGAAGCTGTGTGTTATTTGCAAGCATTTGTATCCAAAAAAACACCCAGGCGAAATGTATTTTCTTCAAGTTCAGTATGTTTAGATGACTGTTACTCAGTGGCCGGAGCACTGAGAGAGGTTATGACTGTTTTGCCAAAAAATTCAAAGCGTTTTCTTTTAAATGAGACCAACCCCATGAAGATGCTGCAAAGGGTTGAAGAACAACTTTTGATTTACTTTGGGCATGTTATTTTTTGGCGTTTTTAGGGAAATTGACCAGAGTGCAAAGGGTTAAGAAGCCCTGATGCTTTTTGGGAGTTTGTTCAATATGTGAGGGGCATAAAAACTGAATGCTGCCTCACCATGTTTGGTTCTATCTCTGGGCACAGATAGTAAGCCTGACCCTGAAGACCTGAGGGCTCTGGGTTGTTCATAATGGACTAGCAGATCTGAAATGTATTTTGGTCCTAAGCCATTCAGAGCTTTATAAACCAACAGGAGTATTTTGACATCTATTCTTTGACAGATAGGAAGCCAGTGTAAAGAGCTGAGGACTGGAGTTATACGATCCATTTTCTTGATCTTAGTGAGGACTTGAGCAGCAGTGTTCTGAACCAACTGCAGCTGTCTGATGAACTTTTTAGGGAGACCTGTGAGGACAGCATGACAGGAGTCCACTTTACTGAAGATAAATGCATGGACGAGGTTTTCTAGATCCTGCTGAGATGTCAGACCTTTAATCCTCTCTATGTTCTTTAAGTTATAATAGGCTGACTGAACAGTTTTAACAGTTTATTCACACACGCACACACACATCACACATTATCAACAGCATGAATGAATTACAATAGGAATTATCAACAGCATGATTAGCAGTATACAGTGGGCTTTTTTTTTTTAACATTGTTTTGGAGTGTGAACGGGTCATCCCAAATAAGCTATTTAAAGCTTTTAGTATGGAGCCCATTTCTACAATAAAATAACGGAAATCAGTCTGATGTCTTTGTGTACAGGAACAAACAAACATATGACAGACATATAGCATATAATCCCAGTATTTGTTTACATTGAATTAGTAGGTGAGTTCAAGAGTTCACTACTGTCTTAATGTGGCTATTAAAATTCAGGTCTGAGTCCAGAACCAAACCCACATTTCTGGCTCGGCTGTTGGTTTTTAGCATGCGGAATGGTTAGCACTGCGGCAGCACAGCAACTCACCCTTGGCCGGGGAATCCTGGGTTCAATCCCAGCCCCCAACCAACAGTGATCTGTGTGGAGTTTGCATGTTCTCCCCGTGTCTGCGTGGGTTTACTCCGGCATTTCTCCGGTTTCCTCCCACATGCCAAAAACATGCAAGTTCGGTTAATTGGCATCAAAACTGGGGATTCTAAATTGTCCTTAGGTATGAATGTGAGAGTGAATGGTTGTCTGTCTCTCTGTGTTGGCCCTGCGATGGACTGGCGATCTGTCCAGGGTGTACCCTGCCTCCCGCCCAAAGATGCTGGGATAGGCTGCAGCCCCCCCGTGACCCGAAAAGGATTAAGTGGAAGAAGATGAATGAATGATTGAAGCTGAGTACTAACTTTGAGTCTTTCTTCTTAGGTTCCAAAAACTATTATTTTGGTTTTATCTTTGTTTAACTGAAAAAAATTCTGGCACATCCACTCTTTAATTTGACCAGTGCATTTGATCAGGGTTTTAATTGGACCATAGTCTCCTGGTGAGACGGTTATGTAAATTTGTGTATCATCTGCATAATTATGTTAATATATTTTGTTGTTTTTTTATGATTTAAGCTAGTGAGAGCATATAGATGTTGAAAAGCAAAGGTCCCAAAATGGAACCTTGTGGAACTCACAGGTTATTTTTGTTTGCTCAAATTTGTAGTTACCTATAGACACAAAATAGTCCTTGTCTTTTAAATAGGACTCAAACCAGCAAAGTACCAGAAAGTCCCACCCAGTTTTTCAGTTGGTCTAGTAAGATGTTATGGTCGACCATGTCGACTATGTGGTGAAGCACTGAGGTCCAGTAGAACCAAGACTGAAATGTTGCCATTATCTGTATTGGAGTCGATGTCATTAAGGACCTACACTTTATTGCATGTATAGTTTATTTCTTTTATTTTATCATGTTTAATGTTGCAGCATTGCACCGAGACAAATTCCTAGTTTGTGTACTACATGAACAATGGCAATAAATCTGATTCTGACCTTAATTAGAGCTGTCTCAGTGCTGTATTGTGGCCGAAAACCTGACTGGAAGACATCAAAACAGTTATTTCATGTCAGGAAGTTGTACAATTGTTGAAAAACAGCTTTTTCTATTATTTTACTCGGTAAGGGGAGGTTTGATAAGGGCCTATAGCTGTTCATGAGTGAGGTGTCTAGGTTGTTCTTTTTTAGAAGTGGTTTGATAACAGCTGTTTTTAAGCACTGAAAGAAGGCACCTGAATGCAAAGACATATTTGTGATCTGTAGAAGATCTGAGGCCATAAAATATGAAATGTTTTTTTAAAAACCCTGGTGGGGACTTCCGGTTATGGCTGCCACGTAGGACGGACGTGTCTCGCTCTGCTCTGCTCCTGGAAAAAAAAAAAATCGGCAAATAACTCTCTCATTTGGGACAGAACGTATCCCAGCATTTGGGCGAAGATATGTCGGCGAAGCCTAAGGCTGGAAAACCAGGAAAAGGAAAAAGCGAGCCGCCGAAACAGTCCAAATTAACGGACTTTCAGGTCTGTGACGCAGTAAACAAAACTCCATATATGGCGGAGGAGGCTGGCAACGCTGCGATGTCTGCGGGGAATGGCGCAGATGCGCTGATGGCTGCCATGAGTTCAATGAGAGCGGACTTTTCCTCTAGATTTGATGGGATTATGACAGCGTTGGAAGGAATAAGAAAGGAATTGGGTGACTGTGTAGAACGAACAGCGCAGATGGAGCTCCGTCTCGCTAGTGCTGAAGATGACGTCACCCGTCTTCAATTAAAGGTGCGCACTTTGGAAAAAAAAAAAAAAATCTCTGGAAGATAATATTTTGGATTTGGAATCTCGGTCGAGACAGAATAATTTGAGGCTGGTGGGTCTTCCAGAGGAATCAGAAGGTAGGGACGTATGTTCCTTTCTGGAAAAGTGGATTCCGGAGGTGCTGGGCAGCGAGGAGTTGCAATCAGCAGTGGTTCTGGAAAAAGCACATCGTATTGGCCCACGGAGAGATAAGGGACCGCCGAGGACCTTAATTATGAAGTTTCTTAGCAACAGAGACAGGATGAAGATCTTCAACGCTGCACGAGCTAAAAAAGGAGAGATTAAACACCAGGACCAGCAGGTGCGGTTCTACCCAGATTTGGCCACAGGAATCCAGCAATTGAGGAAGCAGTTTGATCCCGTACGTAAGGAGCTGCGCAACCTTGGGATTCGTCATGGTGTAATCTATCCTGCGAGACTGCTGACCACGTATGAGGGCAGAACCCACATCTTCAAGACCCCAGAGGAGGCGCAGGAGTTCATCAAGAAGATCAAAGAAGAAGAAGAGACTGGTGGGAGCTAAGCATGAACAAAATATAAGGTAGAATAATTAAGCATTTGCACAGGCATCTGACTGACTTGAAGTAAATAGTAAGTTTACAAAATATAGATTGTATTATATATTAAAAAAACAAAACAAAAACAAAACAAACAAAAAAAAAACAACTATGATGTACAAAGTTGTTAAAAATTTTGGAGTTAAGTTGGAAAACTACAGAGGAGAGTTAATGTTATGTCATTAAAAGCAGTAGAGTTAGGGTGATTGGGAGGATGAAGAAGGAGTGGCTTAGGCTGTTCCCCGTGGGTGTGGAACGGTCGATGGCTATATCGGGAGACAGAATTTTTCTTTTGATTTTGGGGGGTTTGCCACAAGTGTGGGAAGGGGAAATTTGTTTGTGTGTAGTTTGTAGGATGAATGTTCAACCACTCATGTTTTTGCTTCTCTGTATGAGCATGTTTACACTGCAAGGTGATCCCAAACTCTCTATTGATCATGGACCAAAGTGTTAATCTTAATTTAACTTCATGGAATTGCAGAGGTCTACAAAATTTAAAAAAACTTAAACAAGTTATGAATAAAATAAAGGACATGGGTTCAAGAATTGTGTTTTTACAAGAAACTCATCTGATAGAGGAGGATGTTAAAAGAATTAGGAGTAGATGGCAGGGAAGTGTATTCACCTCTTCATTTTCATCCCGAGCCAGGGGAGTTATGACTCTCATACATAAATCAGTTCCTTTTCAAGTGAAAAATGTAATTGGAGACAAATTTGGAAGATATGTAATCATTCAAGGTTCTTTGCTATTAGAAAATATAAATCTTGTGAACTTATATGGTCCCAATATAGATGATCAGAAGTTCTTTGCTAATTTATTTCTCATCTTATCATCACTTACAGGGCAACATATAATAGCAGGGGATTTTAATTGTACATTGAATCCAGGTGTGGATAGATCAACAGGACTGGATTGTACGCACATTGGATGTAGGATGACTATTAATCATTTTATGAAAGAATTGAGATTGTTAGATATATGGAGAGAAATGAAACCACAAGTTAAAGCCTATTCTTGTTATTCCAGTACCTACAAGACATTCTCACGTATTGATTATTTTTTGATTTCCACAGAATTAAGGTCCAAGATTCAAAACTGCTTTTATGATAACATCGTGATCTCTGATCATGCACCCTGTTGTCTAATATATGTAGATAAAAAATTGACAAAGGAATCAGGTAGATGGCAATTTCAGCATAAATGGCTTCAGGATGAGGAATTTGTCAAGTATATAGAAAAACAGATAGACGAGTTCTTTGACATCAATACTACACAAACATCAGCATGTGTAAAGTGGGAGGCTTTCAAAGCTTTTATTAGGGGACATATTATTAGTTATACAGGATCAAAATCTAAGAAGACTCGAGAGGAGAGAGCTAAATTGGAACATAAAATAAAAAATCTTCAGGAAAAAGTGTATGCAGGAAGTGACCCAAGGTTGGAGAATGAATTACTGATTTTGAGAGCTGAATACGACAAAAAATCAGCGAATAGAGCTGCCTCGAGTCTTCTAAGATTGAAACAATCTTTTTATGAACAAGGTGAAAAATCAGGAAAATTATTAGCATGGCAGATTAAACAATTGGAAATTAAAACACCAATTACCAGTATTATAAGTAATGGACAGGTAGTTATAGATCCTTTAGAAATTAATAGAGCCTTTAGAGATTACTATGAAAAATTATATGATACCAAAAATGAACCTGATTTAACAAAACTAAATGGGTTTTTGAACGAACTATCTATACCGTGTATTCCAAATGAAAACAGGGAGATATTGGAGTCTAAAATTAGTCAAGAAGAAGTTGGGCTAGCCATTGATAATATGAAATCAGGAAAAAGTGCAGGACCAGATGGTCTTCCAGTTGACCTTTATAAAAAATTTAAGAATAAATTAATAAAACCTTTTTTGGAAATGGTTTTAGAAGCATTTCAAAATAATAATTTACCATCATACATAAATAATGCCTTAATTATACTGCTGCCAAAACCAGGTAAGCCCTCTAATAAATGTGAAAATATGAGACCAATAAGCCTATTAAACGCCGACCTTAAGATAATCTGTAAAATTTTAGCAAGACGAATACAAGAAATTTTACCAAATATTATTAATCGAGATCAGAATGGCTTTATAAAGGGTAGACAAGGCTTCCATAATGTAAGAAGACTATTTAATATTATTTATTTTAATAAAGAAGCACCGGATACAGCTCTCCTATCATTGGACGCCGAAAAGGCCTTTGATAGAGTTGAATGGCCCTTTCTTTTTGAAGTCCTACAAAGGTTTGGACTTGGAAATAATTTCATAAAATGGGTTCAAATAATATACAATAATGCTACAGCAGAAATCCTAACAAATAACAATATTTCAAAACCAATAAAAATCAATAGAGGATGTCGACAAGGCTGTCCACTTTCACCTTTACTGTTTACTATGGCAATTGAACCTTTAGCGATAGCGATACGTTTACATTCACAAATATATGGAATTAAAGTTGGACCAACAGAACATAAAATCTCCCTGTACGCCGATGATATAATTTTGTTTATGTCGAATCTAAAAAAATCAATTCCAACCTTGTTGAATTTAATAAAGAATTTTGGGGAAATATCAGGATATAAAATAAATAAAACTAAATCTTCAATATTAATGCTAAATGAGACCCAGAGAAATTACCCAGCCCCTGAGGCAAATCAATTCAATGTTGTAAATCAGTTTAAATATTTAGGAATCCAAATTATGCCTAAGCTAGAATCAGTCGCCAGCGTCAACTATGAAGCCTTAATGTCAGATATCAATGAGTTAACTCAGAGATGGATGTCACTACCAATGTCGATGATCGGGAGAATCAATATACTTAAAAGTAATATTTTACCTAAAATACTTTATTTATTTCAATACATTCCCTTATCACCACCTTTAGATCTATTCTCAAGAATAAAAAAAAAGTTAGTGGAATTTATATGGAACAACAGGAGGGCTAGATTACGTCTGTCTTTATTATATTTACCATTTGATCGTGGAGGTCTTAAATGTCCAAATTTTATGTTGTATTATTGGTCGGCACAACTGAGGTCTATGACTTATTATTTTTCATCAAATGATCTCCCTCACTGGACTGAAATGGAATCATACAATTTACCTTTACCTCTTCCCATATTCATATACTCAGATTCGGCAAAAAAATTACAAAAACAAGTTAAAAATCCATTTGTAAAGCATATGATCAAAATATGGTGTGAAGCTAAAAACTATTTAAAAGAACCACAGTTATTGTCACAATTTAGTCCAATATGGGGTAATCAATATTTTAAACCAGGGAGAGCGGACGCTGTATTTAAAGTATGGAATTTAAAAGGGATACAAAAGATTCAGGATTTATATTTGCCATGTGCAGACAACATAATGTCTTTTGAAGAGCTGAGGATCAAATTTAATCTCAATAGAACACATTTTTTTAAATATCTTCAACTTAGAAACTTTATTCGATCAAATCAAAATAAAGCTCTCACTCGACCTATTTATTCATCCTTGGAAAAAATGATGATGAAAGATAGTAAAAGAAAGGGTATTATTTCAGAGTTTTATAACTCATTGACACTATCTTCAAGTGAAAATTCACTGAAAAGATTAAACTACTGGAAAGAAGATCTGCAAATTGAAATTTCGGAGGAACAATGGGAATTGGCTTGTACAGAAGCTCAAACCAAATCAATAAATGCACGCCTTAAATTGATACATTTCAAATGGTTAATGCGGATGTATGTTACACCGGAGGAGTTAAATAGATATAACAAAAATATACCAGATACATGCACAAAATGCATGGAAAGTAAAGGAACCCTATTTCATTGTTTATGGGAATGTAGATTAATAAGAATGTTTTGGGAAGAGGTGAGGGTAACAATTGAAAAAATAATCTCAAAACAAATCATACTGAATCCTAAACTGTTTTTGTTGGGTCTGTACCCAGAAAAGCATAATTTTAATAAAAGTGAAAGAACATTCCGGTTATGGCTGCCACGTAGGACGGACGTGTCTCGCTCTGCTCTGCTCCTGGAAAAAAAAAATCGGCAAATAACTCTCTCATTTGGGACAGAACGTATCCCAGCATTTGGGCGAAGATATGTCGGCGAAGCCTAAGGCTGGAAAACCAGGAAAAGGAAAAAGCGAGCCGCCGAAACAGTCCAAATTAACGGACTTTCAGGTCTGTGACGCAGCAAACAAAACTCCATATATGGCGGAGGAGGCTGGCAACGCTGCGATTTCTGCGGGGAATGGCGCAGATGCGCTGATGGCAGCCATGAGTTCAATGAGAGCGGACTTTTCCTCTAGATTTGATGGGATTATGACAGCGTTGGAAGGAATAAGAAAAGAATTGGGTGACTGTGTAGAACGAACGGCGCAGATGGAGCTCCGTCTCGCTAGTGCTGAAGATGACGTCACCCGTCTTCAATTAAAGGTGCGCACTTTGGAAAAAAAAAATAAATCTCTGGAAGATAATATTTTGGATTTGGAATCTCGGTCGAGACAGAATAATTTGAGGCTGGTGGGTCTTCCAGAGGAATCAGAAGGTCGGGACGTATGTTCCTTTCTGGAAAAGTGGATTCCGGAGGTGCTGGGCAGCGAGGAGTTGCAATCAGCAGTGGTTCTGGAAAAAGCACATCGTATTGGCCCACGGAGAGATGAGGGACCGCCGAGGACCTTAATTATGAAGTTTCTTAGCAACAGAGACAGGATGAAGATCTTCAACGCTGCACGTGCTAAAGGAGAGATTAAACACCAGGACCAGCAGGTGCGGTTCTACCCAGATTTGGCCACAGGAATCCAGCAATTGAGGAAGCAGTTTGATCCTGTACGTAAGGAGCTGCGCAACCTTGGGATTCGTCATGGTGTAATCTATCCTGCGAGACTGCTGACCACGTATGAGGGCAGAACCCACATCTTCAAGACCCCAGAGGAGGCGCAGGAGTTCATCAAGAAGATCAAAGAAGAAGAAGAGACTGGTGGGAGCTAAGCATGAACAAAATATAAGGTAGAATAATTAAGCATTTGCACAGGCATCTGACTGACTTGAAGTAAATAGTAAGTTTACAAAATATAGATTGTATTATATATTAAAAAAACAAAACAAAAACAAAACAAACAAACAAACAAAAAAAAACTATGATGTACAAAGTTGTTAAAAATTTTGGAGTTAAGTTGGAAAACTACAGAGGAGAGTTAATGTTACGTCATTAAAAGCAGTAGAGTTAGGGTGATTGGGAGGATGAAGAAGGAGTGGCTTAGGCTGTTCCCCGTGGGTGTGGAACGGTCGATGGCTATATCGGGAGACAGAATTTTTCTTTTGATTTTGGGGGGTTTGCCACAAGTGTGGGAAGGGGAAATTTGTTTGTGTGTAGTTTGTAGGATGAATGTTCAACCACTCATGTTTTTGCTTCTCTGTATGAGCATGTTTACACTGCAAGGTAATCCCAAACTCTCTATTGATCATGGACCAAAGTGTTAATCTTAATTTAACTTCATGGAATTGCAGAGGTCTACAAAATTTAAAAAAACTTAAACAAGTTATGAATAAAATAAAGGACATGGGTTCAAGAATTGTGTTTTTACAAGAAACTCATCTGATAGAGGAGGATGTTAAAAGAATTAGGAGTAGATGGCAGGGAAGTGTATTCACCTCTTCATTTTCATCCCGAGCCAGGGGAGTTATGACTCTCATACATAAATCAGTTCCTTTTCAAGTGAAAAATGTAATTGGAGACAAATTTGGAAGATATGTAATCATTCAAGGTTCTTTGCTATTAGAAAATATAAATCTTGTGAACTTATATGGTCCCAATATAGATGATCAGAAGTTCTTTGCTAATTTATTTCTCATCTTATCATCACTTACAGGGCAACATATAATAGCAGGGGATTTTAATTGTACATTGAATCCAGGTGTGGATAGATCAACAGGACTGGATTGTACGCACATTGGATGTAGGATGACTATTAATCATTTTATGAAAGAATTGAGATTGTTAGATATATGGAGAGAAATGAAACCACAAGTTAAAGCCTATTCTTGTTATTCCAGTACCTACAAGACATTCTCACGTATTGATTATTTTTTGATTTCCACAGAATTAAGGTCCAAGATTCAAAACTGCTTTTATGATAACATCGTGATCTCTGATCATGCACCCTGTTGTCTAATATATGTAGATAAAAAATTGACAAAGGAATCAGGTAGATGGCAATTTCAGCATAAATGGCTTCAGGATGAGGAATTTGTCAAGTATATAGAAAAACAGATAGACGAGTTCTTTGACATCAATACTACACAAACATCAGCATGTGTAAAGTGGGAGGCTTTCAAAGCTTTTATTAGGGGACATATTATTAGTTATACAGGATCAAAATCTAAGAAGACTCGAGAGGAGAGAGCTAAATTGGAACATAAAATAAAAAATCTTCAGGAAAAAGTGTATGCAGGAAGTGACCCAAGGTTGGAGAATGAATTACTGATTTTGAGAGCTGAATACGACAAAAAATCAGCGAATAGAGCTGCCTCGAGTCTTCTAAGATTGAAACAATCTTTTTATGAACAAGGTGAAAAATCAGGAAAATTATTAGCATGGCAGATTAAACAATTGGAAATTAAAACACCAATTACCAGTATTATAAGTAATGGACAGGTAGTTATAGATCCTTTAGAAATTAATAGAGCCTTTAGAGATTACTATGAAAAATTATATGATACCAAAAATGAACCTGATTTAACAAAACTAAATGGGTTTTTGAACGAACTATCTATACCGTGTATTCCAAATGAAAACAGGGAGATATTGGAGTCTAAAATTAGTCAAGAAGAAGTTGGGCTAGCCATTGATAATATGAAATCAGGAAAAAGTGCAGGACCAGATGGTCTTCCAGTTGACCTTTATAAAAAATTTAAGAATAAATTAATAAAACCTTTTTTGGAAATGGTTTTAGAAGCATTTCAAAATAATAATTTACCATCATACATAAATAATGCCTTAATTATACTGCTGCCAAAACCAGGTAAGCCCTCTAATAAATGTGAAAATATGAGACCAATAAGCCTATTAAACGCCGACCTTAAGATAATCTGTAAAATTTTAGCAAGACGAATACAAGAAATTTTACCAAATATTATTAATCGAGATCAGAATGGCTTTATAAAGGGTAGACAAGGCTTCCATAATGTAAGAAGACTATTTAATATTATTTATTTTAATAAAGAAGCACCGGATACAGCTCTCCTATCATTGGACGCCGAAAAGGCCTTTGATAGAGTTGAATGGCCCTTTCTTTTTGAAGTCCTACAAAGGTTTGGACTTGGAAATAATTTCATAAAATGGGTTCAAATAATATACAATAATGCTACAGCAGAAATCCTAACAAATAACAATATTTCAAAACCAATAAAAATCAATAGAGGATGTCGACAAGGCTGTCCACTTTCACCTTTACTGTTTACTATGGCAATTGAACCTTTAGCGATAGCGATACGTTTACATTCACAAATATATGGAATTAAAGTTGGACCAACAGAACATAAAATCTCCCTGTACGCCGATGATATAATTTTGTTTATGTCGAATCTAAAAAAATCAATTCCAACCTTGTTGAATTTAATAAAGAATTTTGGGGAAATATCAGGATATAAAATAAATAAAACTAAATCTTCAATATTAATGCTAAATGAGACCCAGAGAAATTACCCAGCCCCTGAGGCAAATCAATTCAATGTTGTAAATCAGTTTAAATATTTAGGAATCCAAATTATGCCTAAGCTAGAATCAGTCGCCAGCGTCAACTATGAAGCCTTAATGTCAGATATCAATGAGTTAACTCAGAGATGGATGTCACTACCAATGTCGATGATCGGGAGAATCAATATACTTAAAAGTAATATTTTACCTAAAATACTTTATTTATTTCAATACATTCCCTTATCACCACCTTTAGATCTATTCTCAAGAATAAAAAAAAAGTTAGTGGAATTTATATGGAACAACAGGAGGGCTAGATTACGTCTGTCTTTATTATATTTACCATTTGATCGTGGAGGTCTTAAATGTCCAAATTTTATGTTGTATTATTGGTCGGCACAACTGAGGTCTATGACTTATTATTTTTCATCAAATGATCTCCCTCACTGGACTGAAATGGAATCATACAATTTACCTTTACCTCTTCCCATATTCATATACTCAGATTCGGCAAAAAAATTACAAAAACAAGTTAAAAATCCATTTGTAAAGCATATGATCAAAATATGGTGTGAAGCTAAAAACTATTTAAAAGAACCACAGTTATTGTCACAATTTAGTCCAATATGGGGTAATCAATATTTTAAACCAGGGAGAGCGGACGCTGTATTTAAAGTATGGAATTTAAAAGGGATACAAAAGATTCAGGATTTATATTTGCCATGTGCAGACAACATAATGTCTTTTGAAGAGCTGAGGATCAAATTTAATCTCAATAGAACACATTTTTTTAAATATCTTCAACTTAGAAACTTTATTCGATCAAATCAAAATAAAGCTCTCACTCGACCTATTTATTCATCCTTGGAAAAAATGATGATGAAAGATAGTAAAAGAAAGGGTATTATTTCAGAGTTTTATAACTCATTGACACTATCTTCAAGTGAAAATTCACTGAAAAGATTAAACTACTGGAAAGAAGATCTGCAAATTGAAATTTCGGAGGAACAATGGGAATTGGCTTGTACAGAAGCTCAAACCAAATCAATAAATGCACGCCTTAAATTGATACATTTCAAATGGTTAATGCGGATGTATGTTACACCGGAGGAGTTAAATAGATATAACAAAAATATACCAGATACATGCACAAAATGCATGGAAAGTAAAGGAACCCTATTTCATTGTTTATGGGAATGTAGATTAATAAGAATGTTTTGGGAAGAGGTGAGGGTAACAATTGAAAAAATAATCTCAAAACAAATCATACTGAATCCTAAACTGTTTTTGTTGGGTCTGTACCCAGAAAAGCATAATTTTAATAAAAGTGAAAGAACGACTTCCGGTTATGGCTGCCACGTAGGACGGACGTGTCTCGCTCTGCTCTGCTCCTGGAAAAAAAAAATCGGCAAATAACTCTCTCATTTGGGACAGAACGTATCCCAGCATTTGGGCGAAGATATGTCGGCGAAGCCTAAGGCTGGAAAACCAGGAAAAGGAAAAAGCGAGCCGCCGAAACAGTCCAAATTAACGGACTTTCAGGTCTGTGACGCAGCAAACAAAACTCCATATATGGCGGAGGAGGCTGGCAACGCTGCGATTTCTGCGGGGAATGGCGCAGATGCGCTGATGGCAGCCATGAGTTCAATGAGAGCGGACTTTTCCTCTAGATTTGATGGGATTATGACAGCGTTGGAAGGAATAAGAAAAGAATTGGGTGACTGTGTAGAACGAACGGCGCAGATGGAGCTCCGTCTCGCTAGTGCTGAAGATGACGTCACCCGTCTTCAATTAAAGGTGCGCACTTTGGAAAAAAAAAATAAATCTCTGGAAGATAATATTTTGGATTTGGAATCTCGGTCGAGACAGAATAATTTGAGGCTGGTGGGTCTTCCAGAGGAATCAGAAGGTCGGGACGTATGTTCCTTTCTGGAAAAGTGGATTCCGGAGGTGCTGGGCAGCGAGGAGTTGCAATCAGCAGTGGTTCTGGAAAAAGCACATCGTATTGGCCCACGGAGAGATGAGGGACCGCCGAGGACCTTAATTATGAAGTTTCTTAGCAACAGAGACAGGATGAAGATCTTCAACGCTGCACGTGCTAAAGGAGAGATTAAACACCAGGACCAGCAGGTGCGGTTCTACCCAGATTTGGCCACAGGAATCCAGCAATTGAGGAAGCAGTTTGATCCTGTACGTAAGGAGCTGCGCAACCTTGGGATTCGTCATGGTGTAATCTATCCTGCGAGACTGCTGACCACGTATGAGGGCAGAACCCACATCTTCAAGACCCCAGAGGAGGCGCAGGAGTTCATCAAGAAGATCAAAGAAGAAGAAGAGACTGGTGGGAGCTAAGCATGAACAAAATATAAGGTAGAATAATTAAGCATTTGCACAGGCATCTGACTGACTTGAAGTAAATAGTAAGTTTACAAAATATAGATTGTATTATATATTAAAAAAACAAAACAAAAACAAAACAAACAAACAAACAAAAAAAAACTATGATGTACAAAGTTGTTAAAAATTTTGGAGTTAAGTTGGAAAACTACAGAGGAGAGTTAATGTTACGTCATTAAAAGCAGTAGAGTTAGGGTGATTGGGAGGATGAAGAAGGAGTGGCTTAGGCTGTTCCCCGTGGGTGTGGAACGGTCGATGGCTATATCGGGAGACAGAATTTTTCTTTTGATTTTGGGGGGTTTGCCACAAGTGTGGGAAGGGGAAATTTGTTTGTGTGTAGTTTGTAGGATGAATGTTCAACCACTCATGTTTTTGCTTCTCTGTATGAGCATGTTTACACTGCAAGGTAATCCCAAACTCTCTATTGATCATGGACCAAAGTGTTAATCTTAATTTAACTTCATGGAATTGCAGAGGTCTACAAAATTTAAAAAAACTTAAACAAGTTATGAATAAAATAAAGGACATGGGTTCAAGAATTGTGTTTTTACAAGAAACTCATCTGATAGAGGAGGATGTTAAAAGAATTAGGAGTAGATGGCAGGGAAGTGTATTCACCTCTTCATTTTCATCCCGAGCCAGGGGAGTTATGACTCTCATACATAAATCAGTTCCTTTTCAAGTGAAAAATGTAATTGGAGACAAATTTGGAAGATATGTAATCATTCAAGGTTCTTTGCTATTAGAAAATATAAATCTTGTGAACTTATATGGTCCCAATATAGATGATCAGAAGTTCTTTGCTAATTTATTTCTCATCTTATCATCACTTACAGGGCAACATATAATAGCAGGGGATTTTAATTGTACATTGAATCCAGGTGTGGATAGATCAACAGGACTGGATTGTACGCACATTGGATGTAGGATGACTATTAATCATTTTATGAAAGAATTGAGATTGTTAGATATATGGAGAGAAATGAAACCACAAGTTAAAGCCTATTCTTGTTATTCCAGTACCTACAAGACATTCTCACGTATTGATTATTTTTTGATTTCCACAGAATTAAGGTCCAAGATTCAAAACTGCTTTTATGATAACATCGTGATCTCTGATCATGCACCCTGTTGTCTAATATATGTAGATAAAAAATTGACAAAGGAATCAGGTAGATGGCAATTTCAGCATAAATGGCTTCAGGATGAGGAATTTGTCAAGTATATAGAAAAACAGATAGACGAGTTCTTTGACATCAATACTACACAAACATCAGCATGTGTAAAGTGGGAGGCTTTCAAAGCTTTTATTAGGGGACATATTATTAGTTATACAGGATCAAAATCTAAGAAGACTCGAGAGGAGAGAGCTAAATTGGAACATAAAATAAAAAATCTTCAGGAAAAAGTGTATGCAGGAAGTGACCCAAGGTTGGAGAATGAATTACTGATTTTGAGAGCTGAATACGACAAAAAATCAGCGAATAGAGCTGCCTCGAGTCTTCTAAGATTGAAACAATCTTTTTATGAACAAGGTGAAAAATCAGGAAAATTATTAGCATGGCAGATTAAACAATTGGAAATTAAAACACCAATTACCAGTATTATAAGTAATGGACAGGTAGTTATAGATCCTTTAGAAATTAATAGAGCCTTTAGAGATTACTATGAAAAATTATATGATACCAAAAATGAACCTGATTTAACAAAACTAAATGGGTTTTTGAACGAACTATCTATACCGTGTATTCCAAATGAAAACAGGGAGATATTGGAGTCTAAAATTAGTCAAGAAGAAGTTGGGCTAGCCATTGATAATATGAAATCAGGAAAAAGTGCAGGACCAGATGGTCTTCCAGTTGACCTTTATAAAAAATTTAAGAATAAATTAATAAAACCTTTTTTGGAAATGGTTTTAGAAGCATTTCAAAATAATAATTTACCATCATACATAAATAATGCCTTAATTATACTGCTGCCAAAACCAGGTAAGCCCTCTAATAAATGTGAAAATATGAGACCAATAAGCCTATTAAACGCCGACCTTAAGATAATCTGTAAAATTTTAGCAAGACGAATACAAGAAATTTTACCAAATATTATTAATCGAGATCAGAATGGCTTTATAAAGGGTAGACAAGGCTTCCATAATGTAAGAAGACTATTTAATATTATTTATTTTAATAAAGAAGCACCGGATACAGCTCTCCTATCATTGGACGCCGAAAAGGCCTTTGATAGAGTTGAATGGCCCTTTCTTTTTGAAGTCCTACAAAGGTTTGGACTTGGAAATAATTTCATAAAATGGGTTCAAATAATATACAATAATGCTACAGCAGAAATCCTAACAAATAACAATATTTCAAAACCAATAAAAATCAATAGAGGATGTCGACAAGGCTGTCCACTTTCACCTTTACTGTTTACTATGGCAATTGAACCTTTAGCGATAGCGATACGTTTACATTCACAAATATATGGAATTAAAGTTGGACCAACAGAACATAAAATCTCCCTGTACGCCGATGATATAATTTTGTTTATGTCGAATCTAAAAAAATCAATTCCAACCTTGTTGAATTTAATAAAGAATTTTGGGGAAATATCAGGATATAAAATAAATAAAACTAAATCTTCAATATTAATGCTAAATGAGACCCAGAGAAATCACCCAGCCCCTGAGGTAAATCAATTCAATGTTGTAAATCAGTTTAAATATTTAGGAATCCAAATTATGCCTAAGCTAGAATCAGTCACCAGTGTCAACTATGAAGCCTTAATGTCAGATATCAGTGAGTTAACTCAGAGATGGATGTCACTACCAATGTCGATGATCGGGAGAATCAATATACTTAAAAGTAATATTTTACCTAAAATACTTTATTTATTTCAATACATTCCCTTATCACCACCTTTAGATCTATTCTCAAGAATAAAAAAAAAGTTAGTGGAATTTATATGGAACAACAGGAGGGCTAGATTACGTTTGTCTTTATTATATTTACCATTTGATCGTGGAGGTCTGAAATGTCCAAATTTTATGTTGTATTATTGGTCGGCACAACTGAGGTCTATGACATATTATTTTTCATCAAATGATCTCCCTCACTGGACTGAAATGGAATCATACAATTTACCTTTACCTCTTCCCATATTCATATACTCAGATTCGGCAAAAAAATTACAAAAACAAGTTAAAAATCCATTTGTAAAGCATATGATCAAAATATGGTGTGAAGCTAAAAACTATTTAAAAGAACCACAGTTATTGTCACAATTTAGTCCAATATGGGGTAATCAATATTTTAAACCAGGGAGAGCGGACGCTGTATTTAAAGTATGGAATTTAAAAGGGATACAAAAGATTCAGGATTTATATTTGCCATGTGCAGACAACATAATGTCTTTTGAAGAGCTGAGGATCAAATTTAATCTCAATAGAACACATTTTTTTAAATATCTTCAACTTAGAAACTTTATTCGATCAAATCAAAATAAAGCTCTCACTCGACCTATTTATTCATCCTTGGAAAAAATGATGATGAAAGATAGTAAAAGAAAGGGTATTATTTCAGAGTTTTATAACTCATTGACACTATCTTCAAGTGAAAATTCACTGAAAAGATTAAACTACTGGAAAGAAGATCTGCAAATTGAAATTTCAGAGGAACAATGGGAATTGGCTTGTACAGAAGCTCAAACCAAATCAATGAATGCACGCCTTAAATTGATACATTTCAAATGGTTAATGCGGATGTATGTTACACCGGAGGAGTTAAATAGATATAACAAAAATATACCAGATACATGCACAAAATGCATGGAAAGTAAAGGAACCCTATTTCATTGTTTATGGGAATGTAGATTAATAAGAATGTTTTGGGAAGAGGTGAGGGTAACAATTGAAAAAATAATCTCAAAACAAATCATATTGAATCCTAAACTGTTTTTGTTGGGTCTGTACCCAGAAAAGCATAATTTTAATAAAAGTGAAAGAACATTCATAGACCTCAGTTTGCTTAATGCCAAAAAATGTATTGCACTATTATGGAAAAAGACTCATAGACCAGATGTGACTCAGTGGTTAAGACAGATGTTAACAAACCTTCCATTAGAAAGAATAACATATATACTAAAATCAAAGGAAATTGTGTTTGAGAATATATGGAGACCTTTTATTGATTATGTAAAAAAATTAAACATAACTCTTGAAGAAGAAGGTGAATGATGTGTGTGGACCTAGTAAATTCCAAACTGGTGAACATAATATGTATACTTATGTATTGGATTGTCTAGACTAAACAGAGGAGCATTGTTGAAGATTTGATTTTGTTGGTGGTTGTTGGTGTTTTTAGTGCATTTTTTTTTGTAGTACTTTAGTGTTAGTGTTTGATTGTTTGTATCATGTTTGTTAAAAAAAAAAAGGTTCAATAAAGATATTGTGGAAAAAAAAAAGTGAAAGAACATTCATAGACCTCAGTTTGCTTAATGCCAAAAAATGTATTGCACTATTATGGAAAAAGACTCATAGACCAGATGTGACTCAGTGGTTAAGACAGATGTTAACAAACCTTCCATTAGAAAGAATAACATATATACTGAAATCAAAGGAAATTGTGTTTGAGAATATATGGAGACCTTTTATTGATTATGTAAAAAATTTAAACATAACTCTTGAAGAAGAAGGTGAATGATGTGTGTGGACCTTGTAAATTCCAAACTGGTGAACATAATATGTATACTTATGTATTGGATTGTCTAGACTAAACAGAGGAGCATTGTTGAAGACTTGATTTTGTTGGTGGTTGTTGGTGTTTTTAGTGCATTTTTTTTTTTTTTTGTAGTACTTTAGCGTTAGTGTTTGATTGTTTGTATCATGTTTGTTAAAAAAAAAAGGTTCAATAAAGATATTGTGGAAAAAAAAAAACCCTGGTGGGAGGGTATCAAGGCAGCAGGTGGTGGATTTCAGGTGGCGTATGATGTCATCCAAGATTTTTTGATTGATTGAAAAAAAATTACCATTGTGTTTACATCCTCTCTACATGGACACAGAGGAAGTGCATGTCCAGCACCTAGGAGCACTGACTGACTGTCTAATTTTCTGAATTTTGTCAGTAAAGAAAAAAGCAAAGTCATTGCAGTCACGGTTGGATAGAAGTTCAGGAGCTACTGACACAGGGGGATTTGTTAGCCTGTCAACAGTAGTGAACATGGTGTGTGCATTATTGTTGTTTTTAGGAATGATGTCAGAAAAATACAGTAAGCTTGCCTTGCAGTTCTCAGCTCCAAGTTACAAATGCTCAATCTTGTTATAGATTTCATAATGAACCTGTAATTTAGTTTTTCGCCACCTGCATTCAATTTTTTGACACTCTTTTCAGCTCTTACTCGTTTGACATTTCTCCATGGAGGTTTCTTTTTAATAGTGACCACCTTCACCTTGATGGGAGCAATAGCATTGATAATATTTGTAATTTTACGATTGAAATTTTCCGCAAGCTCATTTACTCAAGGTGAAGTGGGGGGAAGCTTGGATGAATGTTTCACTGGTATTATCACTGATGTATGTTTTTTTTTTTTTTTGATGACCTCTGTCTGGATATTTCTGTTGACATTAATAGCACTCTCAAATAAAACACAAGAATGGTTGGACAGAGCAACGTCCATCACCATAACCTTAGTGATGTTCAGACCTTTGGAGATGACCAAGTACAGACTGTGTCCTCTGTTTTGTGTTTTTCCCTTACATGCGGAGTCATTCCCAAGTTATCAAGGACACAACACAATTCTTTGGTCCGTCTGTCCTGAGGGTTGCCAACATGGATGTTAAAATCACCAACAGTAACTACACAGTCAAAGTCAACACAGATACAGTGGGGCAAAAAAGTATTTAGTCAGCCACCAATTGTGCGAGTTCTCCCACTTAAAAGATGAGAGAGGTCTCCAATTTTCATCATAGGTATACCTCAACTATGAGAGACAAAATGAGGAAAAAAATCCAGAAAATCACATTGAAGGATTTTTAAAGAACTTATTTGCGAATTATGGTGGAAAATAAGTATTTGGTCACCTACAAACAAGCAAGATTTCTGGCTCTCACAGACCTGTAACTTCTTCTTTAAGAGACTCCTCTGTCCTCCACTCGTTACCTGTATTAATGGCACCTGTTTGAACTCGTTATCAGTATAAAAGACACCTGTCCACAACCTCAAACAGTCAGACTCCAAACTCCACTATGGCCAAGACCAAAGAGCTGTCAAAGGACACCAGAAACAAAATTGTAGACCTGCACCAGGCTGGGAAGACTGAATCTGCAATAGGTAAGCAGTTTGGTGTGAAGAAATCAACTGTGGGAGCAATTATTAGAAAATGGAAGACATATTAGACCACTGATAATCTCCCTCGATCTGGGACTCCACGCAAGATCTCACCCCGTGGGGTCAAAATGATCACGAGAACGGTGAGCAAAAATCCCAGAACCACACGGGGGGACCTAGTGAATGACCTGCAGAGAGCTGGGACCAAAGTAACATAGGCTACCATCAGTAACACACTACGCCGCCAGGGACTCAAATCCTGCAGTGCCAGACGTGCCCCCCTGCTTAAGCCAGTACATGCCCAGGCCCGTCTGAAGTTTGCTAGAGAGCATTTGGATGATCCAGAAGAGGATTGGGAGAATGTCACATGGTCAGATGAAACCAAAATAGAACTTTTTGGTAAAAACTCAACTTGTCGTGTTTGGAGGAGAAAGAATGCTGAGTTGCATCCAAAGAACACCATACCTACTGTGAAGCATGGGGGTGGAAACATCATGCTTTGGGGCTGTTTTTCTGCAAAGGGACCAGGACGACTGATGTGTGTAAAAGAAAGAATGAATGGGGCCATGTATCGTGAGATTTTGAGTGAAAACCTCCTTCCATCAGCAAGGGCATTGAAGATGAAACGTGGCTGGGTCTTTCAGCATGACAATGATCCCAAACACACCGCCCGGGCAACGAAGGAGTGGCTTCGTAAGAAGCATTTCAAGGTCCTGAAGTGGCCTAGCCAGTGTCCAGATCTCAACCCCATAGAAAATCTTTGGAGGGAGTTGAAAGCCCGTGTTGCCCAGCGACAGCCCCAAAACATCATTGCTCTAGAGGAGATCTGCATGGAGGAATGGGCCAAAATACCAGCAACAGTGTGTGAAAACCTTGTGAAGACTTACAGAAAACGTTTGACCTCTGTCATTGCCAACAAAGGGTATATAACAAAGTATTGAGATGAACTTTTGTTATTGACCAAATACTTATTTTCCACCATAATTTGCAAATAAATTCTTTAAAAATCAGGCAATGTAATTTTCTGGATTTTTTTTCTCATTTTGTCTCTCATAGTTGAGGTATACCTATGATGAAAATTGGAGACCTCATCTTTTAAGTGGGAGAACTTGCACAGTTGGTGGCTGACTAAATACTTCTTTACCCCACTGTAATAGACAGCAGGTTTGTAAAATCATCAAAAAAGGTTGCATGGTATTTAGGTGGTCTATAAACATTAAGAAACAACACACGGGAGGAGGAATTCAGCTGAAGAGCCACATATTCAAATGAAGTAAACTTATCAGACATCTGCTTGCAGTGGAGGGAATCATTAGACAAAACAGCTACTCCTCCTCCTTTCTTATGCAGCCTGGGTTCACTTATAAAGCTGTAGTTGGGAGGGGCTGCTTCGATAAGAAGAGATCCACCGTTATCATGTAACCAGGTCTCTGTTAAAAACATAAAATCCAGTTTGTTTTATAATGAGATTGTTAATTAAAAATGTTTTTCCGGGTCTGTATCCAGAAAAGCATAACTTTAATAAGAGTGAAAGAGCATTCATAGACCTTGGTTTGCTTAATGCCAAAAAATGTATTGCACTACTGTGGAAAAAGACTCATAGACCAGATGTGACTCAGTGGTTAAGACAGATGTTAACAAACCTTCCACTAGAAAGAATAACATACATACTGAAATCAAAGGAAAATGTGTTTGAGAATATATGGAGACCTTTCATTGATTATGTAAAGAAATTAAACATAACTTCTGAAGAAGAAGGTGAATGATGTGTGTGGACCTTGCAAATTCCAAATTGGTGAATGTATAATATGTATACTTATGTAAAGGATTACCTAGACTAAACAGAGGAGCATTGTTGAAGACTTGCCTTTGTTAGTGGTTGTTGGTGTTTTTAGTACATTTTTTTTTAATTTTTAAATTACTTTAGTGTTAGTGTTTGATTGTTTGTGTCATGTTTGTAAAAAAAAAAAGGTTCAATAAAAAATATTGTGGGAAAAAAAAATGTTTTTCCTGCCAAAGACCTAATATTTAACCCCTTGCACTCCGGGCAATTTTCCTAAAAATGCCAAAAAATAACGTGCCCAAAGTAAATCGAAAGCTGTTATTCAACCCTTTGCAGCATCTTCATGGGGTTGGTCTCATTTAAAAGAAAACACTTTGAATTTTTTGGCAAAAAAAACATAATCTCTCTACGTGCTCCGGCCACTGAGTTACAGTCATCTAAACATACTGAACTTGAAGAAAATAAATTTGGACACAGTGTTTTTTTGGATACAAATGCTTACAAATAACACACAGCTGTCCAATCCGGCTGGAAAATGCAACAGAAGTGTAGAACCAAGTGTTATCAAGCTGAGATCCAAATTTGGTAACAATACCACAAAAAATGAATATTTTACACAGCTTTTTTCTCAGGTAGTTCCCAGGCGTTTTGGAACCGTGCCAAATTGTGCCAAATGGCACAGTTTGGAAAAACATCTGTAACTTTTGAATAATGTAGAATCTTCATTTTGGGCTCTAATGAAAGGTCACACTCAGGGCTGTGTCTGTGTGTGTGTGTGTGATGGGGGGGTTGTCCCCCCCCCCGCTAAAAAAGACGGAGTTCGGCCCTCGCTACATGATGGATTACACTCCTTGCATGTTTTCACAGCGTCCCCCCCCCCCTCGCTACTGTGTGTGTGTGGGGGGGGGGGTTGTCCCCCCCCCCTCGCTGCAGAAGACGGCCATCGCTACATGAAGGAATAGACTCATATGCTTCCCCCCGCGGACCGGGGGCGTTCGGACCGTGAACGCCCCCCCCCCCGCTCCTCTTCTGCCGCGGGGGGGGGGGGGGCGTTCACGGTCCGAACACGGCAAATGAACCGTTTATCGCGGCGCACGCACTTCGTACTTCGTGCGCAGTACAGTTGTAATTTACCGATCGGTCAAAAGCCATTTTTGGATTACAGTTTTCAGGGATAAATAATAATTTAGCTTATAACACCTTACCTCTTCACAGCAGCAGAGTCGTGGCGCACTTCTCTTCCCCATTGTAAGACGAACGCGACGCTGCTCGGCTCGTGGATCCCGATCAAAACATAATTCCATTATTGCGGTTTTGGTGAATGATTTACGACCTTTGTCGTCGGCCTCCGTCGGTCTATGATGACGGAAGAGAATCCTAAACGTCTATTCTGCTGGAATGAGTGCAGGTCCCACTTGTGGGTGTTCTCCACGCTGCGGGGTCTGTAGTAGATTCGTCCAGCGTCCTTTGTTTTCATCTGCTGCAGCAGTAAATCTCTCTTCACCCAGCCTGAATTTCTGTGCTTCAATTGGCTCCTGCGTTCACAGTAGGTGGGTCCTCCTTCCTAGGTTTTCATTCATTGGCTCTTCAAGGTTTCAGAAACCCAATTCAAGGCTCTTATTAGTCGAATGAGAGGTCAATCAGATGAACTAATCTGTTCGCGGCTGTCTCTGCAGGATTTTTTTTTAGTGGCGCTTGGACACCACTACATCACCATCATCACCTACATCACCACAATCTGGTCTATGCGTCAGAGTGCGCACGAGTGCGCCCTCGTGCGTCTTAGGACGCAGAGACTTGCCCGCCCGCGGAACAATGGAGCGCAAGTGGTTAATAAAGCTAGTTTCAGTGTGTTAAGAGCATCATCTGCCAGATTTTTATTTTGTTTAGGCTGTGACTGGTGAGAAATGAACACTAGATTTGATAAATTTAGAGGATGTGTAGGATGGATCTTGTTTCTCTGTAATTTTACCAACCTTTTTCTGCTACCTATTAAAACGGGAAATAAGGAAACTACTTTCATACCGCGCCCTGGCTTGTCTTGGAAAGAGCCATAAGTACCAGTGGCATCAGAGCCTGGACCCAGTACATATCATACCCAGCAAAATATTACAGTTTGAGGATTGTGGCAGTGACTCAGTTTGAGGTAGAAAAACTCTTGTCCCATATGACCTTTTTCCACTAGTGCCTACTCATCTCGACTCGGTTTCGGTTGTTTTCCATTATAATTGAGTACCATGTCAAAGTGGGTGGGGTCATTATAGCAAGGAGCCAGACATTCCCCTGAGATGTTGTTGACATGCTGGCTTTATGTTTTGTTCTCAGAAGCGAATATTTAACTCTTTAAGATAAGATAAGATAAGCCTTTATTAGTCCCACAATGGGGAAATTCCAGGATTGCAACAGCACAGGGATAGCAACACTCAGAGCAACAATCAAGAAGACAAGAAAACAAGAGCAGCGAATATACATTTAGCTGTCCCAGTAGCCGTATGGCGACTGTGACGGTTAAAGGGTGATGAAGGCCCCTAGTGGTCAAGAGTGGTAAAAAAAAATTTGTCAGTAAAATAGTTCAGATTTCCAAGGCTATAGCTTGAAAGTTGCAAGAGATGATGGATTACTGTCAATTAGAAAGATGTAGAATATGATCCAAAGTTTCAGATAGGAATAAATTTACACATCTAATTTGCATAATGTCACAGCAGCTATACAAATTGTATAACTCAGTCAAAAGTGGGCTTTGGACACATTTACACAAAGAATGGTTCGGTTTGTTGTTGTTGTTTTTTTTACACAGTTTTGTCTACGGGGTATGTTTTTATCTAATCTTCAAAGTATATGAACCAGAAAATCAATAAAATGTAAAAAACAAACAAACATACACTACCGTTCAAAAGTTTGGGGTCACCCAGACAATTATTTTGTTTTCCATGAAAAGTCACACTTATTTACCACCATGAGTTGTAAAATGAATAGAAAATATAGTCAAGACATTGACAAGGTTAGAAATAATGATTTGTATTTGAAATAATTTTTTCCAGATACTCAACCTGCTCAAAGGAAGGTCAGTTTTATAGCTTCTCTAACCAGCTAAACTGTTTTCAGCTGTGCTAACATGATTGCACAAGGGTTTTCTAATCATCCATTAGCCTTCTGACGCAATGAGCAAACACATTGTACCATTAGAACACTGGAGTGATAGTTGCTGGAAATGGGCCTCTATACACCTATGTAGATATTGCACCAAAAACCAGACATTTGCAGCTAGAATAGTCATTTACCGCATTATCTATGTATATTAGATATTAGAGTGTATTTCTGATTAATTTAAAGTTATCTTCATTGAAAAAAACAGTGCTTTTCTTTCAAAAATAAGGAAATTTCTAAGTGACCCCAAACTTTTGAACGGTAGTGTATATTCCTCTCTTACCTGTGATGGTGGGGGGGGGGGGGGCTCGCTCACTCACGTGACCAGTCTGTTTTCGGCCATCGTGGTTGTTGTTTTGCGTTTGGTCGGTCGTTTACGCTCTCTACCACATCTACAAACTCTTATGATTATCCCACGTGAATTTCGTTTGTATTACGCTGCTATTTTTCCCGTTTGATGCATTTTTTCTGTGAGGATCCATGACTATGTGGGCACCGCCATCTTGGTGTTGTGAGCTCAGTTTTTCGGCCATCGTGGTCGTTGTTTTGCATTTGGTTGGTCATTTACGCTCTCTACCACATCTGCAAACTCTTATGATTATCCAACGTGAATTTTGTTTGTATTACATGGCTATTTTTCCCGTATCATGCAGTTTCAGTCACGATCGCCGCCGCCGTGATGATCACGGCAGCGGCCACATTGGTGTTGTGAGCTCAAAGTGGACAAAGGAAGAAGAATGAGGATTTCTTCTTCTTTGCTGTATTCCATGTCAGCCATGATTCTTCCGATGCGTATCTGCCACCTTCTGAACTGTCAGATCAGTACAGATCAGTACAAATTTTCAGTATAGCCGGGGGACGTCAGTGACTTGACAGGTGCAGTTGCTGCGCTGTGCCAATGAGGGCGCGTGACCCGTCTATGAAATGTGGACAGTTACAGCAACTGCAAAATACAAGCAGAGCACAGAGTTAGTGTTGATGGCTAACTAGCTAGCTCATTGTCTGCATACAGGAGACAATGGCGATATCCATGTTTGTTCAAAGTGAGCTTGCCACCAGTGGGATAAATAATGTAAAAGATGCTTAAAATCACAAAACACTCACCATCCTCTGTCACGGTTTCTAACAATGCCGTGGTCGAGGTTTTCAGTGATGCCGTGGCCGAGTCGAGGCCACTCTCCCTCCCGTTGCTTGCCAGTCGGTGCTCATAAATGACGTCCATTTGATTAAACCACTTCCAGTCTTTTCTTTTAGACCCACTTTGACCTTGTTCAGGCCTTGATGGTCCAGTAATAAGCTTTTTTTTAAAACACATTTTTATTGAATTTAAACAATATAAACATACAGACAAATCAACAACACAACAGTCCCATACCCTCCCACCCACCCACAGACAGCCACCCATTGCAAAAGCAGAAAATGAATAGTAGTTAGCAGCACCAGTGACAAGTGCATAGCTCAAAGCACAGAAAACAAACAACAAATCAAACAACAAAGTCCCAGTCCACAAAATCATCCCTCATGAGCAGGTCATTAAAGGAGGTCTTCCTTCAGGAATGCGCTCTCCCTTCAAAAATAAACCCTTTAGGTCACCAGGCAGATAATCTAAGAAGAGAGTCCAAATCTTTGAAAAGTACTCCTTTTTCCCCTCCATAACTGCATGCAATCTCTCATGGGGAAGTGTATTAAACACCACCTTGTACCAGAGGATGATACTGGGGGGATTCTTTTATCCAGTTATGCAAGATACATTTCCAGGCAATCAAGAGCAGTTTCTCAAGAAGCTTGTAATATGTAGCGAGGATTTTCAATTCCCTCGAGGGAAGGCTGAAAAGGAAGATGCCTGGATCTTTTTTAATTTGAAGATCCTCCTAATCACAGATGAAATATTTGTCTGAAATGTGGAAATCTTTTTGCACTCCCAAATACAATAAAAATATGTTCCCCTCTCTGAATTACATTTACTGCATAGAGGAGACAGAGATGATTGATTTTATGTACAGTACATCAACAAAGTATTCACAGCACTTCACTTTTTCTACATTTTATGTTACAGCCTTATTCCAGAATGGATTAAATTCATTTTTTTTCCTCAAAATTCTACACACAGTACCTCATAATGACAACGTGAAAAAAGTTTTTTTGAGATTTTTACAAATTTATTAAAAATAAAAAACTAAGAAATCACATGTACATAAGTATTCACAGCCTTTGCTCAATACTTTGTTGATGCACCTTTGGCAGCAATTACAGCCTCAAGTCTTTTTGAATATGATGCCACGAGCTTGGCACACTTATCTTTGGGCAGTTTCGCCCATTCCTCTTTGCAGCACCTCTCAAGCTCCATCAGGTTGGATGGGAAGCGTCGGTGCACAGCCATTTTCAGATCTCTCCAGAAATGTTCAATTGGATTCAAGTCTGGGCTGTGGCTGGGCCACTCAAGGACATTCACAGAGTTGTCCTGAAGCCACTCCTTTGATATCTTAGCTGTGTGCTTAGGGTCACTGTCCTGCTGAAAGATGAACCGTCGCCCCAGTCTGAGGTCAAGAGCGCTCTGGAGCAGGTTTTCATCCAGAATGTCTCTGTACATTGCTGCATTCATCTTTCCCTCTATCCTGACTAGTCTCCCAGTTCCTGCTGCTGAAAAACATCCCCACAGCATGATACTGCCACCACCATGCTTCATTATAGGGATGGTATTGGCCTGGTGATGAGTGGTGCCTGGTTTCCTCCAAACATGATGCCTGGTGTTAACGCCAAAGAGTTCAATCTTTGTCTCATCAGACCAGAGAATTTTGTTTCTTATGGTCTGAGAGTCCTTCAGGTGCCTTTTGGCAAACTCCAGGCGGGATGCCATGTGCCTTTTACTAAGGAGTGGCTTCCATCTGGCCACTAAACCGTACAGGCCTGATTGGTGGAGTGCTGCAGAGATGGTTGTCCTTCTGTAAGGTTCTCCTCTCTCCATAGAGGGATGCTGGAGCTCTGACAGAGTGACCATCAGGTTCTTGGTCACCTCCCTGACTAAGGCCCTTCTCCCCCAGTTGCTCAATTTAGACGGCCGGCCGGCTCTAGGAAGAGTCCAGGTGTTTCTGAACTTCTTCCATTTATGGATGGAGGCCAGTGTGCTCATTGAGATCTTCAAAGCAGCAGAAATGTTTCTGTACCCTTCCCCAGATTTGTATCTCGAGACAATCCTGTCTCGGAGGTCTACAGGCAGTTCCTTTGACTTCATGCTTGGTTTGTGCTCTGACATGCACTGTCAACTGTGGGACCTTATATAGACAGGTGTGTGCCTTTCCAAATCATGTCCAATCAACTGAATTTACCACAGGTGGACTCTAATTAAGCTGTAGAAACATCTCAAGGATGATCAGTGGAAACAAGATTCACTTGAGCTTGATTTTGAGCTTCATGGCAAAGGCTGTGAATACTTATGTACATGTGATTTGTTAGTTTATTTTTAATAAATTTGCAAAAATCTAAAAAAAAAAAACTTTTTATGTTGTCATTATGGGGTATTGTGTGTAGAATTTGGGGGGGGGGGGAAGGAATTTAATCCATTTTGGAATAAGGCTTTTGTGGTGACCCAGCACACTGCAGATTGACACGATTTCACACTCAGCAGGGCTGGAGGAAACGAAGGACAATTTAGATATGGACAGAGAGCCCCTGGGGGCAATCAGAACAATGGCCTGTTGTGTATACATCCCCTGGATGAGGGAGAGGACATCCGGGCGCCAGTTGGTCACGCTAATGATATGTATTGACTGATATGCTAATGTGCCATGCATTCTCTCTGTCTGTATCACTGTATAAAAGAGCTTGTGTGACATACCTCAGCAGCACAGTAGCTCACTTACCTACAATGTGTGTCTCATTATGTTGGAGGAAATAAAACTTTGCACCCTTCCAGCTCGTCGCATCTCGCCTGATCATTTTTACCTCCACATTGGGGACCCTAGATGTGTCATGGTGACGCCGGCATCCTCTTCATCTGCACCAGAGCGTGCTCTCCAGAGCGGGCAGCGCTGGGACCGACACGCACCATGAATGGCGACACGAGCGAACCGAAGGAAGCAGCCTGAACGGGGAAAATCATTGGCGCCGTCTGCGTTGATTTCCACCAAGCTTCCCGACTCTGACTCACTCTGGACAGCAGACCTCCCGCGCACAGAAGCCCCGCACGCACACCGCAGGATTACGAGGACAGCGCAACTTCCAGCTATGTTGTCACTGCGCCAAGCACGCGCCATGCACAGGGACAAACCGGCTCCACAGACTGATACATTGTCCGCCGCTGCTGCACATGCCCGAGAAACACGGCCGACCGCCATCCTCGTAACCTTCAGGGCTGCTCACGCACCTAAAGCAGACACACAGCCCACACACAGGACTTTGTATGGGTTTCTCGGCCACAGCGCACAAGGGGAATTTAGCCGATTGCTGTCCCCGATGGCTCTAGGGCTGCTTCCGCACCTAAAAGCCAAACTGCCAAGTCCCTCACACAGCTGCAGTTGTTTCACAGCCGCTACACATCCTCAGGGGACTTGGCCGTTCGCCTTCCTCACATCCTCGCTGGACTGAGCCGCGAGAGGAGTCAGAGACTTAATTTTTTCACAGCCACTGCGGATCACCACCAGGTTGACTGGGAAAGTCCCTCACCATCGTGGATACACACACAAATTTTGCGTGGCCCAGACACCTTTGATGTCCCGGGCCGGCACTCAGTTAGTCCCACCCCCTCCCCCTCCTCCTCCACATGCTCTTCCGCACCTCACTCCCTAAAGCCAGCCAATCGCCGGTTGGTTCCATTACGCACGATGCGCACCCGCCCCATGCACCCACGATCCACAGCCGTTCAACGTGCTGGGACCCGGAGCGGAGCACGCTGTCTTTTCCACCCCTCCCCCGTCCCCCCCACGGACTGACAGGCCCTCCGACACTCCTCTACAGCAGGACAGTTCTACCGGAGCTGGAGCCCAAACGACCGGGGGGGGGGGGGGTCACAGCCCCCACGATTTCACAGATTTCACACTCAGCAGGGCTGGAGGAAACGGAGGACAATTAACATGCAGACAGAGAGCCCCTGGGGGCAATCACAACAATGGACTGTTGTGTATACATCCCCTGGATGAGGGAGAGGACATCCGGGTGCCAGTTGGTCACGCTAATGTGTATTGACTGATATGCTAATGTTCCATGCATTCTCTCTGTCTGTATCACTGTATAAAAGAGCTTGTGTGACATGCCTCAGCAGCACAGTAGCTCACTTAGCTACAATGTGTCTCATTATGTTGGAGGAAATAAAACCCTGCAACCTTCCAGCTCGTCGCATCTTGCCTGACCTTTTACCTCCACACTGTAACATAACAAAATGTGGAATAAGTGAAGTGCTGTGAATACTTTACAGATGCATGGTAAGGTAACGGGTTATATTAAGTCTGTGAATTATTTTATTCTCTTTCCCTTAACCTGTTGCATATAAATGTAGATTTAATCAAGCGTGAAGCTGTTTGCCAGTCATCCTCTATATATTGACTGCCTACATCATTTTCCCATTTCCAAGCAATATCTGGCAGTAATAAGCTTTTAATGTCCGGTGGTACCCATGAGCAGCCATCAGCTTGGAGTCCTCCTGATATAATTTTTTCATTTCGGGTCCCTCCGTTTAGCTCCCTCTGGATTCTCTTATCAGCCACCAAGCACAGTAGGGTCCGAACCTCATCGTTGGACCGCGGTGTTGCTTTCCCATTTATCTCATTGATTATTACAGAAATAATAAAAACTCAGTCGCTGTTGCAGAATTTTACAAATGGCGAGTTTGATTCTTGTGAAGACGTTACTCTCATGACTCATCCAATGATGTTACGCCCTGTTCAATCAGTGGCCTGCAGTCTGTTGACATTACATTTTCAGCTCGACTCAGCTCGCTTGGAACCCCGGCTGAGTAGGTACTAAAAAAGCACCTAGTACCAGGTACTACCACCTAATGGAAGACCGTACAAACTGAGTAAAGTTGAGCTGAGTAGGTGCTAGTGGAAAAGGGCCAATAGAATGTATATCGGGTGGGAATCGCAAGGGACCTCACGATACAGTTCACATTGCGATACTTGACTCACAATGCAGTATCATCACATTACTACAATTCTTTAAGTATTGGAATAACATATAATCCCCCCCCCCAAAAAAAAAAATCAACATCAGATTATGTCCCCAAGTACAACTATCAATATCAGTTTCATATAAATGTTCACTCTTTCCAACTCACCGTGTCCGCTTTTGTTTCGGTGGCTGGAGGCTTTCAGTCCTCCATGGGATGGTGTGCTGTTGTGGGGTCCTTTCTGTTACAGCATAGTGGTACACTGGTTAGCACTGTTGCCTCACAGCTAGAAGGTTCCAGGTTCAAATCCCCAAGCTGGCAGGGGTGAGAACCTTTCTGTGTGGAGTTTGCATGTTCTCCCTGTGCTGTGTGGGTTTACTCCGGGGGCTTCATTTTCCTCCCACAATCCAGACATGCGTGGTAGGTTAATTGGTGACTCTAAATAGTCTCTAGGTATCTGTCTCTGGTAGGCCCTTAGAATAGAGGGTAAGTGGATCTACTAGTGAAGCATTTTGAGTGGACTTTGTGACTAAAAAGCACTATATAAGTTCAGGTCCTTATCCCTTTCTGCTGTACACAGGGATTTCTTGGCTTTGGGCTTAACTTGATTCAGTTTCGGGACCACCTTGGCAGAAGGATGGGGTCATATGTCTGGGCTCCAGCAGTCTTATGTTCCACGGTGGGCTTCGTTTTCCGTGGCAGACACATGTATCTGCACATTTAAAGGACGTGGAACTGTGTTGTCTTCTTGGCTCACTCTGAGTTTGGAGGTGGCTTTGTTGCCCGCGAGGGGGGGGTCTAGAGTTGGTTGATTTTTACTGCATGTACTGCTGATTCAGCACTGCTCATGGAGTGTTTTTAGCTTAACTGTCATTCTCTAATGCTGCTGTTGCCAGATGGTCCCAAGAGGAATTTGCCAGCCTGTGTTTTACAGGTGTTTTTTTGTTTTTGTTTTTCATGTGGCACTCCTGGTTCACTGAGTGTATCATGTCAAAATCTTTTGTTCCACCTTTGTTATAAAATCCAAAAAGACCAGACATCAGCATTAACTTTTTGGTGCATCCAACTGCTTCCTAACTTGTACACCTGGCTGCAAATCTTGCAATACAAGCTATGACTTCACCTGGCAATACAAGCTTTCTTTAGGTCATCTAGTGGACTGAAACTCAGTTGGTTGATTAATACCCTAGAGTTTGTACCATGTACTTTAATATATACAATCATTAAAAGAGTGGCATGTGCGTTTAGGGGTCGGTGCATCATCACGAGTGTCAAGTATCACAATACTACATCAAATTGATCTTTTGCCCCCTCCTATTATACATGTAAATATGGATGCTCAGCCATAACTTACCTCACTTAATCATGACCACATCCCCATATCTAGATAGCATAAAAAAAGTAATTAAAACTGGACTGATTTGAAGAATGAACACTGGAACATGCGCTGGCATGATAAAAACTCATCATCATCATAGCAGTCTGTCGTGGGCGACAATGACTGTTTCATTTAGGTCTGATCAGATTCCTCCATGCAGCTCTGTCCTTAGCCTTCTGCTGCCAGGAACTCCTGTCTATATCGAGCTTCTTCAAGTTTCTTTTTACAGTGCCTTTAAATCTGAGCCTTGGTCTACCCTGATTGCGTTTGCCCTCACATAACTGCCGAGGGAGACGCTGGTGGTCCATCCTCTCAACATGTCCAAGCCATCTCAGGTTTTTCTGTATTAGCATGCCCTCCATTGATGGTAGACCAGCTCGTTTCAACACTTCTATGTTGGTTATCTTGTCTTCCCATGAGATGTTCATTATGGCTCCAAGGTGTCTCATCATGTACGTGTGGAGTTTCTTTACCTGCACTGTGTAGACAGTCCGAGTTTCAGCACCGTACAATAGAGTAGCCAGTACTGTCGCTCTGTACACTTTGCATTTCACACGGATAGACACATGTCGATTGTTCCACAGTCTCTCCCTCAAGTTTCTAAACACAGCGCTCATTCTTCCCATTCTGAGAGATAGTTCATCCTCCAGCCTAGCATTCTCTGAAACAGTACTCCCTAGATAATTGTAAGTCTTGCACTTGACTAGTGGCTCTGTACCAATGCTGATCTCTTCTGGTGGTTGATAAAGCCACTCTGTCTTCTTGATGTTGATTTGAAGGCTGAATTGGCTAGCTGCTCTTGCAAATTTCTCCACTAAAGATTGCATATTTTCCGCACTGTGTGCAACTAGAGCACTGTCGTCGGCAAAGAGCATTTCTCTTACTACCTTTATCGATGTCTTACTCTTGGCTTTAAACTGTACCACATTGAACAAGTCTGCTTCTCTCCTTGTTTGAGTGTATACTCCTTCTGAAGTGTCTTTGAAGGCCACCTCAAGCATGGCTTCCAGATATAGTGAGAAGAGTGTAGGTGCCAGCAACACACCCTTGTTTCACCCCGTTGCTTACTGAAAAGTCTTTAGATACTGAACCACTCATTGCCACATTTTCTTGCATACCTGTATGGAGTGCCTCGATCAGACTGACAAACTTCTCTGTACAGCCATATTTCTTGAGTACCTGCCAAAGTCCTTGTCACGAAACAGTATTGAAGACTTTACTGAAGTCTATGAAGACTACATAAAGTGGCATGTTCTGTTCGATACACTTTTCTTGAACCTGTTTCAAGCAGAAAATCAAGTCCATTGTGCTTCTTCTACTTCTAAAGCCGTACTGGATTTCCGGCAGTACATTCTGCGAGATGTTCATTGAGTCTGTTCAGTAGTACACGTGAGAATCTTACCAACAGTGGCTAGCAGTGCTATACCTCGGTAATTTTCACAATCTCTCCTGTCGCCTTTCTTGAACAAAGGCACAATCTTTGCATCCTTCCAGCCTTGAGGTATTTCTGGGCATCCCATATCTCTTGGATGAGCTTGTGCAGGCAGTTGGTCAGCTGAACACCACCAAACTTCCACACTTCTGCTGGGATTCCATCGCTTCCTGGAGCTTTACCATCCTGTGTTGTCCTGATAGCTGCCATTAGTTCATCAAGATTTGGTGGTTCATCCAGACTTGATACAGCTGGTCGCTGCACTAGAACTTCTTTAGCCTCTTCCGTGAGATCTCCAGGGTTGTTTAGTAGTTGGTCAAAGTGGTCTACAAATCTGTTCAGGATCTTGTCTTTCTCCTGCAAAACCATTTCACCATCCATAGCCTTTAGTTCGATCAATCCTCTTGGTTTAGGGCTGTAGGTTTCTCTCAAACCTGTAAGGAATGTTTTCATGTCCTTCCTGTCTGCTGCAGTTTGAAGTTCCTCCGCTTTTTCATCCCACCAGTTGGACTTCATCTCTCTGGTGTACTTCTGTGGCTCACTCTGAGCCTTTGAGTAAATCTTCTTCTTCGACCTTGTGCTACACTGTAGGTTTTCCTGCCTAGCTGTATTCCTCGCTTCTAGTGGTGTCTTCAGATGTTCATCATGCTCATCAAACCAACCTTGATGTTTCCTCTCAGGGTGGCCTAATACATCACTCGCAGTCTGATACACCATATCCTTCAGTGTTGCCCATTTCTCTTCTATGTCATTCTCTGAGTTGTTGCTGTCCCAGTCTTTCAAGTTTTCATCCATTTCCTGTGTAAGTTCTTCGTGCTTCTTTTGGCCTTTCAGTGCACTAGTGTTTAGCTTCTGTGGTGGCTTCGCCCCCGTCCTGCAGTGCTGTTTTCATCTGCAAATCCTTAGTCTCGATCTTAGCATAACATGATCAGTACCACAGTCCGCACCTCTCATTGCTCTGGTGTCCAATACATCCCTTATGTCTCTCTACCTTACTGTGATGTAGTCTAACAAGTGCCAGTGCTTGGATCTTGGGTGCATCCATGTCTTCTTGTGTGTGTCCTTGTGCTTCAATAGAGTGTTGGTTATCACAAGGTTATACTCTGAACATAGTGCAAATAGAAGTTCTCCATTAGCATTGCACTTGCCTACTCCATGATAAAAACTACATACAAGGATATAAAATATCTTTTGGAAAAAAATGTCAGTGGAGTATTTGTAGTTTTCACTTTAGCAAAATGCCACACACTATAATCGACAAGGCAGGACACCACCAGAGGGTACTCAAGATGCACGGGCTTCACTTTTGAAGAGTTCTCATGCTATCCATCTTTGTATGGAGTCTGTGGTTGATCTTTGGTCACAGAGGTTCAAAATTGGTCAAAATTTAGGAGTATCATCTCATAATGCACCTGTTGCTTCATCCAACTTCATACGATAATCAGACTCTGCCCCATTGTGTGAAAGAAAAATGAAGACATGCTGTTTTAAAAACAATTACACTACCGTTCAAAAGTTTGGGGTCACCCAGACAATTATTTTGTGTTTTCCATGAAAAGTCACACTTATTTACCACCACGAGTTGTAAAATGAATAGAAAATATAGTCAAGACATTGACAAGGTTAGAAATAATGATTTGTATTTGAAATAATAATTTTTTCCTTCAAACTTTGCTTTCGTCAAAGAATCCTCCATTTGCAGCAATTACAGCATTGCGGACCTAACATGATTGCACAAGGGTTTTCTAATCATCCATTAGCCTTCTGACGCAATGAGCAAACACACTGTACCATTTGAACACTGGCATGATAGTTGCTGGAAATGGGCCTCTATACACCTATGTAGATATTGCACCAAAAACCAGACATTTGCAGCTAGAATAGTCATTTGCCACATTAGCAATGTATAGAGTGTATTTCTGATTAGTTTAAAGTTATCTTCATTGAAAAAAAGTGCTTTTCTTTCAAAAATAAGGAAATTTCTAAGTGACCCCAAACTTTTGAACGGTAGTGTATACTGTGGTCTGACTGAATGCTTCATTCTCTTTGGCTGGCAGGTGTGCATTAAATTTGTTTAACACACACGTACTCTGGCTCCAGTTTAATCACCAAGCTGAATTACTCCATCACCCCAACCGTAATAACATAAAACTAACTGCTGTGAAAGATTACTTATTAACTATGGGAGAGGGGAAGGAAAGCTCAGAATTTTTGATTTTAATATTCGGTTTAATGTTTTTGAAGAACTAAGGAACATAAAGAACTGACATAGGAGGAGCTTAAAATGAGTGAGGAAGACAAAATTGAAATTAAGAATAAAAAAGGCAACAAAATGGACAGTTTGGGAGACGGTCGGAGCACGCCATGAAGGCAGCAGCATAGAACCTCTGCTCCCGGCGCGGTCATATTGAAAAAGCCCTTAAAACGCGAAAACCTATAGAACTACCAGCTCAAGACGATCAACTAAAAGGGCAATGGTAAAAGGCAAGTCAAAAACCAAGAAACAGGCTGAAACTACGGAGTTTGATACCGAAGAAACTGAAGCTAACGACGACAGCGTCGGTTTGGCTAGTGCTGGTGCCAGCAAAATGGAGGAAGACGACAGCATTGATTTGAAGGCGATACTGATGGAAATCAGGGACTTCAGGAAAGAAAATATGCAACAGTCGAATGAAGTTAAAGCAGAAATCAGCAAGATTAATGCAAGACTCGAAACAGCGGAGGAACGCATTTTGGAAACGGAGGAACGAGTGAAAACAATAGAGGAGGTGATTACAGAGCTCGTGAAACTCCAGTCTAAGCTACAGGCCCAAATCACCGACCAGGAGGGGCGTTCTCGTAGAAATAATGTACGGATGGATATATGGTGTGATTGAAAACGAAGAGAAAGGTGCTCCGACCATGATAGATTTTGTTGAAAATCTTCTGAGGGAAAAGCTCCAACTGCCCTCGACACTGGACTTGCATATTGAACGCGCACACCGCGCCCTGGCGGCAGTTCCCCCAGCCGGAGCACCACCTCGATCCATCATTGCACGCTTTACCAGTTACAAGAACAAGGAAGAGGTGCTCAGGAAAACTTGGCAAATGAGGGGATTCCAGTGGAAAGGCAAACAGATCAACCTTGATCACGATTATGCACCTGACGTCCTTAAGCAGAGACAGACATACGCAGAGGCTAAAAAGATCCTAAAACAACGAGGGATACGTTTCCAGACCCCGTTTCCAGCTAAACTCCGAGTGTTCTACCCAGACGAAACAAAACTTTATAACACCGCTGAAGATGCAACTAAAGACATGTTTGACAGAGGATTCCCAGTCACTGTCTACAAGCCACCGGAGACACTGATGGCACGGATTCAGAAAACAGCGTGGACCACTAAACGAAGCACAAGAGGAGAGCGACGCACACCGCTGGATCCGGGTCAGATGGGACCATCATCAATAAAGAAGAAACTGCAACAATACAGAAGGGAATCCATGTAAAAACGCCAATATAAATCTGCTGTTCAATTTATAACCCAGTTACAGGTAATCTGATTTAATAATGACTTATCCGTAGTTTATTTTATTTTATTTATTTTTTTTTATTTTTATTTTTTTTATATATATACATGGTTTTTCTATTAAGAGATAATACAATAACTAAACACGAGAAATGAGTGAAACCTAAGACTTATTGCCAATCTAAATCAGCTACCGGGAAATGACTGTTCAGGCATAATATGGAGGAAAGGCGTGACGATAGACGCTCCACTAGAGGGCCCACCCTGACGCAAGTGGCTTACCCTCTTAAAGACTCACAACATCAGGTCTTACAGGGTTTGTTTTTCTTTA
Source organism: Pholidichthys leucotaenia (assembly GCA_020510985.1). Taxonomy (NCBI): domain Eukaryota; kingdom Metazoa; phylum Chordata; class Actinopteri; order Cichliformes; family Pholidichthyidae; genus Pholidichthys; species Pholidichthys leucotaenia. The sequence goes on along the minus strand of CM035837.1, from coordinate 200,838,702 downwards.
AACCCCACAAACGGAAATCCTGGTTTATTTCCTCAAATGTTTGTTATTGTTTTGTTTGGCTGCAGTTCAGAGCAGCACTGTTTGGACAAGTGGTATACTTATGTTTATTAATGAAGAGAAAAAGAAAAACAAATTATAGCCAATAATCAGACTATCAATGTCATCTCCTTTAATGTAAACGGAATTATCAGCCCACAAAAAAGGTCCAAAATACTCTCCAAACTCAAAAAAGAAAAGATACATGTGGCCCTTCTACAAGAAACACATGTATTAGACCAAGAACTCAAAAAGCTTAAACGAGGTTTTTATAAGTATGTCTATGGATCATCATACAAACTTGGCCACCGTAGAGGTGTTGCAATTCTCATTTCACGACAGATTTGTTTTGAATATTTATCTGACAAGAAGGATAAAGAGGGGCGATATATATTGGTAAAAGGAAAAATTGATGGCTCATTAGTAACTATTCTCAACATATACGCACCACCAGGAAGTAATTGGAATTTTTATAAACAGATGTTCGAAATGATGGTATCTGAAACTGAAGGAATGTTGATATGTGGAGGGGACATGAATGTACGGTTGTCAAAACTGGACAGTTCTAAGAAAGACTCCGCACAAAAAAAATCAATAATAAAGAAAATAAACAGTATCATGAGTGAAACCGGAATTATTGATATCTGGAGAGATTTTAACCCTTCTGGACGCGATTATACACATTTTTCTGCCCCCCATTCTACATATTCGAGAATTGATTACTTCTTCACATTTAATAAAGACAGATATAAGATTAAAACAAGTGATATTGGCACAATTGATCTGTCAGATCACTCTCCAATATATCTATCTATCTGTATGAATGATACTCGCAAAACCACAACTTGGAAACTTAATTCCAATATTTTGAATGATTCAAAAATGAAAGAGAAATTAAAAGAAGAAATTGATGAATACTTTAAGGAAAATGATAATGGGGAAGTGTCACCATCCATTTTATGGGATACTTTTAAAGCGGTTATAAGAGGCAAAATTATTGCCAGCACCTCTTTCATTAAAAAACAAAAAAAAGAAAAACTCGAAAAATTACAAATGGATCTTAAGGAACTACAAAGACAACACAAAATTACTTTAAACAATGACAAACAATATGAAATAAAAAGATTACAAAAAGAAATTGATAACATATATTCTGATGAAACGCAAAAAAAGCTTATCTATCTTAAACAAAATTATTATGAGGCTGGAGGGAAATCAACGAAATGGCTAGCTTTTAAACTAAGAAAACAACAGGCTGATAACACAATTTATAGAATAAAAAATCCCAAAACTGGGATTACACATGATGATATTACAGAAATTCAGGAGAGTTTTGTAACCTATTACAAAGACCTTTACTCACAGCCTAAATTAAACAATGGTGACCACATTGAAATCTTTTTAAGTTCACTAAATCTTCCCGGAGTCACGGAACAGGAGAACAGTAACCTAATAAAAGAAATCACAAATAAAGAAATCAATGATGCAATTACAAGACTAAAACCACATAAAAGCCCTGGCCCAGACGGCTACTCTGGTGAATGGTATAAGACCTACAGGGAGGAATTAATTCCAAGACTGAGGGAAGTGTGTAACTGGGTACTGAAGGGAGGGGATCCACCTCCCTCATGGAAAGAAGCGATTATCACTGTCATCCCAAAAGAGGGAAAAGATAAATTGAATTGTAGCCAGTATCGACCAATATCAGTCTTAAACTTAGACTACAAAATATACACGTCCATAATAGCAAAGCGACTTGATAATATTATACCCAGACTTATTAATCATGATCAAACTGGTTTTATCCGCCAGAGGCAGACTCAAGACAGTATTAGAAGGACCCTCCACGTTATACACCATATTAAAAAAAATAAGACTGAGGCATTGTTTATGGGTTTAGATGCTGAAAAAGCATTTGACTCAGTGAGATGGGCATTTCTTTACAAAGTTTTGAATAAATTTGGATTTCACCATATAATCATTAAGGCCATCCAGGCAATTTACCACAAACCAACAGCCAAAATAAAAATAAATGGTAGTCTTTCAAAACCAGTCTCACTTGAAAGATCATGTCGCCAGGGCTGCCCCCTTTCACCAATTTTATTCACTTTATTTATTGAATCGCTTAGTCAATACATTAGACAAGATAATTTAATTGAGGGAATTGATATACATGGGGACACTCAAAAGATATCACTTTTTGCAGATGATGTCCTAATTTATTTAGGTCAACCAAATAAATCTCTACCTAGATTGATGGAGATATTAGAGCAGTTTGGATCACTTTCAGGTTACAAATTAAATATTGAAAAAACACAAATTATGACCTTAAATTATCAACCCTCAATGGAGTTAAAAAATAAATACGATTTTAAATGGGACAAAGACTCCATGAAATATCTTGGCGTGATATTAAGTAGAGACACTGGAAAGTTGTTTGAAAAGAATTATGGCCCATTAAATTCCAAAATAAAATTGGATTTAAGAAAATGGAGTCTAATACCAACTTTAGGACTAATTAATAGAATAGAATCAATAAAAATAAACATTTTACCCCGATTACTTTACCTTTTCCAAACTCTCCCAATTGAAGTGTCAAAACAACAATTTGTAGAATGGGACAAGTTGATTTCCCACTATATATGGCTTGGGAAAAAACCTCGAATAAGATACAGTACATTACAACTGCCAAAGGACAGAGGTGGCTTATCTTTGCCATGTATGAGGGACTACTACTACTCTGCCCAATTAAGACCATTGGTTTGCTTATGTGATCCAATGTTCAAATCTAGGTGGAAAGATATAGAGGAAAAAGCCACTAAGGGCCCTCCTATACAAGCAATGATAGCAGACAGGAAATTGCAATCACATTTGAAAGACCCGGATAACCCCTGGCTAAAATTCACTTTTAAGATTTGGAATGACGTAAGTAGAGAGAACAAACTAACCAAGACTGAAATGATGTTAAGATGGTGCGCTTACGACACAGAATTTTTACCAAACCGTAATGACACAAGATTTCAAAAATGGACGTCAATGGGACTCACTTCATACTTCACATTTAACCACAAGGGGGAGCTAGCAGACTTCCAAACCCTTAAATCAAAAAAGGGGCTAAATAACCAAGACTTTTTTAGATACCTACAGTTGAGACATAGATATAATGAAATTATAAGGACCAAGACTGATAAGGAGGATAATAAAATTCTAAATATATTTCAAATGGCCTTTAGCACTACTACTGTTCAGAAAATTATAGCAAGATTTTATCAGGGACTTCAAGCAAACAAATCCACCAATACCCTATATATTAAGAAGAAATGGGAAAAAGAAATAGGATCAGCAATAGATGATAGTGACTGGGAATCATTATGTACAGTGCAATGGAAAACTACTTATTCAACTATTTGGAGGGAATTTGGATGGAAAAATTTAATTCGTTTCTTTATCACCCCAGTCCAAAAAAAACACCAAAATCTAGGTACCGGTTGTTGGAGACTATGTGGAAATGAAGAGGCTAATCATTATCATGTATTCTGGGCCTGCCCAAAAGTTACCCCATTTTGGAAAGACACACATAAGTGCCTGGAAAAGGTTTTCTCTACCCATGTCCCCTTTGACTTCCTGTACATGTTCTTAGGTTTGGAAATTCCTAACATAGCCTCATTTGCAGATAAATATTTAATGAGAATTGTACTATTGTCAGCAAAGAAAGTCTTAACGAGAAAATGGCTCCAAACAGACATACCAAAAATTCAGGATTTACATGATATGGTATACCAGATATTTATGATGGAAAGGATTACCATGTCTTTACGACTACAAAGAGATAAATTTGAGAAATACTGGCTTAAATGGACCCAATATACAGGAAATCAAAGGAGAGACTTTAAGTAATCTATCCCATTGAAGGGAAGAAAAGAGCGAAAGCGAAAAAATTTAATACCACTTGTCCACTGTTCAGTTTTTGTTTATATGTTATTTTTTATACTGAAAAAAAAAAAAAACTTATGGGAAGATAAATCGAGGGCATTTTCTTGTGTATTATTTTTTTTTATTTATCTTTCCTTTGTAATAAAGTACTGCTCTCAATGTAAACAATCTGACCAAGATCACCAATAAAAATATAATTGAAAAAAAAAAAAAAAAATGGACAGTTTGTACTCACAGATTTCATGAATCAAAAACAAGATGGCGTTTCCAACATACTCTGCAGTACTTCTCGTCATTACAGGTACACCATATTAAATCAGGTACTTAAACTGTGTTTATCTTAATATTTAAATCTGCTACACTTGTTTCATATTGTTGGTAAAGGACCATGGTATTAGTGGAGATTAATCAACTCCAAAGTGTGCATTAAATGGTTTTAAAGCACAGAACAGAGGAGAAGAAACCCCAACGAGAAGTGACTGTTTCATTAAACCTTACATAACTAATAGTGTTATGGCAGCAGACACTTGTTTGTGTAACACTTCCTCCAGCTGCTATCATGACAATATCAAGGTGCGGGGTGAATACCATGTAAAAAATACAGTAGAACACACCAGTTTGCACCTTTTTCTGTCTGGTTTCAGTAGGAACTTACAGTGAAACTTGGCACAGCTCTCAAGTTTATCAGATCCATGTTGCACAGTTGCTCTTCCAGTAAACTTATGAAAAACTGCTAAAATGGTACAATGCACTTTATTTTTCTACCAGAAGTCTTTACCACTCAGTGCCAACTACAGATCACAGGCAACATCAATTAGTCCAAGCAGTGAATTCCTTCAAGCCGTTTCTTCCTCAGTTTTTAGCTCATTCCAGCACAGCCAAAAGGAGCTAACATGATGATGTGGCATCCGTCATCTGTCTTTTCCCGATGATCACCAGACTCACTCACGATGATCCTCAGGTGGGTCTGCATCCAGGTTGAGGTCATGGTCAAAGGTCAAGAGATCTGGGCACTTACATGATTTTAAAAAATTCACTGCTACTCCTAGGGAATTACCTCAATTCTCATGAAACACACTCATAATGACCCTCAGGTCAGTCTGCATCCAGGTTGAGGTCAAGGTCATTGTCAAAGGTCAAAAGATATAAGTATTTATGATTTCCCAAAAAACATTACTCCTACTAGGCCATTGACCTTGACTTTATGTGCATCCTAGATTGGCCTGTATCTAGGCTGTACTTAAGGTTAAGGTCAGTGGTTGGGAGATCTAAGCATCCCTGAGTGATTTCGTCAAGCCAGAATGAGTTACTCCATCATTGACGGTCTGGTTATGACTTTCCTTTGATTGCCTTGAGCTAGCTGTGTGAACATCTCCACTGGCTCAACAGGTAAAAGGGGTTGTCTTTGTTTGAGGAGAGTATGCCAACACAGTAGCATTCAAAATGGTCTGTCTGTTTGTCTCAATGATGGTATTATACCTATATCCACTGTGTTGAAGGTCAGATTTGGACAGACATGGACCTAAATTGTAACTAAGCTTGTTGATGGAGGCACGTAACTGTAAGGCATGGGTTTGGGGTGTTTTTTTTTTTTTTTTTGTAAAGGTGGATACGTTGTTTTGTATTTTACCACATCATCAGTATAACTTGAACCACCTTTTAGAATTTAAAAGAAGTGCCAGTGCCTTCCAGTTTCATCCGAGTTGTTGCATACAGCCCTCATCATGCACAGGCTTTCAGACGATGATGAGATTAAGAGAAATCAACCGAGGGGATCGGCTGTTGTACTAGTGTGCAGGTGCTGTGATGCAGCCTCACATCAGGCTCTCGGCAAAATGGGGGTTGTTTTCTGGGTAAACAACAGAACGCCTCCTCTTCCCAGAATGAATGTTAGTCATGGCAAGTGCTGCTGTGGAGGAGGAGTGTTTGTTCCTGTTGCCTTCTGGGTCTTGACCATGTTAGACTGTACACATGCTCAGACACTGGCCTATCTGTCACCAAAGAGCCATTTATGGGCATTAACTCTGAATAATCAGTGGTCAGTTAGTCATACTCACCACTGTGTTAAGGAACACTGCTAAGGGTTATTCTTAGTGTGCAAATCTATTGTGTTTGCAGTAGATGTGTCAAATCAGTCGTTTGTTTGTTTTCCTCTTTCTCATGCCCCCATCTTTGTTTTTCAGTGATCATCTTTTAGGTTCACAAGAATGTTAATTTTTACTTATAGTGTACACTAAAATGTGTGACTTCACCAGAGGTGGGTTGTAAGTAGTTAAATTTACTCAAGGCCATGTACTTGGGTAACTTTAACAAAATTGTACTTTCATCAGTAATTGTATTGCAGGATTCTTTTGTACACTTGAATAAATTTTTTCAAGAAAAAACACTTTTACTCAATTAGTATAATATAGTATTTATATTTGAGTTACTTTTGATTTCTAGAGATTTCAAGTTAGTACTTGAAATGAATGACAGTGAAGTTTTTGTCATCAGTTTTTCCTATCAGATTTTAAATATTGTCATTTTTTTTTCTCTATTCTAGCTCAGTAAATATTTATGCGCTAAATGGCGCCGGAGGCAGGGCAGCCGTACCAGCAGCAATTCTCTCGTGTCTTTGTGTTTCTATCTGTTTATTCCTGTATATAGTGTGTCTCTTATTAACCAGGGCTCTGTAGGAATACTCGGATTAAGACTGGACCAACTTTTTATCTATGTTAGCCCAGTCTTTCTCTGGTTTTTCTTTTCTTTTCTCTTCCTCGGGCAATGGAGATCAACAGAGGTGGGGGCAGACGCATTGTTTACACACGCGAACAGCTGATTGCGCTGAGGAGGCTGGCGCCTGGAGCGCTGCGGCCGGCAGTGAAGCCCCTCATCCCGGATGAGCTGAAGAGGAGACGCCGCAGGCGAAGGGCTGGAGCGAAGGTGAGGAGGAGGAGGAAGCATAAGCCAGCCGTACCGATGGTCATCACCGGGAACGTGCGATCGCTGGGAAATAAAACAGATGAGCTTACAGCGCTGGTCAGGACGCAAAAGGAGTATCGTGAGTGTAGTGTCATGTGTTTTACGGAGACGTGGTTACACTCACAGATCCCGGATGTAAACGTAGAGATACCTGGCTTCAAGACTATACGGGGGGACAGAGACATGAAAAGCAGCAGGAAAAAGAGGGGAGGAGGATTGTCACTTCTTGTTAATGAACGATGGTGTCATCCTAGACACATTTATGTGAAGGAAAAGTGCTGCAGCCTGGACACTGAACTGCTGGCTGTTAGTATGAGACCTTATTATACGCCGCAAGAAATGAAGTGCGCTTTAATTGTTATCGTCTACGTCCCTCCGTCAGCTGATGCAGCGGTGGCCTGTGATGTCATCAGCTCCACTGCGGCCACATTACTAGAGAAGCACCCAGATGCATTCATGGCCATCGCAGGTGATTTTAACCATGTCTCAGTGGGAAAAACACGACCAAACTTTCACCAGTTTGTTGACTGTCCCACCAGAGAGAACAAAACACTGGATTTACTGTATGCCAATGTCATTGAGGTATATAGTGCCACAGCTGAATCAGAATCAGAATCAGAATCAGAATTATAGGGCAGCGTAGCACCATGTCGACCACTGTGGGCGCCATCTTGGAAAAAAGAATGGAAAAAAAGAAAGAAAGCTCTACCCCCCATTGGCAAATCAGATCACTGCATGGTCATGTTAACACCCAAGTATGTCCCCCTTGTGCAAAGGCAGCCTGCTTATACACGGACTGTGAGGAGGTGGACACAGGAGGCTGCTGATGCACTGCAGGACTGCTTCGAGACGACAGACTGGAGCGTATTGTGTGAACCACATGGGATGGACATAGACAATATGACTGACTGCATCACAGAATACATTAGATTCTGTGAAGACATGACCATGCCAGCTCAGACTGTACACTGCTTCTCCAACAATAGACCATGGGTCACCAGTGACCTGAAAGCACTTTTGAACAAAAAGAAGAGAGCTTTTAGGGCTGGAGACAAGGAGAAGCTGAGGGGAGTGCAGCATGAGCTGAGAGAGATGCTGAGGAGGTGCAAGGACAATTATAGGAGGAAGTTGGAAGAGAAACTCAGGCAAAACTACACTAAAGATGTGTGGGAGGGAATGATACAAATAACTGGGTGCAAGGGGAGAGTCGGGCAGCCATCTGGGAGCCAGAAGAGAGCTGAGGAACTGAATCTGTTTTTTAATAGGTTCAACTCACAGTCTGTCACCCGAGCAACACAACCAGACCCCCACACACCCCTCCCCACCCACCCTCCTGTGCAGAACCTCTCTCCATCTCCCCCCTCCTCCTCCTCAGGGGGCACCAGGACCCTCCCTCACTTCACGGTGACTACAGATCAGGTGGAGAAACAGCTGGAGAGACTCCATCAGCGGAAGGCTTCGGGCCCTGATGGCATCTCCGCAAGGACCCTGAGGACCTGTGCCAACCAACTACTAAAACACCTGTACAACCTGAGCCTGAGTCTGGAGAGAGTACCGGTGCTGTGGAAGACATTCTGCCTGGTTCCTGTCCCCAAGAAGTCATCTCCATCGGATTTGAATGACTACCGACCAGTTGCCCTCACATCTCATGTGATGAAGGTCCTGGAGAGACTGGTCTTAGCCCACCTGAGGCCGCAGGTGAAGACGTGGCTGGACCCTCTGCAGTTTGCATATCAGCCCCATTTAGGAGTTGAAGATGCTGTCATGTACCTGCTGCAGTGAGCCCATCTGCACCTGGATGGTGGAGGAGATGCTGTGAGAATCACTTTTCTTGATTTCTCCAGTGCCTTTAACACCATCCAGCCACTGCTGCTGGGTGAGAAGCTGTGGGGGATGGGGGTTGATAGCTCTGTGATCTCCTGGATTACTGACTACCTGACAGGCAGACCACAGTTTGTCCGGCTGGGCAATGTCTTGTCTGGAGTGGTGGCTAGTGATACGGGAGCTCCACAGGGGACTGTGCTCTCTCCTTTTCTTTTTACCTTATACACCACTGACTTTCAGTACAACACTGAGTCATGCCACCTGCAGAAATTCTCTGATGACTCAGCTGTTGTGGGGTGTATAAGAGGAGGAGAGGAGGGGGAGTACAGGGCACTGGTAGACAGATTTGTGGAGTGGACGGAGCAGAATCACCTGAGGTTGAATGTCAGCAAGACCAGAGAGATGGTGATTGACTTCAGGAAGAGGAAGACGAATTCTCAGCCACTGCAGATTAGGGGAGAGGATGTGGGAGTGGTTGAGAACTACAGATATCTGGGTGTTAGGATCAGCAGCGGGTTGGACTGGAGATCCAACACACAAGAAGGGGATGAGCAGACTCTACTTCCTGAGAAAACTGAGATCCTTCAACGTGTGCAGCAGGATGCTGGAGCTTTTCTACCAGACCATTGTCGCCAGTGCCATCTTTTTTGCTGCTGTCTGTTGGGGTAGCAGAATCAGGGCCAGAGACACCAACAGACTTGACAAGATTATCAAGAGGGCTGGGTCTGTAGTTGGTCTCAGACCGGAGACCTCTGGGACAGTGGTGGAGAGGAGGACACTAAATAAACTGTGATCCATCATGGACAATCCTGATCACCCCCTCCACCACACACTAGATAGACAGCGAAGCACTTTCTCCAGTAGACTGCTACAGCGTCATTGTCGAACGGCCAAGTACAGGAAATCTTTCCTGCCACATGCAATTTCACTGTACAATAACTCACTATGATGTTGTATTCTGGTCATAACAATGCTGCCACACTGCACCTTACAGACTAACTGGTACCTCACATTTTCACTCTGCCCCTGATAGTTCCCCTTTGTGCAATGGAATGATTCATGTGTTTATACGGGTCATCATATATTAAGTTATGATGTATATAGGTTTTTATAGTCGTGTTAGTTTTACTTTCCATGGGTAATCCCTTCGTCATGTGTGTGTTTCTGTTGTTTGGCTGTCTACTGTCATGCTGCTGTTACACTGTAATTTCCCAGTTTGGGATCAATAAAGTACATCTATCTATCTATCTTTTGATTTATTACCATTTCTACATAGGAATTTTTATTATATTACAGGGCGTGTTTGGCTAGTTCATATTTTATTCTAACACATTTCAGGGAAAAAACACACAAATTGTAAAAATGCATACTTACAAGAAAGAAGTTTCAAATTAACAATTATAATCGATAGAGATGGACAAGAAAAAAGTAAAAATTTTAAAAAGTTGTAAATTTGAGTAAAAAGTTGCACATTTACATAAGTCACAAAATTAAAAGAAAATTCTCACAAATTCATGAATAAACTGCACGTATTGTTGAGAGTGAAGTCATTGCTTATTTGGGGTGGCAGTAGCTCAGGAGGTAGAGCGGGTGGTCCAACAACTGCAGGGTTGGTGGTTTGAATCCTGCTCTCCTCAGACATCCTGCCGTTGTGTCCCTGGGCAAGACACTTGTCCCACTTTGCCTACAGTGTCCATGATGCTGGGCATGAATGTTCGGTAGTGGTCGGAGAGGCTGTTGGCACGGATTGGCAGCCACATTTCCTTCAGTCTGCCCCAGGGCAGCTGTGGCTACAGAAGTAGCTTACCGCTACCATTGTTGGTGGAGTTGGTGAATAATATATCCACTGCAAAATGTCTTTAAGTGTCTATGAAAAGCGCTATATAAATCCAGTGCATTATTATTATTATTATTATTATTACTCAAATAACTTATTTTAGCAGGCACTTTCTTAGTCTTACTCGAGTAATTTTGGGGGGGGATGACTTGAGTAATTAATATCAAGAAGTGATGCTACTTTTACTTGAGTATAATTTCAGGCTACTTTACCTACTTCTGGACTTTACATCTTGAAATGAGAGTAACATATGTTTGGTGTGTGTGTTGTATCCTCCTTCTTTTAGGTTTGGAGAGAGACAAGTTTGACAACAAGACTGTTACCTTTGAAGAGCACATCAAAGTTGAACACAACATGTGGCACTACTTGTTCTTCATAGTCCTGGTGAAGGTTAAGGACTCGACAGAGTACACTGGCCCAGAGAGCTATGTGGCCGAAATGATCAGGGTAAGGATGATGTCATCCACTTTTTCTATAACAGCCTAAACTTTCTGCATATGGTCCATTTTTTATTCTTTTAATAGAAAAGCTCTTAGAGGGTCATGTTATTACTGATTAATCTTAAGGTCCGAAATAAGTCCTACAAGTCTTCCAAAGCCCGCAATTTCCTCTAGAGAAAGGCATGCACACTACATAGTTCTTTATTTGAAATAGTGCTATTTTTACACTGTCGATTTACTCACAATGACAAAGTGCTTTGGATAAGTGTTACTCACTAAAATAAATAAGTGTTCATAGATCACTCTGCTTCCAAAGCCCAAAAAGAATGTCATCATCTACTTTTACATACAACATATTCTGGTTAAGGCAGTATTCCAACCAAGGTGTTTAAAATGGCGTTGAAAGATTTTGCCCAACAAACAAGCAACTTTATTCATGATAAGAAGCTGAAAACAAGCAGCTTAAAAAAATCTTTGTATTGAAAAAAATCTGTATATAAGTAAGATAAGGTAAGATAAGATAAGCCTTTATTAGTTCCACAATGGGGAAATTCCAGGATTGTAACAGCACAGGGATAGCAACACTCAGAGCAACAATCGGAAGGCAAGAGAAAACAAGAACAGCTAGTAAACATATGTACATATTACTATAAATATATAGACACACAGTGCGGAGCATTATGGTTGGTGAATGTGCAGCAGAAAGTCTAAGCTCTCTCTCCGCGGATGCGGCGGGCCAGCTGGAAGTCTTTGGGCATGATGGTGACCCTCTTAGCGAAGAAGAGACCCACCAGGTAGGCCTCGCTGGCCTCCTGCAGAGCCATGACGGCGAAGCTCAGGAAGCGCAGGTCGGTCTTGAAGTCCTGAGCGATCTCCCTCACCAGGCGCTGGATGGGCAGCTTACGGATGAGCAGCTCCATGGATTTCTGGTAGCGACGGATCTCTCTCAGAGCCACGGGCCTGTAACGGTGAGGTTTCTTCACTCCGCCGGTGGCCGGAGCGCTTTTCCGAGCAGCCTTGGTGGCTAGCTGCTTCCTGGGGGGCTTTTTCCTCCAGTAGATTTTACGGGCGGTCTGCTTGGTTCTTGCCATCGCTCTTTATTATTCTGTCTTATATTTCTTGCACGCCGCCTAAACTCCAGCCCGGCACCCGCGTCGTTTTCGCTACAGTTCCCGGTATGTCGAGTTCCTCCGTTAGCACCGGGTGGCGGTTGAGTGCTAGCTAGCACTAGCTCTTCCTGCTGCATCGTCTCCTGCTGTAAACAGAGGCTCCGTCCGCCGACTCGGGAGACCTTTGGGGCGATCTGTGTGTCCGTGATATATATATAGAGTGAAAGATGTAGAAAGAAGGAGGAAGATAAAAAAAGGCTGTTGCAACGGGCAGCCAACTTGTGTGGCGCCGCCGGTCCGGCGGAACCGGAAAAAGAGTTAATACCGGAAAAGTAAAAGTAAATACTAAATGCAAACTGAAAACTAATTTAGAGCAGCAAAGGATGAAGATAGATGGTCATAACTAGTTATATGGTAAATCTCATCTCTAGGATCTATGAAATAAATAGTGAAATGATTATACAGTATATGATTTTAAATAAGATGATGGTAATAAGATCATAAAATAATAAGATTTTAAGTATAATTTTAAATAAGATAAGTTTACATTTAAATTATTTAATGCCACATTTTATTAAATAATAATTAAATTAAATAATAAGCACATGATAGGGTGCCAAGAGAGGAAGTGTGGTACTGTATGAGGAAGTCAGGAGTGGCAGAGAAGTATGTGAGGGTGGTGCAGGACATGTATGAGGACAGTGAGATGTGGTGAGGTGTGCTTTAGGAGTGACAGATGGATTCAAGGTGGGGGTGGGGTTACATCAGGGATCAGCGCTGAGCCCTTTCTTGTTTGCCATGGTGATGGGCACGCTGACAGGCAAGGTCGGGCAGGAGTCTCCGTGGACCATGATGTTTGCAGATGACATTGTGATTTGTAGTAAGAGTAGGGAGCAGGTGGAAGAGAAGCTGGAGAGGTGGAGGTATGCTCTGGAGAGAAGAGGAATGAATGGATCATTGCTATGATGTATGGTTTGGTGACGGTGGTGCTGACAAAGACAGGAGGCGGAGCTGGAGATGGCTAAGTCAAAGATGCTAAGATTCCTATTGGGAGTGACTAGGGTTGACAGGACTAGAAATGAGTATATCAGAGGGACAGTTTAGGCTTACCAGTTAGGGGAGAAAGTAAGAGAGGCAAGGCTGAGATGGTTTGGACATGTGCAGAGGAGAGATAGTGGCGATATTGGACAAAGGATGTTGAAGCTGGAGCTGCCAGGCAGGAGGAAAAGAGGAAGACCACAGAGACGATTCATGGATGTAGTGAAGGAGGACATGGAGAGGGCTGGTGTTACAGAGGAAGATGAAGGGACAGAGTGAGATGGAGGCAGAAGATCTACTGTGGAGACCCCTGAAGGGAGGAGGAGGAAGAGGAAGAAGGAGAATTAAATTTTGGAGCGGCAGTGGCTCAGGTAGGTTGAGCAGGTCATCTAATAACCGGATGGTTGGCAGTTCGAATCCTGCTCTCCCCAGATATCCTGCCGTTGTGTCCCTCATGAGATTTTGGTACTTTAGCCTTTGGACTATGACCTTGAAAATGAAATGACCTCAAAGTTAAGACAAGATTCTGTTAAAGGAAGCCATCCAAGTTAAGTCCTAATTTATTTTTTTTTAGTAATCTTGCTAACAAAGAGAAAAATAAGGCAAATATTCCTTTACTAGTTTTTTCTTTCATTGTTGGACTTGTATCACTTAGGTAAAGGCCACCTCTGAGTTTTTTTTAATCAAAATCTGTGCAGTAATTTTTGCATAATCCTGCTAACAGACAGACGGGACAGACGGGAATGAACACATGACCTCCTTGGTGGAGGTAGCGACCATTCCTGTGACAGAGACTGCTTTGACATTTCTTAAATACAGCTCTCATAATGTATCTCCTAGTACCTATAATAATTTTTGTGAGGCTCAAAGACGGCGTGCAAAAGCATTGTGCAACACTGTATCAGCTGCCGCTGTGGTCTTTACTGAGGTTAACCTTCACACCTGAAGAGCACTATAGGCACTCTGACTGCATGTGCAGGATTACGAGTTTGGACAGATTTGATTACTGCAGCTTTTTTGGCTTCCTGTGTTGGCAACACGCAGTTCATGCCTCCTTTTTCACCTCATTTGCTGCGTGTCTGCTTTATGTAATCCATTCCTCCGTGACCTTGAATCATTCCAAAGTATTATCACATCAGTCAGCTTTGTCAGTGGAGAATTAACATTCAGACTTTGTGTCACTGGCATGAAATGTATTAAACTCCTGAAGCAACCATGCTTTTAATAATTTAACATAGGGAAAGTGGGAAAGACTTGCCCTTTATATCAGCTGAAGATATGGTCTCTTGTTTTTAAATGATGGCATACTAGGAGTGGGGATCACCAGAGGCCACACAATCTAATTTCTGCACTGCTGCATATATTTGCATATATTTGCTTAAATTGCACATACTGTCAATTACTGTATATACTGCACTGCTGTCCTTTGCACTTCTGATTGGATGCTAAACTGTGTTTCGTTACCTTGTATTCATACATGTGTAATGGCAATAAAGTTGAATCTAATCTATAAGATATTGTCACGATACTTAAGATAAGATAAGCCTTTATTAGTCCCACAATGGGGAAATTCCAGGATTGCAACAGCACAGGGACAGCAACACTCAGAGCAATAATTAAGACGATACGAAAAATATAAATAAGAGCAGTGGATATACATACGTACACAAATATACAGTATATACAAAGTGCGGAGCATTGTAGCAAGATGGAATAAACAGCATCACCGTCTACTTAGTTATCCTACATAGTATGAATATGTACCCATACATATTGTCACCCTTCGTAGATATTGTCCTAGTTGTATACTGGAGGGGACCATTTGTGTAAGTCTGTTGCGTCTTTTGCATTCAATACTATTAGGTCGTCACGTTTTTTTTTTTGCTATCTCTGCGAGCAGCCCTGCTTAGATTATACAGTCTGACAGCCGTAGGTAGGAAGGACCTGCGAAACCTCTCGGTTGCGCACCTAGGATGATGTAGTCTACTGCTAAATGAGCTCCTCAGTGCGTTCAGTATGTCCTGCATAGGGTGGGACTCGGACTCCAGCAAAGATGACAGTTTAGCCACCATCCTTCTCTCTCCTATCTCCTCCACTGGGTCAAGGTTTCTTGATCAGTTTGTTCAGTCTCTTCCTATCGGCTGCTGTAATGCCGTTTCCCTAGCAGACCACTCCAAAAGTGATGGCTGATGCCACCACCGTGTCGTAGAATGTCTTCAGCAGCGCCCCTTGTACACCAAAAGACCTGAGCCTCCTCAGTAGGAACAGCCTGCGCTGTCCCTTCTTGTAGAGTGCGTCGGTATTGTGTGACCAGTCTAGTTTATTGTTCAGATGAACACACAGGTACTTGTAGGATGTCACCATCTCAATGTCTGTTCCCTGTATGTTTACTGGTGCTGTGAGGGGTTGTCCTTGCCTGCGGCAGTCCACCACCAGCTCCTTAGTTTTCCTCGCATTGATCTGGAGGCAGTTCCGATGGCACCAGTCCACGAAGTCCTGGATAAGTCCTCTGTACTCAGCTTCATCTCCATTGGAGATGAGGCCGACGATTGCAGAGTTGTCAGAGAACTTCTGTAGATAGCAGTGTGTTGTGTTGTGTGAGAAGTCCGCAGTATAAAGGGTGAACAGGAAGGGAGCCAAAGCCATTCCCTGGGGGGCCCCCGTGCTACCGATGATCGTGTCAGACACACAATCTCGGGTTCTCACAAACTGTGGCCGGTTTGTGAGGTAGTCCAGGATCCATGATGACAGGTGCTGGTCCACCCCTGCGCACAGCAGCTTGTCCTTCAGGATCATCGGTTGAATGGTGTTGAAAGCACTGGAGAAGTCAAAGAACATGATCCTCACCGCATTCCCAGGCTTCTGCAGGTGGGACAGAGAACGGTGAAGGAGGAAGCTCACTGCATCCTCCACCCCAATGCCATGCTGGTAGGCGAACTGGAGTGGATCCATCGCTGGTCCCACCAGGGGGCGGAGGTGAGCAAGGAGCAGTCTCTCCAGGGTCTTCATCATGTGAGACGTCAGGGCCACTGGTCTGTAGCTGTTCAGATCTTTGGGGTGGGAAGTCTTTGGTACATGTAACACCCACTCACCCTAGGTGTAGTACCCCCTTGGTTCTACCTGGGCAAAAAGGATAATTGGGCCAGATCAGACCGACTACAGGTTCGTAGGAGCCTGGAGGGCGTAACAACAGATGACACAACACACACGGTAGGTGTATGGGAACTTATAACTATACAGTATATATTTTTCAGATATGTACACATAACCAAAAAAATATAAACACAGCACTTGTCACAAATTAAAAAAATTAAAAATAAAATACCCAAAATGTATTTACAGAATTTACAGTCTTCTAGAGTCCTTTCCAGATGATCAATTAGACCACCTCTAGTGGTCAATCTGATTCGGGCTTCGGCTCGCCATCCAGATCTGGAGAATCCCGGTTTTCTGGTCCAACCAGTCCAAACAAAAAAACCTGACCTATAAAATAGGTCAGAACACAAAAAAAAAATAAGCTATGCTTTGTATAGCTTGTCACATGATTTCAAATATTCTAGGTTATACAGCAATAATAATTTTAAACATCCCTGAACCATAGATGCACATTCACTATCAAATAACATTCAATAGTCAGGGAACTGGGACCTTTGCTAACTGCTACAGCTTTGGAAAATGTCTTTTTCCGATGAAAAACTAGCCGAGATTAGCATCGGCGGCTAGCGTTTTTTAAGCTAGCGATTAGCATTCACATATACAATGAATGGCACTTACCAAGCTAGGTGACACGTGCGTCAATGGGGTTCCCGCGCTCAACGGCGTCGACAGCCTTTGGATCCCAATCTTAAAATTTAGTAAACGGGGCATTAGAATTTGCTAGTACAGCAATGTCTCATTGCGGGTATTAATTTAGACTTACCAATCTCAAATTTTATCCGGGCAAAGGCTGCTATTAGCACGTCAGCGTCTCCATCTCAGTGAGTGATCGTCTCTCTCGGTCGTGTCTCGGCAGTATCTAAGAGCGTTCTACGTATTACGCACAGACCGAGGGAGAGAGTGCGTGACCCCGTTGGCTGGCGGGACCCCATTGGCTGTTGCTGCCAAACTAACAACGCAGCCATTGGTCGCTTAAAATGCCAAATAAAAACGTTTGGGAACTTTATCAGAACTTTCTAGAAAATGTTCCCAACTATTTATGAACATATTTTATGAACTTGCATTGTAGTTACATACCCATCTTCAAAGTATCCATTTCCACTGTGAAATGAGTGTCCCCCCTTTCCTCTTAAAGCGGTATCGACACTCATAATTCCATCACGTTTTTAACACTGGGTTACATTATCCCCCCTTAGAATCATGCAAGTCCCTTTGCATGGGATTAGCTAAATGGTGCTGACGGGAGAACGAGTGTTCATGGGAATAAGATAAGATAAGATAAGATAAGATAAGCCTTTATTAGTCCCACAACGGGGAAATTCCAGGATTGCAACAGCACAGGGATAGCAACACTCAGAGCAACAATCAGAAGGCAAGAAAAAAACAAGCAAGCAAGAGCAGCTAATATACATATGTACGTATTACTATAAAAATATATATATATACACACACACACAGACACACAGTGCAGAGCATTGTAGCTGGATGGAATAAATATATGAATATATGCACACACAGTGCAGAGCATTGTAGCTAGATGGAATAAATATGTAAATATATAAACACCCACAGTACGGAGCATTGCAGCTAGGTGGAATAAATATGCAAGTATATAAACACACACAGTGCGGAGCAATGTAGCTAGATGGAATAATATGTAGATATATAAATATATAAACACACCCAGTGCTGAGCATTGTAGCTAGATGGAATAAATATGTAAATATATAAACACACACAGTGCAGAGCATTGTTGCTAGATGGAATGAAACAGCATAACCGTCTACTTAGTTATCCTACATGGTATGATTATGTGCTCATACATATTCTCACCCTCCATAGCGACCGGTATGTTCCTAGTTGTATGCCGGAGGGGACCATTGTGTAAGTCTATTGCATCTTTTGCATTCAAAAAACTATTAGTTTGTTACGTCTTTTTGCTATCTCTGCGAGCAGCCCTGCTTAGGTTGTACAGTCTGACAGCCGTTGGTAGGAAGGACCTACGAAACCTCTCGGTTGTGCACCTGGGATGATGTAGTCTGCTGCTAAATGAGCTCCTCAGTGCATTCAGTATGTCCTGCATAGGGTGGAACTCGGACTCCAGCAGAGATGACAGTTTAGCCACCGTCCTTCTCTCTCCTATCTCCTCCATCGGATCAAGGCGCTGCCCCAGGACAGAGCTAGCTTTCTTAATCAGTTTGTTCAGTCTCTTCCTATCGGCTGCAGTAATGCCACTGCCCCAGTAGACCACTCCAAAAGTGATGGCTGATGCCACCACCGTGTCATAGAATGACTTCAGCAGCGCCCCTTGTACACCAAAAGACCTGAGTCTCCTCAGCAGGAACAGCCTGCGCTGTCCCTTCTTGTAGAGTGCATCAGTATTGTGTGACCAGTCTAGTTTATTGTTCAGATGAATACCCAGGTACTTATAGGATGTCACCATCTCGATGTCTGTTCCCTGTATATTTACTGGTACTGTGAGGGGCTGCCCATGCCTGCGGCAGTCCACCACCAGCTCCTTAGTTTTCCTCGCGTTGATCTGGAGGCAGTTCCGATGGCACCAGTCCACGAAGTCCTGGATAAGCCCTCTGTACTAAGCTTCATCTCCATTGGAGATGAGGCCAACGATCGCAGAGTCATCAGAGAACTTCTGTAGATGGCAGTGTGTTGTGTTGTGTGAGAAGTCCGCAGTATAAAGAGTGAACAGGAAGGGAGCCAGCACCATTCCCTGGGGGGCCCCCGTGCTACTGATGATCGTGTCGGACACACAGTCCCGGGTTCTCACAAACTGAGGCCGGTTCGTGAGGTAGTCCAGGATCCATGATGACAGGTGCTGGTCCACCCCTGCGCGCAGCAGCTTGTCCTTCAGGATCATCGGTTGGATGGTGTTGAAAGCACTGGAGAAGTCAAAGAACATGATCCTCACCATATTCCCGGGCTTCTCCAGGTGGGACAGAGAACGGTGAAGGAGGAAGATCACCGCATCCTCCACCCCAATGCCATGCTGGTAGGCGAACTGGAGTGGATCCATCGCTGGTTCCACCAGGGGGCGGAGGTGAGCAAGGAGCAGTCTCTCCAGGGTCTTCATCAAGTGGGACGTCAAGGCCACCGGTCTGTAGCTGTTCAGGTCTTTGGGGTGGGAAGTTTTTGGTACAGGTACCACACAAGATGTTTTCCACAGCTGTGGTACCCTCCCCAGTTTCAGGCTCATGTTGAAGATATACGTCACAATCCCACACAGCTGGTCTGCACAGGACTTGAGGAGCTTTGCGCTGATGCCGTCCGGTCCCGGCGCCTTCCTCGCCTTGATCTTCCTCAGCTCCGTCCTCACCTGGGTCCTGGTCAGGGTCAGGATGGGGGGCTGTGTGTTGGGAGTGGGGGGGGGTGTTGGTGGAGTGGGGAGTGGGCAGCAGGACTTGATTTCTTTAGAGGCAGCAGTGGTTGTTGTGCAGTCAGGGGGGAGGGCGGTTGGTCAAATCTATTGAAAAACAGATTCAGGTTGTTCGCCCACTCCCTGCCCCCTGTGGCCTGGGGGGAGGTATTCTGGAGCCCCGAGATGGTTTTGAGGTTTCTCCAGACCCCGCTGATGTCGCTCTGTTGCAGCTTGTCCTCCATCTTCTTCCTGAAGCTGTCCTTGCCTTCTCTGATCTTTCTCCTCAGTTCCCTCTGTACGGACTTCAGCATCTCCCTGTTCCCTGACCTGAAGATCCTCTTCTTCTCTCTCAGAAGTGTTTTTATCTCAGGGTTGATCCAGGGTTTGTTGTTTGAGTGACGCCGTATGGTCTTGGTGGGAACGGATTTGTCCACACAGAAGCTGAGGTAGCCCGTGAAGGTGTGAATGAGGCCATCGATGTCCTCACCATGTGGATCGCAGAGCTGCTTCCAGGCGGTGGCTTCAAAACAGCCCTTTAGGGTGTCCATTGTCTCCTCAGACCATAACTCCACTGTGTGCATGGCCGGAGGTTGTCTGTGCACTAGGGGTTTGTACACCGGCCGGAGATGAACCAAGTTGTGATCCGATCTCCCGAGTGGGGGGAGTTGTGATGAGGTGTACGCCTCCTTAGTGTTTGCGTAGAATAAATCCAGTGTTTTATTGTCTCTAGTGTGGCATGTGACATACTGGGTGAACGTGGGTAGAATGGGAGATAGTGAAACATGGTTGAAATCGCCTGAGATGAGGAGAAGAGCATCTGGGTGTTCTGTCTGCAGCCTGCTGGTTACTGAATGGATGACGTCACGTGCTGTCCCAGCGTTCACCGTCGGATTTGCATAAACAACAATGCAGATCACGTGTGAGTGTTCTCTCAGGAGATATGTAGGCCTCATGCTAACAGCTAGCAACTCAATGTCTTTGCTGCAGTGTCGTTGTTTAACAGTGATATGTCCCGGTCTGCACCAGTTGTTGTTAACATACATTATCACTCCACCGCCCCTAGCCTTGCCACTGTCTGGTGTTCGGTCAGCTCGTATCATGTGAAAACCCTCCAGCTCAATGTTAGCATCTGCTGCTAGTTCAGTTAGCCACGTCTCAGTAAACAAAAGGAGAGAGCACTCCCGGTATGTGCTATCATAACGGGAGATAGCCGCTAGCTCATCTAACTTTCCCAGTATCGACCGTACATTTCCCATGACAACAGATGGAAGGGAGGGTCTGTACCTTATATTTTTTGTCCTCCGCCTTACTCCAGCCCGGCAGCCGCGGCGTTTTCGCCTCAGTTCTCTCGGTATGTCGAGTTTTTCCAATGGGACCGGGTGGCGGTTGAATGCTAGCAGCTCTTCTCTGCTGTATCGTATCCTGCTATAAACAGTGGCTCCGTCCACCGGCTCAGGAGACATTTAGGACGATCTGTGTGTCCGTGATATAAGTGGGGTGAAAAAAAAAAAGACGGATCAAAAGAGAGAGGAAGGGAAAAAGACTCGGAATCGAGCCGCTGTTGCAAAAGGCAGCCTACTCGTGTGGCGCCGAGAGAAAAAAAAAAAAAAAATATTCCTAAAATCTAACTCTGTTAAAGCTCTGGTAAAAGCCAGGTTTGAGTAATCTTAGGATCTGTCTCTGTTAAGGCTCTGGTAAAAGCCAGGTTTAGTCCTTGAAAAAAGGGACTGGGCAACAGTTACGAGAGGATTTCCCAACCGACTATACTGTAGTCTTTCTGGCTGGGAGGTTGTCCTCTCGGAGCGTCTCACAGTCTGTGGGACTTCTTTTTCAGGTTCTTTTTCTTCCACAGGTTCATCACAGGTATTTTTATAAGATGAGCTGGTTTCACTTTCAGTTCCATTCTCATTGTTCGATGGTTCCACATTTGTTTCAGTTTCCTTCAGGTTTCTATCATTCGGTAAGTTGTCACATCTAGGTGAAGTGACATTTTCTATTTGGTTGTCATTCTCAGGTAAGTGAATTTTAGCAGGAATGTCTCCTTTAAAGAATGTCTTTGGATGAGGAATTTCATAAACTCGAGTGAGCTTTATGGGCATTTGGATTGGTTCTTCTCTGTACCAATAGACATCCTCATTTTCTGGTTCTGAATTCTCACATTCCTCACTTTGTTCAGGTGACTGTCTTGTCTTAGGTTGGCGGACACGTTTTGGTTGGACAGGTTCTTCTTCAACAGGGGCAAGAAAACCACAGGGAAGCAAGAGGTCGCGGTGAACGGTGCGAACAGGACCATCTTTTGTCTCAAGTTTTATAGTGTAAACAGGCAAGTCACCTGCTTGGCTCACCGCAGTGTGGATTTCAGCTTCCCACCTGTCTGCTAGTTTGTGCTTGCCTCTGAAGCGGACTGCACATACCAAAACTCTGTCGCCTGGTTCTAGTTTTGAGGGCTTCACTCACATATCAAATCTTGTTTTGTTTCTTTCAGCCATCTTGTTAGCATTTTCTGTTGCTAGTTTGTAGCTTTCTTGTAGAGTTGTCTTCAGCTTTTCAATGTACTGGGAATGTGACTTGAAACTTTTGTTGTGAAACGGGAGCCCAAATGCAAGGTCGATGGTCAATCTCGGCTGACGACCGAACATTAACTTATACGGGGCAAAACCAGTAGTGTCATTCTTTGTACAACTGTACGCATGTACAAGTGGTTTCACATAGTTGTGCCAATGAGTTTTGTTCTTTTCCTCCAGAGTACCCAGCATGCTCAATAACGTTCTATTGAAACGTTCTACCGGGTTACCTCTGGGATGATAGGGTGTCGTCCGGATTTTGCGAATGCCTATGATTTTGCAAAGTTCTTTTATGATCACTATGTAACCGTTCGGGTATCCCGTAGTGGACTATAAAGTTGTCCCAAAGTGCCTTTGCAACGGTCTGAGCTTTCTCATTGCTGGTAGGGATGGCTATAGCGTATTTCGTGAAATGATCAGTTAGCACGAGCACATCCTTCGTGTTACTTTGATCAGGCTCAATGGACAGAAAATCCATACAGACGAGTTCGAGCAGTCAGGTGGACTTGATATTGACAAGCGGAGCAGCTCGCTCTGGAGCGGTTTTACGTCTTACGCAGCGATTACATGTCTTGATCTTCTTTTCAATATCTGCCGCCATGCAAGGCCAATAGAACCTTGTTCTGGCGAGATCCAAAGTACGCTCTGTGCCTAAATGGCCCATGTCACAGTGGAGGCTTTGAAAGACTGAATTGCGGAGCTGTTCAGGTAAGACGAGCTGGTAAGTAACATTTCCTCCGTTTGACGAGTGCGGTAGAGGATGTTATTGCACATTTCAAGTCGACTGAGCTCTCGGAGTAACAAGCTGATGTCAGGAAGTTCAGTTCGTACCGTTGGTGGAACTTTTAGCCCAGTTTCAATTTGTGCAATCACTTCTCTTAAACAAGGGGTCAGTTCTTTGTTCGTTTTTGATCTGTTCAGGAGTCATGTGGAGTACAACTGGAAGACCACCACAGCCATCTTCATCACCGTAGTCATCTGGAATGGCGGCTACAGAGAGGGCTAATGAGTGAACCAAAGGGAAGGTGTTGTCTGGAGAGCTACAGACAAGGTGTTTTTCACATATAGCAGACACTACCTCGGAACTTAAACTGCTTTCAGGAAGAGACAAGGGAGTTTGAGTGAACTGCTGTATGCAGTCGAACTCCTTTTGGGACACTGCGTCATTAAGTAACTCGCCATGTGGCCATCTAGAGAGGCCGTCTGCATCTGAGTTAAGCTTGCCTGCTCTGTATTGGAGCTTAAAGTTAAACATCGACAGAGCAGCTAGCCACCTATAACTCATGGCATCCATCTTAGCAGTAGTCAAAATGTACGTCAGGGGGTTACTGTCTGTCATGACAGTAAAGTGGTTGCCATATAAATAGTCTGTGAACTTCTCCGTTACTGCCCACTTTAGAGCCAAAAATTCCAATTTATGGGCAGGGTAACGGGTCTCACTGCTAGACAACCCCCGGCTTGCATAAGCTATGACCCTAGTCTGGCCCTCTTGCTCTTAATAGAGGGCGGCGCCAAGCCCTGTAGTGCTGGCGTCAGTATGGAGTGTATATGGCAACTGAGGGTCAGCGAAACCCAGGACAGGCGCGGTACTGAGCTTTTCAATGATGGTTTTGAATGCAAGATCACAGGAAGAAGTCCATCGCTCGCCAAACGGTGTCTTTGGGTCGTGGTACTGGGCAGGCTTAGCTTTGGGCTTTGGGCTTTTTCGCAAAGGAGGGTAGCCTGCTGTTAAGTCAGTGAGGGGCTTAACGATGCTGGAATAGTTCTTAATGAACCGCCTATAGTACCCTGAAAAGCCTAAGAATGAGCGGAGCTGTTTGAGATCACGGGGCACAGGCCAGGTACTTAGGGCTTTCACTTTTTTGGGGTCGGTCTCGACTCCTTTACTGGACACAATGTGACCGAGGTATCTGACAGAAGTTTGAAAAAATCTGCATTTCTCAGGGGAGAGTTTAAGCCCGTACTCTTTTAGGCGATTGAGAACTTTCATTAAGCGAGCCTCATGTTCTTCAGGCATCTTGGAGAATACAGTGATGTCATCGAGGAACACAATCACCTCATGCAGATTCATGTCGCCCATACATTTCTCCATGAGGCGCTGGAATGTGCTGGGGGCGTTTGTAATGCCTTGGGGCATTCTATTGAATTCCCAAAAGCCCATGGGACATACGAACACCGTCTTTGGTTTGTCCAGCTCTTCTACCTCAATTTGGTAGTACCCCGACTTTAAATCGAGGACGGAGAACCACTGCGAACCGGTCAAGGTGGAAAACGTTTCCTCCAAGTTGGGGAGGGCGTAAGCATCTTTTACAGTCTGCATGTTAAGCTTCCTGTAATCAATACAAAGGCGGACATCGCCTTTTTTCTTTCGCACCACTACAATAGGCGAAGAAAATGGGGAAGTGGACTCTCTTATCACGCCTGCTTGTTGGAGTTCTTTGAGATGCTTACGGACCACTTCCAGGTCATTTGGATGTATGGGACGTGCTCTGTGTTTGAACGGTATTTCATCTGATAATTTGATTGTGTGTTTCACTTGATCTGTTTTGCCAAAGTCAAGATCGTTTTGTGCAAATACTTCGGGCATTTGACTGAGTTTTTCTGTTAGGCGCTCTTTCCATTCAGCGCTAATGGGGGAAGAGTCAATGTTGAACTTCAGAGTGGACTTTTGTTCAGTTTTGGACTTTGTAACTTTCACGGAGTGTTCTTGTGATAGGACTCGTTGATATGCACAGATTTCTCCAATGACACACTTCTGAGGGATTGTCACGTCATGTTCCGATTCATTGGTAAGTATAACTGGAACAAGGTAAGGTGCTCTTTCAGGTAAGTCTATGAGACATGGTTTTACTTGGATACCACCAGGTAAGGCTGACATTAACGGGTGTTCTAACAAGACAGATTTTTCACTGTTGCCGGCTGACACAGCTACAGCACCATCTAGAACAACTGTTTGGCCTGCAGGAACTAACTGTGGCTCTTTGTTGCGCATGGTCACTAAACCAAGGCTAGTGTCTTTGGACTGTCTGTGGCGTAGCTCAAGGACTTTTAACACTGCCTTGTAACCAAGTGACATGGTTGGCTGCAGTTCAGAACATGCATCAGAGTACAGCTCGTAAAGTACATCTAATGTGTTTGTCCCTATTAACACTAAGGACTGATCAGCTGCACGTACATCGGGAACCACTAAGGCAAGTGTTGGCACTTCGGCTTCAATACCGAGAAAGTCTTTTGGGAAAGTGACATGCATTTCATTGTAGCCTAAATAAGGTACACTTTGACCGTTAGCTCCCTCCACTTCTAACAGCTCAAAAAGTGACTTAATCTCATGGTTGGATAAGTATTGTCTGTAATAGGACTCAGGGACAGTTGTCACCTGGGAGCCTCTATCTAACAAACAGCTCACAGTACAGCCATTCACTTTCACTTGTGCTGTACTTTTTGTACCAATTAGACCATTAGGAAAGTTAAAGGGGTCTGTTTTGTAGTGTGACTTCAGTTTAGCACGTGTCTTGAATGGAGCTTTTGGTTTGGGACGGGTCATCTCTGAACTAGCCTCTGTTTGTCCCGCAGCAGAGGTAGACTTCAGTTTTAAAGAGGATGTGGGGTTCCGACTGTCCCAAATCTGTCTTTTTACTCTTAGTTCTTTGCGTTTTGCAGCTACAAGTGCAGGGTTTGGCTCTGACTCACAAGTGGCTACAATATGCCCATCTTTGCCACAGCGGAAGCAATACCAAGGTTTGGGCCTAGTATTGGGATGGCTGGATGACGGTAAGTTTTCAGGTTTGGCATGGTCAGGTTTTTTATTTCCAGACTTCTTCTTCGGTGGTGCTTGCTTCTTTTGTTTCATGACAGCAGCTAATTGGCTTTTTAGATCAGCGACTTGCTTTTTCAGGTCTTTCAGACTGTCAGACTCCATTTCACTATTTGTACTTGTTTCGGTGACTGTTCGTAGGAGGCTGCTTTTGGTTTTGTGGCGTCCAAGTGTTTTTTCATGCGTGTGTTTTTAACTTCTTGTCTGTTTTCAACAGTGCGAAGGTGAAGCAATAACTCTGCATATGCAGGTGGATGTTTATCTTAGTTCCAGCTGTAGCTCCTTTAGCAGATTATCATCCCAGCAGCCTCTGTTAAACAGCTTGAGAAGCTGTTTGTCCACTTCCTGTGGCTCTAGACCACCTCTACGCACTATGAGATTGAGCGCCACCTCTATAAACACACCCAGTGCTGAGCACTGGGTGTGTTTATATTTATATATCTATATATTTATTCCATCTAGCTACAATGCTCCGCACTGTGTTTTTATATATCTACATATTATTCCATCTAGCTACATTGCTCCGCACTGTGTGTGTTTATATACTTGCATATTTATTCCACCTAGCTGCAATGCTCCGTACTGTGGGTGTTTATATATTTACATATTTATTCCATCTAGCTACAATGCTCTGCACTGTATGTTCATATATTCATATATTTATTCCATCCAGCTACAATGCTCTGCACTGTGTGTCTGTGTGTGTGTGTGTGTATATATATATATTTTATAGTAATATGTACATATGTATATTAGCTGCTCTTGCTTGCTTGTTTTTTTTCTTGCCTTCTGATTGTTGCTCTGAGTGTTGCTATCCCTGTGCTGTTGCAATCCTGGAATTTCCCCGTTGTGGGACTAATAAAGGCTTATCTTATCTTATCTTACCTGCAAACTATGCAGATATGCAGGGGGTTTTTCTCCATAATCTTGGAAAGTGTTCATGACTCACACAAGCAGTTCCTCACTGTCTTCAACAGTCCCAAAAGCTGAGTCCAAAAGCTTAAGATAGTCGGCAGAGGGGGCTTCAGGCCCAAGAGGGCGAATAACATCAGACGCAGGAGCAAGAAGACTTTCAAAGATCTTGTGAGATTTTTCCAAGTCAGACAAAGAAGTAGCTTCCATCATCAGGTCAACATGTGAATGCCATGTTTCATAATCAGTTTCAGTATACGGTCTTGGCGTTTTGCCAGAGAAAGCTCTGATTCTCAAGGAGGAATGGGCATTTGACGGCTTCTCTGCATTTTTAATGACATGCTCGACTACGATTTTCTGAACCTCGGGTGGGTTAAGATCAGCTGGGCTCAACATTTGAGGTGTTAAGTATGGTCTAAGAGGGCTTTGGAAGAGTGCTTGAGTGGTTTTAGGGGTGCGAGGCACTTCAACGTGGAGTGGAGGAGAGACTCCACTTTGTGTGGGTTCTACAGTAAGGGAAGCAGGATCAACATCAGCAGCGCCGTTTCAGCTGTCTCAGCAGCTTCAATAGACTTCCCTATTGTGGACATAACCTCCCGCAACACCTCTTCAAAACCTTTTCCACTTAGCTGAGCTAAACCCCTCAGGTTGCTAAGATAAGCCTCAGTAACACTGCCCCCTACAGTTTTAGTGTAGACATCAGTTAGAGCTTGAATGCAGTACTTAACCTCAGGATTGTCAGTGGATGGAAAGGAGCACGGCAACGTAGGTGCTAATGCTTCAATGCTTAATCCAGACTCGAACTCTACAATATGACTTTTGTCAAAGTCAGATGAGTTATCATTAATGCTAAGCACCCTACGAATAGTGCCATGTTGCTCTAGAAACTCAAAAATGTCTGTGTCTTTCTCTTTATCAACAAAACCACTGACAATGACTGCATTAGGGATTTTAACACCATGTTTTTCCACAAAATCCATTTTGGCAGTATATAAACTGTTTAGTCAGGGGTCAAAACAGAATCCTCATTTGTTGTGCAACGCTCCAGGCTCCTGGCTGCGCTCGCCAGATTTTTGTGTAACACCCACTCACCCTAGGTGTAGTACCCCCCTTGGTTCTACCTGGGCAAAAAGGATAATTGGGCCAGATCAGACCGACTACAGGTTCGTAGGAGCCTGGAGGGCGTAACAACAGATAACACAACACACACGGTAGGTGTATGGGAACTTATAACGATATATATTTTTCAGATACAGGTACCACACAAGATGTTTTCCACAACTGTGGTACCCTCCCCAGCTTCAGGCTCAGGTTGAAGATGTGCTCCACAATCTCACACAGCTGGTCTGCACAGGACTTGAGGAGCTTTGCGCTGATGCCGTCCGGTCCCGAGGCCTTCCTCGCCTTGATCTTCCTCAGCTCCGTCCTCACCTGGGTCTTAGTGAGGGTCAGGTTTGGGGGCTGTGTGCTAGGAGTGGGGGGGGGGTGTTGGTGGAGTGGGGTGTGGACAGCAGGTCTCGATGACTTGAGAGGCAGCAGTGGTTGTTGTGCAGTCAGGGGGGAGGGCAATTGGTCAAACCTATTAAAAAACAGGTTCAGATTGTTCACCCACTCCCTGCCCCCCGTGGCCTGGGGGGAGGTATTCTGGAGCCCAGAGATGGTTTTAAGGTTTCTCCAGACCCCGCCGATGTCGCTCTGTTGCAGCTTGTCCTCCATCTTCTTCCTGAAGCTGTCCTTGCCTTCTCTGATCTTCCTCCTCAGCTCCCTTTGTACGGACTTCAGCATCTCCCTGTTCCCCGACCTGAAGATCCTCTTCTTCTCAGAAGTGTTTTCATCTCAGGGTTGATCCAGGGTTTGTTGTTCGAGCAACACCGTATGGTCTTGGTGGGTACGGTGTTGTCCACACAGAAGCCAATGTAGTCTGTGATGGTGTGAGTGAGGCCATCGATGTCCTCACCATGTGGATTGCAGAGCTGCTCCCAGGCAGTGATTTCAAAACAGTCCTTTAGCACGTCCATTGCCTCCTCAGACCATAACGTCACCGTGCACATGACCGGAGGTTGTCTGTGTACTAGGGATTTGTACACCGGCAGGAGATGAACAAAGCTGTGATCCGATCTCCTGAGTGGGGGGAGTGGTGATGAGGTGTACGCCTCCTTAGTATTTGCATAAAATAAGTCCAGTGTTTTATTGTCTGTAGTGTGGCATGTGACATACTGGGTGAGCGTGGGTAGAATGGGGGACAGTGAAATATGGTTGAAATCACCTGAGATGAGGAGAAGAGCATCTGGGTGTTCTGTCTGCAGCCTGCCAGTTACTGAGTGGATGACGTCACGCGCTGTCCCAGTGTTTGCCGTCGGATTTGCATAACTAACAATGCAGATCACGTGTGAGTATTCCCTCGGGAGATATGTAGGCCGCATGCTAACAGCTAGCAACTCGATGTCTGCTACAGTGCTGTTCCTTAACCGTGATATGTCCCGGTCTGCACCAGTTGTTATTGACATACATTATCACTCCTCTGCCCCTTGTCTTCACACTGTCTGGTGTCCGGTCTGCCCGTATTGCATGGAAACCCTCCAGTTCAATGTTAGCATCTGTTGCTAGTTCTGTTAGCCACGTCTCGGTATACAACATCAAGCTAATCTCTCTGAAGCCGCTCTCGTAGCGGGAGATAGCCACTAGCTCATCAGTCTTACTGAGTAGCAATTGAACATTCCCCATAATAACGGATGGAAGGACGGGTCTGTACCTTATCTTCCTCGCCCGCCGTCTTACTCCAGCTCAACATCCACATCGTTTCCGTCTTATTTCTACCTGGTATGTCGAGTTTTTGCGTTAGCATCGTGGGCCGGTTAAGTGCTAACAGCTGGTCTCTATTGTACTGCGTCCTGCAAGAAACAGTGGCTCCGTCCGCTGGCTCAGGAGACATTTGGGCGATCTACATGTTTGGATGGAATAAAGGTGACGCTGGATCAGAAAGATTGGCAAGAGAGCCAGATAGTAAACAGAAATAGGCAGAAATTGATCCGCTGTTGCAAAAAGGCAGCCTACTCATGTGGCGCCGGCCATGTGATATTATCACTCTCACAATACACTGAGTATTGCAATATTATATTTCGTGATTTCCTATCTTGATCTTTGACTTCCAACTCCCAACTTGGGCTGTGCAATATGACCAAAATTTCATATCACGATATAATTTGACTTATGTCCCAATAACGATACATATCATGATATACATTTTCTGTAAATTCTATAGTTTGTATATAATAACATAAAAAGACCATCTCTTTTTTAGTTTTGAATTATGTATTGAAGAAATCAATTGTACAAATTCATCTATCATTAATTTTATGCAACTTTTTCCCTCATAATTTTGCTGTGATTTCATGAAATTGCATTTTTAATGTACATTTGAGACTTACAATATTTCAGATTGGCCATGATCTGGAAATCAAAGGGACAAAAGGTCATGTAATAATTTTTTTTTTTTTTTGATTTTGTATACTTTATTGATCCCCAGAGGGGAAATTGAGGGCATCCACTTGGATGGATGAAGCAGCCCACAGTATGGCGCTATCCCTTAACCATTCACACACACATTCACACCTAGGGCCACTTTAGAGTCTCCAATTAACTTAGCTTGCACGTTTTTGGCCTGTGGGAGGAAACCGGAGAAATCCCTGAGTAAACCCATGCAGATACGGGGAGAACATGCAAACTCCACACAGATCACTGTTGGTCAGGGGCTGGGATTGAATCAGGGATCCCATGGCCAAGGGTGAGTTGCTGTGCTGGTGCAGTCCTAACCACTGCGCCACCGCACCGTCCAAATACAAGTAATGACGTCAACTTTATTCATTATCTACTTGACTAATTAAATGATTAGAAATCAAGTAAGTTGCAAGAGCCAGTTTGCTCCTCGGGCAGGTTTTAATTGAGTTATTATATTTAATGTATACACTGCTATCATGCTGCTATCATGGGCTGCACGGTGGCGCAGTGGTTTAGCACTGTGGCAGCACAGTTTTACCCTCGGCCGGGGGATCGCGGGGATCATGAGATCGTGGGTTTGATCCCAGCCCCCGACCAACAGTGAGCTGTGTGGAGTTTGCATGTTCTCCCCGTGTTGCGCGGGTTTACTCCGGGATTTCTCCGGTTTCCTCCCGCACACCAAAAACATGTAGGTTTAGGGCGCTCACGCACGCAGCGACCAGCAGCCGGTGGCTTGTCACCAGACTGCAAACCAAGTCTACCTACGGGTACAAATAAGTAACAAAAAAAAAATCAAAAAAAAATCATGCACTTTTGCAGCTTTAATATAATTTTTCAGACAAAACTAAGAAATTCAGCAGTAATTTAAAGCAAAGAAACGATGGTCTGATACCAGTATTTCCTATATGCGACAACTTAACAGTCATTTAACGTTTGCTGTTTTACAGTAGCCATGTTTACATGGACACAAGTAACCGGATTAAAAGCCTGATCGGAATAAAAATGCTTCATGTAAACATGCCAATCTGAAGATTCTGACCCGATTACACTCCTTCAGATCAAAATTTCCTTCCGATTGAGACAGGTGTGTTATGCCAATTGCTGATCTGATTGGTGTGCATATAAACACTTATTCCAAAGTTTGGGTAGAAAATATGTTTACTGCAAATGTCTGTACGTCAGCCACACGTTGACATGACGTATTTCCGCCTTTACAGCAGCTAGCGGAAGACATGGTGGGAGTAAAACAGAACTGGTCTGTATCGTCCTGCTGTCTCCCTCTGTTCGTTATATGCAGAAGTATTTACTGCTGGGATTGTAGCTTCATTACGGAGACCAGCAGAAGCAAAAGTACAGTCTGAGTAACACAATACAGGTCCATTTCAAAAAGAGAAAGACATGAAGCGGGGTTTGTTTACATTAGAAGTTGCTTCTTCTTCTACTATTTCTGGAATGTCGGGCAATTCTGCACATGTCAAAATGATTTAGTCCGTTCAAACGTGTGACGCATGTAAACGCACATCATAATGGGATCAACTTTTTCAGGGTCCATGTAAACAGTTAAGTTCTGATCTGAACTGTCAGCCATTTTAACTGGAGGTAAGCTTTACTTACCTCCAGTTAAAATGGGGTTAGCAGACTATCCTGTCTGTTGCAGCATGGTGGAAAACAGTCTCACATCCCTGGCAAACAGAAGTAGCGGCTATTTGGCCGAACCATTGGCTTGGAGTTAGCTGTTGTGCTAACCACCGGAATGAAACCTAGCGATCCATCTACACCTCTTCTGCCGCACACACTGCTGGGGTGAGGCGGACCACTGACAAGTAGTGTGTGAGGAACTTTGCTGAAGAAACGGGGATGTGTATTTTAAATGCTGATATTGTGGAGTGTGTAAATGAAGAGGCAGATTCATGACAGACGATTTATTACACACTCACATCTCACAAGCACAGAATGGACTGAATGGTTACAACAAGCTCTCCTCTCTGTATCACAAGTCACACTTCACAAGTTTCATGGCACTTCACATCACACAGCATGATACTTACACTACACTGCATTCAACCCCCTCTGTCCTTCCTAGGCATTGTTCTCCCATGCTTATTCCCTGTCTCTGTCTGAGGTGCTAAATAACCTGACTTCCCCAAGGTCCCAACCCCCCCCCCCCCCCCCCCCCCGCCAGCCTCTAAGACAGAACATCAGTCCACACTCGCTTTTGGCTTCAGTCTCCTCCCATATCTGCTGTAACTGGGGTTTACCGCCTCTGTGGCGCTGCTGTGCCGGTGGGGGGCTGCTGGGAGCGTGTCTGACTGCGGGTGAGCCGTGGTGAGGGGGGGGGGACATCGTTCTGCCCGTGTGGCTGCTCTGGTGAATCGTTTCCCTTTGGAGTTCTCCGTGGCGGTCTTCCACGCCGAGGGGCCCTAGCCAACAGCACTTGCTCATCCGCCACTACAAAGGCGGGTTTGAGTCTGTCTATGCCAATTTTCTCCCGTCTACCCCCCAAGTCTAGCACAAAATGCTTATCCCCTGTTTCCAACACTCCAAACAGTCCATCATAGGGTGGGCGCAATGGAGGGCGGTGGGCGTCATGTCTGACGAATACGAACTGCGCATTCTTCAAAGTTTTAGGTACGAAGGCACGTGGAAAACTGTGGTGGGCAGGGCCCGGCAGCGTGCCTGTGTTTGCGCTACGCTGCAAAAGCTGAGACGGGCAGCTGCCCGGCGCGGGATTATCTGGTAGAAATTTTCCAGGCAGCCGTAGGGGCTGCGCAAAAATGAGCTCTGCCGGGGAAGCTTCCAAATTCTCTTTTGGCGCGGAGCGCAACCCCAATAAAACCCACGGCAACCTGTCTACCCAATTTGCATCCGTCAGTGAAGCCCTGAGTGCTGCTTTCAGTGATCGATGAAAACGCTCGCATAACCCATTGGCCTGTGGGTTGTACGTGATTGTGCGATGAATTGTAACACCCAGGCTGCGGGCCATCGCGGACCAGAGTTCGGAAACAAATTGAGGGCCCCTGTCGGACGTAATGTCCGACGGGACTCCAAAACGCGCCACCCATGCTGTTAAAAAAGCGCGTGCTACGTCCGCGGACGTGGTTGCCACCAGCGGGACTGCTTCTAGCCAGCGCGTGGTGCGGTCCACCACTGTCAGGAGGTGCGTGCACCCCTGTGATGGCGGGAGGGGTCCCACGAGGTCCACGTGCACATGGTCGAACCTTTTAGCCGGTACCGGAAACAGCTCCAAAGGAGCCTTTGTGTGCCTGTGTACCTTGGCTCGTTGGCACGCCACGCAGGCTGCAGCCCACTCTTTTACTTGTTTGTGTAGGCTCGGCCACACAAACTTCTCTCCCACCATTTTGACTGACGCGCGCACTCCTGGGTGCGCCAGAGTGTGAACAGACTCAAACACACGGCGGCGCCACGCGACCGGGACTACCGGACGCGGGCGTCCCATGGAGACATCGCAGATTGGGGGGGGCCGCCATCTTGCAGCACCCTGCTCTCCAGCCTTAACCCTGTTGGTCCAGACTGGAGCGCACGCACGTCTGCATCGCTAATCTGCTCCGCGGCCATGGCTGCGTAATCTATCCCCACGTAGACCGGGGCCACCACGGCGTGCGAGAGGCAGTCCGCCACCACATTCAGTTTACCCGACACATGCTGAATATCGGTAGTAAACTCTGAGATCGCGGCCAGCTGTCTCTGCTGCCAGCCCGACCATGGTTCTGAAACCTTGGCCATCGCGAACGTTAGTGGCTTGTGGTCTACGAACGCGGTGAAGCTGCGCCCTTCCTGCCAGAACTTGAAGTGGCGTATGGCCAGGTGGAGGGCCAGCAACTCCCTGTCGAATGCGTTGTATTTACGTTCGCTGTCGCGCAAAGTTCTGCTGAAAAAGGCGAGCGGCTGCCAAGCCCCGGTGATGCGCTGTTCGATGACAGCCCCTATGGCCACGTCTGAAGCGTCGGTGGTGAGCGCTATCCGGGCTGTCGGGTCCGGATGCGCCAGCAGTGCGGTGTTTGCCAAGGCTGCTTTAACCTCCGAGAACGTCCGTTCTCGCTCCGGGGTCCATTCGACTCCATCCGCGGGTTTCTGTCTCTTGAGCGCGGCGTACAATGGTTGCATGAGCTGCGCCATGCGGGGAAGGAAACGGTTATAAAAGTTCACCATCCCCAAAAATTCCTGCAATGCCCTGACCGTCTGAGGCCAGGGAAAATCTGCCACAGCGCGCACTTTGTCGGGCAACGGGATCGCTCCTTCCGGAGAGATGCGGTGCCCCAAAAAATTAATCTCCGTCACGCCGAACTGGCATTTTGCCGGGTTGATTATTAACCCGTGCTCCTCCAACCTCCGTAAAACCGTCCTGAGGTGGGTTTCGTGTTCGTCTTCGGACGTACTGGCTACCAGGATATCATCCAGGTAGACGAACACGAACGGGAGATCACTCAGCACTGCATCCATCATGCGCTGGAACGTCTGTGCTGCGCCTTTTAACCCAAATGGCATGCGCAGGAACTCGAATAAACCGAACGGAGTTATTACCGCTGTTTTGGGTACGTCCTCCACGCGCACTGGGACTTGGTGGTAACCGCGGACCAGGTCTATTTTGGAAAAAATGCGTGCTCCGGTGAGGTGAACGGAAAAATCCTGTATGTGGGGAATTGGGTAGTGTGCGCTGTGGCGTTGTTCAATCTGCGGAAATCACCGCACGGTCGCCACGATCCCTCAGCCTTAGGAACCATGTGTAGTGGGGATGTCCATGGGCTGTTCGAACGCCTGATGATGCCCAACTTTTCCAGGTTGGCGAACTCCTCGCGCGCTATGGCCAGTTTAGCTGCGTCCAAGCGCTGAGGTCTTGCAAAAATGGGCAGCCCGGTGGTGGTGATAAAGTGCTCCACCCCGTGTTTAGCGATGGCCGCCGAAAACGTCAGGATTGTGAGTGCTGGGAACTGAGTGAGCAGTGCGTGGAACTTACCGCCTGTAGCTGTGACGTTGGCTTGTGCTGTTGGCTGGGTCGCTCAAGCTATACAGGGGAGAGCGTCAAAGGACAGTGCATTAACCAGGCGCCTGTTAGCAACATCAACCAGTAAACCATGTGCACACAGAAAATCAGCCCCCAGGATATGATAATTCAGTGTTGCTATGACAAAAGTCCACTCGTATGTACGGCCGTGTAGAGATAAGATCAGTGTCCTCTCACCAAAGGTCTTAATTTCCGAGCCGTTTGCTGCCAACATCCCGGGGCCGCTAGGTCCTGCCAGCCGGTCAGTGTAGGTCGGCAGGATGATGCTCCTCTGGGCTCCGGTGTCCACGAGGAAACGTCTCCCCGAGCGCACGTCTGTCATGTAGAGCAGCTTGTTCTCTTCACCGAGGGTCGCAGCTGCTGCCGACTGCTGGGCTTGGCGTTTTCCCGAGCGCTTGAATTGGCACGGTGGCTCACATCTGCGTGCGTTCTCTCCGAAGCGGCAGTGGTAGAAACAGAGCGTGTCTCTCTGGCGCTCCTTGGCCCCCGCTGCTGCTACTGTTGGTGGCTCCTCGCCTCCTCTGGTCATCTCGCTGGGCTCCGCCACCGCCACTTTGACTGTGATCGCCCTGGTGGTGAGGATGATCCTGTCACGGTAGTCGCGCGCGGCCAGCAACGGCGAATTGGCCAGAACCGCTCTCGCCTCTGGAGGAAAAGGTGGGCAAATAGAAAGTGCCCGTCGTCCGTGCCCATTAACGCCAGCATCTTCTCCATCAGGTCGATGGCCGACCCATCTCCTAACTCGGTCCGCGCCAGGAGCCTCTCCGCTCTCTCACATTCCGAGAGCGTGTAACACCGGGTGAGTGCGTAACGCCAGGTGAGCGCAGCCTTGAGCGCCACGTATTTGTTGCGGGCTGGTGGCTGATCGAGCAGGCTCGCTACCTGCTGGGCTGTGCAGGAGTCCAGCGCTGCTACCACATGGTAGAACTTGGTGTCGTCTGCCGTTACTCCCCGGAGGGCGAACTGGGCCTCGGTGTGGTGGAACCAAGAGCACGGGTTGTGCTGCCAGAAATCCAGTAGCTTGACTGAAACCGCATACGCGTTGCTGGAGGTTCCAGTCCGGGCTGTCTGTGGAATGGCTGCTGCGTCGCTGGGGCTTCCCGACCGGGCCGGCTCCGGGGTCCTTGCCTCGTGTTCCATAATACGTCTTGGGTCACCAGTGTGGAGTGTGTAAATGAAGAGGCAGATTCATGACAGACGATTTATTACACACTCACATCTCACAAGCACAGAATGGACTGAATGGTTACAGCAAGCTCTCCTCTCTATATCACAAGTCACACTTCACAAGTTTCATGGCACTTCACATCACACAGCATGATATTTACACTACACTGCATTCAACCCCCTCTGTCCTTCCTAGGCATTGTTCTCCCATGCTTATTCCCTGTCTCTGTCTGAGGTGCTAAATAACCTGACTTCTCCAAGGTCCCAAAATATAAACGATAGTTTTAAGTGAAACAATAGACGTTTTTATCTCATCATCCAATATATATCGTCATATCGAACAGCCAAACCTTCAACTAAATCTGAGTCATTTCTTGTCCTAACCAGCACTGTCTGAGTGAAAAGTCGGTTGTTCTTCACTCATTCTGGTGAAGCTGAAAAGAGCTAATGTAGTAAGGTGGCGTCCGTCCATCCACATTTCTTGGGAATCACTACTGCACCTAGACATTTTCCCTGATGATCACCAAACTCGCACACAATGATCCTCAGGTGGGTCTGCATCCAGGTTGAGGCCAACATCAAGGTCATTGTGAAAAGTCAGGAGATCTGGACATTTGATTTCATGAAAAATGTTACTCCTCCTTTGCCATTGACCATGACATTAAGCACATTTTAGATGGGTCTGTATCTAGGGTGTGCTTACGGTCAAGGTCAACGGACAGAACTGAGCACTCCCAGGGTGATTTCATCAGGCCAGAATGAGCTACTCCATCACTGTCTGGTTTATGACTTTGGTACCTAAGGAGTTTGTATTTGCAACATATATTAATAATTTTCAATAAAGTTATCATGATACTAGTGTCTCTGAATCGATACAGTATCACCACCACAAAGTACTGTGATACTATACTGTTGAGATTTTGTCCCCACAGACCATGAAATACTTTATATTGAGAGCTGCTGTACACTGCATATACTGTTATACAGAGGGTACATATACAGACAAAAATAGCCAATTGAGCAAGTGAGCACACAACATACTTTCCATAAAAACAATTTAAAAAAAAAACAATCCAGTGTTTGTTTTGATTGCTTCATCGTAGTTGTAGCCTATGAGCCATTAAAAAAAAAGAAACTTAAAATGCCAAAGGAAAGCCCCGTCTCTGAAGTGGTTCCTTCCCTGACGCACTTGGGTTGCCACCAGGTTTGACCCAGTTTCTGATTATATGTCATGTAGCCCACTTTCCTGCCTTTTGACCTGCTACCCTCAGTCTTGTGAGGAACCACCTGACTTCAGATTAACCCTTCACCCTTTGTCCCACTGGCACAGCACCCCGTTCTGATCTGTATATCTGAGGGTTTTGGCTGAGCCCAACAGCTTGCTCATCATGTGAAAGACCTCAGTGAGCCGACCGAGTCATCCTTAACGTTACTTCTCAGATTTAAATGGCAGTAATTATTAATACAGGGCCTCCATGTTTTGTTACCTCCGCCAAAGGGGGAGGTTATGTGATCATCGGCGTTGGTTTGTCTGTTTGTCTGTTTGTTTGTCTGTTAGCAAGATAACTCAAAAAGTTATGGATGGATTTTCATGAAATCCATCCATAAAGAAATGGGGTATCCTAATGGTACCCCAAAGAAATGGGGTATCCTACAGATGATTACATTTTGGTGGTGATCCGGATCACCGTCCACAAGAAAACCGCCATTACGCAAAATGCCATTTTCGTGAATAACTACTAAACCACTAATCCTATCATTGTCAATCCAATTGTTGTGAATCCAATTGCTAGTCATGTTTTCATGGTCAAGGAATCTGAAAACGTACACACAAACACTGTATGGGGGGAACTGTGGCGCTAAACCGCCATTACAGAAAATGCCATTTTCGTCAATAACTACTGAACCACTAATCCTATCATTGTGAATCCAATTGCTTGTCATATGTTTTCATGGTCAAGGAATCTGAAAATGTACACACAAACACTGTATGGGGGGAACTGTGGCCGCCATTACGGAAAATGCCATTTTCACGAATAACTACTGAACCACTAATCCTATCATTGTCAATCCAATTGCTAGTCATATGTTTTCATGGTCAAGGAATCTGAAAACGTACACACAAACACTGTATGGGGGGGAACTGTGGCCGCCATTATGGAAAATCCCATTTTCGTGAATAACTACTGAACCACTAATCCTATCATTGTCAATCCAATTGCTAGTCATATGTTTTCATGGTCAAGGAATCTGAAAACGTACACACAAACACTGTATGGGAGGAACTGTGGCCGCCATTATGGAAAATGCCATTTTCGTGAATAACTACTGAACCACTAATACTATCAGTGTCAATCCAATTGCTAGTCATATGTTTTCATGGTCAAGGAATCTGAAAACGTACACACAAACACTGTATGGGAGGAACTGTGGCCGCCATTACGGAAAATGGCATTTTCGTGAATAACTACTGAACCACTGCTTGTCATATGTTTTCATGATCAAGGAATCTGAAGACTGTATGGGGGGAACTGTGGCGCTTGGCGGAGGTCTGCGCTCTCCGAGTGCTTTTCTAGTTTTCTGTGCTGTCTGGCCAGATATGTTCAAAGTTTTTGTTTTTTTAAATGGGGAAAATCTGACTTTTCCTTTGAACTTTTTTTTTTTTTTGCCTTTTGCCTGATGATATGACCTGTGAAATATTGCCCAAAATGCCCCTTTTAAAATTATTGTGGTGTATTACGAGGTTCATAGACTGAAAAGTTCATTGTGGTCAAAGTTGACCAAATGTGATTTATAATGCCTCGGTGAAAACAGAGGCATACGGTAATCAGCCGGTGTGTCTGTGAGTGTGTGTATCTGTCTGTTACCAGCTTTTCAGCTCGCCCAGTCAGAATTAAGTGCAACTAAGACTTCTGTCATTGTATCGCCATATTTTTCCAACTTTTAATTTGCCAGAATTCTGAGTAAGGTTTTGTTTTCGAAATAAACACAAATTTAACTCACCTTTAACGTCAATGGAGCCAAAGGAAAAGGTATTGTAATAACTATGCCAGGCCACTAGAGGCGGCAGTGTGACTTTTTTACAGCACAACACAGCATACTTTTTTACAGCACGTCGAGCTAAACTGTTATAAAATAGCGGTTACTGAAAAATACATCTATTCAGCAACTACACAATTTATTCATTACATCGATTTTCACATTGGTTTTCCTGTTTAGTTTTGCAGTGGAAGGACGAGGTAAAACTCGTTAAAAACTCGCTAAAAACTATGAGTTCCAGCATTCAGTGAACTGTGCATGTGCCTGGAAACTCCCGCCACAGGGAAGTACTGAGCAATCCACCAATACTGGGTGAACAAATGTCCGTCTTTTTGCCCGTCTGTTTTCTTCCCGAAGAAGAAAACTGCAAAAGCTGCTGTTCGTCTTGTCATTGTATTCACATACCTCCATCGCTTCTGCCATTTAAAACGTCTGCCACTGTGCTTGTCATGACTCGCCGCTCATCATCCGCCTCAGCTGCACGCACATCTGCGCCTCGTCAGCCACGGGCTATTTAGCCCACGCAGCCCTGTGCAGCGGTCTGAAGCCGTCTGTTCGCATCGGCACTCTCTCCCAGCAGGATCGTCTCTCCACGTCAGCTGAACTGCGCTTCCACGTAAGCATCATTACCCTTACCTCTTTGCAAGTCTTCTCCCCTGTGCACAGGTGGATTCCTTGGTGGCGGATAACCCCGTCATCGCCATCCCTTCCCTCATCGTTGTCACTGGCTCAGCAGGACGCTGTCTCCCGGGCTTCTCCCTTGGCCAACGCCAGCCACCCGTCACCTACAAGGTTGCCTGGCTGTACGGCGTACTGCTCTGTTTCCTGTGCATCGGGGTTCACCCGCATCACATACCCATACCTCATACATCCATCCATACACACCTGCTTGTTGAATAAAGCTATTAAACCTTCCCTGAACCTGCATGCGTGTTTCCTGAGCCGGGCATTATGTCAGTACGGCTCCAGCAGAGCGGCTCAGCAGACAGCGGGCTCGCACGCCGCCTTTCCACCCTCGAGGCTCGGGTGGATTTAATAGCCCACCAACAGCAGGTGATTTTAAATCAATTAACAAACATTACTCACCGGTTAGACTGTGTGGACCCCCAGCAGGTGTTCCCCTCTGCTCGTCAGGGAGGGGCAGCTCCAGCCGCTTCCGTGGCTGGCCAGCCTGCCGCGGGAACGCCAACCCAACTCATGCCAATTCCAACCCCCGCCCGCTTCAGCGGTAAGCTCGGCAGAGCCCGGGGGTTCATCATGCAGTGCGAGTTGGTGTTTCTGCGCGTTCCTGGGAATTTTCCCTTGGACCACAGCCGAATTGGTTATATAGCTAATCTCCTGGAGGGGCGAGCGCTAACTTGGGCTTACGCCGTCATGGCGAAGCCCAGTTACACAAACCTCTCCTACGACCAGTTCGTGCAGAGTTTCCTTGAGGTATTTGATCATTCCTGGCATGATGGCATCCTCGCTGACCGTCTCCTTGGCCTCCAACAGGGAAGCCGGTCAGCGGCGGATTACGCTATCGACTTCCGGGTTGCAGCGGAGGAGGTAGGCTGGGGTGAGGCGTCACTCTGTAGCATCTTCCTCCGCAGCCTCAACTCTGGTCTGCGGGATGAGCTGGCCAGCCAAGACCTTCCGGGAAGGCTGTCGGAGCTAATCTCCCTGACAATTAGCTTGGACAACAGGCTGCGTGAACGGTCCGCTGAGCGGAAGTTAGTTGGCCGCTCGCGTGGAGGTTCCGTCCGCACGCCTCAGGCTCGCCCCCTCGCGTTACCCGCTCCGGAGCCCTCTGAGGAGTCGGAGGCAATGGTAGTAGGTCGGTCAAGGCTCCCCCTAGCGGAGAAACAGTGCCGTCGGGAGCTTGGCCTCTGCATGTATTGCGGAGGTGATCAGCATACCGTGGAGCATTGTCCGGAGAAGCCAAATGGGGGGGGTCCGCGAGTCACTGTAGGGGGCCTCGCGGATTCTAACCGGTCGAATCCCCTCACAAGTTTGTCGCTGCCCATACGATTCTGTCACAATTCCACAGGGCACCTCACACACGCACTGGTGGACTCAGGAGCAGAGCAAAGTTTCATTTCTAAGGGCCTGGCAACCCAATTGGGCTTACCCTGCCACCCTCTGGCCGCTCCTCTCAGTCTGGTCACCCTCTCCCGTGCGCCTCTTGGACAAGTGACTCATCGCACCCAGCCGATCCCCGTAATTATCTCAGGTAATCACCTGGAGGATCTTACCCTGTATGTCCTTTCCTCTTCAGTGTCATCTGTCATCTTAGGCTACCCCTGGTTGCGCCTGCACAACCCAGTGCTGGATTGGCAGACAGGAAGAATTGCCACCTGGAGCTCCTTTTGCATGGGCACCTGCCTCCAGTTCACAGCTTGCGCCACGTCCTCCCCTCCTCTGGCCTCGGACGCCGCGCCTCCGGACCTCACCCTGGTGCCCTCGGAGTTCCATGACCTGGGCCTCGTGTTCAGTAACTCCAG
The DNA here is from genome assembly GCA_020510985.1 of Pholidichthys leucotaenia. Lineage (NCBI taxonomy): Eukaryota > Metazoa > Chordata > Actinopteri > Cichliformes > Pholidichthyidae > Pholidichthys > Pholidichthys leucotaenia. The sequence goes on along the minus strand of CM035837.1, from coordinate 200,796,495 downwards.
GGCGATGTCTCTCCCTCCTCACCGGCCCTACGACTGCGCCATCAACATCCGCCCGGGGGCTCCCTTGCCATCCGGACGCCTCTACAGCCTGTCAGCACCGGAACGGGAGGCCATGGACAGTTATATCAAGGAGTCTCTCAATGCAGGTATCATCCGTCCGTCTTCGTCTCCTCTCGGCGCAGGGTTTTTCTTCGTCTCGAAGAAGGATGGGTCCCTCCGCCCCTGTATAGATTTTTGGGCGCTAAACGACATCACGGAGAAGGACCGCTACACCCTGCCATTGATGGACACCGCTTTCCACTCCCTCCAGGGGGCGACCTGGTTCACTAAGTTGGATCTCCGCAGTGCTTATCACCTCGTCCAGATCCGGGAGGGGGATGAGTGGAAGACGGCCTTTCGAACGCCTAGTGGTCAATTCGAGTATCTGATAATGCCGTTTGGGCTGACCAACGCCCCTGCCGTGTTTCAATGCCTCATAAACGACGTCCTACGTGATTTCCTGGGCCTCTTCGTGTTCGTGTACCTGGATGATATTCTCATCTTCTCCAGGTCACGGGAGGAACACCAGGTCCATGTGAGGCGGGTCCTACAGTGGCTGCTGGAGAACAGGCTGTATGTTAAGGCCGAAAAGTGCGAGTTTTACGCCAAGACCACTTCCTTCCTAGGGTTCGTAATCTCGCACAATCAAGTCCTTCCCGACCCCGCGAAGGTTAAGGCGGTGGTTGAGTGGCCCACGCCGACCTCCAGAAAGCAGGTGCAGCAGTTCATTGGGTTTGCCAATTTTTATCGCTGCTTTGTTCCCAACTTCGGCACCATTGTTGCCCCTTTGACCCGCCTCACCTCTCCCAAGACCCCCTTCCGGTGGACCGAAGAGGTTGCAGCGGCTTTCGAGGCGTTGAAGACGGAGTTCTCCTCCTCCTGGGTCCTGACCCAGGTTGACCCCGTGCTGCAGCGCCTGGTCGAAGTCGACGCGTCTGATACGGGAGTGGGGGCGGTGCTTTCCCAGCAATCACCCACCGATGGGGTCAAGCGACCCTGCGCCTTCTTCTCACAGCGCCTGTCTCCGGCTGAGCACAATTACGACGTCGGGGACAGGGAGCTACTTGCCATCGAGCTCGCACTGCAGGAGTGGCGCCACTGGTTGGAGGGGGCTGCCCAGCCGTTCGTGGTGTTAACGGACCATAAGAACTTGGAATATTTAAGATCTGCCAGACGACTGAATGCCCGCCAGGCGCGCTGGTCCTTGTTCTTCGCCCGGTTCCGTTTCACCATCACCTACCGCCCTGGTTCTAAAAATGGCCTTCCTGACGCCCTTTCCAGGCAGTTTGCCCCTGAGACCCCGGAGGAGCCGGGTCATACCATCCTGCCCAGCTCGTGCGTTGTGGGGGCGATTTCCTGGTCCATCAGGGACAAGATCCGGAGGGCGCAGGAGACCGAACCGGATCCTGGCGGCGGACCGGAAGGGAAGCTCTTTGTTCCATCGACTGTCCGGGGGGAGGTCATTCATTGGGTTCACACCTCCAAACTCGCCTGTCACCGTGGCGTCTCCCGGCTAGTGGATCTCCTCCAGTGTTCCTTTTGGTGGCCGGGTCTCCAGAAGGACATCGCCAACTACGTCCAGGCGTGCCCTAGGTGTGCCACCGGCAAGTCTGCTAATTCTCCCCCCGCGGGTCTGCTCCAGCCCCTGCTGGTCCCGGGCAGGCCCTGGTCTCACATAGCCCTCGACTTCGTCACTGTTCTCCCGGTCTCTAACACCTACGACGCCGTGCTGACCATCGTGGATTGGTTCTCCAAGGCTGCCCACTTCGTGCCGCTCCGGGGTCTCCCTACGGCGCGGGAGACGGCAGACCATCTAGTCCAGCACGTAGTCAGGCTGCATGGGATACCGGTGGACGTCGTCTCTGATCGGGGGCCCCAATTTGTCTCTGAGGTATGGAGGTGTTTCTGCAACGCTCTGGGGGCCACGGTAAGCCTCTCCTCCGGCCACCACCCGCAGTCCAACGGGCAGTGTGAGCGTGCCAACCAGGAACTGGAAGCTGCCCTACGCTGCGTCACCTCCTCCAACCCGTCGTCCTGGAGCGTGCACCTGGCCTGGGTGGAGTATGCCCACAACATGGCACGGTCTTCTGCCACGGGGATGTCCCCCTTTAAGGCGTCCTTGGGGTACGACCCACCTTTGTTCCCTGAGTAGGAGGGCGAGCTGGCCATTCCCTCCATCCAGGCGCACCTAAGATGCTGTCGGAGTCTGTGGACCAGAGCGCGCGATGCACTATTACGCACAGCGGCGCGCAACAGCTCGATGGCGAACCACCACAGGAGAGCGGCCCCTGCCTACCAGGTGGGCCAACGAGTCTGGTTGTCTTCACACGACATTAACCTCAAGGCTGAGAAGAGGAAGCTGGCCCCACGCTTCATTGGCCCTTTCACCATCTCTAAAATTGTCAACCCGGTGGCTGTGCGTCTGGCCTTCCCCCCCCTCCCTCCGTATATGTCCCACCTTCCACGTTTTGAAGATCAAGCCTGTGGTCTCCGACCCACTCTGTCCCCCGCCCAGAGCGCCGCCCGCGCCTCTGATGATCGACGGCCATCCGGCCTGGAGAGTCGCCTCCATCATGGACTCCCGGCGCCGAGGTCGCGGGCTGCAGTACTTGGTGGACTGGGAGGGATTCGGTCCTGAGTGGCGGTCCTGGGTGCGCTCTTCCTTGATGTTGGACAGGAGTCTCATCACGGAGTTCCACCGGGGGCACCTGGACAAGCCAGCGCCAGGAGGCGCTGCTAGTGGGGGGGGGGGGGGGGTACTGTCACGACTCGCCGCTCATCATCCGCCTCAGTGCTCTTCTTCTGTGTTTGGATTGCAGCTGTTCAAATCCGTTTGGTGGCTCTTGGCTGCCGCCGACAGTACGGGCATGTGAACTGCAGATTATTTTCACTGTGCATGCGTGTACTCCAAAACTACTGGATGGATTTGGAACGATTTTTTTCCCCAGATATTTTTGAGTTTTTTAACTTTAACAAAAACTAAGAACATAAAACCACAAAAGCGAACAGCTCCACCCACCCAACCGTCCCTCTGCCCTGGCTCATACAACAGTGTCATTCAATGCAAAGAAGCAGTCAATCTTGCAGTGTTCTCAAACTTGCAAAAAAATTTAGAAATGGTTGCCACTTGCAATAGAAATCAGCAGTACATCCTTTCATGGCATACTTAATCTTTTCTAGCTTAAGGAAAAACATAATGTCTTTAGTCCATTGTGACACAAATGGAGGAGAAGGAGATTTCCACTGGAGAAGAAGCCGACATCTGGCCAGCAGTGATGTAAAGGCAATGATCTCTCTCTGGGTGGAGTTAAAGTGAGCAGACACGGCTGGGGTTCCAAAGACGGCTATCAATGGGCAGGGATCTACACAAAGTCCCATTACTGTTGACATTGTATTAAAATAACCAGTCCAAAACTTATGTAAATTAGAACAAGAATAAAACATATGGCTCAGATGACAACCTGAACTCAAGACAACGTTCACATTTATCCTCCATTTCTGGGTAAATCTCAGAGTCTTGCTTTTGAATAATGAACTCTGTGTACCACCTTAAATTGAGTAAGTGAAAGACGAGCGCAGGAGGAGACTTTACTGGCTTTGTTCAACATATCGTCCCACCAATCCTGATCAAGGGCAAGGCCTAACTTGCCTTCCCACACAGCCTTGGTCTTAGCTTTTGTGTAATTGCTAAAATCTAGGATCCGATGATATATCTGTGACATGGCTTCTCTGTGAAGCATAGAGAAAGTTAACAGTTCCTCCCATGGTTTCTGAGATGGAAGAGAAGGAAAGTCAGGAAATGTATTAGAAACAAAATGTCTGGTTTGAAACTACCTAAAAAGGTTGCTGGGAGGTAGTTTGTGTGACAATGCCAGTGTATTATAAGTGCCGAATGTCCCATCTTTATACAAATTCCGGAAACACTGAATACCCTTTTTAAACCACAGTGAGAAGCTTGAATCTAAATAAGGAGGAGGAAACGGATGATTTTTACATATTGGTCCTAAAAGAGATGGTGCTGCAAATTTAAAATGTTTCCTAAACTGATACCAGATCTTAAAAGAGTTCAGTAAAACAGGATTTTTAACATTTTTTAGAAGGTAAAAACATCTTTCTATTTTTGTCTTTAATAAGAACAAAAGGTAAATAATTAAAAGACGACAAAATGAACCTACTTGAGCTAGGATTTTTAACATACGTAGATAATTGGTTTGGAAGTGAGGAATAGACAAGAGCAGGAATAGAAGTTGACTGACTGCATGATCCTGCTTCAAGTAGGCACCACGACAGGGAGGGGGAATCAAGCCAGCAACATGTTTTATAAATATTAGAAGCCCAATAATAAAACTGAAAATTAGGAAGAGCCAAACCTTCACTAAATTTACATCTTTGTAGTAAAGATTTTTGGATCTGTGGAGGCTTCGAACCCTAATTAAATGAACTAGTCATTTTATCAAGAGAAAGAAAACAGTGATTTGGCAAAAATAGGGGTAATGTCATGAATAGGTAGAGAAATTTTGGCAACACATTCATTTTAATGACATTTATCTTTCCAATCAGAGACAGAGGCAGATTATTCAACCTTGACAAATCAAATTTTAAGCTGGCCAAAAGAGGATCAAAAATTAGCCAAAAAAAGACCTGAGTATGTGCATGTCACCTTAACTCCAAGACATTTGAACTCAGAACTGGCGAGGTTAAAAGGCAAGTCAGTTTGTTTAAGTTGCAAAGCTGCTTTGTTTACAGTAAAACATTCACTCTTTTGAAGATTTACTTTATATCCAGAAAATGAACTGAATTTTTAAAACGTTGACAGAATTCCCGGGAGACAAGTTGTAGGGTCTGTGATATATAATAATAAATCATCTGTATACAGGGCCAACCGATATTCAGCACCAATACGTATGATGCCTTTGAAAAAAGAGGAGGACTTTAAAGCAAGCGCCAAAGGTTCAATAGCCAATGCAAAAAGCGATGGCGATAAGGGGCAACCCTAACGGGTGCTGCGTTCCAATTCAAAATATTCTGATTGAGAGTCATTTGTTTGAACACTAGCCTTGGGCGATGTGTATAACAATCTAATCCAACTGATGAATGTGTTACCAAATCCAAATTTTTCTAATACTGCAAACAGATAAGGCCACTCGACTCTATCAAACGCCTTCTTGGCATCCAGTGAAATTACAGTTTCGGGCAAACTATCTGAGCACAATGTGTAGATAATATTTAATAGAGTGTGAATATTAAAAAAAAAATTGACGTCCTTTAATGAACCCATTTTGTTCCTCTGAAATAATACAAGATAAAATCTTCTCTAGTTGAGTAGCACAAATTTTAGCCAGGATCTTTACATCTGCATTTAACAAAGAGAGGGGCCAATAGGAGGGCACAGAAAGAAGGATCTTTCCCACTTTTTAAGAGAAGAGTTATTGAAGCTTGAGTTAAAGTGGGGGGGCAAATAACCTCTGTCCAATGATTCATTAAACACTGACAAAAGTAAAGGGGACAGTTTAGCAATAAAAATTTTGAAAAATTCAACTGGAAACCCATCAGGTCCAGGTGCTTTGTTTGACTGCATAAATTTAATTGCTTGTTGTAATTCATTTAAAGAAAAAGGAGCTTCTAATTGTTTAGACCTGTCTAGATCAACCCTAGGAAACCTTAAATTAGACGAAAACTGATTCATGTGTGAGGGGTCTGATGGAAACTGATTTATATAGTGATGAGTAAAATGATTTGAAGGTAGAATTAATTTCTAATGGATCTATGAGAAGCACACCAGACCCATTATCAATTTGGGAAATGATGCAAGAGTTGGACTGACGTTTTAACTGATGTGCCAATAGTCTACCAGCCTTTTCACCATGCTCACAATAGGATCCTCGTGTTTGCAATAATAAGCATTCGGCTGCAGTAGTGGAAGTTAGATCAAATTGAGCATGAACATCGAGATGTTTCTTATGCAAGGATGGAGAAGGGTTTGTTGCACATACCTGATCCAAAGCTGCTATTTCAGATATAAGTTCAGCTATCTTGGAGTTCACTTTTTTCTTACTAGAGGAAGAATAAGAAATTATCTGGCCTCTTACATAAGCTTTCAGTGACTCTCATAATAGGGAGTGTGATGTTGAATCATTCTGGCTGGAAAAAAAGAACGTCATCTATAGATTTAGAGATATAATCACAAAACATTTTGTCTGAAAACAATAAAAAATTAAATTTCCAAACATATGAATATCCAGAAATAAGGGAGCATGACCAGATGCTAGAATACTTGAATAATCAGATGAAACAACACGGGAGTTAAGGCTTTTATCTATGAAAAAATAACTGATCCTAGAATAAGATAACTTTTTAGTTAAGGGGTTACGAAGCCTCCAGGGGTCAACCAGACCATTCTGGTTCATAAAATCTAAGAATGACCTAGCCATAGCAGACTGAGATACAGTGCGAACACTGGACCAATCTAGCACTGGGTCTATAACACAGTTTAAATCACCTCCAAGGATAAGAAGATGAGAGTTCAAATGTGGTATGCTGCTGAGGAGCCTGTTAGCAAAAGAAACATCATCGAAATAAGGACCATAAATGTTGACAAGTACAACTTTAACATGCATTAGCAGTCGTGCGATGATAATGTATCTGCCATTTTTATCTGAGATAATATCAGTGGAGGTAAACTGTGTCTCCTTATTAATCAGAATAGCTACTCCTCTTGCCTTAGAATTAAAATTTGAATCAAAAATTTGACCTATCCAAGAAGAACGAAGCCTGTGGTGATCTTAAAGTCTTGAGATGAGTCTCCTGTAAAAACACTAGTTCCATAATATTTTTTATGATGTTAATGGCTTTGATTTCTTCAGGTGATCCATTTAATTTGTTGTATATTTTACAGTTTGTTGTCCAGGTGTTTTGAATCTTTTTTTGCTTTCTCATGCATTTTTCTTTTCTGGCTATTTCTGCATTTTCTTTTGTGAGGTGCTCATTTATGTAGATGTTCGTTCCTTTCAGTTTCCTACCTTGTTTTAGCAGTGCAGTCTTGTGTTTTCTGTTGACAAACCTCATGATGACAGCTGGTTTGTCGCTGTTTTTCCTGGGCAGAGGGTGGCAGGCCTCAATGGTGTTACAGTCCAGCTGGGTTCCTTTGGATTGCAGGAAGGCCGCCACCTGTTGCTCAGTGGATTTGGCTTCCAGCTCACCGTGTCCCCCTCTGGTGTCCGTGACCACCGCCCGAGCATATGATTGGGGTTTAATGTGGAGCCCTGTGATGATCACATCGTTCACCCGGGTGTATTATTCCAGGTCAGCCACTCTCCTTTTCGGCATTCTGGATCCGCAGCGCTTTCACCTCTTCGACCAGGTCCAGAATGTTTTTTTGCTGTAGCCTAACAGCAGAAATCTCTTCAGCCAAGAAGTCGAGTGACCTTTTAATATCGTCCACCTCCCCAGACTGCTGAACTTTCTTAGGACCCATGATCCCGGACGATTTATGTTGACTAAACAGCTAGTGAACAGCTGTTTAGCTAGCTGAGTGGTGGGCCGCTCAGCTCCATTCCTGTTTTCCAAGTCCGTAAATGCGGTTATTGCTGTCTTCAGTCAGGTAGGGGTCAAAACGAGGATGTCCAGTCCGTAATCCAAACTCAGTTATCAGAAGCCAGAACAGTAGTCAAAAACCGAGCACCAGAACACAGAAATCCACCGATTGACAGGAGCTGACAACAGGTCTATATCAGGATTATGACATTTCAAGTGTGTAAAAACCTTAGACTTCTTAATTGGATTACCCATTCTGCGGATGCTCCAACTAAGAAATGGAACAGGAGAACCTGCTCCGAGAGTGCTAGATTTAAAATTGGAGGACATGAATCCAAGCATAAAAACAAAAGAACATTAATACAACCTCAAAGAGCCAGGGCAGGTCCCTTCTCAAAAACCCCCAAACGATAAAGAAAAAATGGCAAAAAGCCTCCAAAGGGGAGACAGCAGTGATAAAACAAAAAAACATTTGTTGCCACATTATTGTGACCACAAGTGGGTGAAGCTGAGTTAACTAAATAAAGGCTGCTCCTGCAGGCATACTATAAACAGAACTGGCACATGTGATAATCACTTACCCTAAAAATTAGAATAGATGAAATAACTATAAATGTAAACATTCATGTAAAAATGAGGCAGAATGTGGCCTATTCAAACTTGGAAAAGAAAAAAGAAAAGAAAAAAATTAGGCTATATATACACACACATATACTGTATATGCAGAATGAAATACCATAGTGCATTTTGTCAATCAACCAAATTAAGCTCACTTATATGATACTGTCCCTGATGCCCAAAGAGAGAGAAAAGGAGCTATTAATGTATTTACACTGTTAAAGTCAATTAAACTTTCCTCATTTTCTGAATGTAAGCCATCGCTTTCTCTGCAGAAACAAAATCTTTATCCACACCTTTGTGACTGATCCTGAGTCGGGCAGGGTAAAACAAACCATAGCGCACTTCCTCCATCTCACGCAGCAACTTCCTAGCCTCGTTGAAAGCTGCCTGAGCAACTTTGGCTATGTAGTCGGGGAAGATGGAGATCTGTGATGACCCGGCGACAATCTGTTGTTGTTCACTGGCACGCTGCAAAGCCTCGACGTGGTCACTGTAGTAGTGAAATCTGACAATAATAGGACGTGGTTGCTCACTGGGTCTTAGTTTAGGCTGGAGTGTCTGGTGTGCCCGGTCCAAAAGCGGCTCCTTGTCCAACTTCAGCACCTCTTTAAGCATGGCCGCCACCGAAGAGTTTCCTCTTCAGAGACACCAATGATCCTTATTGTTGCGGTGCGACCTTGCTTCGAGGTCTTCACATTTATTTTAGAGCTTTGCGGCCTCAGAAGTTAAACTATCCAGTTAAGCCTTCAATTCCAGAACATCATCCGTACAGGAAGACAGACTGCCCCATATCTTCCACATTGTCGCAGAGACTCGCTAATTGGGCGTCAGAAACAGCTTTGTCACTCATCAATTGCGCTTTTAACCGCAACTGCATGAAAGTCAGCTCTAATGGTGGGCAGATCATCTCCTAAAGCAGCACGAAATTCGGCTTTAAATATTTGGGCAATGTCCGCTCGTAATGTGGCTAACAGCTCTAGCCTTAGGGCTTCAGTGATAGCACACTGTTGTTTCCCTCCAGGTGAAGTGCTGCCGCCGGGTGGAGTCGACGTACCTGAGGCCAAAGCTTCCACCTGCCCTGTAGGCCTTTGCTGGTGTGACGCAGCTCGAGATTTAGCTTCCTCGTTGGACATAGTAAATTACTCCACCGAGTCACAAAGGGTAGAAGAACAATTAAGAATGCCTCAAAATTACTTTCCCATGGGATAGGTGTAAAAGAGTGCCAAAAAAAATAACAATTTCGCACAAACTCTGCAGGAGCCATGCCACACACGTCCTACTCCATTGCAAGCTCCTTGGATGAAATTTTGACCAGAAGTAGTCCTTGGGCTAGAGAGGAACCCTTAACATTTTGATGATGATCCGAGAACGCATACCACCACTAAGGCTCTGGCACTTAGGCATCAGCACCTTAGTGCTTTCATTTTTCAACATGTCTCCCCTTCGGTCCACACACTTCTTTCATCGGTATTGCAGTGTTTGGATCCCTGCGGTTAAAAAATAAACCACATTTGGTCAAACTTGACTACTGTGAACTTTTCAGCCTATGAACTTTTCAGCCCCCCCCCCCCCCGTATTTAAAAAAAAAATGGAGCTCTGTCATTGAAATTAATATATTCAGTTTACTTCTGATACTATGATATACTCCAAAATCCTGTTATTACCTCTGCCAAGGAGGTAATGTTTTTGCTGGGGTTTGTCTGTCTGTCTGTCTATTACCAACATAACTCAAAAAGTTATGAACGGATTTTGACGAAATTTTCAGGAAAGGTGTGTAATGGCACGGGGAACAGATGATTCGATTTTGGTGATGATCTGAGGGTGCGTACCTCCACCGAGGGCTTTGTTTGTATTTGTGTAGCAGGATTACACAAAAACTACTGGATGGATTTGGATGAAATTTTCACCAGAGGTGGTTCTTGGGCTAGAGAGGAACCCATTATATTTTGGTGATGATCTGTGATGATCTGAGAATGCATACCTCAGCCAAGGCTCTTATCGTCTCACAGTATGTTACCAACAATACTCCAAAACTGATGGACGGACTTTGATGCAATTTTCACCACAAGTGGCTATAGGCCTACACACAAACCCATTACATTTTGGAGGTGATCCATGACAAACGGAAGGAGCCTTGGTGGAGCTATGCGCTCTGAGTGCTTTTCTAGTTTGAAATGTGCTGAACAGAAAAGAGGTGTTGGTATTAGATTGTGTCAACTAAAGTGATTTTTTTTTTAAATTGACAACTTCCTGTATATTTGGACAATAGTTTTAGTTGTCACATTTTATTTTTAACCTTATACTGCTTCCTAAATCTAATCAAGTTGTTTTGGTGTATTGATAGTAACTAGTGCAGTGCCCATATGACCCCGTCTGGACTTGTGACATCATAGAAGTGATGCTTCAGATAAGATAAGCCTTTATTAGTCCCACACTGGGGAAATTCCAGGATTACAGCAGCAAAGGGATAGCAGCACTCAGAGCAACAGTCAGCAAGATAATAAGAACTGGTTTGCCAAAGCAGTAAATGAATATACATACACTACCGTTCAAAAGTTTGGGGTCACCCAGACAATTATTTTGTGTTTTCCATGAAAAGTCACACTTATTTACCACCATGAGTTGTAAAATGAATAGAAAATATAGTCAAGACCTTGGCAAGGTTAGAAATAATGATTTGTATTTGAAATAATAATTTTTTCCTTCAAACTTTGCTTTCATCAAAGAATCCTCCATTTGCAGCAATTACAGCATTGCAGACCTAACATGATTGCACAAGGGTTTTCTAATCATCCATTAGCCTTCTGACACAATGAGCAAACACATTGTACCATTAGAACACTGGAGTGATAGTTGCTGGAAATGGGCCTTTATACACCTATGTAGATATTGCACCAAAAACCAGACATTTGCAGCTAGAATAGTCATTTACCACATTAGCAATGTATACAGTGTATTTCTGATTAGTTTAAAGTTATCTTCATTGAAAAAAAGTGCTTTTCTTTCAAAAATAAGGAAATTTCTAAGTGACCCCAAACTTTTGAACGGTAGTGTATGTACACAGATATATCCACAGTGCAGGAGCATTGCAGCTAGATGGAATAAACAGCATTACGGTTTGTTAAATTACCCTTACACCAAAGAATAGATGGCACCTATTAAGAACACCTAAGGAGTTCTTATAAGGAGTTCTGAACAACTCCTTATAAGTTCTTCTGAGGAAGACCCGGTTCTAGAGCTTGCATCAGGCTCAAATTTTTATCATTTTATCCCACTGGCCTTCAGAGCCTGCCCTGTGAATTTCAGCCCCCATCTCCCAGCCATTATACCTTTTCCACCACTGTGTTCATTTAATAACTCCCCAATGGGTGTTCATTAAAGATTTCCCCTCCTCAACTTCCACATATCTGAGGAGGCTGAAATGTGGGGATGCACACCCTCGTAACCTCAGCAAAGCACGTATCAAATCTGAGGTTAGTCTGAAACAGTTTGAGAGATACGTGAGGAACAGACAGAGAATCCTTGCATTTATAGATAGATAATGTTTCGAGATGAAGTACACCTTTCCTAAATTTCTTTCATTCCAGCATATGGTTAATAACAATCAAATCTGAGGTTAGTCTGAAACAGTTTGAGAGATACGTGAGGAACAGACAGAGAATCCTTGCATTTATAGATAGATAATGTTTCGAGATGAAGTACACCTTTCCTAAATTTCTTTCATTCCAGCATATGGTTAATAACAACTGCCAATTTATTATTTAACAATTTTGATGCAAAGTACTAACCCCACTACCTGTTAGTATTTGCATTGCTTTTCTAATAAAACAGTTAAGAATGTTTAACAATCATTCATACATTCATTCATTCATCTTCTTCCGCTTAATCCTTTTCGGGTCGCGGGGGGGCTGGAGCCTATCCCAGCATCTTTGGGCGAGAGGCAGGGTCCACCCTGGACAGATCGCTAGTCCATCGCAGGGCCAACACAGAGAGACAGACAACCATTCACTCTCACAGTCATACCTAAGGACAATTTAGAATCCCCAGTTTGATGCCAATTAACCTAACTTGCATGTTTTTGGCACGTGGGAGGAAACTGGAGAAATCCCAGAGTAAACCCACGCAGACACGGGGAGAACATGCAAACTCCACACAGATCACTGTTGGTCGGGGCTGGGGTTGAACCCAGGATCCCCCGGCCAAGGGTGAGTTGCTGTGCTGCTGCAGTGCTAACCACTCCTCCACCGCGCCGCCCTGTTTAACAATCATTATGTATTAAATCATGTCATACTTTTTATATATTTTAATATTTGAACATTTTATAGTGTATTTTTTTCTTTAAAAAAATTAAACTGAATAAAAAGCAATACATCTGAAAGCCACTGAAACTTCATATTCTCTAATATGTTATTTCAGGTTTTTAACAGTTCAGGATCTTCTTTTTCATATATTTACTTCAGTTTTATTCAGTTTCAAAATGAGTGAAATCCTTTGGTCTGCATGTTGACCGTTGTACTCATAATATTCTAGAAGAGTCAGCACTGTGAACTTTGTTTTTCAGTGGAATGTAGTGTGGACATTGTTTTGCTGAAATAAGCAAAGCTCTTCCACAAAAGTCTGGGTGATGAAAGAGTTCCACAAAATCTACAGCTACAATTCAGCGTAATTGGTGCCCTTTTCAACCAAGAATATTGGTTTTTGTGGTGATAACCACTTCCTCTCCTTTTGGACAAGGAGAAAATGTAGCAACGTTTGACATCTCAGGGACCATGGAACACTTCGTATTCTACTTTTCTAGCTACAGTGCTGTGGAATAAGTATTTGCCCCCTTCCTAATTTAAGATAAGATAAGCCTTAATTTGTTATATTTCTGCATATTTGTCCCACTTAAATTTTTCAGATCATCAAACAAACTTAATATTAGAGAAAGATAACCTGATAAAATACAAAATGGATTTTTTTAAATTATGATTCAAATGGGGAACAAAGCTATCCAATCCTACCTGGCCCTCTGTGAAAACGTATTTGCCCAACTATGATTAACCAGATTTTTTTTAGAAAGTTGAGTTCAATTTCAGTAGCCACACCCAGGCGTGATTACAACCAGACCTGCTGAATCAAGAAATCACTGAAATAGAACCTGTCTGACAAAGTGAAGTATGCTAAAAGATCTCAAAAAGCAATACATCATGCTGTGATCTAAACAAATTCAAGAATAGATGAGAAACAAAAACCCAGAAGAACATCTACAGAACTACAGGCCTCACCTGCCTCAGTTTGGACACTGGTTCAAGATTCAAAGTCTTTATTATCATGTGCACAGTTAAGAAATGCTACATTTCCCAAGCAATGAAATTCTTACTTTGCTCTCCGAACGAATGCCAAGTTAAAAGGTACAGAAACAACAATTCTAATAGGTCATGACACACTAATACAGGAACTCAATCCTAGTACTGATGAATGCTAAAACACACACACCAACACACAGTTAGGCAGTAGAGGAATGAAATTGAAAAGTCACCGGATGACTAAAGTGATAGTGGTATATTGAAATCAGAGCTGATGTGAACCTGAGATGGCATGAACCTATGTACAGTGTACAAATGAGCATTGTGCAATGAGCAGTGTGTAATTACAAATTATTTCTGTAACGATAGTACCAGTAGACTGCATGATAAGTAGCAGCAGAGATGATTCCATCTCTGATGATTCAACAGTAAGAACATGACTGGGCAAAAACACAAAAGCTTATCTCACATTTGGCCAAAAAAAATCTTGATAATCCCTAATAAGGATGCAAGTTACTGATTAATTCATTAATCATTAGTTGATTCACCTTATCTATCAATTAACGATTAATTGATAAGCAGCAATTTTCCTGAGAATCTGAATTTACTCTGTGCAATATGGTCTATCTTTAACATATAAAAAGTTAATTACTGTTTTTGATGTGCTGAATATGAACATCATATTCCTCAGTGATTTATTGTGCCATTTGCATTTTTTGTCTACAAACTGGCATTTTTTGTAGTTCAGTAAATTCTGTACTGTATAGTGTACTATTTGCTGGTACATCTCAATAAATTATAAATGTCATGATTTTTAATTTATTTTAAAACTATTACCAATATCAAAGTTTATCTTTTTTTAGTTATATTACATAAAATAACTTTCACATTCTAATTTACTGAGATGCACTAGTAGACTGTTTTTTTTTTCCACAATATCTTTATTAAACCTTTTTTTTAACAAACATGATACAAACAATCAAACACTAACACTAAAGTACTACAAAAAAAAAAAAAAAAAGGATGCACTAAAAACACCAACAACCACCAGCAAAATCAAATCTTCAACAATGCTCCTCTGTTTAGTCTAGACAATCCAATACATAAGTATACATATTATGTTCACCAGTTTGGAATTTACAAGGTCCACACACATCATTCACCTTCTTCTTCAAAAGTTATGTTTAAATTTTTTACATAATCAATAAAAGGTCTCCATATATTCTCAAACACAATTTCCTTTGATTTCAGTATATATGTTATTCTTTCTAATGGAAGGTTTGTTAACATCTGTCTTAACCACTGAGTCACATCTGGTCTATGAGTCTTTTTCCATAATAGTGCTATACATTTTTTGGCATTAAGCAAACTGAGGTCTATGAATGTTCTTTCACTTTTTTTTTTCCACAATATCTTTATTGAACCTTTTTTTTTTTTTAACAAACATGATACAAACAATCAAACACTAACACTAAAGTACTACAAAAAAAAAATGCACTAAAAAACACCAACAACCACCAACAAAATCAAATCTTCAACAATGCTCCTCTGTTTAGTCTAGACAATCCAATACATAAGTATACATATTATGTTCACCAGTTTGGAATTTACAAGGTCCACACACATCATTCACCTTCTTCTTCAAAAGTTATGTTTAAATTTTTTACATAATCAATAAAAGGTCTCCATATATTCTCAAACACAATTTCCTTTGATTTCAGTATATATGTTATTCTTTCTAATGGAAGGTTTGTTAACATCTGTCTTAACCACTGAGTCACATCTGGTCTATGAGTCTTTTTCCATAATAGTGCAATACATTTTTTGGCATTAAGCAAACTGAGGTCTATGAATGTTCTTTCACTTTTATTAAAATTATGCTTTTCTGGGTACAGACCCAACAAAAACAATTTAGGATTCAATATGATTTGTTTTGAGATTATTTTTTCAATTGTTACCCTCACCTCTTCCCAAAACATTCTTATTAATCTACATTCCCATACACAATGAAATAGAGTTCCTTTACTTTCCATGCATTTTGTGCATGTATCTGGTATATTTTTGTTATATTTATTTAACTCCTCCGGTGTAACATACATCCGCATTAACCATTTGAAATGTATCAATTTAAGGCGTACATTTATTGATTTGGTTTGAGCTTCTGTACAAGCCAATTCCCATTGTTCCTCTGAAATTTCAGTTTGCAGATCTTCTTTCCAGTAGTTTAATCTTTTCAGTGAATTTTCACTTGAAGATAGTGTCAATGAGTTATAAAACTCTGAAATAATACCCTTTCTTTTACTATCTTTCATCATCATTTTTTCCAAGGATGAATAAATAGGTCGAGTGAGAGCTTTATTTTGATTTGATCGAATAAAGTTTCTAAGTTGAAGATATTTAAAAAAATGTGTTCTATTGAGATTAAATTTGATCCTCAGCTCTTCAAAAGACATTATGTTATCTGCACATGGCAAATATAAATCCTGAATCTTTTGTATCCCTTTTAAATTCCATACTTTAAATACAGCGTCCGCTCTCCCTGGTTTAAAATATTGATTACCCCATATTGGACTAAATTGTGACAATAACTGTGGTTCTTTTAAATAGTTTTTAGCTTCACACCATATTTTGATCATATGCTTTACAAATGGATTTTTAACTTGTTTTTGTAATTTTTTTGCCGAATCTGAGTATATGAATATGGGAAGAGGTAAAGGTAAATTGTATGATTCCATTTCAGTCCAGTGAGGGAGATCATTTGATGAAAAATAATATGTCATAGACCTCAGTTGTGCCGACCAATAATACAACATAAAATTTGGACATTTCAGACCTCCACGATCAAATGGTAAATATAATAAAGACAGACGTAATCTAGCCCTCCTGTTGTTCCATATAAATTCCACTAACTTTTTTTTTATTCTTGAGAATAAATCTAAAGGTGGTGATAAGGGAATGTATTAAAATAAATAAAGTATTTTAGGTAAAATATTACTTTTAGGACTTCCGGTTATGGCTGCCACGTAGGACGGACGTGTTTCGCTCTGCTCTGCTCCTGGAGAAAAAAAATCGGCAAATAACTCTCTCATTTGGGACAGAACGTATCCCAGCATTTGGGCGAGGATATGTCGGCGAAGCCTAAGGCTGGAAAACCAGGAAAAGGAAAAAGCGAGCCGCCGAAACAGTCCAAATTAACGGACTTTCAGGTCTGTGACGCAGCAAACAAAACTCCATATATGGCGGAGGAGGCTGGCAACGGTGCGATATCTGCGGGGAATGGCGCAGATGCGCTGATGGCTGCCATGAGTTCAATGAGAGCGGACTTTTCCTCTAGATTTGATGGGATTATGACAGCGTTGGAAGGAATAAGAAAGGAATTGGGTGACTGTGTAGAACGAACGGCGCAGATGGAGCTCCGTCTCGCTAGTGCTGAAGATGACGTCACCCGTCTTCAATTAAAGGTGCGCACTTTGGAAAAAAAAAAATAAATCTCTGGAAGATAATATTTTGGATTTGGAATCTCGGTCGAGACAGAATAATTTGAGGCTGGTGGGTCTTCCAGAGGAATCAGAAGGTCGGGACGTATGTTCCTTTCTGGAAAAGTGGATTCCGGAGGTGCTGGGCAGCGAGGAGTTGCAATCAGCAGTGGTTCTGGAAAAAGCACATCGTATTGGCCCACGGAGAGATAAGGGACCGCCGAGGACCTTAATTATGAAGTTTCTTAGCAACAGAGACAGGATGAAGATCTTCAACGCTGCACGTGCTAAAGGAGAGATTAAACACCAGGACCAGCAGGTGCGGTTCTACCCAGATTTGGCCACAGGAATCCAGCAATTGAGGAAGCAGTTTGATCCCGTACGTAAGGAGCTGCGCAACCTTGGGATTCGTCATGGTGTAATCTATCCTGCGAGACTGCTGACCACGTATGAGGGCAGAACCCACATCTTCAAGACCCCAGAGGAGGCGCAGGAGTTCATCAAGAAGATCAAAGAAGAAGAAGAGACTGGTGGGAGCTAAGCATGAACAAAATATAAGGTAGAATAATTAAGCATTTGCACAGGCATCTGACTGACTTGAAGTAAATAGTAAGTTTACAAAATATAGATTGTATTATATATTAAAAAAACAAAACAAAAACAAAACAAACAAACAAAAAAAAACTATGATGTACAAAGTTGTTAAAAATTTTGGAGTTAAGTTGGAAAACTACAGAGGAGAGTTAATGTTACGTCATTAAAAGCAGTAGAGTTAGGGTGATTGGGAGGATGAAGAAGGAGTGGCTTAGGCTGTTCCCCGCGGGTGTGGAACGGTCGATGGCTATATCGGGAGACAGAATTTTTCTTTTGATTTTGGGGGGTTCGCCACAAGTGTGGGAAGGGGAAATTTGTTTGTGTGTAGTTTGTAGGATGAATGTTCAACCACTCATGTTTTTGCTTCTCTGTATGAGCATGTTTACACTGCAAGGTAATCCCAAACTCTCTATTGATCATGGACCAAAGTGTTAATCTTAATTTAACTTCATGGAATTGCAGAGGTCTACAAAATTTAAAAAAACTTAAACAAGTTATGAATAAAATAAAGGACATGGGTTCAAGAATTGTGTTTTTACAAGAAACTCATCTGATAGAGGAGGATGTTAAAAGAATTAGGAGTAGATGGCAGGGAAGTGTATTCACCTCTTCATTTTCATCCCGAGCCAGGGGAGTTATGACTCTCATACATAAATCAGTTCCTTTTCAAGTGAAAAATGTAATTGGAGACAAATTTGGAAGATATGTAATCATTCAAGGTTCTTTGCTATTAGAAAATATAAATC
Source organism: Pholidichthys leucotaenia (assembly GCA_020510985.1). NCBI lineage: Eukaryota > Metazoa > Chordata > Actinopteri > Cichliformes > Pholidichthyidae > Pholidichthys > Pholidichthys leucotaenia. The sequence goes on along the minus strand of CM035837.1, from coordinate 200,778,198 downwards.
TTGTGAACTTATATGGTCCCAATATAGATGATCAGAAGTTCTTTGCTAATTTATTTCTCATCTTATCATCACTTACAGGGCAACATATAATAGCAGGGGATTTTAATTGTACATTGAATCCAGGTGTGGATAGATCAACAGGACTGGATTGTACGCACATTGGATGTAGGATGACTATTAATCATTTTATGAAAGAATTGAGATTGTTAGATATATGGAGAGAAATGAAACCACAAGTTAAAGCCTATTCTTGTTATTCCAGTACCTACAAGACATTCTCACGTATTGATTATTTTTTGATTTCCACAGAATTAAGGTCCAAGATTCAAAACTGCTTTTATGATAACATCATGATCTCTGATCATGCACCCTGTTGTCTAATATATGTAGATAAAAAATTGACAAAGGAATCAGGTAGATGGCAATTTCAGCATAAATGGCTTCAGGATGAGGAATTTGTCAAGTATATAGAAAAACAGATAGACGAGTTCTTTGACATCAATACTACACAAACATCAGCATGTGTAAAGTGGGAGGCTTTCAAAGCTTTTATTAGGGGACATATTATTAGTTATACAGGATCAAAATCTAAGAAGACTCGAGAGGAGAGAGCTAAATTGGAACATAAAATAAAAAGTCTTCAGGAAAAAGTGTATGCAGGAAGTGACCCAAGGTTGGAGAATGAATTACTGATTTTGAGAGCTGAATACGACAAAAAATCAGCGAATAGAGCTGCCTCGAGTCTTCTAAGATTGAAACAATCTTTTTATGAACAAGGTGAAAAATCAGGAAAATTATTAGCATGGCAGATTAAACAATTGGAAATTAAAACACCAATTACCAGTATTATAAGTAAAGGACAGGTAGTTATAGATCCTTTAGAAATTAATAGAGCCTTTAGAGATTACTATGAAAAATTATATGATACCAAAAATGAACCTGATTTAACAAAACTAAATGGGTTTTTGAACGAACTATCTATACCGTGTATTCCAAATGAAAACAGGGAGATATTGGAGTCTAAAATTAGTCAAGAAGAAGTTGGGCTAGCCATTGATAATATGAAATCAGGAAAAAGTGCAGGACCAGATGGTCTTCCAGTTGACCTTTATAAAAAATTTAAGAATAAATTAATAAAACCTTTTTTGGAAATGGTTTTAGAAGCATTTCAAAATAATAATTTACCATCATACATAAATAATGCCTTAATTATACTGCTGCCAAAACCAGGTAAGCCCTCTAATAAATGTGAAAATATGAGACCAATAAGCCTATTAAACGCCGACCTTAAGATAATCTGTAAAATTTTAGCAAGACGAATACAAGAAATTTTACCAAATATTATTAATCGAGATCAGAATGGCTTTATAAAGGGTAGACAAGGCTTCCATAATGTAAGAAGACTATTTAATATTATTTATTTTAATAAAGAAGCACCGGATACAGCTCTCCTATCATTGGACGCCGAAAAGGCCTTTGATAGAGTTGAATGGCCCTTTCTTTTTGAAGTCCTACAAAGGTTTGGACTTGGAAATAATTTCATAAAATGGGTTCAAATAATATACAATAATGCTACAGCAGAAATCCTAACAAATAACAATATTTCAAAACCAATAAAAATCAATAGAGGATGTCGACAAGGCTGTCCACTTTCACCTTTACTGTTTACTATGGCAATTGAACCTTTAGCGATAGCGATACGTTTACATTCACAAATATATGGAATTAAAGTTGGACCAACAGAACATAAAATCTCCCTGTACGCCGATGATATAATTTTGTTTATGTCGAATCTAAAAAAATCAATTCCAACCTTGTTGAATTTAATAAAGAATTTTGGGGAAATATCAGGATATAAAATAAATAAAACTAAATCTTCAATATTAATGCTAAATGAGACCCAGAGAAATTACCCAGCCCCTGAGGTAAATCAATTCAATGTTGTAAATCAGTTTAAATATTTAGGAATCCAAATTATGCCTAAGCTAGAATCAGTCGCCAGTGTCAACTATGAAGCCTTAATGTCAGATATCAATGAGTTAACTCAGAGATGGATGTCACTACCAATGTCGATGATCGGGAGAATCAATATACTTAAAAGTAATATTTTACCTAAAATACTTTATTTATTTCAATACATTCCCTTATCACCACCTTTAGATCTATTCTCAAGAATAAAAAAAAAGTTAGTGGAATTTATATGGAACAACAGGAGGGCTAGATTACGTTTGTCTTTATTATATTTACCATTTGATCGTGGAGGTCTGAAATGTCCAAATTTTATGTTGTATTATTGGTCGGCACAACTGAGGTCTATGACATATTATTTTTCATCAAATGATCTCCCTCACTGGACTGAAATGGAATCATACAATTTACCTTTACCTCTTCCCATATTCATATACTCAGACTCGGCAAAAAAATTACAAAAACAAGTTAAAAATCCATTTGTAAAGCATATGATCAAAATATGGTGTGAAGCTAAAAACTATTTAAAAGAACCACAGTTATTGTCACAATTTAGTCCAATATGGGGTAATCAATATTTTAAACCAGGGAGAGCGGACGCTGTATTTAAAGTATGGAATTTAAAAGGGATACAAAAGATTCAGGATTTATATTTGCCATGTGCAGACAACATAATGTCTTTTGAAGAGCTGAGGATCAAATTTAATCTCAATAGAACACATTTTTTTTAAATATCTTCAACTTAGAAACTTTATTCGATCAAATCAAAATAAAGCTCTCACTCGACCTATTTATTCATCCTTGGAAAAAATGATGATGAAAGATAGTAAAAGAAAGGGTATTATTTCAGAGTTTTATAACTCATTGACACTATCTTCAAGTGAAAATTCACTGAAAAGATTAAACTACTGGAAAGAAGATCTGCAAATTGAAATTTCAGAGGAACAATGGGAATTGGCTTGTACAGAAGCTCAAACCAAATCAATAAATGCACGCCTTAAATTGATACATTTCAAATGGTTAATGCGGATGTATGTTACACCGGAGGAGTTAAATAGATATAACAAAAATATACCAGATACATGCACAAAATGCATGGAAAGTAAAGGAACCCTATTTCATTGTTTATGGGAATGTAGATTAATAAGAATGTTTTGGGAAGAGGTGAGGGTAACAATTGAAAAAATAATCTCAAAACAAATCATATTGAATCCTAAACTGTTTTTGTTGGGTCTGTACCCAGAAAAGCATAATTTTAATAAAAGTGAAAGAACATTCATAGACCTCAGTTTGCTTAATGCCAAAAAATGTATTGCACTATTATGGAAAAAGACTCATAGACCAGATGTGACTCAGTGGTTAAGACAGATGTTAACAAACCTTCCATTAGAAAGAATAACATATATACTGAAATCAAAGGAAATTGTGTTTGAGAATATATGGAGACCTTTTATTGATTATGTAAAAAATTTAAACATAACTCTTGAAGAAGAAGGTGAATGATGTGTGTGGACCTTGTAAATTCCAAACTGGTGAACATAATATGTATACTTATGTATTGGATTGTCTAGACTAAACAGAGGAGCATTGTTGAAGACTTGATTTTGTTGGTGGTTGTTGGTGTTTTTAGTGCATTTTTTTTTTTTTGTAGTACTTTAGTGTTAGTGTTTGATTGTTTGTATCATGTTTGTTAAAAAAAAAAAAAAAGGTTCAATAAAGATATTGTGGAAAAAAAAATATTACTTTTAAGTATATTGATTCTCCCGATCATCGACATTGGTAGTGACATCCATCTCTGAGTTAACTCATTGATATCTGTCATTAAGGCTTCATAGTTGACACTGGCGACTGATTCTAGCTTAGGCACAATTTGGATTCCTAAATATTTAAACTGATTTACAACATTGAATTGATTTACCTCAGGGGCTGGGTAATTTCTCTGGGTCTCATTTAGCATTAATATTGAAGATTTAGTTTTATTTATTTTATATCCTGATATTTCCCCAAAATTCTTTATTAAATTCAACAAGGTTGGAATTGATTTTTTTAGATTCGACATAAACAAAATTATGTCATCGGCGTACAGGGAGATTTTATGTTCTGTTGGTCCAACTTTAATTCCATATATTTGTGAATGTAAACGTATCGCTATCGCTAAAGGTTCAATTGCCATAGTAAACAGTAAAGGTGAAAGTGGACAGCCTTGTCGACATCCTCTATTGATTTTTATTGGTTTTGAAATATTGTTATTTGTTAGGATTTCTGCTGTAGCATTATTGTATATTATTTGAACCCATTTTATGAAATTATTTCCAAGTCCAAACCTTTGTAGGACTTCAAAAAGAAAGGGCCATTCAACTCTATCAAAGGCCTTTTCAGCGTCCAGTGATAGGAGAGCTGTATCCGGTGCTTCTTTATTAAAATAAATAATATTAAATAGTCTTCTTACATTATGGAAGCCTTGTCTTCCCTTTATAAAGCCATTCTGATCTCGATTAATAATATTTGGTAAAATTTCTTGTATTCGTCTTGCTAAAATTTTACAGATTATCTTAAGGTCGGCGTTTAATAGGCTTATTGGTCTCATATTTTCACATTTATTAGAGGGCTTACCTGGTTTTGGCAGCAGTATAATTAAGGCATTATTTATGTATGATGGTAAATTATTATTTTGAAATGCTTCTAAAACCATTTCCAAAAAAGGTTTTATTAATTTATTCTTAAATTTCTTATAAAGGTCAACTGGAAGACCATCTGGTCCTGCACTTTTTCCTGATTTCATATTATCAATGGCTAGCCCAACTTCTTCTTGACTAATTTTAGACTCCAATATCTCCCTGTTTTCATTTGGAATACACGGTATAGATAGTTCGTTCAAAAACCCATTTAGTTTTGTTAAATCAAATTCATTTTTAGTATCATATAATTTTTCATAGTAATCTCTAAAGGCTCTGTTAATTTCTAAAGGATCTATAACTACCTGTCTGTTACTTATAATACTAGTAATTGGTGTTTTAATTTCTAATTGTTTAATCTGCCATGCCAATAATTTTCCTGATTTTTCACCTTGTTCATAAAAAGATTGTTTCAATCTTAGAAGACTCGAGGCAGCTCTATTCGCTGATTTTTTGTCGTATTCAGCTCTCAAAATCAGTAATTCATTCTCCAACCTTGGGTCACTTCCTGCATACACTTTTTCCTGAAGACTTTTCATTTTATGTTCCAATTTAGCTCTCTCCTCTCGAGTCTTCTTAGATTTTGATCCTGTATAACTAATATGTCCCCTAATAAAAGCTTTGAAAGCTTCCCACTTTACACATGCTGATGTTTGTGTAGTATTGATGTCAAAGTACTCGTCTATCTGTTTTTCTATATACTTGACAAATTCCTCATCCTGAAGCCATTTATGCTGAAATTGCCATCTACCTGATTCCTTTGTCAATTTTTTATCTACATATATTAGACAACAGGGTGCATGATCAGAGATCACGATGTTATCATAAAAGCAGTTTTGAATCTTGGATCTTAATTCTGTGGAAATAAAAAAATAATCAATACGTGAGAATGTCTTGTAGGTACTGGAATAACAAGAATAGGCTTTTACTTGTGGTTTCATTTCTCTCCATATATCTAACAATCTCAATTCTTTCATAAAATGATTAATAGTCATCCTACATCCATTGTGCGTACAGTCCAGTCCTGTTGATCTATCTATACCTGGATTCAATGTACAATTAAAATCCCCTGCTATTATATGTTGCCCTGTAAGTGATGATAAAATAAGAAATAAATTAGCAAAGAACTTTTGATCATCTATATTGGGACCATATAAGTTCACAAGATTTATATTTTCTAATAGCAAAGAACCTTGAATGATTACATATCTTCCAAGTTTGTCTCCAATTACATTTTTCACTTGAAAAGGGACTGATTTATGTATGAGAGTCATAACTCCCCTGGCCCGGGATGAAAATGATGAGGTGAATACACTTCCTTGCCATCTACTCCGAATTCTTTTTATATCCTCCTCTATTAGATGAGTTTCTTGTAAAAACACAATTTTTGAACCCATGTCTTTTATTTTATTCATAACTTGTTTAAGTTTTTTTAAATTTTGTAGACCTCTGCAATTCCATGAAGTTAAATTAAGATTAACACTTTGGTTTATGATCAATAGAGAGTTTGGGATTACCTTGCAGTGTAAACATGCTCATACAGAGAAGCAAAAACATGAGTGGTTGAACATTCATCCTACAAACTACACACAAACAAATTCCCCCTTCCCACACTTGTGGCGAACCCCCCAAAATCAAAAGAAAAATTCCGTCTCCCGATATAGCCATCGACCGCTGCACATCCACGGGGAACAGCCTAAGCCACTCCTTCTTCATCCTCCCAATCACCCTAACTCTACTGCTTTTAATGACGTAACATTAACTCTCCTCTGTAGTTTTCCAACTTAACTCCAAAATTTTTAACAACTTTGTACATCATAGTTTTTTTTTGTTTGTTTTGTTTTTGGTTTTTTTTTAATATATAATACAATCTATATTTTGTAAACTTGCTGTTAACTTCAAGTCAGTCAGATGCCTGTGCAAATGCTTAATTATTCTACCTTATATTTTGTTCATGCTTAGCTCCCACCAGTCTCTTCTTCTTCTTTGATCTTCTTGATGAACTCCTGCGCCTCCTCTGGGGTCTTGAAGATGTGGGTTCTGCCCTCATACGTGGTCAACAGTCTCGCAGGATAGATTACACCATGACGAATCCCAAGGTTGCGCAGCTCCTTACGTATGGGATCAAACTGCTTCCTCAATTGTTGGATTCCTGTGGCCAAATCTGGGTAGAACCGCACCTGCTGATCCTGGTGTTTAATCTCTCCTTTAGCTCGTGCAGCGTTGAAGATCTTCATCCTGTCTCTGTTGCTAAGAAACTTCATAATTAAGGTCCTCGGCGGTCCCTTATCTCTCCGTGGGCCAATACGATGTGCTTTTTCCAGAACCACTGCTGATTGCAACTCCTCGCTGCCCAGCACCTCCGGAATCCACTTTTCCAGAAAGGAACATACGTCCCGACCTTCTGATTCCTCTGGAAGACCCACCAGCCTCAAATTATTCTGTCTCGACCGAGATTCCAAATCCAAAATATTATCTTCCAGAGATTTATTTTTTTTTTCCAAAGTGCGCACCTTTAATTGAAGACGGGTGACGTCATCTTCAGCACTAGCGAGACGGAGCTCCATCTGCGCCGTTCGTTCTACACAGTCACCCAATTCCTTTCTTATTCCTTCCAACGCTGTCATAATCCCATCAAATCTAGAGGAAAAGTCCGCTCTCATTGAACTCATGGCAGCCATCAGCGCATCTGCGCCATTCCCCGCAGATATCGCACCGTTGCCAGCCTCCTCCGCCATATATGGAGTTTTGTTTGCTGCGTCACAGACCTGAAAGTCCATTAATTTGGACTGTTTCGGCGGCTCGCTTTTCCCTTTACCTGGTTTTCCAGCCTTAGGCTTCGCCGACATATCCTCGCCCAAACGCTGGGATACGTTCTGTCCCAAATGAGAGAGTTATTTGCCGATTTTTTTCTCCAGGAGCAGAGCAGAGTGAAACGCGTCCGTCTTACGTGGCAGCCATAACCGGAAGTCCTAGTAGACTGTTTTAACAGGAAAATAAATTGTGAGCTGCTTCATCTGTTGCATGTTAAACATTATCACAGTACCCCTGAAATCCAGGCAAACCCAGAACGATCTAGGCTTCTCTGTTGTGTGTTACCTCAGTGGGAACTTGAGTCCGGTCTGCTTTCCCATCTTAGTCTGACTCAACCCCCCTCTAACATGTGGTCCCTCTTCACTCCAGTCACGTTACTGGATGTAAATGGTCTCCTGGCCTCTATGAAGCCCTCTTCAAGCCCCTTAGATATCCTCCCAACTTCACTGTTTTTCAAAATATTTGACTCTATCAGGCCTTTAATTGTGGAAATCATAAACTGTTCACTTTTATCAGGCATTTTTCCCAGTTCTTTCAAACAAGCAGTGGTTGAACCCAAATTAAAGAAACAAAACCTAGACCCTACAGAACTGAACAACTACAGGCCCATTTCAAAGCTCCCCTTCCATCCAGAATGCTTGAGAAAGTAGTAGCAGAGCAATTAGCTACATTCATAGAGAGAAATAAAATCTTAGACACTTTCCAGTCTGGTTTCCGTAAAATGCACTCCACTGAGACAGCACTAATTAAAGTCTCCAGTGACATCATTATGGCAGCAGGTTCTGGTCAGTACTCGGCCCTGGTGTTGCTGGATCTCACCGCTGCTTTTGACATGGTGGACCACAATATATTGATAAATAGGATGAAGGACACGTTTGGTATTTCAGGATTAGTTTTGAAATGGTTCTCATCTTATTTAACTGACAGAGTTTTGTGTTTTGTTCAACGAGAAGATGTCAGAGGTCAAAGGACTCTCCTGTGGGGTTCCACAAGGCTCAGTTCTGGGCCCTGTTCTGTTTTTATTGTATTTAAGATAAGATAAGCCTTTATTAGTCCCACAATGGGGAAATTCCAGGATTGCAACAGCACAGGGATAGCAACACTCAGAGCAACAATCAGAAGGCAAGAAAAAACCAAAAAAAAAGCAAGAGCAGCTAATATACATATATACATATTACTATAAATATATATTTATATATATATATATATATATATATATATATATATACAGACACACAGTGCGGAGCAATGTAGCTAGATGGTATAAATATATAGATGTATAAACACACCCAGTGCGGAGCATTGTAGCTAGATGGAATAAATATGTAAATATATAAACACACACAGTGCGCAGCATTGTTGCTAGATGGGATGAAACAGCACAACCGTCTACTTAGTTATCCTACATGGTATGATTATGTGCCCATACATATTCTCACCCTCCATAGCGACCGGTATTTTCCTAGTTGTATGCCGGAGGGGACCATTGTGTAAGTCTATTGCATCTTTTGCATTCAAAACTATTAGGTTGTCACGTCTTTTTGCTATCTCTGCGAGCAGCCCTGCTTAGGTTGTACAGTCTGACAGCCGTTGGTAGGAAGGACCTGCGAAACCTCTCGGTTGTGCACCTGGGATGATGTAGTCTGCTGCTAAATGAGCTCCTCAGTGCATTCAGTATGTCCTGCATAGGGTGGAACTCGGACTCCAGCAGAGATGACAGTTTAGCCACCGTCCTTCTCTCTCCTATCTCCTCCACCGGGTCAAGGCGCTGCCCCAGGACAGAGCTAGCTTTCTTGATCAGTTTGTTCAGTCTCTTCCTATCGGCTGCGGTAATGCCACTGCCCCAGCAGACCACTCCAAAAGTGATGGCTGATGCCACCACTGTGTCATAGAATGTCTTCAGCAGCGCCCCTTGTACACCAAAAGACCTGAGTCTCCTCAGTAGGAACAGCCTGCGCTGTCCCTTCTTGTAGAGTGTGTCAGTATTGTGTAACCAGTCTAGTTTATTGTGTATTTAACCCCACTTGGCCAGATTATCAGTCAGTTTAAGGGTGTCTCTTACCATTTCTATGCAGACGACATTCAGCTTTACTGCTCTTTTTAAAGAAAATGAGCTGAACATTTTATCAAACTTAATCTCTTGCCTGTCTGCCATTAACAAATGGTTAAACAATAACCTTCTACAATTAGATCTTAACAAGACAGAAACGCTGATCATTGCTCCAGACAGTAAAGTTCCTCTGATAAAGCAACACTTAGGTCACCTAGGCTCTTCTGTCCAGGCCAGCCTGTGTAGCCTGGGTGTTGCTTTTGACAATGCTATGTCACTGGACTGCCATGGTCGGCAACTAGTCAAAAACTGCTTTTTTCATCTGAGGACTAGAGCAAAACTTAGACCTACGGTTTCAACACCTGAAACTAGAAATGATCATTCATGATTCTATCTCATCTCGTTTAGATTATTTTAATGTCCTTTTTATGTATTTGAATAAAACTGCTGTTGCCCGCCTTCAGACTGTGTGCAAAATGCAGCAGCTCGGCTTTTAACCCGGACGAAGAAAAGGGAACACATTTTCCCAGTTTTATCGTCCCTTCATTGGTTGCCAGTTGCTTTTAGATTTCATTTGAAGATTTTAGTTTTGACTTTTAGAGCTCTTAATGGCCAAGCCGCTTCATACATCTCAGCCCTCTTGACTCCATATGCAACGACACAATCACTAAGATCCTCAGACCAGAGACTCCTGGTGGTCCCTCAGACCAAATTTAAAACCCGTGGAGATTGGCCTTTCCAGGCTGCTGCACCACAGCTTTGGAACACACTTCCCGTCTTTGCGCTGCTTCGAGTCTGTTGACCCCTTTAAGAAGGAGTTAAAAACTCATTTGTTTAGACAGGCTTTTAGCTCTTGTTGAATGGCTTTTATTCCCTCACTGTTAACTCTTATTATTCCTATTTATGAGTATTTCATCTTATTTCTATTGATTTTAATTTCTTGTGTATTTGTAAATTTTAATTAGCTGTGAAGCACTTTGTGATATATGTCTGTGAAAAGTGCTATAGAAATAAACTTTGCTTGCTTGCTACATTTGGACCTGTAAAGCCTAATTGGGCTATCTGTTTTCAGACAAGAACACTTGCTTTCTACGGACATGCAGGTTCAGGTTCAGGTTACTTTATTTGTACCCGTAGGTAGATTTGTTTTGCAGTCTGGTGACATCCATATTTAAAAGCCACAAATTACATTCAACATAGACACAAACACAGGCACACATGAAATTGACTATAAACATGATAAAAATACTCAAGGCTCCATCAATCAGGGTATAAAAAGAGGAAGTCCATGTTGATGGAACCAGGGAGCTCTTCACCATACAGTCCACAAACATTCCAGGACAGAAACGACACAGAGAATATCGTAAAAACACATTAAAGTGCATTAAACAAGACACACAGACGACGGACTTTTTCACCAGCTGCCGGTTGCTGCGTGCGCATGCGCCCAAGCGCTAGTCTGTTACAAATATATCTTGAGGTTTACAAGTGATTTGCTTTACAAAGTTTAATAGGATGTTTAAGGGGTTTTTTTTCTGTTTGCATAGTCTGTGTTTTCGGTTTATTTGCTACTGCTGTAACATGGAAGAAGCGACAGAACGGTGGTGGTGGTGGTGGGGGGGTGTAGAAGTCAGACTACTCTGACAATGACTGGGACTGACGTCAATGATGGAGGATTTCTGGGTGAAATGTCACATCCAAGCTGTCAAAACATGATGCTTAATACTGCCCTGATTGTAATTATGGAAGGAACCCCCCCCCCCCCAATCATCCACAGCTGTAAAGCATTTAAAACCTTTTTTTTTTAACCTGAGTAGGGTTTTAATGCTGTAACTCTGTATCTCTGTATGTCTGTATCTCTTCAGCTGTGTAATATTTTTTTTATCATGTATTTGCATAATTCTGAAGTGAGTGGGCCGCCGGCTCATCAGGTGGCTTGTGGCATGACTATGACATTTTCTGTTGCTTTTTTAACCACACAGCATCCTGCTTCTCAGCCACGGGCCGTGCGGTTTTAATAAAGAAAAATGCACTTCCGTCATTTCCATTGAATCGCACCATGGTAGAGCCTCAAGTGGCGCCTGCACTTGTCAGTTTACTGGAAGTGCGCTCATTTGTAAGCAGTGAGGATGGAAAGAGAGCTGGTGACACAGCTGTCAAATGTTGCTTTGGCCGGCAGACTGACGTCTGATTAGGGAAATGACCCCCTGTCCTGTTAACTTTTCAGTTTTTTGTTTTCCCCACTGCAGAATGTAAGCAGTGGTGGTGATGGATAAATAAGTTTAAAAATCTAACACTAGTATTTTTCATTTTTCTCATCATTTATGAAGAAGTACTGATAATAACTAATGTAGCCGTGATCATATGTGTCTGTAGAGAGATGGAAGGAGCAGGTGAGCGAGGTAAACACAGCCTTTGTCTGTTTGCATTCAGGAAGTGCTACTTGCTTCACAAACGTCCTGTCTTCATTTCAGAATGAGTGTGTGCTGCTCATTATCTTAGTGTTGTGTGATTCCCCTCGGGCTGTCATCTAACACGGCCCTGGTTTGTGGTATTCTCAGCCACCTCACTTGCCCCAGCATTTCCAAATCAACCGCAGAAACCTAGGGACTTTTTCAGCCATGGTGTTCTGCTCTTTCTACCTGTGACTTTTGCAGCTCTGCAGCATTTTCCCCTTTTCATTTCTGCAGCATATACGGCACAGTGTTGTGCTGATTTAGGGGCACATGATGGTGATAAAGATGTGTTGTAAATTTAAAAAAAAACAAAAAACAAAAACTAGATATATCTATAAATGCAAGGAATCTCTGTCTGTGTATCTGTTCCTCGCATATCTCTTGAAGCGTTTGTCAGACTGACCTCAGATTTTATAAGTGCTTTGCTGAGGTTATGAGGGTGTGCATCCCTAAATTTCAGCCTCCCCAGATACGTGGAAGTTTTGGAGGGGAAATCTTTAATGAACGTCCATAGGGCAGCTATTAAATGAACCCAGAGGGGGAAAAGGTATAACTGCTGGGGCTGAAATTCACAGGGGAGGCTCTGGAGACCGGTGGGATAAAATGACAAAAATTTGGGGCCTAACCAAGCCAGTGGGATGACAAACACGATGATGTCATCACCTTATAAGAACTCCTTACAGTGGTGTGAAAAAGTGTTTGCCCCCTTCCTGATTTCTCATTTTTTTTGTCTGTCACACCTAAATGTCTCAGATCATCAAACAAATTTAAATATTAGACAAAGATAACACAAGTTAACGCAAAATGCAGTTTTTAAATGAAGATGTTTATTATATACATGCTAATATACATATGTACATATGTATATTAGCTGCTCTTGCTTGCTTGTTTTTTCTTGCCTTCTGATTGTTGCTCTGAGTGTTGCTATCCCTGTGCTGTTGCAGTCCTGGAATTTCCCCGTTGTGGGACTAATAAAGGCTTATCTTATCTTATCTTATCTTATTATTAAGGGTAAAAAAAAAAATCCAAACCTACATGGCCCTGTGTGAAAAAGTGTCCCCCCCCCCTCCCCGTTAAAACATAAATTAACTGTGGTTTATCACATCTTTGGAAAGCTGAGTTCAATTTCTCTAGCCACACCCAGGCCTGATTACGGCCACACCTGTTCTCAATCAAGAAATCACTCAAATAGGACCTGCCTGACAAAGTGAAGTAGACCAAAAGATCGTCAAAAGCTAGACATCATGCTGCAATCCAAAGAAATTCAGGAACAAATGAGAAACAAAGTAATTGAGATTTGTCAGTCTGGAAAAGGTTATAAAGCCATTTCTAAATCTTTGGGACTCCATCAAACCACAGTGAGAGCCATTATCCACAAATGGCGAAAACATGGAACAGTGATGAACCTTCCCAGGAGTGGCCGACCAACCAAAATTACCCCAAGAGCACAGCGACGACTCATCCAAGAGGTCACAAAAGACCCCACAACAACATCCAAAGAACTGCAGGCCTCACTTGCCTCAGTTAAGGTCAGTGTTCATGATTCCACCATAAGAAAGAGACTAGGCAAAAAAGGCCTGCATGGAAGAAAGAGTTCCAAGACGAAAACCACTGCTGAGCAAAAAGAACATAAAGACTTGTCTCAGTTTTGCCAGAAAACATCTTGATGATCCCCAAGACTTTTGGGAAAATACTCTGTGGACTGACTAGACTAAAGTTGAACGATTTGGAAGGTGTGTGTCCCATTACATCCAGCGTAAAAGTAACAGCACTTCAGAAAAGGCACATCATACCAACAGTAAACTATGGTGGTGGTAGTGTGATGGTCTGGGGCTGTTTTGCTGCTTCAGAACCTGGAAGACTTGCTGTGGTAAATGGAACCATGAATTCTGCTGTCTACCAAAAAATCCTGAAAGAGAATGTCAAGCCATCTGTTCGTGACCTCAAGCTGAAGTGCACTTGGGTTCTGCAGCACGACAATGATCTAAAACACACCAGCAAGTCCACCTCTGAATGGCTTAAGAAAAACAAATGAAGACTTTGGAGTGGACTAGTCAACTTCCTGACCTGAATCTGACAAATCCTGTGGCCTGACCTTGAAAAGGCGGTTCATGCTTGAAAACCCTCCAATATGGCTGAATTACAATGATTCTGCAAAGATGAGTGGGCCACCATTCCTCCACACTGCTGTAAAAGACTCATTACCAGTTATCGCAGACACTTGATTGCAGTTGTTGCTGCTAAGGGTGGCCCAACCAGTTATTAGGTTTAGGGGGCAATCACTTTTTTACACAGGGCCATGTAGATTTGGATTTTTTTAACCTTTAATAATAAACACCTTCATTTAAAAACTGCATTTTGTGTTTACTTGTGTTATTTTTGTTGAATATTTAAATTTGTTTAATGATCTGAAACATTTAAGTGTGACAAACATACAAAAAATGAGAAATCAGGAAGGGGGGCAAACACTTTTCACACCACTGTATATAACCTTCTTCCGGTCCTGCTAACAAGACACGGGTTTGTTCAATGGCGTGACATCACGGATTCAGCAGAGCAGGGAGGAAAGCGAAAGAGTGATGGCCACAAAATGGAAGAAAGTCAGAAAAAATGACAAAAAGTATCTCAAGGAATCATTTCAAGCTCAAACTGAGGGAAAACATTGTGCAGTGCGAGTTGGCATACCATAACGTCATTGCTTCAGCATCTCGTCAGATGGTATCCAGCCACATCATGCACGGCCAGCGCACCTGAGACAAGGTATGTGATTGAGATTTTAAATTAAGATGAACTAGTGCAATGCCCAGTCACATGACCATATAAGCAGTTGTTCAGAACTCCTGACCTCAGATTCTTTATAAGGAGTTCTTATAAATGGTAAATGGCGTTCACTTATATAGTGCTTTTTCTCATCTCTAGATGACCAAAGCGCTTTACAGATCCTGCTATCCACCCATTCACACACTGATGGTGGGTGGCAGAGCTGCCATACACCGATGTTAGCCTGACCCATCAGGAGCAACTGGGGGTTCAGTGTCTTACTCAAGGACACTTCGACATGCAGACTGCAGACAGAGCAGAAATCGATCCCCTGACCCTCCGATCAGTAGTCGGCCACACTACACCTGTGCCACAGCCGCAGGTGTAGTGTATAAGGCGATGACATCATCGTGTTTGTCATTCCACTGGTTCGGATCGGGACCAAATTTTTATCATTTTATCCCACCAGCCTCCAGAGCCTGTGAATTTCAGCCCCCAACTCCCAGCAGTTATACCTTTTCCACCTCTGTGTTTATTTAATAGCTCTCCTGGGGACGTTGAATAAAGATTTCCCTTCCTAAACTTCCACATATCTGTGGAGGCTGAAATTTACAGGGTTCATTGGGCTTAATATAGCTGTAAAACCAAATTTTTAGCCCCCAGCTCCCAGTAGTTATACCTTTTCCACCCCGTGTTCATTTAATAGCTCCCCCTATGGATGTTCATTTAAGATTTTCTCTCATAAACTTCCACATATCTGTGGATGCACACCCTCATAATCTCAGCAGAGCACTTACAAAATCTGAGGTCAGTCTGACAAACGGTTCGAGAGCTACTGTATGTGAGGAACAGACAGATACACAGAGATTTCTCGCATATATAGATAATTATTATTATTAAATAAACCCAAACTCCCTCCACTATGGAAAAATTGTCAGTTTGCAGTGTCAGGACTGATCTTACATCATGACTTAAACATTTCCTATTAGTGCACTGCTAATATCCATTGGCATGAATTTGAAGAAGTTGGTGTAAAGTGAAAAATCAAAAGTTTTAACTGCTTGTGGATGATGGGAGGATTCTGTTGTTACTGATGTTTTTGGTAAATGTCACTACACCTGCTGGAATTTGAAAAATAATTCTCGAGCGAACCATTCACCTTCCATAGCAATAATTCTGCTGCTACAGTGGGGTAAAAAAGTATTTAGTCAGCCACCAATTGTGCAAGTTCTCCCACTTTGAAGATGAGAGAGTTCTCCAATTTTCATCATAGGTATACCTCAACTATGAGAGACAAAATGAGAAAAAAAAAATCCAGAAAATCTCATTGTCTGCTTTTGAAAGAATTTATTTGCAAATTATGGTGGAAAATAAGTATTTGGTCAATAACAAAAGTTCATCTCAATACTTTGTTATATACCCTTTGTTGGCAATGACAGAGGTCAAACATTTTCTGTAAGTCTTCACAAGGTTTTTACACACTGTTGCTGGTATTTTGGCCCATTCCTCCATGCAGATCTCCTCTAGAGCAGTGATGGTTTTTTTGGGCCGTCGCTGGACAACACGGACTTTCAGCTCCTTCCAAAGATTTTCTATGAGGTTGAGATCTGGAGACTGGGTAGGCCACTCCATGACCTTGAAATGCTTCTTATGAAGCAACTCCTTCGTTTCCCGGGCGGTGTGTTTGGGATCATTGTCATGTTGAAAGACCCAGCCACGTTTCATCTTCAATGCCCTTTCTGATGGAAGGAGGTTTTCACTCAAAATCTCACGAAACATGGCCCCATTCATTCTTTCCTTTACACGCATCAGTCGTCCTGGTCCCTTTGCAGAAAAACAGCCCCAAAGCATGATGTTTCCTCACCCATGCTTCACAGTAGGTATGGTGTTCTTTGGATGCAACTCGGCATTCTTTCTCCTCTAAACACAACAAGTTGAGTTTTTACCAAAAAGTTCTATTTTGGTTTCATCTGACCATATGACATTTTCCCAATCCTCTTCTGGATCATCCAAATGCTCTCTAGCAAACTTCAGACGGGCCTGGACATGTACTGGCTTAAGGAGGGGGGACACATCTGGCACTGCAGGATTTGAGTCCCTGGTGGCGTAGTGTGTTACTGATGGTAGCCTTTGTTACTTTGGTCACAGCTCTCTGCAGGTCATTCACTAGGTCCCCCCGTGTGGTTCTGGGATTTTTGCTCACCGTTCTCGTGATCATTTTGACCCCACAGGGTGAGATCTTGCGTGGAGCCCCAGATCAAGGGAGATTATCAGTGGTCTTGTATGTCTTCCATTTTCTAATAATTGCTCCCACAGTTAATTTCTTCACACCAAGCTGCTTACCTATTGCAGATTCAGTCTTCCCAGCCTGGTGCAGGTCTACAATTTTGTTTCTGGTGTCCTTTGACAGCTCTTTGGTCTTGGCCATAGAGGAGTTTGGAGTCTGACTGTTTGAGGTTGTGGACAGGTGTCTTTTATACTGATAACGAGTTCAAACAGGTGCCATTAATACAGGTAACGAGTGGAGGACAGAGGAGCCTCTTAAAGAAAAAGTTACAGGTCTGTGAGAGCCAGAAATCTTGCTTGTTTGTAGGTGACCAAATACTTATTTTCCACCATAATTTGCAAATAAATTCATTAAAAATCCTTCAATGTGATTTTCAGGATTTTTTTTTTCTTATTTTGTCTCTCATAGTTGAGGTAAACCTATGATGAAAATTGGAGACCTCTCTCATCTTTTAAGTGGGAGAACTTGCACAATTGATGGCTGACTAAATACTTTTTTGCCACACTGTATAACTGCACAACTTTAAATGAAAAAGCTGATTGACAGATTTTCTTCTGCTGCGAAAGGAATATGGGGCCAACTGAGTCTTAATGAGGGCCATGAGTAGCTAATGAAGAAAGCTAATTGAAAAAATATTTCAACTTAAATAAAAATTTTTGCATATATGCAGAAAATAGTTTCCAATTTATGAGTGAGGAAAAGGGGTAATTGTACAATTCTGCAATTTTCAGCATCTGATTGCTGTAACATCTTCGCCACGCTTCCATCATCCCTTCCTCCCCTGTTTTGTGTGTGTTAATATTGTTATATATGTTTGTTTTCTTTTTGTTAATGGGTGCTGATGTACTTGTTCATTTGGTCTCCCTCCAGTTTGTTACAATTATGGTCTTGGTTAATTTCCGCATGTTCTGTTGCTTGTTTGCAAATAAATAAATTTTAAAAAAAAGAAATTCACAACTTTTTTCTCACAATTTTAAATTTGCAAGATTTTCTCATAGATTAGCAACTTTTTCCTCAAAAATTACTTTTCATAAATTTTCAGCTTCTCACAAAGTTGCATTTTTTGTAAATTTCCAACTTTTTCCTCAAAAATTTGTAACTTTTTCTCAAATTTGCAACTTTTTTCTTATAAATTTGCAACGCTCATTTGGATCCTGATTAAATTTTTATTCTGTGTAATTGTAATTGCAACTTTTAATTTTTAAATTTGCATTTTCCGTTATATCTTTGCATCTTTATTCTTGCATATTTATACCCAACTTAAACTTAACGTTTGTGCTTCGTGCTAAATTTGTGAATACCCCCAACCCCCTTGTTTAAAAAAAATAAACTGCCTACTGAGGGGTACTATACTTGTTGGGAAAAAAAGACAAAAAATGGCTTTTAGCTAGATAAAGGTTGTATTTATTGTATTTTACCGTGTTTAATTTTCCATGTTTGTATTTTGTGTATTTTATTTTTATTATTTTGTGAAGCACTTTATGATTTTATATCTGTGAAAGGTGCTATATAAATGAAATTTACTTACTTTATGAGACAGCGTGGAAAAGTCACAAATTTACAAAACTGGAGGATGAGTCGGCAGATTTACAAGACAGGGAAGAGTCGCTAATTTCTGAGAGTTGCATATCTGTTATTGACATCTGGTTTATTTCTGCAGCAGGATTGTTTCTGCACTTGATACACAGGCTGTCATTTCTCTGTCTTAGTTTACAGATATCTGTAAACCTCTCAGTTTATTGTTGTCTGTGGACCAGGTATGGTTTTAAAGTACCACTAACTGCCTTCTCTGAGTAATTTCAAGAATGCCGACATGTCCCATGTGACTCTAATATGGAAAGTACCATCATGATCAGCTTGGCCCTGCTTACAGAGTCAACTTCAAATCACTTCACCCAGCCAAAGGGACTAAAAAATTAGGGCTTAATCCATGAGAGATTTTTATTTGCACTGATATATTAAAACATTTCAGCTTGATTGGTTGGGAAACATCCTAGAAATCTCCTGTACGTTGCTGTATGTTCTGCTGTAAATGTAATGAATCCATCCAATCATGTCCTCATGCACTTAACCCTAAAAGAGATTTCACTTCACCAGGAGCACAACTTGGACTGGTTTCCTCGAATGCGAGCCATGTCTTTGGTCAGCAGTGATGCAGACGGGGAGCAGAATGAGATCAGAAACCTCCAGGAGAAACTGGAGTCCACCATGAAACTAGTGTCCAACCTCTCAGGCCAGCTGATGGAGCTGAAAGAACAGGTGGGTTGACTGGACGATCGATGAGATAGTAGAGTGCTTTTTGAACACTCCTTGAAAAGTCAACAATCTCATCAGTCTCCCAATGATCTCTCGGCAATCTTTCAATGAACACCAAACTTTTCCACCCCGAAGGTAGAGATGGCTGAGAGATCAGTGAGACATCACTGAGCATTCAATAAAAAAGTTCATTGAAAGATGGTTGAGAGATCATTGGGAATTTGTAGAGCTCCTTGAGAGTTTGTTGAGAGATTGAGTCCATAACCTTGGAGACTGTTGAAAGCTCTTTAAGAGATCTAGGCAGTTTTTCCATCACTTAATGCTGTCTCAACAATCACCACCCCTGTGGTGTGACAGGATTGTGTTCTTTCAGAGGTTTTCCTTGAGCACCCACTCCAGATTCACATCTGTACAGCTGTGATGGAAGTGAAAATAAGTTACACAGATACCAAAACTGATTTTTGTTCCAGACTGTAAAATATTTCAATTTAATCTCTTATGTTGCAGATTATGGGAGTAATTCCTCCCTTAATAAGAAGCACCATCACTTGGTAGCTTTTGTCACTTTTGACCTTCCTTCTGTTTTAAATGCGGACGTTTACTCTTGGTTTAAGCGAATGTGAAATGAAGACACCAAGAATTGGCCTTTGATGTTTGACACTTCACTGTGGGATAGAGCGTGAAGCCTGAACCATTTCTCGAGAAGATGCTGTGTGCGTGAGGTTTGTTTATTTGTTTGCTCTTCGTTGCCCTTTACATGCAGAGCGTTGGATACGCAAGAGCTGGTGAGTCATAGTTCACAACAGCACATGAACATCTCAGTCTGGGTTTATTTTTATCACCGAGCTTCCGTTTCTCCGAATTTCATCCCTGACTTGTTTGCTAATAAGAAACAAAAATCATCTGTGTCGTGTCAGAAAGACAGAAGTTTAGGACCTGTTAGTTGTGTAAGAATTCACCCCACTGGTATTGCATATAAAAGCAGACAAACAAGGCCATGGTTGACCAATTGCTGCACTGTTTCTAGTAAATCATGCCCTTGAAATGAGAACTATGAGTAGGGAAGTGAATGTTTCAGAGACATTTTGACCCAGACAGGGGAAATGATAATTGTTCTGCTGAAAGTAGTGAAGAGCACTGTAAGATCAGCCCCATGTCACTGCAGGATCAACATTTGTAAGGCTGGTTTCACACTGCAACGTTTGGACCGACTTTTACTGACGTTTTAGCAAACATCTGGCTCTGCTGACAAAAGTTGGTAAACATTAATGATAGTTGGTGTTTGTTGACAAACATGGGCGAGAGTTGTGTTCTTTGAAAATTTTCAGCCTGCTGAAAATTTCCTGACGTTTGGAAATAAACGTTGGTGAAAGTTGTGCTCAGTGTGTAAAAGTTCCTGATCTCTGGGCTAAATTATGCAGTTTGTCTAAGTTGGCCTAAGTTAAGCTCCATTGGCAAATGTTAACTGAAATGCTGGTGGAAGCAGAAGTTTTTAGACCGAAACTCACTTCAGACATGCACGAACACAAGAGAAATGCGAAGAAATGTCACTGTCCATGGTGCTGAAATGCCAAAAGTCGAGAGAAGGGGGATAAAAAAAAAATGTATATATATCTATAATCCCCCAATAATATAATCCCCAAAAAATGTGACAACCCAAAAGAAAAAAAATCTCGTTGCGAAATTTACTGTTCTTAATTTTCTGCTCCGTGCATAATCATTCTCCAGGATTTATTGGTTCAGCTTCTATTGTGGGGAATCAAACAGCGCTGATGTGGTGTCAAAAAGTAAATGACATTTAATGGTATTTTATGTTATTTTAATGGAGAGAGTTGTAACAGTCAAAATATAATCACGCATCATTTTATTTATAGGATGTTATACTATTTTTTTTTTAATTCCATCTACATTCACATTTTAATTGTGGACTTATTGTTGGAATCTATAGATTGTATTATTTTTTTTACAGGAATGAATGAACAGGGAAAAAGGGCATGCAGAAGTAACTACACAAGAATATAAAATGAAAATAAATACTGAAATGTATGCCCAAGGGAGATATGCTTACTCCAAACGCAGGTCCAGAATGGCAGGAAGCCTCCACAAATGCTGATCTTTACATGAGCGTTGCCTGATGCTGATGTCAACTGACCTGTGCTGAATATTCGTTTAAGTTAACCTAAGTTGGCAATAGCTACACATATGCTAGCCTAAGTTGGCAAAAGTTTTCCAACGCTGAATGTCACGCTGGCAAATGCTAGCAAGTTTGTAAAAGTACGTTAATGTTCGTAAAAGCTGGTGTGTGCTGGATTAAAAAAAATGCTCATGAATGTAATTTCACTGACGTTTGGACTAATTTCTCTGATTTTTCAAACCATCTGTAAAAGCTGGTCCAAATGCTGCAGTGTGAACCCAGATTAAGACCTATTTTTAGTCGTTTTCCACAGTTACATGTCCTCTGTCTAAAGGTGTGTTCGCACCAAATGCAGACGGGCGGCGCAAATCCTTACAAAGTGAATGGGAAGATGCGAGTACGTGCGAATTTGCGTAGTTGCACGTCCGCTAGCTAGCTAGCTACCTAGCTAGTTGCTAGCTTTGAGATTCTGCTGTCACCATTGCAGAGTAAACTAGTTAGAAAATGAAACTCACTCACTGGGAGACAGGAGGACCAGGAACTCTTTAGCTGAATTGGGATTTTGGAGTTATTTACCCACGGTTTCCAGCCACAGACGTCCTTGCAAGCTAGCAACATAAACACCCATCATCTGTGAAGTTTCTGGAGGCTTGAGACGACATTTTCAGGTGAGCCCCTGGTCGGATAATGTAAACATAAGCATGACGTTATTTTGGGAATTTCCACAGCAGGTTGAACACAGCTGCAGAAGTTTTAAAGACAAGTTCACCTGTCTCCATCTCACTGTTCATGTCTCTTCGTGTGTTTACATTGATTTATAATGTAATGTTGCCACGCGAAAAATTCGCCTCTTCACGTTTGGTGTGAATGCACCTTTACTCTCCCTCTATTGAATCATTGGTGAATTACAGTACACATGAAAAGGAAAAGCCTGGTGTGTTTGGTGTTATGGATATTTTCCTCCAGCATATCCTTCTAAGCAGAATTATTTCACCTGGGACAGTCATTCCAGGACCACTTGATCTTCTCACTTTTTATACCATGTTGTTTCAGTGCGGGGTGCGAGTCACCATCTTCAGTCATTTAAAATGAATTCTCAGCAGAAAAGACATTCCTCTTCCTGCTGGCATAAAGGTTAACACACATGTTATGACTCAGGTACTCTGCTTGATCTCTGAAATTTCTCCTGACTTAGTTTCAGTCTTACTACACTGTATTCTGCTGCTGTCGTCAGAACGCGCAGCAAAAGTGGATGACAGGGCTGCCGGGATTTCAAAAGACTTTTCATCTGCGTGAACAGTATGCAGATTGGTAAAACATTGATTAGTTTCTCCTTTAAAAAAGTTGTTTTCCTGCTTGGTCGTCAGATGACAGAACAGAGGAAGCAGAAGCAGCGGATCGGCCTTCTGGGACACCCTCAGCACATGAACGTCAACCCCCAGCAGCCGGCATAAGGTCAGCTGACACCAGGGCTGCACATGATGCAACGGTAGGGATGCACTGTAACATAGGTAGTCATAAGGCAACGTGTAGCTCTGTCCCCGTAACAACCACCCACCTGGTTTGGTTCCGTCCAGTCAGAATTGGTGCCAAATGCTTCTTCTCTGTAACACACGGCCTTCACTGTTGGACTTGAACCACTCTCGAGCTGACTGGACAGCAAGAATGTCATCGTAATGTTTTCTAAACATGTTTCTAGCATAATGAGCAGTATTGATTTGTTGGTTTTTGTATGTTGTGCAATATATTAACTTAAATATGCAACCTCATTGGTGTGTGGATTTAAGTCCCCTTGTTTGTGTCTTATTTAAAACTGTTAAACTGTTGAATCAAATAGGGAGCCGTTGGTTTTATGTACTTACACAAAAATCCTAGGTAATATTTAACGAGCTGGTTCTCAGTTCTGTGCATACTTCTGGAGCGACAACTGCACTCAGTAGACATAGTATCCTGTGTGAGAGCAATATATACAGATCCTTTACTCTGACGTGTGTAAATGTAGCCACGTCGTATCTCACTGCTGTTATGTTGTGATCAGTTCGCCATCATCTTTAACTTATTTGTAGAGGGCACGCTTGCTATGTTAATTCTCTCAGGAGTCTTGTGTCTTTTTTGTAATTAACTCATGTGTGCCTGTTTTACTTTGAATTTGACTCTGACACATCTGCAGCTTGTTCAGAGTCCCTGATTTTTATCTCCATGCTCATTGTTTTAGCTGGTGAATGGGTTTTTTTTTTTTTTTTTTGTTGTTTTTTTTTTTATTTGTGCTACTGGTCAGACTTTTTGACTCTTGTGTACATAGTCTGTTGCTTATCTTTGCTTCTGTATAGAAAATTAGATAAGAGGAAAACACATGTTACTTGTGAATGTTAAGAATAACAGAAATGTAAGCACCGTCAATTTGTATATTACTGTAGGATTATTTATTAAAATTGATCTGAAGGACCTGTTGTGTGTTGTTGATTTAATCACAGGAAAAAGATGTCATTGTTAAGCAGTAATTCAGTTGACTTTTTTACCTTTGATTTACTATTTTTAAAGCTAAATTGGTGTTTTTTCAGTTAAATTTGCAACTTATCTCATAAATGTGGGACTTTTTTCTTAAATTCTATTTTCTCCTAATTTTAACATTTTCAGCTCATTTCATCAAATTTTACAACTTTTTCAACAAAGGTAAATTTGATATTTCTTACATTCCCAACTTTCCGTGCATTTGAGGCTTTTTCATGTAAATATATATTTGCAACTTTTGTTTTCTTTTTTTTCCCCCCACAATATCTTTATTGAACCTTTTTTTTTTAACAAACATGTCACAATCAAACACTAACACTAAAGTACTACAAAAAAAAATGCACTAAAAACACCAACAACCACCAACAAAATCAAGTCTTCAACAGTGCTCCTCTGTTTAGTCTAGGCAATCCATTACATAAGTATACATATTATACATTCACCAGTTTGGAATTTACAAGGTCCACACACATCATTCACCTCCTTCTTCAGAAGTTATGTTTAATTTCTTTACATAATCAATGAAAGGTCTCCATATATTCTCAAACACATTTTCCTTTGATTTCAGTATGTATGTTATTCTTTCTAGTGGAAGGTTTGTTAACATCTGTCTTAACCACTGAGTCACATCTGGTCCATGAGTCTTTTTCCACAGTAGTGCAATACATTTTTTAGCATTAAGCAAACTGAGGTCTATGAATGCTCTTTCACTTTTATTAAAGTTATGCTTTTCTGGGTACAGACCCAACAAAAACAATTTAGGATTCAATATGATTTGTTTTGAAATTATTTTTTCAATTGTTACCCTCACCTCTTCCCAAAACATTCTAATTATTCTACATTCCCATACACAATGAAATAGGGTTCCTTTACTTTCCATGCATTTTGTGCACGTATCTGGTATGTTTTTGTTATATCTATTTAACTCCACCAGTGTAAGTCCTCCGGTGTAACATACATCCGCATTAACCATTTAAAATGTATCAATTTAAGACGTACATTTATTGATTTGGTTTGAGCTTCTGTACAAGCCAATTCCCATTGTTCCTCTGAAATTTCAGTTTGCAGATCTTCTTTCCAGTAGTTAAATCTTTTCTGTGAGTTTTCACTTGAGGATAGTGTCAATGAGTTATAAAACTCTGAAATAATACCCATTCTTTTACTATCTTTCATCAACATTTTTTCCAAGGATGAATAAATAGGTCGAGTGAGAGCATTATTTTGATTTGATCGAATAAAGTTCCTAAGTTGAAGATATTTTAAAAAATGTGTTCTATTAAGATTTAATTTGATCCTCAGCTCTTCAAAAGACATTATGTTATCTGCACATGACAGATATAAATCTTGAATCTTTTGAATCCCTTTTAAATTCCATACTTTAAATACAGCATCCGCTCTCCCTGGTGTAAAATATTGATTACCCCATATTGGGCTAAATTGTGACAATAAGTGTGGTTCTTTTAAATAGTTTTTAGTTTCACACCATATTTTGATCATATGCTTTACAATTGGATTTTTAACTTGTTTTTGTAATTTTTTTGCTGAGTCTGAGTATATGAATATGGGAAGAGGTAAAGGTAAATTGTATGATTCCATTTCAGTCCAGTGAGGGAGATCATTTGATGAAAAATAATATGTCAGACCTCAGTTGTGCCGACCAATAATACAACATAAAGTTTGGACATTTCAGACCTCCACGATCAAATGGTAAATATAGTAAGGACAGACGTAATCTAGCCTTCCTATTGTTCCATATAAATTCCACTAACTTTTTTTTAATTCTTGAGAATAGATCTAAAGGTGGTGGTAAAGGAATGTATTGAAATAAATAAAGTATTTTAGGTAAGATATTACTTTTAAGTATATTGATTCTCCCGATCATCGACATTGGTAGTGACATCCATCTCTGAATTAACTCATTAATGTCTGTCATTAAGGCTTCATAGTTGGCACTGGCAACTAATTCTAGCTTAGGCACAATTTGGATTCCTAAATATTTAAACTGATTTACAACATTGAATTGATTTACCTCAGGAGCTGGGTGATTTCTCTGGGTCTCTAATTTCTAAAGGATCTATAACTACCTGTCCGTCACTTATAATACTGGTAATTGGTGTTTTAAATTCTAATTGTTTAATCTGCCATGCCAATAATTTTCCTGATTTTTCACCTTGTTCATAAAAAGATTGTTTCAATCTTAGAAGACTCGAGGCAGCTCAATTCGCTGATTTTTTGTCATATTCAGCTCTCAGAATCAGTAATTCGTTCTCTAACTTTGGATCACTTCCTGCGTACACTTTTTCTTGAAGAATTTTTAGTTTATGTTCCAATTGGACTCTCTCCTCTCGAGTCTTCTTAGATTTTGAACCTGTATAACTAATAATATGTCCCCTAATAAAAGCTTTGAAAGCCTCCCACTTTATACATGCTGATGTTTGTGTAGTATTGATATCAAAGAACTCATCTGTTTTTCTATATACTTAACAAATTCCTCATCCTGAAGCCATTTATGCTGAAATTGCCATCTACCTGGTTCCTTTGTCAATTTCTTATCTACATACATATATTAGACAGCAGGGTGCATGATCAGAGATCACAATGTTATCATAAAAGCAGTTTTGAATCTTGGACCTTAATTCTGTGGAGATCAAAAAATAGTCAATACGTGAGAATGTCTTGTAGGTATTAGAATAACAAGAGTAGGCTTTAACTTGTGGTTTCATTTCTCTCCATATATCTAGCAATCTCAATTCTTTCATAAAATGATTAATGATCATCCTACATCCATTGTGCGTACAGTCCAGTCCTGTTGATCTATCTATACCGGGATTCAATGTACAATTAAAATCCCCTGCTATTATATGTTGCCCTGTAAGTGATAAGATAAGAAATAAATTAGCAAAGAACTTTTGATCATCTATATTGGGACCGTATAAGTTCACCAGATTTATATTTTCTAATAGCAAAGATCCTTGAATGATTAAATATCTTCCAAATTTGTCTCCAATTACATTTTTCACTTGAAATGGGACTGATTTATGTATGAGAATCATAACTCCCCTGGCTCGGGATGAAAATGATGAGGTGAATATACTTCCTTGCCATCTACTCCTAATTCTTTTTACATCCTCCTCTATTAGATGAGTTTCTTGTAAAAACACAATTTTTGAACCCATGTCTTTTATTTTATTCATAACTTGTTTAAGTTTTTTTAAATTTTGTAGACCTCTGCAATTCCATGAAGTTAAATTAAGATTAACGCTTTGGTTTATGATCAATAGGGAGTTTGGGATTACCTTGCAGTGTAAACATGCTCATACAGAGAAGCAAAAACATGAGTGGTTGAACATTCATCCTACAAACTACACACAAACAAATTCCCCCTTCCCACATTTGTGGTAATCCCCCCAAAATCAAAAGAAAAATTCCGTCTCCCGATATAGCCATCGACCGCTCCACACCCACGAGGACCAGCCAAAGCCACTCCTTCTTCATCCTCCCAATCACCCTAACTCTACTGCTTTAAATGACGTAACATTAACTCTCTTCTGTAGTTTTCCAACTTAACTCCAAATTTTTTAGCAACTTTGTACATCATAGGTTGTTTTTTTTAATATATAATACAATCTATATTTTGTG
Organism: Pholidichthys leucotaenia; assembly: GCA_020510985.1. Classification (NCBI taxonomy): domain Eukaryota; kingdom Metazoa; phylum Chordata; class Actinopteri; order Cichliformes; family Pholidichthyidae; genus Pholidichthys; species Pholidichthys leucotaenia. The sequence continues at coordinate 200,750,648 of CM035837.1, read as the reverse complement.
AACTTGCTATTTGCTTCAGATCAGTCAGATGCCTGTGCAAATGCTTAAATATTCTACCTTATATTTTGTTCATGCTTAGCTCCCACCACTCTCTTCTTGGATTTTCTTGATGAACTCCTGCGCCTCCTCTGGGGGTCTTGAAGATGTGTGTTCTGCCCCCATACGTGGTCAACAGTCTTGCAGGGTGAATCACTCCATGACGGATCCCAAGGTTGCGCAGCTCTTTACGTACGGGGTCAAACTGCTTCCTCAATTGTTGGATTCCTGTGGCCAAATCTGGGTAGAACCGCACCTGCTGGTCCTGGTGTTTAATCTCTCCTTTAGCTCGCGCAGCGTTGGAGATCTTCATCCTGTCTCTGTAGCTGAGGAACTTCATAATAAGCGTCCTCGGTGGTCCCTTATCTCTCGGTGGGCCAATTCGGTGTGCGCTTTCTAGGACGACTGATGATTGCAGCTCCGCGCTGCCCAGCGCCTCCGGAATCCACTTTTCCAAAAAGGAACATGGGTCCCGACCCTCGGTTCCCTCCGGTAGACCCACCAGCCTCAAGTTGTTCCGTCTCAACTGGGACTCCAAGTCCAGGACATTATCTTCCAGACATTTATTTTTTTTTTTCCAAAGTGCGCACCTTTAATTGAAGGCCGGCGACGTCATCCTCAGTACTGGAAACACGAAGCTCCACCTGCGCCATTCGTTCCACACAGTCACCCAATTCTTTTCTCATTCCTTCCAACGCTGCCATAATCCCATCAAATTTAGCGGAAAAGTCTGCTCTCATTGAACTAATGGCAGCGAGCACTGCACCTGTGCCGTTGCCCGCAGTCACCGCACCGCTGCTAGCTTCCTCCGCCATATCTGGAGCTTTATTTGCTGCGTCACGGACGTGAAAGTCCGTTAATTTGGACTGTTTCGGCGGTTCACTTTTTCCTCTACCTGATTTTCCAGCCTTAGGCTTCACCGACATATCCTCGCCCAAACGCTGGGATAGGTTCTGTCCCAAATGAGAGAGTTATTTGCCGATTTTTTTTTTCTGTAGGAGCAGAGCAGAGTGATACGTGTCCTTCTTACGTGGCCGCCATAACCGGAAGTCACTTTTGTTTTCTTTTTAACTTGGAACTTTTTCTTATAAATATGCAACTTTTTACTCAAATTTGCATACTCTTTCACAAGTTTGCCACTTTTTCCTCTTTAATGTGGAGCTTTTTTCTTTAAATTTACATGGCTTTTCTGTCATTGAGACTTTTTTCTTGTAAACATGAGTTTTTTTCTCACAGATACAAAATTCTCATAAATTTGAGCTCATTTCTTGAAAATTGGCAGTGTAAACATGCAAAAAAAATCACAGATTTAAGGCTTTTTTGACTCAAAAATTTGCAGATGTTTTTGTGAAAATTTACAAGCCTTTCACAGAAATTTTTTTTCTTTAATTTTGAACGTTTTTTTTCCCATTTTTGCACATTTTTTCTAAAAAAAAATTTGTCATATCTCATAATTGAGATGTTTTCCTTTTCAGCTGCTTTTCTTGTAAATTTGCAGTTTTTTCTTACAATTTTTCTTCTTTTGTAAACATGACTTTTTTCTTTCATAAATTTGTGACTGTTTCCTAGTAAATTTGTAAGTTTTTCAAACCCACTGGGAGCCCCTGAATATGGACAAGACAGCCCCAGATTCCAATAGAGGACATATTTTCAGAACACACCGGTGTAATACTGGAACAGTTAAAACACGAGTATGAATGCAACGATATGCAGCATGTTCCTTTTTGGTGAGCTCAGGAACTTAAGTTGTTTCCAGTTCAAAAATTAAACTGAGCCACATGTTGAACTCGAAGGTCCTCAGAGAGTGCATACCTCCCCCACTGCCCTCACTCTCCAGTGTTAAAGTGAAAAAGTGACCCAGAATCTGCATCCGGTCCTGGATCATCTCCAGAATCTAATGGGGTTTATCCGTAGCCCACAGGCCAACTCTGATGAAAATTTCATCAAAATCTGTCCAGAAGTTTTTGCACAAAATGTGATGTAATCTTGCTGAGAAACATGAGTGTTGATGAGATTAAAAGATTGATTTAGCTCTTATTAATAACAGCAACACCAATTCCCCTACTTATCTATAAAAATAGGCCTTATGTAAGGAGCATGAGCCATGCAAGCTTATCTTTACTGAGTAGTTTTAATTTTTACTTATGTGAGTCCATTTTTAAAGAATAAATATGGACTTTTTGGTTCTAATCTTTGAGATCCTGATTTGAACTGAGTGGGAGGAAAGATTTTCTCATCATATCTGAAATCATTGTTTTTCTTTTCAGGCTCAAGACATATTTGGTTACTTTTTCTGTGTGTTTAGACGACACTGTTTCTAGAAGAAAAAAATTCACAATCTACAAGAAATATGTACTTTGACAAGAAAAAGCATCAAATTTATGAGTAAAAATTTGGAAATTTGCAAAAATTTATTTAAAACTTGTCACAAAACTGCAAAATTATCACAACAATTCAAGAGGAACAATTTGAGAAATTACAGATTTAAAAGAAAAAATTCTCAAATTAAAAAGAAAACTCAAAAACTTATGAGAAAAAACTCAGTTATTGGGAAGAGTAAAGTCATTACAATTCAAGTAACGTTTTTAGCAAATGGGTCATTGTTTTGGTGACTAATCTTACACTTGAATATTTAAAGTCATGAGGTAACACTGCTTCTACATGAGTACAGTTTCTGGCTGCTCCACTACCTCTAAAGCTACAATATGAATATGATTGTCGTGAAAAAATGTAGTCAGATTAAAAAAAAAAATCAGAGTGGTGGTGGTCCCTCGATCTCGAGGATGACGTGCATGTGCAGTTATCTGCACATGTATAGTTGCATGTATAGTTTATTTCTTTTATCTTATCATGTTTAATGTTGCAGCATTGCACCGAGACAAATTCCTAGTTTGTGTACTACATGAACAATGGCAATAAACCTGATTCTGATTCTGATTCTGATCTGTGGACATGTAGATGGCTCTGCAGACCAAGTCTGGACTTGCAGGGCCTGGAACAGGTAGGGCACAGGAATTCCGCTGTTGTTGCAGGGACGGATGCTGTTCTGTGGTAACGTTCTCTGGCAGCCTGTGCCTGGTTGCGGCGCTCCTCCTGTAGTGAGGCTGACGCTCTTTTCATGAGAGCACGCCAGCACTGCCTGTCTTGTGCTTTGTGAACAAGTTCAGCGGGGGAGATGTCGCACCACTTGAGGCTGTCTTTTAAGGCATCCTTGTAGCATTTACAGGGGTGACCTCATTTCCTGTGCCCCTGCAGAAGCTCACCAAACAACAGCTGCTTTGGGATGCGGTGGTCCTCCATCCTGATGACATGGCCTGACCAGCGGAGCTGTGGCTTCAGAAGCATTGAGTCAATGGGGACAGACCTGGCTCTGTCAAAAACTTCTGCGTTGGTGACCCTGTCCTGCCATCATATGCCAAGGATGGAGCGTAAAGCACGTTGATGGACCTTCTCCAGCTGTTTCAGATGTTGCCAATAAACCGTCCATGTCTCGCAGCCGTATAGAAGTGAGGTAAGGACGACAGCGTTGTACACTTTGAGTTTTGTGGCCAGGGTAACATTGTGATGGTTCAGTACCCTGTTGCGAAGTCATCCGAGAGCTTGGCTTGCTTTGCTGATTCTGGCTGAGATCTCTTTGTCCAGAGAGCCATCACTGGATATTATGCTTCTGAGGTATGTGAAGCTGTCAACAGATTTCAGCTCTGTGTTGTCAATCACAATAGTGGGCTGTGGAGCATTCGAGTTTGGTGCAGGCTGGAATAGCACCTCAGTTTTTCTCAGGCTAATGGTGAGACCAAACTGCTTTGAAGCCTCAGAGGACTTATTCAGCATAGTCTACAGATCCTCTGACTTGTGAGCCATCAGCACACAGTCATCTGTGAAGAGAGCTTCCTGGATGAGGCTGGTGAACGTCTTTGTTTTAGCAGTTAGTCTGTGCAGGTCGAACGTGGACCCGTCATAACGGTAGCGAATGTACACGCCCTATTCTAGGTCCTGCACTGCTTGCCTGATGACACAGGTGAAGAACAGATTGAACAGGACTGGTGCCAGAACGCAGCCCTGTTTCACCCCGGTGGAAATATCAAAGGGTTCTGAATGTTCACCACTGGAGATCACCTGCCCAGTCATACTGTTGTGGAAGAGCCTGATGATCTGGATGAACTTGCATGGACACCCAAAGCGAGCGAGCACTGATCAAAGGGCCTCCCTACTAACAGAATCAAACACCTTGGTCAGATCGATGAAGACGGAGTAGAGGTTGAGATTTTGCTCTCGGCATTTCTCTTGTACCTGCCTCACTGTAAATATCATGTCAACTGCGCTGCGACCCGGACGGAATCTACACTGAGCCTCTGGTAGGTTGGTCTCTGACAGCGTGATGAGTCTGTTCAGGATGATCCGAGCGACGATCTTGCCTGCAACTGACAGGAGTGAGATGCCCCTGTAATTTCCACATTCAGCTTTGCTGCCCTTGTTCTTGTACAGCGATACAATCAAGGCATCACAGAAGTCTTCTAGCATCTTCTCTTGCTCCCAGATAAGCTGTATTACATCATGGAAGACTTCAGTAGCTCCTGGGCCAACAGCTTTATAGATCTCTGCTGGAATGCCATCCTTTCCAGGTGCCCAGTCAGAGTTCATCTGATTGATGGCCTTGGTAAGCACCTCAATTGTGGGAGGTTGGTTGAGTTCTTCCCTGACTGGCTGTTGAGGGATTTGGTCCAAAGCTGTAGGACTGACTTTTGATGGCCTGTTTAACAGAGTTTTGAAGTGCTCAGCCCATCAATTCCTCAGGCCCTCCTGGTCCTTGATCAGTGTGGACCCGTCTGCTGACAGCAAGGGGGTGAATCCCGACTTGGAAGGTGCATAGATGGTTTTCAGGGCACTAAAGAACTGTTTGAAATTATGGGCATCAGCATAGTTCTGAACCTCTTCTGCTTTCTTATCCCACCACCTGTCCTGCATTTCACGCAGCTGTTTCTGGGCCCGCCCTTTCAGGTGTACCTATCGGCCTTGGAGATGGAACTGGGGTCATTCTGCCAGGCCACATAGGCACTGTTTTTCTCTTGCAGGAGCTGGGTGATCTGTTCATCGTTCTCATCAAACCAGTTCTGGTGCATGCGCTGTTTTGGACCAAGGACGGTCTTGGCAGTCTCTGTGACAGTGTTCTTAAACTCTTGCCATTTCTCCGTGCTGTCCTCAGCAGATGGTGCTCCTGCCTTGAGGTTCTCATCTAGCGCTGCCTGGAACTACTGACGATGTAGGTCATGTCTCAGTCTCGCAGTGTTAAATGCAGCCCTAATGGTCTTGGGACGCCGTCGCTGCATGGGTGCAATATGTAGCTGCAGGATTGCTCATACAAGTCTGTGGTCAGTCCAGCATTCAGCGCCTCTCATGGCGCATGTGATCCGTACATCTTGTAGGTCTCTCTGCCTGACTATGATGTAGTCTATCAGGTGCCACTGCTTAGATCTTGGGTACATCCAAGTGGTCTTGAATTTGTCGGCTTGATGAAAAAGAGTGTTGGTAATGCACAGTGCATGTTCCATGCATTTGCTAAGGAGGAGCAGGCCATTGCTATTCTTGTTTCCCACGCCATGGGGGCCTAGTACACCTCTCCAGTTGGCTCTGTCCTTTCCGACTCTAGCATTGAAGTCACCCAAAATCAACAGCTTCTCACTGGCAGGGGTGGACTTTATGAGCTGGTCAAGATCTTTATAGAATTGCTCCTTGGCTTCATCAGTGCTGGTAAGTGTAGGGGCATAGGCACTGACAATGGTTATGTGGCACGATTTGTCCAGTGGGAAGCGAAGCTTCATAAGGCACTCGTTGAGCCTGACAGGTAGCAAGGGAATGGACTTTGTCAGACTAGTTCTGACAGCAAGCCCACTCCATGTATTCTGGCTTCAGTCTTGGGCTTTCCTCCCCAAAAGAAGGTGTAGCCACCCCCAGTTTCAGCATTCCCTCATCAGCAAGCCTTGTTTCACTCAGTGCAGTGATGTCAATCCAGTAACGCCCTAGCTCCTTTGCAACCAAGACTGTTCTTCTCTCTGGTCTTGCAGTGTTGTCCTTGTCTAACAAGGTGCGGACATTCCATGCTCCAACTAGGAGCTGTTTATGTTTGAGTTTCTTTGTTGTTTTACCGCTTGGAGGATGATTCGTCAACTGTGGTAAGCTGACTGGATAGTGTAGGGCAGGCAGTTTTTGGGGTACCTTTTCTAACCCCCTCCCTCATGCGAGGGTTGGCAGTGCTGTCCTAAATAGGCTGCCCAGTCACCCTGGATGCTGCCAAACATCTCTTTTACCCAGGTGTTGAAGATGAGCAACCACTGGTCCAAGGGCTGCCTGCGTGCAGGTTTGTGGCTATGACTGCCAGTGACCATCTCCACCTGTCGCTTTGCCACTGTCCCATCGCCACAAAGCTTTTAGAAAAAAAGATATAAGCTGCACGTACAGTGGGGCAAAAAAGTATTTAGTCAGCCACCAATTGTGCAAGTTCTCCCACTTAAAAGATGAGACTTCTCCAATTTTCATCATAGGTATACCTCAACTATGAGAGACAAAATGAGGGGAAAAAAATCCAGAAAATCACATTGAAAGATTTTTAATGAATTAATTGGTAAATTCCTCGGTAAAATAAGTATTTGGTCAATAACAAAAGTTCATCTCAATACTTTGTTATATACCCTTTGTTGGCAATGACAGAGGTCAAACATTTTCTGTAAGTCTTCACAAGGTTTTCACACACAGTTGCTGGTATTTTGGCCCATTCCTCCATGCAGATCTCCTCTAGAACAGTGATGTTTTGGGGCTGTCGCTGGGCAACACGGACTTTCAACTCCCTCCAAAGATTTTCCATGGGATTGAGATCTGGTGACTGGCTAGGCCACTCCAGGACCTTGAAATGCTTCTTACGAAGCCACTCCTTCGTTGCCCGGGTGGTGTGTTTGGGATCATTGTCATGCTGAAAGACCCAGCCACATTTCATCTTCAATGCCCTTGCTGTTGGAAGGAGGTTTTCACTCAAAATCTCACGATACATGGCCCCATTCATTCTTTCCTTTACACGGATCAGCCGTCCTGGTCCCTTTGCAGAAAAACAGCCCCAAAGCATGATGTTTCCACCCCCATGATTCACAGTAGGTATGGTGTTCTTTCTCCTCTAAATACGACAAGTTGAGTTTTTACAATAAAGTTATATTTTGGTTTCATCTGACCATGTGACATTCTCCCAGTCCTCTTCTGGATCATCCAAATGCTCTCTAGCAAACTTCAGACGGGCCTGGACATGTACTGGCTTAAGCAAGGGAACACGTCTGGCACTGCAGGATTTGAGTCCCTGGCGGCGTAGTTTGTTACTGATGGTAGCCTTTGTTACTTTGGTCCCAGCTCTCTGCAGGTCATACACTAGGTCCCCCCGTGTGGTTCTGGGATTTTTGCTCACCGTTCTCGTGATCATTTTGACCCCACGGGGTGAGATCTTGCGTGGAGCCCCAGATCGAGGGAGATTATCAGTGGTCTTGTATGTCTTCCATTTTCTAATAATTGCTCCCACAGTTGATTTCTTCACACCAAGCTGCTTACCTATTGCAGATTCAGTCTTCCCAGCCTGGTGCAGGTCTACAATTTTGTTTCTAGTGTCCTTTGACAGCTCTTTGGTCCTTGCCATAGTGGGGTTTGGAGTCTGACTGTTTGAGGTTGTGGACAGGTGTCTTTTATACTGATAACGAGTTCAAACAGGTGCCATTAATACAGGTAACGAGTGGAGGACAGAGGAGCCTCTTAAAGAAGTTGTTACAGGTCTGTGAGAGCCAGAAATCTTGCTTGTTTGTAGGTGACCAAATACTTATTTTACCGAGGAATTTACCCATTAATTCATTAAAAATCCTTCAATGTGATTTTCTGGATTTTTTTTTCTCATTTTGTCTCTCATAGTTGAGGTATACCTATGATGAAAATTGGAGACCTCTCTCATCTTTTAAGTGGGAGAACTTCCACATTTGGTGGCTGACTAAATACTTTTTTGCCCCACTGTAGAACCTGTGCGGGAGAGTTTTTAAAGTGGTAGAGCCGTTGCACGGGGCAATCCCACTCTCTCGGCCACAGACGTCGGGTTCCAGTGGTACGAGGTATCACTGTACAACTGTAGGCTTTGTTGGCTGCAGTGGATGACCGTAGCGTCTTCGGTGCTCTGTCATGCTCTTTGCACTCCACAGTGCACTGCTGCATCGCCTTCTAAGTCATTGAATTATTAAGATTTCTTCTGCCTGGTCCGCCGAAGCAGTCTTTGCTTGTCATTCGGGTGAGCAAGTCCCTAGATGGATGCCAGCCAAGGCTATCGGGCTCCATCAGCCTGGCTTATTAGAAATAGTACAGGAGTAAAGCAGATAGAAGCATGGAAGTCAGAATTCACTTGTCTACTCCTGTACCACAGTACACGGTTATGCCATTCCTGCCAGCAAGGGGTCAGAGGCCCCCTCGTCAGCACCAGTGAAGTTTTGGGCTTTCCTGGGGGCGGGCACCTTTAACCCTACCTACCCACAATCATCTAGCCCTAGTAGACAGGGAATTCATCAAAAAAGAAGGGAAGATAAAAGCGCAGGTGAAAATATGAAGACAAAGAGGAATCAGACAGCTAGGGAGGTAGAGGGAGCTGAACTCCTCACTCTGGTAAAGGACCAGCCCATCACCCTATGTAGTATGTAAATACTTGAGCAGGATATATATTTTTACAACTTTAAGCTTTATTCTGATAAAGTTTTCTTATAAAGTCTTTATAGAATTTTTCTTCATGAATTTAGGACATTTCAATTGTAAATTATCATACTATTTTCCAATAGATATGCTATTTTTTCTCCTGAATTGCATCTTTTTATGATCAACTTTTTTACTTTTTCAATTCTGATGCAATTAAATTGAGAATCAGTTTTATAATTTAATGAAATTTTCTGGAAAGGCAAATTAGTACAGCATAAACAAGCACATTTCTGACCAGGTTTCAAATCAGTGAAATCAAAAATAACTTGGAGTATGACCAAATGTACTTGAGTAAAAGTAGTTTTTCATAAATGTACTTGAGTAAAAAGAACCGTTCACCAAAACTTCTGGTGGAAGTAGAATTTTTTTGAAAATGGTACTTGAGTCAACGTGACCCGCCTCCATGGATGGAGACGGACCATGAACAGATTCAATTCAATTCAATTCAACTTTATTTATATAGCGCCATTTCACAACAACAGTCATCTCATAGCACTATCAACTGTAGGGGGGACCCCCACAGTTGCAGAAAGACCCCAGCAATCAGGCGATCCCCTGTGAGCAAGCACTTGGCGACGGTGGAGAGGAAAAACTCCCTTTTAACAGGAAGAAACCTCCAGCAGAACCAGGCTCAGGGAGGGGCAGTCATCTGCTGCGACTGGCTGGGGGGTGAGGGGATAGAGAAGAAGAAAAGAACAGACATGTAGAGAGCAAACAGCACGATGGGGACTCAATCTATGGGAGAGAACAAACAAATGTTAATGACCAGCAAAAAAAAAATATTTCATAGAGAGTGAGGAAAGGAGTGAGGCCCAGTGCATTACTGGAGGTCCCCCGGCTGACTAAACCTATTAGCAGCATAACTAAGGGAGGGTTCAGAAACACATGATCCCTCCCTAATTGTAGGCTAGATCAAAAAGGTAGGTTTTAGCCCTATTCTTAAAAACAGAGATCGAGTCTGACTCCCGAATCCAGATTGGCAGCTGATTCCACAGGAGAGGAGCTTGATAACTGAAGGCTCTGCCTCCCATTGTACTTTTGGAGATTCTAGGTATTACAAGTAATCCTGCATTTTGAGAGCGTAGTGCTCTGTTAGGATAATACGGTAGTATCAGATCTTTTAAATAAAAAGGAGCCTGATTGTTTAGAGCTTTGTAAGTGAGAAGAAGGATTTTAAACTTAATTCTAAACTCTATGGGAAGCCAATGAAGGGAGGCCAGAACCGGAGAGATATGATCTCTCTTTCTAGTACCTGTTAAAACTCTTGCTGCAGCATTTTGGATCAGCTGAAGACTTTTTAAAGATGTTTTAGGACAGCCTGATAATAAAGAATTACAATAATCTAATCTCGAGTTAACAAAAGCGTGGATCAGCTTCTCAGCATCACTCTGAGACAAGATGCTCCTAATCTTGGCAATATTACGCAAATGATAGAAGGCAGTCTTAGAAACAAATTTAATATGTGAATTGAAGGACAAATCCTGATCAAAAATAACTCCAAGGTTCCTCACAGAGCTATTAAGAGAAAGAGTAACTGCGTCCAAACTGAAAGTTTGATTTGGAAAGGAATTTCTAAGGTTTTTTGGACCAACAAGAATGACTTCAGTCTTATCTGAATTTAATAGCAGGAAATTACAAGTCATCCAAGCTTTGATTTCCTTAAGACAGGCTTCTAACTTGGCTAATTGATTAGTATCATCTGGCTTCATTGACAGGTATAATTGTGTGTCATCTGCATAACAATGAAAATGTATACAGTGCTTTCTAATAATGTTGCCTAACGGAAGCATATATAAACTAAAAAGAGTAGGGCCTAGCACAGATCCCTGTGGAACTCCATGACTAAGCTTTGAGCTAAAAGAAAACTCATCATTTACATGAACAAACTGGAACCTATCAGATAAATAAGATCTAAACCACTGCAACGAAGTTCCATTAAGTCCAACATAGTGTTCTAATCTATCAAGTAGAATATTATGATCAATAGTATCAAAAGCTGCACTAAGATCTAAAAGGACAAGTACAGAAACTAGTCCATTATCAGATGCAATGAGGAGGTCATTAGTGACCTTCGCTAAGGCTGTTTCAGTACTATGATGGATTCTAAACCCAGATTGAAACTCTTCAAGTAAACCATTTCCCTGCAGGTGGTCAAATAATTGCGTAGCAACAACTCTTTCTAAGATTTTTGAAATGAAAGGGAGATTAGAGATTGGTCTATAGTTAGCTAAAGCTCCTGGATCTAGCGTTGGCTTTTTGAGTAAGGGTTTAATTACAGCCGTTTTAAAAGCCTGCGGTACATGGCCTAAAGTTAATGAAGAATTGATTATATGAAGAATAAAGCTACCAATAAGTGGGAAGACTTCTTTAAATAACCTGGTAGGAATAGGATCTAAAAGACAAGTTGAAGGTTTGGATGAGGAAACTACTTTGTCTAACTCACAAAGGTCGATTGGAGTAAACTCATCAAGACAGACATCAATAGAAGGAGTTGTAGTAGTTACAGTATTTAAGTTAACTGTGGGAAGAATCTGATTGATTTTATCTCTGATGGATGAAATTTTATTATTGAAAAAGTTCATAAAGTCCTGACTAGTAAGCTCTAAGGGGATGCTAGGATTGACAGAGTCCTGACTCTTTGTCAACCTGGCTACAGTACTGAAAAGAAACCTGGGATTATTCTTGTTCTCTTCTATTAATGCAGAGTAATAACTCGTTCTAGCTTTTCTAAGAGATTTTTTATAAATTAAAAGATGATTTCTCCAAGCTAAATAGATTTCATCTAAATTAGTAGAGCGCCATTTTCTTTCTAATTGACGAGTCTTCTGTTTTAAGCTACGAGTTTCTGTGTTGAACCAAGGAGTTAAAAATCTCTGATTAGACTTTTTCTTTTTTAAGGGGGCCACCAAGTCTAGAGCCTGATGCAGAGAAGCTGAAACACTATCCACCATGTTATCAATTACAGAAGGAGCAAGCTGTCTATAGCTTATTTCCGTTGTGTTGACACATGGCATAGAGGAAACAATCTGCATAAATTTGGAAACAGCATCATCTGAGAGGCATCTACTGTGATAATATTTTTCTTTAGGAGCCAAATAGTCAGAAATAGTAAAATCAAAGGTTAACAGACAATGGTCTGACAGTACAGGGTTATGAGGAGACACTACAAGATTTTCTATTTCTATGCCATATGTCAGAACAAGGTCCAATGTATGGTGGAGGTAATGAGTAGAATTTCCTACATTCTGAGAAAACCCAATCGAGTCTAATATTGAATTAAAAGCCACATTAAGGCAGTCACTATCTACATCCACATGTATATTAAAGTCCCCTACTATAATTATTCTATCAGATTTCAACACTAAATCAGCTAAGAAATCAGCAAATTCGGATAAAAATTCTGAATAGGTTGATGGGGGACGATAAACAATGGCAAATAAAATTGGGTTTAACCTGAAATTGCTAAAGTGCCCAATACTGAGGACCAGGCCCTCAAAGGAATTATAACATGTTTTTTGCTTTACATTAACTAGTAATTTGGAATGGTAAATTGTTGCTACTCCTCCTCCACGACCAGAACTTCTGGGATTTTGACAGTTTAAATAACCAGAGGGGGTTGATTCATTTAAACCAACATAATCCTCTTGTCCTAACCAAGTCTCTGTAAGGGAAATTAAATCAATCTGATGATCAATTAACAGATCATGGACTAACAGAGACTTGGGAGTTAGAGACCTAATATTTAACAAACCACATTTAATTTTTAAATTATGAGGAGGAACAGAGGCCAAATCATTCAATTTAGAGGCTTTATGTTTAATTTGAGTTTTACCAATATTTTGCTTTATCACTTTGGGATGCTTATACATTATATTTTTATTCACTTTGGAGGGAGCAGACAATGATTCTCTGATGGGGAAGACGGGGGCTAAGTTGAGGGGTGGCGGATGAAGAGGAGCTGCAGAGAGGCGTGTAAGACTGCGACTCTGCTTCCTGGTCCCAACTCTGAGTAGTCACGGTTTTGGAAATTTGGATAAAAAAGATGCCAGATTGTTAGATAAATGAGAAGCACCATCCAAAGTGGGATGAATGCTGTCTCGTCTCATAAGACCAGGTTTTCCCCAAAAAGAGCTCCAATTGTCAATGTAGCCCACGTCATTTTTAGGACACCACACAGACAGCCAGCGGTTCAAGGATGACGAGCGACTAAACATGTCATCACTGGTCAGATTGGGGAGGGGCCCAGAGAATACTACAGTGGCAGACATCGTTTTTGCAAACTCACACACCGATTCTATATTAAGTTTCGTGACTTCCGACTGCCGGAGACGGATGTCATTAATGCCGGCGTGAATAACAATTGTGGAATATTTACAGTTACTTTTAGCCAGCATTTTCAAATTTGACTCGATGTCGTCTGCTCTGGCCCCAGGAATACATTGGACTATGACCGCTGGAGTCTCTAGGTTCACGTTTCTGACTACAGAGTCGCCAATGATCAGAGTTTTTTCCTCAGCGGGTGTGTCGCTGAGCGGGGAAAAACGATTAGAAACGTGAACAGGTTGGTGGTGTACCGGGGCTTTGCGACTAGGCTTCCTTCTCACCGTCACCCACCCAGTCTCCTCGCTGCTGAGGAGAGCCGGGGAACCACTGATAGGGGGGCCTAAGCTAGCTAGCTCCGCTGCAGCTAATGGGCGTCCGTCGAGATTAACTGGCGCAGACGGTGTTTCAATGCAGCGGAGCCGGGATTCCAAATCAGACAACCTCGCCTCGAGCGCCTCAAAAAGACAACATTTATTACATTTACCGTTATCACTAAAAGAGGCAGAGGTGTAGCTAAACATCTGACAGAGAGAGCACACCAGAGGAGAGGAAAGAGAGGTAGTAGCCATAGCTAGTGGCTAGAGAGCTGGAGAGCAAACCACACAGGCAGACAGCAAAACAGGAAGTGACGATACGGCAAAACAGATCAAGAGTCAATATTGAGAGGAATACGAAAATACTGTAGTTGGGCCGTTTCTAGCTTTTTGGGGGGGGGGGGTTCTATGTAAGATTGTGATTGGGGGCCAATGCTTTTGTAATGGAGAACTGTTTAAAACCTTTAAAATGGAGGAAAAAATTATCTCCCCTCCCAACACACACATACAGCGGGGAAAATAAGTATTGAACACATCAACATTTTTCTCATTAAACATATTGAACAGAGGTCATCTGCTGGTGTTTTTATCAAGACCAAAGTCAGTGCAGTCGTCTACCAGGAAATTTTAGAGCACTTCATGCTTCCCTCTGCTGACAAGCTTTATGGAGAAGCTGATTTCATTTTCCAGCAGGAGTTGGCATCCCCCCCACACACACACACTGCCAAAAGTATCAAAACCTGGTTTAATGACCATGGCATCACTGTGTTTGATTGGCCAGCAAACTCGCCTGACCTAAACCCCATAGAGAATCTATGGAGGATTGTCAGGAGGAAGATGAGAGACACCAGACCCAACAATGCAGACGAGCTGAAGGACACTATCAAAGCAACCTGGGCCTCCATAATAGTCCGGTCCCTTAGGGGAAGGATTGTGCAAATTCTTCTAAAAGCATGAAACTTTCCACACCTATAGATTTTGACCTGCTGATTTCAAATCTGCCGGGCGCCAGAGCCAAATCTCAATGGGGTCGGCCATATTGGACAATTCAAAATGGCCGCCACCCGAAAACCTGTTTTCGCATTTCTCTTGAACAAACAGTCACACAATTACAAATAGACACACCTTTTCAAGGTTTTTGACCTCAAGGAATTCAAATCTGACATCTGTTTTTCAGTAAAATCAATATTGGTCGCCATATTGCAAGATTCAATATGGCCGCCAGTCAAAATTGAACTCTGCATAACTTTCACACTTCTTGACATAAAATGACAAACAAAAACTCTTTTCATAGGTTTTTGGCATCAAAGATTTCAAATTTGAACTTACTTTTGACAAAAAAACAAGGGTAACGGGGCTCAAGTTACCCAGAAGGCCTACAGATCGCACGGGACTGAAATGACACTAGATGAACGATCGGGCTAGGTGTAGGTCAACCAAACCTAGTTGTATCCCATACCAGAATGTGCACTTTACTTGTATTTCATCAAGGTGGTAAAAGGGTAGCCCCTCGGCCTTGATCAGTTTTTTTCACTTTGTTGTATACTGGATCTATTTAGTCATAGCAGGTATATCTAGTGATTACTTGTAGCAAGTATGGAGTCTATAAATTGGAACCTGTGCTGTCTATGTCAGGAGGAAAAAGATGAGCGATTGCAGTCTCCAAAAGAAGAGGGTCTAGCTTCAATTGAGAAAGATCTCAATGGGTTTAAGGCCATTGGCGTTGTACCTTCATGCATGAAAGTGTCATGGGCTCAACTTGATGAGGGCCAAGGCATTGCTGTGACACTCAAAACAAACAAGGCAAAATATCACAAACTCTGTAGAAGCTACTGCAGTTCCTCTCGCTTGAAAAGAATTGCTGAAAAGGGGGATGTGGATGATCAAATTTCACCAAAGAAACTGCGGTCCAGCAATCCAATGCCTTCTGATCTGCAGAAATCCTCCTTCTGCATCATATGTGAGGGACACGAAGGTAAGAACCTTCATAAAGTTGCCACAGACAATGTGGACAAAAACTTGAAAAGCTGGGCTCAGAGCACAAAAAACTTCAAGCTTCTAGGAAAGCTGATTGCCCAAGCAGCAGATGCCCACGCAGGTGACACTTTCTACCACCTGCCATGTTACCTGCACTTAAGGGACTCAGCTCGTGCTAAGGAACACAAGGCATCTGCAGGTCCTTCTGTCCCACAATTCAACCCGGTTGCTATTGCACAAATTGTGGCTTTGGTTGAAGACTCTGAAGATGTCTTCAAGCTGTCTGCATTGAGGCAGTTTTACAGGACACTCATGGAGGAACAAGGAACTCCATGTGCAGATATAAGGGAACCACATGCCACACGGTTCAAAGAGTACCATCTGCAGCTGCTTCCTGAGTGTACAGACTTCTTTCAGGGCAAGGAGGTGTATATCTCCAGCAACAAGAAGGTTGGTGATCTTCTAGCTGACGCACATAAGAACCAGATAGGGCAGGATGATGCCTTGCTATTGATGTGTGCAGCAGTGAAGCTTAGGAAATTCTGTCTTGAACAGCAAGAACCATTTACTGGTTCTTTTGCTTCTGATGCCCTAACATCTCCTGTTCCTGGACAGCTTAGAAGTTTCATCAACATCCTGCTTCAGGGTCCCTCAGTCTTGCACGAAGGTGACAAAGACTTGCAGGAGCAGGTACATGGCAGGGCAAGGGTTGCAAGTGCTATTGCCCAACAAATCATATACAGTGCACGAATTGGGTCACACCATGCCACAAAGACCAGCAACATTCGTCACAGCAAAGACCGGGAAACGCCATTCCCATTGTACCTGGGTCTCAAGCTACATGGTGAGGGCAGGCAGAAGAAGCAGATAAATAATGCCAATGCCTTTGGCATGTCTGTGTCTTACAAGCGTGTGTTGGAAGTGAAGCGATCCATGGCACGAGCAGCAGTCAAACAGTTTGTTCAGGATGGGGTTGTACTGCCTACAAATATCCGAAAAGGTGTCTTTGTGACTTTTGATGTTGACAACTTGGATAGCAACAACCAGGGTAACTTTTCCCAGGATGAGTTCCATGGTACAGCTATCAGTGTGACAAACCATCTTTCTCATGACAGTCATGGAGTTGAACGACCTCCCATCCAGCTTGACCCGACGGACAACTCTATCCCCAAACTTCCTGACACTTACGCAGTAGTACAGCCGGCTGTGTTGCCAAACAATGATTTGTATGTACCACGTACACCAGATCTCAGTTGTCGGCCATCTCACAATCTGGTTCATGGTGCCAGAGTGAAAGATGAGTCCTGGATGGTGCATGTGTCCAATCAGCTTCAACAGGAGACATTACCAGACACTGAAATCATCACCTGGTCAGGCTATAACGTTAGTATGCTAGAGTTAAGACCTACACTGTTTTAAACTGTTCACTTATAAGATTACTTTAAAGGTTTTATGATCATGCTACAGTTCTATACATTGTGTCAGAGTTTATGAGATATTCACAGTGTCACATTTTATGATACTGTGACACTGGCGTGACAGAGCACATATAGGCATGTCAATATTTCACATTTCTGACTATCAATCTAGCAATTCCGTGAGACCTTAGGCAAATGCAAGTTGATATTTAATAAGAAAATTTTACCAAGGCCACAAATTTAATTCAATGGTCTCAAAATATATTTTAAAACAGGCAATATTCTGAGGTAATGTGTCATCTATTATCAAAGTTTCGGGTAGTTGAAATTTGACAGTCGGCCATTTTGAATTTTCAAATACAGTGACCCCTGCTCTAAATACTGGAAAAAGGATTCCAGATTTGAAATCCTTGGGCACAAAAACCCCAGAAAAGTGCTTTTGTTTGCAAATGTGTCACTTTTTTTAGCGGAGATATGGATAAATCATTTTCTTGACGGCGGCAATTTTGAATTGTCCAATATGGCGGCCCCATTGAGAATTCGCTCTGGTGCCCGGCAGAATTGGATTCAGCACATCAAAAACTACTAGTGTACCAATTTTCATGCTTTTAGACAAATCTGCACGATCCTTCTTAAAATCCCCCCTAAGGGACCAGACTATAACACCTCAGCAGTGCCACAGGCTGATCACCTCCATGCCACGCCACATTGATACAGTAATTCATGCAAAAGGAGCCCCGACCAAGTATTGAGTGTGTACATGGACATACTTTTCAGTCGGCCAACATTTCCATTAAAAAAACTGTTTTTTAATTAATTTTATGTAATATTCTAATTTTTTGTGGAACTGAATTTAGGGTTTTCATGGGCTGTAAGCCGTAATCATCAAAATTGGCGGAGTGGTTAGCACTGCGGCAGCACAGCAACTCACCCTTGGCCAGGGGATCCTTGGTTCAATCCCAGCCCCTGACCAACAGTGATCTGTGTGGAGTTTGCATGTTCTCCCCGTGTCTGCATGGGTTTACTCCAGGATTTCTCCGGTTTCCTTCCACATGCCAAAAACATGCAAGTTAGGTTAATTGGCATCAAACTGGGGATTCTAAATTGTCCTTAGGTATGACTGTGAGAGTGAATGGTTGTCTGTCTCTGTGTTGGCCCTGCGATGGACTGGTGATCTGTCCAGGGTGTACCCTGCCTCTCGCTCAAAGATGCTAAGATAGGCTCCAGCCCCCCCGCAACCGGAAAAGGATTAAGCAGAAGAAGATGGATGGATGGAAACACTTGAAATATATCACTCTCTGTGTAATGAATCTATATAATATATGGGTTTCACTTTCTGAAATGAGTGACAAAAAATATTGAACTTTTTCTTGATATAATTTTTTGAGATGTACCTGTAATTCGTACATACAAAGAAATCAAGATTTCTGAGATTTCTAAGATTTCTGACAGAGGAGTCAAAAGAATTATCAGAAGAGTTATCCAAGAGCCAAAGACCACTCGTGGAGAGCTCCAGGAAGACTTGGAGTTATTAAGCACTGCTGTTTCAAAGAAAACAATAAGTAATGCACTCAACCGACATAGACTCGATGCCCGCTCACCTCACAAGACTCCATTGCTGAAGAAAAGGCATGTTAAAGCTCATTTAAAGTTTGCTGCGCAACATTTGGGCAAGCCAGTAAAACACTGGCAGAATATAGTCTGGTCAGATGAGACCAAAATTGAACTTTCTGGATGCCACAACACACAGCATGTTTGGAGGAGAAATGGCACTGCACATCCCATCATGGTGTGGGGGTGTTATTCGGCACACGGTACAGGCAGACTAAATATAACTGAAGGAAAGATGAATGGACAAATGTACAGAGACATCCTTGATTAGAAGCTGTTGCCATCTGCCAAGATGCTGAAGATGAAACGAGGGTGGACATTTCAGCAAGACACTAGCCACGGTTACATGGGCAAATTTCTTCAATCTGATTACAGATCAGAACTTTACTGTTTACATGGATCCTGAAAAAGCTGATCCAATTAGGATGTGCCTTTCCACGTGTCACACATTTGAACGGACTAAATCAATTTGACATGCGCACGTCGACATTTCGACATGGCATTCCGAAAATAGTAGAAGTAGAAGTAACTTGCGATGTAAACAAACCCGGCTTTGTGTCTCTTTTTGAAATGGGCCTATATTGTGTTATTCAGATGGTACTTTTGCTTCTGCTGGTCTCCGTAATGAAGCTAGAAGTCCAGCAGTACATACAATACTTCTGCATATGGCGAACAGAGGGAGACAGCACGACGATACAGACCAGTTTTGTTTTACTCCCGCCATGTTTTCCGCTAGCTGCTGTAAAGGTGGAAATATGTCACGTCAACGTGTGGCTGATGTACAGACTTGCGCAGTAAACATATTTTCTACCCAAGCTTCAGAATAAGTGTTTATATGTGCACCAATCAGAATAACAATCGGCATAACCCACCTGTCTCAATCGGAATGAAATTTTGATCCGAATGAGTGTGATCGGGTCAGAATATTCAGATTGGTGTGTTTACATGAAGCATTTTTATTCCCATCAGGCTTTTAATCCGGTTACTTGTGTCCATGTAAACATGGCTAATGATCCCAAACACACAACCAAGGAAACAATCAATTGGCTCCAGAGAAGGAAAATAAAGTTGCTAGAATGGCCCAGTCAGTTACCTGACCTGAATCCAACTGAAAATCTATGGAGCGAACTGAAGATCAGAGTTCATAGAAGACGCCCACAGAACTTTCAAGATGTGAAGACAGTTTATGTGGAAGAATGGGCTAAAATCACTCCTGAGCAATGCCTGCACCAAGTTTCTCCATACAGGAGGCATCTGGAAGCTGTTATTACCAACAAAGGCTTTTCTACTCAATATTAAATGAATTTCACCAAGTGTGTTCAATACTTATTTCCTGTATCATTCCACTTTATTAACTATAACTTTTTTTTTAACACAGTTGCCTTGATTTCTTTGTATGTATGAATTACTTGGGTTGTTACTGATATCTGGTGAAAATCTCAGGTCAGTGGCTCCATCAGAAATATGTTTAATGAGAAAAATGTTGACGTGTGTAATACTTATTTTCCCCACTGTAAATAATTTATACTTAGCAGTGGTGCTTTAAATGCATTTTTTTTCAGTTTTGTAACATGATATAGAAAGATTTATGATGATGTTGGGGGAGATAATCCCCCCACCCCTGGATTTACGCCTATGTCAGGGGTCTGCAACCTGTCGCTCTGGGGCCACATGTGGCTCTTTTGCAGATAGATAATGGCTCCCTGAGGCCTGGGATGGGGGGGGGGGGGCAACTCATAGATTTCCTAGAAAGGAAGCAACAAATTTTCAAGAAAAAAAGGTTGCACATTCATGAGAAAAATATCCTGAAAAGCAGAAAATGATAAAATCTGAAAACTTATGCAAAAACCCCACAAATTTAGAGAAAATTTTAGCAGTTTTCTGAGGAAAACATATCCACAAATTCATAAGAAAATAAATCACAAGTTTACTGAAAAAGTTTGTTTTATGGGAAAAATCTAGTAAATTTATGTAAGAAATGCTGCAGTTAATAAATTTACAAAGAAAAATATAATAGATTTAAGATAAGATAAGCCTTTATTAGTCCCACAATGGGGAAATTCCAGGATTGCAACAGCACAAGGATAGCAACACTCAGAGCAATAATTAAGGAGATAAGAAAATAAGAGCAGTGAATATACATATGTACACATAAATATATACTATATACACAGTGCGGAGCATCGTAGCTAGATGGAATAAACAGCATCACCGTCTACTGTATTTAGTTATCCCACATAGTGTGGAGATGTGTTGAAGGACGAGACTGAGTTTATTCCTCAGGTTCAGCTTTATTCACAATCACATACTCCAACATTTCAAAGCAGAAAAAGAGGATGAATCTTCTCACATCTGTCCTTTTATACCCAGGACATCAAACCTACAGTCACATGGTGTTTAATCAAACATACAGTCAGATGGTACTTAATCCCAGTCACAATGTAACTTCCCCCCATCTTAACGCCATCCACCCCCTAGTCTCTGGTGGTCAGGAAATCTCTCAAGGCCATCTCCTTGAAACAAAAGGCCAAATCTCACACCCTCCCGTTACCCCTAGGAGGCTCAGTCCCTTTGTTCCCCTGAGACATGAAGCACACAATAAACATACAGTAATATATCTGTGGAGCATATGAAACCAACATATGTGCCCCACAATAGTATGAATATGTACCCATACATATTGTCACCCTCCGTAGCGACTGACATTGTCCTAGTTGTATACTGGAGGGGATCATTTGTGTAAGTCTGTTGCGTCTTTTTATGATAAATTTTTGAAAAAAACATTCTCAAATTTTAAGGAAAATGTTGCAAACTTATGAGGGGAAAAAAAACGAACCAACTGGCAAAAAAAGTCATGAATTTATCCAAAAAGGCTACAGTTTTATTAGAAAACTGTTGCAAATTTATATGAAAAAGGCAGCATTTTTGTTTACTTTATTTGGAAAAATGTCATAAATTTACATGTTAAAGGTCTAAAATTTTACTCTGTAAAAGTTTTAAAGCTGCAAAGAAAAAATGCCAAATTTGGGGGGGGGGGGACACATTTATGCCCAAAATACTGTATAACACAGGAAAAATTACCAGCAAAAGTGTGGGGCACATATGTTGGTTTCATATGCTCCACAGATATATTACTGTATGTTTATTGTGTGCTTCACGTCTCAGGGGAACAAAGGGACTGAGCCTCCTAGGGGTAACGGGAGGGTGTGAGATTTGGCCTTTTGTTTCAAGGAGATGGCCTTGAGAGATTTCCTGACCACCGGAGACTAGGGGGTGGATGGCGTTAAGATCGGGGGAAGTTACATTGTGACTGGGATTAAGTACCATGTGACTGTATGTTTGTCTGGTGACCTTACGACGAAGCAGGAGCAGAAGTAATTCTCCCGAGCCGGACTCGTCAGAAGCCAGCCTGATGAATGCCGCTACGTTCCAGCTGCCGGACTTCTGGCAGAATAGTCCGCGCTCCTGGTTTAGCGCGGTCGAGGCGCAGTTCAACCTCCGGAGAATCTCGAGAGACGACACAAAGTTCTACCATGTGGTGGCGAAGCTGGACAACCACACAGTCCAGAGGGTGAAGAACCTGGTCAACCACCCACCGGACAGCAACAAGTACAGCGCATTGAAGGCTGCGCTTATCAGCCACTTCACCCCCTCGGTGCAACAGCGAGCAGAGGGGCTCCTGGCGTTGATGGAGTTTGAGAACGACAGACCTGTAGATCTGATGGGGAAAATGCTGAGGTTGAGAGACTCCGAAGATGACAGCTTTATCTTCACCCACCTTTTCCTCAGGACCCTACCGCCAGCGGTGAGAGTGACCCTGGCCGGTTCACCCCTGTTGGCCCGGCGAGACTACCACGAGCCGAGCCATGAGGCGCAACGACTCGTCGACGCCCACAAACGGAGCGCGGCTTCGGCCGCGGCAGCAGAGCTAGGCGCAACGTCCGGAGACGGCATGGGGCCAGAGGCTGCAGCACCGGACTCACCGACGACGGCAGCAGCGAGGGCCAGGCGACACGGAGCGGACGATGTCCTTTGCTTCTACCATCACCGCTTTGCAGAGAGGGTGCGCAAGTGCATTCCACCGTGCCATTTCAAGTGCTCGGGAAATGCCAAGACCGGGGGTCGGTAGCAGCTGCGGCCCTCGGGGAGGAGAACAAGCTGCTCTACCTGAAAGATGCACGCTCAGGGAGGCATTTCCTCGTGGACACAGGCTCCCAGCTGAACTTCATCATGCCTTCCTACGCGGACCGGCTGGCGCCTTCCAGCGGTCCCCGGGTGTCAGCAGCGAACGGCTCAGCGATTAAGACCTTCGGTGAGAGGACTCTGCTTCTGTCTTTGCAGGGCCGTGCATTTGAGTGGACTTTTGTTGTAGCGGCAATCAATTTCAACATGTTAGGGGCTGATTTTTTGTGCTCACATGGTTTATTGGTTGATCTCGCTAACAGACGTCTGGTTAATGCACTCTCCTTTCACTCTATTCCCTGCACAGCTCGAGTGGCCCCGCCAACTGCACAAGCCAACGTCACAGCTGCAGGTGGTAAGTTCCACACACTCCTCACTCAGTTCC
Source organism: Pholidichthys leucotaenia (assembly GCA_020510985.1). Classification (NCBI taxonomy): domain Eukaryota; kingdom Metazoa; phylum Chordata; class Actinopteri; order Cichliformes; family Pholidichthyidae; genus Pholidichthys; species Pholidichthys leucotaenia. The sequence goes on along the minus strand of CM035837.1, from coordinate 200,727,645 downwards.
CAGCACTCACGGTCCCAACGTTTTCGGCGACAGTGGCTAAACATGGGGTGGAACATTTTATTACTACCACCGGCCCACCCATTTTTGCAAAAGCTCGGCGCTTGGACTCAGCTAAACTGACCATAGCGCGCGAGGAGTTCGTCAACCTGGAAAGACTGGGCATCATCAGGCGTTCGAAGAGCCCATGGGCTTCACCGCTGCACATGGTCCCAAAGGCTGATGGCTCGTGGCGACCTTGCGGTGATTTCCGCAGGTTGAATAACGCCACAGCGCACGACCGCTATCCGATCCAGCACATCCAAGATTTTTCGGTTCATTTGGCGGGGGCGTGCATTTTTTCTAAAATAGACTTGGTACGCGGTTACCACCAGGTTCCAGTGCGCGCTGAGGACATACCCAAAACAGCGGTAATAACTCCTTTCGGACTTTTTGAGATTTTGCGCAGACGTTCCAACGCATGATGGATGCGGTCCTGCGCGATCTCCCTTTCGTGTTTGTCTACCTGGACGACATTTTGGTAGCCAGCGCGTCCAAAGACGAACACGAAAGCCACCTCACAGCAGTTTTCCGGAGGTTGGCAGAGCACGGGTTAATAATCAACCCAGCGAAGTGTCAGTTCGGGGTGGCGCAGATTGATTTTTTGGGGCATCGCGTTTCGCCAGAAGGAGCGGTCCCTCTGCCCGATAAGGTGCGCGCAATAACAAATTTTCCCCAACCACAGACGGTCAAAGCGTTACAGGAGTTTTTGGGAATGGTTAATTTTTATAACCATTTCCTCCTCCGCACAGCGCAGCTCATGCAACCATTGTATGCTGCACTAAAAAAGCAAAAACCCACGAATAAAATCGAATGGTCTCCTGAGCGGGAGCGCGCATTCTCTCAAGTCAAATCAGCCCTGGCAAACGCTGCGTTGTTGGCACACCCAGTCCCAATGGCCCGCATGGCGCTCACTACTGACGCGTCAGATGTTGCCATAGGGGCGGTCGTTGAACAGTACGTAACTGGGGCCTGGCAACCGCTCGCGTTTTTCAGCAAAACCTTGCGCGATAGCGAGCGAAAATACAGCGCGTTCGACAGGGAGTTGTTAGCTCTACACTTGGCCACCCGCCACTTCCAGTTCTGACTGGAAGGACGCCGTTTCACCACGTTCGTGGACCACAAATCGCTGACTTGCGCGATGGCCAAAATTTCGAAACCTTGGTCGGGCCGGCAGCAGAGACAGCTGGCCGCGATATCGGAGTTTACTACCGATATCCAGCATGTGGCAGGTAAATATAATGTAGTGGCAGACTGCCTCTCACGTGCTGTGGTGACTCCAGGTCCCCTGGGGGCAGACTCTGCAGCCATGGCCGCAGACCAGGGTAGCGACACGGAAGCGCGCGCAGCCCCGGTCCGTGTAGGGATAGATTATGCAGCCATGGCCGCGGAGCAGCTTAGCGACGCGGACGTGCGCGCGCTGCAGTCTGGACCAACAGGGTTAAGGCTGGAGAACAGGGTGCTGCAAGACGGTATGCCCCCCCTAATCTGCGATGTCTCCACTGGATGACCGCGTCCGGTTGTGCCAGCCGCGTGGCGCCGCCGCGTTTTTGACTCGATCCATTCTCTGGCGCACCCGGGGGTGCGCGCGTCGATCAAAATGGTAGGAGAGAAATTTGTATGGCTGTGCCTGCGCAAGAAAGTCAAGGGTGGGCGGCAGCCTGCGTGGCTTGTCAGCGAGCCAAAATACACAAACACACTAGAGCTCCCTTGGAGCCTTTTCACATCCCGGCTAAGCGGTTTGATCATGTGCATGTCGACCTCGTAGGCCCCCTCCCGCCGTCACAGGGGTGCACACACCTTTTGACAATGGTGGACCGCACCACGCGTTGGCCGGAAGTGGTCCCACTGGCATCAACCACAGCCGAGGAGGTGGCGCGCGCGTTTTTAACAGCATGGGTAGCACGTTTTGGAGTTCCGTCGGACATTACGTCTGACAGAGGTCCTCAATTTGTTTCCGAGCTCTGGTCAGCGATGGCCCGCAGCCTGGGGGTAACGATCCACCGCACTACCGCGTACAACCCGCAGGCTAATGGCTTATGCGAACGTTTCCATAGGTCATTGAAAGCATCCCTCAGAGCGTCGCTTACGGATGCAAATTGGGTGGACAGGCTACCATGGGTTTTATTGGGGTTGCGTTCTGCACCTAAAGAGGATTTAAAAGCCTCCCCAGCTGAGTTAGTTTTTGCGCAGCCACTCCGGCTGCCCGGGGAGTTTCTCCCGGATAATCCTGCGCCAGAGTGCCCCCCCGCTCAGCGGTTGCAGAGCGACACGGGATCGAGCACGCTTCCTGGCCCAGTTCATCACAGCTTCCCGCGCGTTTTTGTGCCTAAAGCTTTAAAAGATGCGGAGTTTGTTTTTGTCAGACATGATGCCCATCGCCCAAACCTGCGCCCGCCTTATGATAGACCATTTAGAGTGCTGGAAACAGGAGAGAAGCATTTTTTGCTAGATTTGGGAGGCAGAAAGGAAGTGATTGGCATAAACAGGCTCAAACCCGCTTTTGTGATGGCTGACGAGGCTGTGCAGTTGGCGAGGGCCCCCTGGCACGGCAGACCCCCTAGAGGGCATTCCCCAGAACACCCACAGAGATTGACTAACAGTTCTAACCCACAGGCAGCAGCCCCACAGCAGGAGGACACTGAGGAGGCAGTAAAGCCGGCTTACAGCAAATACGGCAGAAGACTAAAGCCTAAGCGGCATGTGGACTGATATGTAGTGATTTTATTATGACATGCATCTTTAGTTATGATTGTTCCATTTTAGACGTTTGGGGGGGGGTCATGTGGGGCACATATGTTGGTTTCATATGCTCCACAGATATATTACTGTATGTTTATTGTGTGCTTCACCTCTCAGGGGAACAAAGGGACTGAGCCTCCTAGGGGTAACGGGAGGGTGTGAGATTTGGCCTTTTGTTTCAAGGAGATGGCCTTGAGAGATTTCCTGACCACCTGAGACTAGGGGGTGGATGGCGTTAAGATCGGGGGAAGTTACATTGTGACTGGGATTAAGTACCATGTGACTGTAGGTTTGATGTCCTGGGTATAAAAGGACAGATGTGAGAAGATTCATCCTCTTTTTCTGCTTTGGAATGTTGGAGTATGTGATTGTGAATAAAGCTGAACCTGAGGAATAAACTCAGTCTCGTCCTTCAACACATCTCCACACAAAGTACCAATTTTATGAGAAGCGGGTAACAAAAAAAAAAGCTGCAGCTGCGTGAGAAGCTCTTCACGGTGCTGCTGTGAGTCCAGACCGGCCGCCATGTCTGCACTCACAAATGATCATTTTGGGGCTCGTGCTGATTTTTTTTTATATACACAAATCGCCCAGTGGCTCTGGTGTGGTCCAGGTTGCCAACCCCCGGCCGTGTCTACCTCCAGGCCTTTATTTAGCACGAGGAAATAAATGGAAACAACAAAGTCTGATTTATTGTGTGAGGAGTTTAGCGCCTGTTGCCCCCCCCCCCCCCCGTTTTCTCCTATAAATAGTCTGTCCGCCTCGGGATGTCGGCGCACGGGACCGAGCGTCCAGTCCGTGTCTGTTGTCTGACGGAGTGACGTCATCAGCTCTCCCTGCCATGAGGAGCTCAACGTGACAGCCCCGCGGCGGAGCGCGCGCGGCCAGCCGGTTATGAAAACGGAGGAACGGCTCCGCCGCGGCCGCACGTGCCACACGGCCACTGGGTACGGGATGAAATGACACGGCGTCCGCACCCCGCCGAGCGCGTGACACCTGGCGGGAGCGGAATGATAAGCGGCCAATAAAAGGAGGCACGTGCTCAGATATGGCGCGACTCATATTCGCGCTGAACCTCACCTGTGCGCGCGCTGGCTTCGGTGTTTATGGAAAATCAAAAGCAGAAGCTCGTGCGGCGGGACCGTGAGCAGCTGTTCACGTTTATCCTGCAGCAGCTTAAGTGGTTCCGGACCGTTCTGGTAACGGTGACAAAGCAGCAGAACCTGTTTCATTCATACTGGGTACGGCTGCACTTTAGTCACTGCCAAAATGCTGGTAATCTAACCACTATTTTTTTTTTTTTTTTTTTGATTAGTCGACTAATCACGATTATTTCTGTCATGTCGGCCGTCTCTGTCTCCTGTCATGTTTCACCCCAATTTTCTGCTGCCACTCGTGATTATTTTCTTTGTATATGCTAAATTCGGGGAATTTGGCTGGAATGCGATGGGAATAAAAGAAAAATTTCAGATATACAAGAAATAAGCTGCTAATTTACATGAAAAAAAGCTGCAAATGTTGGAGAAAAAAGGTAAAAAAAATTACAAGAATAAAGTTGCAAATTTTTGAGAAAAGGGTTGTAAATTTAAATGAAAAAATTGCAAATCGAGGGGAAAAAAGTGGCAAATTTAACCTTAAAATTCTGGTGTTGGGGGACGTTAAATTTTCTCCTGCCATTCAGTGAAGAAAGAATTAGATTTTCTCTGCGTGGGCTAAATTTCGGGGAACAGGCTGGAATGCTGTCTGCACACCTGAGAAGTTCAGCTTGCTGTCAGTCTCTGCCTTTAATATCACCTTTTATCAAAGCTCCCATAGCTCAATAAAAACTGATAACCCATCAAACGTGAGTCTGAAACTTGAACTTGGCAGATTGATCAAGAATGTTTGTAACAACACAACTGTCAGATGTTGCAAAACCGTAATTTATTTAACTCATAATGCACAAGCAAGAAAAGTGGCAGTTTTCATGTTTTAGAGCCTGAAACACTCATATTTTTTTTAGAATTTTCCAGGAAAAGGGTACACAGGCAATTAGTCGACTATCAAATTAGTTGTTGATTGTTTTGATTGACTAATCGTTGCAGCACTAATACTATGCTGTTCTTTTATTATTACTTTTCAGATTATATAATATGATAAAGAGTCCCAATAACTTTTCAGGTATTTGACATTAGATGATATGACAGGGATTACTAAGCTGGGACCACCTCTGTCCCTCAGTTTAGAAGAGGCAGTAATTCATCAGTATCATGCACCAGCAGGGATCACATTTAAAGCAAATACTATGTCAAAGTTTAACCTGAAAATCATGTTCTCAGAATCATTTTGATGGTACATCAGCCTTTGGTCAGTGTTACCTCCACCATAGCCCAAGTGGGCTTCCGCTGACGTCCACAACTTTCCTCTTCCTGATAACACTGAAGAGGGTTTGATGAAACAAGGAGCCGAACGGGACACCAAGTGCCAAAGTGATGGATGAAATCATTTATATTTTAATACTGAACAACAATTGGGCATTGTTGAAATGAACAGGACACAGAATGCCTAAACGTTACATGAAGTCATACCGAACTGGACCAAAGGGGACATCAGGTCAACGAACGGGACACTTTTACAAATATTTGAGCCCCATTGTAATGCATTCCTTTTATAATTTAGCAATATTTGGTTATTAAAAGCTTTTTCAAACTAATCAAAATATCCAACATTACCACAGCAGAAGGAGCCCTTTGGTTGCAGCAGTGCCCATTGGTCTGTAAATATTATAATAAAACTGAGTTCATTATGTGGACATTTGTGTGTCACATTTGGTCCCATCCATTGTTTAGTTCAGGTCTGTGTTTCTGTTGGACCGCTGGGACAGTCTCAGAAGAAACGCTCAGAAGTCATGTGTGGTTTATTTTAATACATTCCAGTCTTCAGAAAACACAAATTCAGGAAAAGTCATGGAATGACAGACCTGTACATTTTGTTCAAAGTTACTCACGATATAAAACCCCAACCAGTCCGTCAGAAGTTCATATGAAGTTGGTGATCATATAACTGAAGGAGTTCCTACCTCTGTCAGTCAGATTCATGGACGAAGAGAAAGACGGAGAGTCACTGAATGGTCCAGCTAGTATCTGTGCGTAGTTGTAAGTCTCCCCAGTGCAAGCAGGAGTGTGAAGAAGGACGGCTGCAGGCAAGCCAGTCCCTCTACTGGGTAATGTTTGGTATTTTGTCATTAAATTCACTGATTACAACTTTAAAAAGCTTTTAATAACCAAATATTGCTAAACTATAAAAGGAATACACTAGAATGGGTCTCAAATATTTGTAGTGTCCCATTCATTGACTTGATGTCCCGTTTTTGTCCCATTCCCCTTCGTTGTTTAGTCAAAGCCTTTGAATAAGAATGATTTGTTATTTATGGCATATATGAATGACAGCTGACAGTTCAGACAATGACTGCCTGTTAGCTGGGCTTTTTGTGTCCTGTTTGTTACTACAACAATGATCATTTGTTGGGAAATATTTAAATGAAAATAATTTGATTTGCTATTTTTGGTAAATATTTAAATAAAAGTGGTCTGATTTGTTACTTGGGTGTTGTAACTATGTAACAGGAAAGTTACATAGTGCTGCTTTAACATACACTACTCACAAAAAATTAGGGATATTTGGCTTTTGGATGAAATTTATGAAACATGTAAAAAGTTCACGCTACAGTGATATATCATCAAAGTATATGGATGAACTGCGCTCACAATTTGGAACAAGTTATGAATACCGTGAGTCTGTCTTAATGGCCTTTATAGAGACTTGGCTTGGGGAGGATGTACTGGATAGTTTGATACAAGTTGATGGATTTACATACATACGTTTGGACAGAAATGGATACTCTGGTAAAACTGGGGGGGAGGGGGGTGTATTTATGTTAAAGACAGCTGGTGTCGAAACTTTGCTGTGAGAGACACAGTATGTAATCCTCACCTTGAGCTGTTGTGCGTTACCCTCCGCCCACATTACCTTCCTAGGGAATTCACCAACATTTTTGTGTGTGTGGTGTATGTCCCACCAAGTGGGAATGCGGCCAGAGCAGCTAGTCAAATCTCAGACTGTGTCCACCATCATCTCTAGAACAAACCTGATGCTCCCATGCTCATCCTCGGAGATTTTAATCATTGTAGCTTGAGTAAATCCCTGCCAGGTTTTATCAATATGTTAAGTGTAGCACTAGGAACAATAATATCCTTGATAAGTGCTATGAGAACATCAAAGATGCCTTCATAGCTAGAGCCAGACCCCGCCCCCCCCGGCAATTTGGATCATAATGTTATTCAGTTCCTCCCTACTTATAGATCAGTTTTTAAGTCTAGTAAAGCTGAAGTGCGCTCTGTTAAAAGTGTGGTCAGCGGATAAAATGGAGGAACTGAAAGGATGCTTTTTATGTACGGACTGGGATATTTTCTTCCAGAATGAAGACATCAACGCTGTGACAGAAACAAATACTTATACAGTACCTGAGCTCTGGAAAAGATCTATTATTGTTCCAGTTCCTAAGAAAGTATGCCCCCAGGTAAACAACGATTTTAGGCCTGTGGCGCTTACCTCCAATGTTATGAAAGCACTGGAGAAATTGTTAATTCAAGAGCTTCGCATGGATGTGGAGCCACACCTGGATCAATATCAATTTGCGTACAAAAACAGAGTACAAGTGATGCCATTCTAACTATAATGCATTTAGTTTTAAAACATCTTGAGAGTCCCTCTGCATACGCCAGATTGTTTTTTTTTTATTTTTGTTTGGTTTTTAACTTATTCAGTCACAGATCCTTCTTAAAAAAATGATTCACTTGTGTGTGAATTCTTTTTTAGTCAGGTGGTACCATTCTTTCCTGTCAAATAGGTCACAGCAGGTGAAGTTTAACTCTGTGTTCTCTGATATTGCATTGGGTAGCACCAGAGCCCCTCAGGGCTGTGTCAGCTCACCGTTTTTATTTACATTGTATATTAATGACTGTGTTAGCTCTTAGTAGGACCTACAGTACATGTGGTGAAGTTTTCAGATGACACTGTAATACTGAGTCTGCTAAAGACCAATGTCAACTCAAACAGCCACAGATCTGGGGTGGGCTGGTTTGTGAACTGGTGTGATGACTATCAGCTGCAGATTAATACAGAAAAGACGGAGATGCTGGTGGACACCAGGTCAGATGGTGATCACAGTCCTGTGACCATACATGGTCATGATATCAAACAGGTTAAGTCAAATAAATATCTTGGTGTTCACATTGATAGTGATCTGAGCTGGCACACGCAAGTGGCAAGTGTTTGTGCCCAAATCCACCAGCGTCTGCATTTTCTTCACCAGCTCCGACTGTTTGGCATCTGTAGAAATATTATGTTGATTTTCTTCAGGGCAACCATTGAGTCTGTGTGGTATGGTATTACCAGCTGGTCTGGTAATTTAACGGTTAAATCTCAGATATTAAATCGGATAGCAGGTAAGATCATTGGTATGGCAGCACTTTCAACTCCCCAAAATCTGTTTGAACAAGCGACCCTTAGACAGGCAAATTGCCTTTTATCCGATGCTTCTCATGTATTGTATCCCGAATATGTTTTAATGAATTCGGGAAGAAGGTATAGGGTCCCTTTGTAAATATAATTTGTACAAGCATTCATTCATTCCCTTGTCGGTGAAGCTCATTAATGAAGTTAGGGAGACACTGAGGGTGAGCAGACAATGGGACTGTATTTGTACCTTAGTGAATTATGTTGATTTTATTTTTGGTGGTTATTTATGTATTGGTTGTATGTACTGTATGTGTTTTGTTGTGCAGCAGATCCCTCTGTCCAAGACAAATCTCTCCTAAAGGAGATCAATAAAGGTACATTGATTTTGACTTTGAAGTAGGGCACCTAAGTAGAAGCATGCAATGGTGATTTCCTCATCTCAATTTATTGAAACAAAAGCCAACAACAGTGGTGGGTATACCACAACCAAAAATGTCAGTGTCTCAATAACTTGTCATATGCTCTAGAGCATCAATTACAGCTTGACAACGATGTCTCATGCTGTTCACAAGTTGACTTATTGTCTGCTGATGTCTCATGCTGTTCACAAGTGACTTATTGTCTGCTGAGGCATGGCATTCTACTCTTCTTGAAGGGCGGCCCTCAGGCCATTGAGGTTGTGGGGTGCAAGGTTATGAGCCTCTACACGGCAACTCAGCTGATCCCATAGGTTTTCTATGGGTTTCAGGTCTGGAGAAAGTGTAGGCCACTCCATTTGAGGTACCCCAGCCTCCAGCAGCCGTTCCCTAATGACGTGACCTCATGGAGCATTGTTGTCCATGAAGATGAAATGAGGCCTGTGTCGTTCATAAAGGGACACAATGACTGGATTAGGCTGCGTGTCCACTAAACACGTTTTTTTGTCGCCCGACTGCCCTGAATGTCTTTTTTTTCAGCGTTTGAGTACTTCGCTCTGGGAAAAAAAAAGTTTGTGCCCTGTATCCCAGCAACAGCTTGTCACTCACAACTCAGCACTTCCACTTTTCCTACGGTCAGACTTTCTACTTATTTTTTAATAGCAGTCTCTAAATAACAATGGACAGGAAACATATTTTGGTATTGGTAGCAGCTCCAGATGCAAAATATGATGACACAGAAAAAAAGGAGTCTGAGTAGAGACTGTGTCGGCGTCCGATGTCCCACCTTTCCTTAATTCTGATTGGCTGCTTAGAAAGGTCTGATATTGACAAGCTCAGCTGCAGTCTGAAAAGTTGAACTTTTTTCAACTCTGAGCGCTGCGAGAAAAAGCGGCCACCGCTGACAGCGTCTCATCACTAAGGGCGCTCAGCATTGTCAAGGCTGAACAACATACAGAATGAATAGAAAACAGTCGCCCAGAGTGGAAAAACACGTCTGGTGGACACGCAGCCTTAATGATGTTATTCAGGTAGTATCAACTTGTCACTGTACTATTCACAAGGTGTAGGACAGTTCTGTTTTGACTAGACACACCTGCAAGACTGTAACATGGTGACAACAGTGGCTGGTGCATAGTGCTCTCCTTGACGTCTCCAACATCATTGGCGGCCATCATTTCTGCTCAATGTGAGTCAACTTTCATCAGAGAACAGCACTGAGGCCCACTGGTCCCTTGTCCAGCATAAATGCTCCCTGGCCCATGCAAGACGATGATGCTTGTGCCTGGTTGTGTGGTCAGGTATGCTTGCAGGTCATCTAGCATGCAGACCACGCTGATGTAAACGGTTTTGTATGGTCTGACGTGACACTTGGGTGCCTCTCACTTCCCTTAAATGTGCCTGGAATTGAGTGGCATTCATCATCTGGTTCCACAGGGCACCGTTCACAATGAAGTGGTCATTAGTGTGGGATGTGACCAAAGGACGTCCACTTCTTTGCCTTTCTGTGACTCTTCCAGTCGCTCAGTATCTCTGTTACAACCTGCTGATGACACGCTGACGCTCTAAGCTCAGTAGCCACTTCCCTCTGAGAACATCCTGTTTGAATCCTCGCAATGGCGAGGTACTGTTGATCAATTGTAAGGCATCGTCTTGGTCTCATGATGTCAAAATGTGAACAGCATGATGAAGAGTACCAGAGTTAAATACCAATTCTAACTGAACCAGAAAATTTATTGATCAATTCATGGATCAAACACCTGTTGTGAATTTTGCCATTAAGCACCTTGTTAGAGAACAGCAAGTTATGCAAAGAGCACAGAAACACTGAATAGTTGCACATGTGCATTCAAAAGTTTAGAGGTCAAATTAAGTTCACCTGTAAAGATTATAGGCCATTTTAAGTTCATCCTGAAATTTCACCCGAAAGTCAAATATCCCTCACTTTTTGTGAGTAGTATATGTGCCAGTGCTGGCTGTGGTGTGTAACCATCCCTGTGCATGTCGGTAGCCATTTTAAAAATAAATTATTAAAAATGCGCCGCCCCCACCATCCAGCAAACAACTAACCATTAAGTAAGGCTGCCAAGGGAGTTATTTTTCATTTTATTAATTTAGCGTTATGTATATAAATTATGGTTGACATCAGGCACTTGCACACGCGTTATACTCGTCAGATATAAATAATGAGTCTTGGAAAAGTTTAAAGTGATCGTCCGTCTTTTATTACAGCGAGCACACTGAAGCATCACAATAACAACAAGTCTTTATGTATGACCAATGACATCATATTTTGGATGAGTGAGAAGGGGGGAGAGAGAGTTGAAACTTCTGCCGTACTGCTCCATTCTGATCGTTTTAATCTTGAAGGTCAAAGCCCTTCACTCGAAACAGGAGAAAGAAAATACACTGAATGTAAATGAACTCAGATCTTAAATGCAAGTGATGCACCCACGTTGACCCGATGCAGCTGTGACGGCGTTGACGCAGTGTCAACGTGTTCCTATTGCGTCGCTGATGTGCACCTCTCCAGAGAAGGAGAGGTGCACGTCAGCGACGTACGCCGTTAGAGCTGTGATTGGTTCGCTTTGTCTCTTCCTTCACATTTCCTGGTTCTAGCCGCTGCTTCGCTCTGCCTGTTCACAGTGGCACAACTTCCAAAGTGAGTTGGTTAAAACAATGGCCCAAATTCAAACGAATATTGAGGAAGCACATACAGAGCATTTTGTGGCTTGTCACAACTCCAGTAATTACACAGATTGTCAAATAACGGCAGCGGCGGTGGTTGCTCGCACCGTTTTCTCCGACTTCGCTTTTTCTCTGTCCAATGATCGTATTAAAAGTTGCTTTTTCTTAACATTTTTAGCTCCAACTCCATCACAATCTACTCTTGTCCATTGCTATTTCATAAACATAAACACACGAGAACATAAATCACGACACATCGTCTGAAACCCGTTTTGGCAACAGAACAAAGCATTTCACCAACACACAAGAAAAATCGATCACTGCGTCTGTGATGGACGTCAGTAATGGCACTGATGAAAGAAATCAATGTTTTATTATAATTTCTATTAGTACTCACGCTCTTGCATAGGCCCCCTTGCCCTATGCCCTCTGATGTGCCCCTCGGGATGGGATGATAGCATTTCTTTTTCAAATTATTACAGATTCCAACCCCCCCTCCCCGGCATCATGGAGACACCAATTGCCGATCAAGTGTGATTTAAAGCCCCAAAACTATATTTTACTTCTGTGAGCGGTGCATGAGTCCGAATGCACAAACACACACAGCAGCCTGCAGCAGGACTGCTGCCCTTCAGCCAGGTTAGTGTGTCTGATCCACAGCATCATGTCTTTCTTTGTGAAAGTTCACACAGCAGCTGATTTGCTGTTTTTGTAACGAGGGGGATGGTGGTTGTGGGGCACATTCAGAAATTTAGCATATGGTGCAACTACAAAAGTATAAACATAGTTTCAGTACAAATTTGCAAGAATAAAGGTGCAAAAAAGTCACACATTTACTATAAAAAATCTGCTATAAGCAAGTCCCAAATTTATGAGGAAAAAGTTAAATTTTCATGACAATAAACATAACTTCCAAATGCTGGAAAAAAAAAAAAAACGTTTCCAATAAAATGGTCATAAACTGACAACAATAAAGTCTCAAATTTAGTAGAAAAAAACTGTTAGGTTTCTGCAACATTATTTTTGGCTCATTCTGGCAAAGCTGAGAGGAGCTAATGTGATGACATGGTGTCTGTCTGCCTGTCCGTCCATCCGTATTTCACAGGAATCGGTACTCCTCCTATGCTCACCAAACTCGCTCTCGACCCTCAGGTGGGTCTGCATCCAAGTTGTGTTCAAGGTCAAAGGTCAGGAGGTGTGGGCACTTACATGAGTTTAGAAAAATCACTCCTCCTCCTCGGCCATTACCCCAGTAGTCACCAAACTCACAATGATTCTCAGGAGGCTCTACATCCATGTTGTCAAGTCAATGTCAGGGTCAAAGGTCAGGAGGTCTGGACACTTACATGAGTTAAAAAAAAAAAATCCCTCCTCCTCCTACTAGGCTGTTACCTCGAGGGCTGCACGGTGGTGCAGTGGTTTAGCACTGTGGCAGCACAGTTTACCCTCGGCCGGGGGATCGCAGGGATCGTGAGATCATGGGTTCGATCCCAGCCCCCGACCAACAGTGAGCTGTGTGGAGTTTGCATGTTCTCCCCGTGTTGCGCGGGTTTACTCCGGGATTTCTCCGGTTTCCTCCCGCATACCAAAAACATGTAGGTTTAGGGCGCTCGCGCACGCAGCGACCGGCAGCCGGTGGCTTATCACCAGACTGCAAAACAAATCTACCTACGGGTACAAATAAAGTAACCTGAACCTGAACCTGAACCTAAGTAACAAACAAAAAAAAAAAGTCACTGACAGTGACCCTCAGGTACGCCTGCTTCCAGGTCAAGGTCACTGTCAAAAGTCAGATGATCTGAGCATTTATAATTTCCCAAAAAAACGTGACTCCTCCTGGGCCACTGACCTTGACTTTATGCATGTCATATACGTGGGTCTGTATCGAGACTGTGCTTAAGTCAGGAGATCTGAGCACCCCCGGGTGATCTGATCAGACCACAATCAGCTACTCCATCACTGATGGTCTGGGGTTTCTTTTACTCTTTTTTTTCTCATAAATGTACAATTTTCACACCAATTATTGAAATTTTTCTTGTAAAGTTTAACCTTTTTTCTTGGAAAGTTACTTTTTCCTGCCAAATTTATTAGTTTGGTAATAAATTTATTACTCTTTTCCTCCTATAAATTTTTCAGGTTTTGTGATAAACTTGTTACCTTTCCCCCATACAAATTTACAACAATATACTCATAAATTTACAGATGTTTTCCATAAAATTGCAACTTTTTTTTCTCACATTTTCATGATTTTTCTTGCACATCAGCTCCTCTCACTGATATACTGAGTTGTCCTGTTTGCAGTCTTTATGGGGATGGAGGGTGGCAGCTTAACAGAGGGGAGGATTTGGGATCGTTTTGCTGACAAGGAAGAATGGTCTTGTTAATTTTTTTCAAGGATTTATTTATTTGAATGCCATCCATCCATCCATCCATTTTCTACCGCTTTTCCGTAGGTCCGAGTCACGGAGGCAGCAGCTCAAGTAGAGAAGCCCAAACTTCCCTCACTCCAGCCACCTGTTCCACCTCTTCAGAGAGGATATCAAGGCGTTCCCAGGCCAGCTGGGAAACGTCTGTCCAGCGTGTCCTGGGTCTGCCCCGGGTACTCCTCCCCGTTGGATGTGCCCGAACACCTCAAGTAGGAGTGGTCCAGGAGGCATCCTAATCAGATGCCCAAACCACCTCAACTGGCTCCGTTCGATGTGGAGGAGCAGAAGTTCTACTCTGAGCCTCTCCTGAATGACTAAGCTCCTCACCCCATCTCTAAGGGTGAGTCCAGCAATCCTATAGAGAAAGCTTATTTCAGCCACTTGTATCCACTGTCTCATTCTTTCAGTCATTACCCAAACCTCATGACCATAGGTGAGGGGAGGAATGTAGACTGACCAGTAAATCGACAGCTTTGCTTTAGCGCTCAGCTCCCTCTTTCAATTCAATTCAATTCAATTCAATTCAACTTTATTTATATAGCGCCATTTCACAACAACAGTCATCTCATAGCACTATCAACTGTAGGGAGGACCCCCACAGTTGCAGAAAGACCCCAGCAATCAGGCGATCCCCTGTGAGCAAGCACTTGGCGACGGTGGAGAGGAAAAACTCCCTTTTAACAGGAAGAAACATCCAGCAGAACCAGGCTCAGGGAGGGGCAGTCATCTGCTGCGACTGGCTGGGGGGTGAGGGGACAGAGAAGAAGAAAAGAACAGACATGTAGAGAGCAAACAGCACGATGGGGACTCAATCTATGGGAGAGAACAAACAAATGTTAATGACCAGCAAAAAAAAAAAAATATTTCATAGAGAGTGAGGAAAGGAGTGAGGCCCAGTGCATTACTGGAGGTCCCCCGGCTGACTAAACCTATTAGCAGCATAACTAAGGGAGGGTTCAGAAACACATGATCCCTCCCTAATTGTAGGCTATATCAAAAAGGTAGGTTTTAGCCCTATTCTTAAAAACAGAGATCGAGTCTGACTCCCGAATCCAGATTGGCAGCTGATTCCACAGGAGAGGAGCTTGATAACTGAAGGCTCTGCCTCCCATTGTACTTTTGGAGATTCTAGGTATTACAAGTAAACCTGCATTTTGGGAGCGTAGTGCTCTGTTAGGATGATACGGTAGTATCAGATCTTTTAAATAAAAAGGAGCCTGATTGTTTAGAGCTTTGTAAGTAAGAAGAAGGATTTTAAACTTAATTCTAAACTCTATGGGAAGCCAATGAAGGGAGGCCAGAACCGGAGAGATATGATCTCTCTTTCTAGTACCTGTTAAAACTCTTGCTGCAGCATTTTGGATCAGCTGAAGACTTTTTAAAGATGTTTTAGGACAGCCTGATAATAAAGAATTACAATAATCTAATCTCGAGCTAACAAAAGCGTGGATCAGCTTCTCAGCATCACTCTGAGACAAGATGCTCCTAATCTTGGCAATATTACGCAAATGATAGAAGGCAGTCTTAGAAACAAATTTAATATGTGAATTGAAGGACAAATCCTGATCAAAAATAACTCCAAGGTTCCTCACAGAGCTATTAAGAGAAAGAGTAACTGCATCCAAACTGAAAGTTTGATTTGGAAAGGAATTTCTAAGGTTTTTTGGACCAACAAGAATGACTTCAGTCTTATCTGAATTTAATAGCAGGAAATTACAAGTCATCCAAACTTTGATTTCCTTAAGACAGGCTTAAGGAAATCAAATCTGTGGAAATCTTTACCACAACTGACTGGTACAACGTCCGAATCACTGCAGAGGCTGCTCCAATCCATCTGTCAATCTAGCGCTCCATTCTCCCCTCACTCGTGAATGAGACCCTGAGATACTTAAACTCCTCCACTTGGGGCAGGAGCTTGTCTCCAGCCCGGAGAGAACAACCCACCTTTTTCCAGCTGAGGACCATGGACTTGGACTTGGAGGTGCTGATTCTCATCCCAGCCACTTCACACTCCGTAGCTAACCGTTCCAGTGAGACCTGTAGGTCATTGCTGGATGAAGCCAACAAGACAACATCATCCGCAAGCAGCAGAGATGAGATCCTGTGGTCACCGAGCATGACACCCTCCAATCCTTGGCTGCGCCTAGATATCCTGTCCATAAAAACTGAACAGGATTGGTGACAAAGGGCAGCCCTGGTGAAGTCCAACTCTCACTGGAAACGTGTTTGACTGGGTGTTGGCAATATGAACCAAACTCTTGGTCGTATAGGGACTGGACAGCTCGTAACAAAGAGCTCGACACCCCATACTCAAGCACCACGAGGGACGCGGTTGAATGCTTTCTCCAAGTCCACAATACACATGTGGACTGGTTGGGCAAACTTCCACAAACCCTCGAGGATTCTCGAGAGGGTAAAAGGCTGGTCCGATGTGCCACGGCCAGGACGAAAACCACACCGCTCCTCCTGAATCCGTGGTTCGACCAGCGGTCAGACTCTCCTCTCCAGTACCCTGCCATAGACCTTCCCAGGGAGGCTGAGAAATGTGATCCCCCTAAAGCTGGAACACACCCTCTGGTCCCCCTTTTTAAAAAGAGGAACTACCACCCTGGTTTGCCATGCCAAAGGCACTGTCCCCAACTTCCACGCAGCATTGCAGAGGCGTGTCAACCATGACAGCCCTACAACATCCAGGACCTTGAGGTACTCAGGGCGAACCTCGTCTACCCCCAGAGCCCGGCCACCAATGAGTTTTTTTAACCACTTCGGCGACCTCAATCCCTGTGATAGGCGAGTCGTCCTCCTCGTCCTCAAGCCCTGCTTCCTCTTTGGAAGGCATGTCAGTGGGATTGAGGAGATCCTCGAAGTACTCCTTCCACCACTCGATGATATCCTCAGTCAAAGTCAGCAGTGCCCCATCCGCACCATACACAGTGTGGACAGGAAGCTGCTTCCCCCTCCTGAGTCGCCAGACAGTTTGCCAGAATCTCTTTAAGGCCGACTGAAAGTCTTGTTCCATGGCCTCATCAAACTCCTCCCACACCCGAGTTTTTGCTTCAGCAACCACTCGATCTGCACTCCGCTTGGCCTGCTGGTATACTTCAGCTGCTTCAGGAGTCCCACAAACCAACCAAGCTTGATAGGACTCCTTCTTCAGCTTGATGGCCCCCCTCACCACTGGTGTCCACCACTTGATTCGGGGGTTGCCACCACGAGATGCACCAACAACCTTGCAGTCACAGCTCTGGGCTGCTGCTTCAACAATGGAGGTGGAGAACATGACCCATTCAGACTCCATGTCTCCAGACTCCCTCGGAATGTGGCTGAAGTTCTTCCGGAGGTGGGAGTTGAAGACCTCCCAGACAGGGGCCTCAGCCAGACGTTCCCAGCACACCCTCACTATACGGTTAGGTCTACCGGGTATGGGTGGCGTCCTCCCCTGCCATCAGATCCAACTCACCACCAGGTGGTGATCACTTGACAGCTCTGCACCTCTCTTTACCCGAATGTCCAAGACATGTGGTTGCAGGTCTGATGACACAATAACAAAATTGAACATCGACCTGTGACCTAAGGTGTCCTGGTGCCAGGTGCACATATGGACACCTTTATGCTTGAACATAGTGTTCATTATGGACGAACTATGGTTGACACAGAAGTCCAATAACTGAACACCACTCAGGTTTAGATTGGGCAGACTGTTCCTCCCAATCACGCCCCTCCAGGTTTCACTGTCATTGCCCATGTGTGTATTGAAGGCCCTCAGTGGGACAATGGAGTCTCCAAGTGAAGCACTCTCCAGCACCCCAGTCACAGACTCTAAAAAGGGTGGGTACTCTGAACCATCATTTGGTGCATTGGCACAAATGATGGTCAGGACCTGTTTCCCAACCTGAAGGTGCAGGGAAACTACCCTTTTGTCCACTGGGGAGAACTCCAGTGTTGCGGTAGCAAGGCGGGGATATAAGAATACCCACCCCCTGCCCGTCGCCTCTCACCTGGGGCAACTCCAGAGTAGGCCAAGCTCCAGCCTCTCTCTAGGAAACTGGTTCCAGAACTGGAGCTGTGCGTTGAGGTGAACCCAACTATATCTAGACGCTATCTCTCAACCTCATGCACCAGCTCCAGCTCCTTCCCCACCAGACAGGTGACGTTCCATGTCCTAAAAGCCAGTTTCAAAAGCTGGGGATCAGACTGTGAAGGTCTCTCCCTTCGCCTGCCACCTGATCTGCACAACACCAGACCCCCATGGTCCCTCCAGCAGGTGGTGAGCCCACTGGAGGGTGGACCCATGTAACTCCTTCAGGCTGAGCCCGGCTAGGTTCCATGGGCAGAAACCCGGCCACCAGTCGCTAGCCATCGAGCCCCTCCCCCAGGCCTGGCTCCAGGGCGGGGCCCCAGTAACCCCATACCGGGCGGGATACACAGCATCCTTGATTTTTTGTTCATCATGGGAGTCTAGATAGATGGATAGATAGATGTACTTTATCGATCCCAAACTGGGAAATTACAGTGTAACAGCAGCATGACAGTAGACAACCAAACAACAGAAACACACACATGACAGACAAACGGATTTCCCATGGAAAGTAAAACTAACACGACGATAGAAAACCTATATACAGTACATCATAGCTTAATATATGATGACCCGTATAAACACATGAATCATCCCATTGCACAAAGAAGGACTATCAGGAGCAGAGTGAAAATGTGAGGTACCAGTTAGTCTGTAAGGTGCAGTGTGGCAGCATTGTTATGACCAGAACACAACATCATAGTGAGTTATTGTACAGTGAAATTGCAAGTGGCAGGAAAGATTTCCTGTACCTGGCCGTTCGACAACGAAGCTGTAGTAATCTACTGGAGAAAGTGCTTCGCTGTCTATCTAGTGTGTGGTGGAGGGGGTGATCAGGATTGTCCATGATGGATCGCAATTTATTTAGTGTTCTCCTCTCCACTACTGTCTCAAAGGTCTCTGGTCTGAGACCAATTACAGAGCCATCCCTCTTGATAATCTTGTCAAGTCTGTTGGTATCTCTGGCCCTAATACTGCTACCCCAACAGACAGCAGCAAAGAAGATGGCGCTGGCGACAACGGTCTGGTAGAAAAGCTCCAGCATCCTGCTGCACACGTTGAAGGATCTCAGCTTTCTCAGGAAGTAGAGTCTGCTCATCTCCTTCGTGTGCGCAGCATCGTTGTTGGATCTCCAGTCCAACCTGCTGCTGATCCTGACACCCAGATATTTGTAGTCCTCAACCACTCCCACATCCTCCCCCCTAATCTGCAGTGGCTGAGAAGGCGTCTTTCTCTTTCTGAAGTCAATCACCATCTCTCTGGTCTTGCTGACATTCAACCTCAGGTGATTCTGCTCCGTCCACTCCACAAATCTGTCTACCAGCGCCCTGTACTCTCCCAACTCTCCTCCTCTTATACACCCCACAACAGCTGAGTCATCAGAGAATTTCTGCAGGTGGCATGACTCAGTGTTGTACTGAAAGTCAGTGGTGTATAAGGTAAAAAGAAAAGGAGAGAACACAGTCCCCTGTGGAGCTCCCGTATCACTAGCCACCACTCCAGACAAGACATTGCCCAGCCGGACAAACTGTGGTCTGCCTGTCAGGTAGTCAGTAATCCAGGAGATCACAGAGCTGTCAACCCCCATCACCCGCAGCTTCTCACCCAGCAGCAGTGGCTGGATGGTGTTAAAGGCACTGGAGAAATCAAAAAAAGTGATTCTCACAGTATCTCCTCCACCATCCAGGTGCAGATGGGCTCATTGCAGCAGGTACATGACAGCATCTTCAACTCCTAAATGGGGCTGATATGCAAACTGCAGAGGGTCCAGCCACGTCTTCACCTGTGGCCTCAGGTGGGCTAAGACCAGTCTCTCCAGGACCTTCATCACATGAGATGTGAGGGCAACTGGTCGGTAGTCATTCAAATCCGATGGAGATGACTTCTTGGGGACAGGAACCAGGCAGGATGTCTTCCACAGCACCGGTACTCTCTCCAGACTCAGGCTCAGGTTGTACAGGTGTTTCAGGACCGGAGCTAGTTGGGGTGGCACAGGTCCTCAGGGTCCTTGCGGAGATGCCATCAGGGCCCGAAGCTTTCCGCTGACGGAGTCTCTCCAGCTATTTCTCCACCTGATCTGTAGTCACCGTGAAGTGAGGGAGGGTCCTGGTGCCCTCTGAGGAGGAGGAGATGGAGAGAGGTTCTGCACAGGAGGGTGGGTGGGGAGGGGTGCGTGGGGTCTGGTCGTGTTGCTCAGGTGACAGACTGTGAGTTGAACCTATTAAAAAACAGATTCAGTTCCTCAGCTCTCTCCTGGCTCCCAGAGGGCTGCCCGACTCTCCCCTTGCACCCAGTTATTTGTTTCATTTCTTCCCACACATCTTTAGTGTTGTTTTGCCTGAGTTTCTCTTCCAACTTCCTCCTATAATGTCCTTGAACCTCCTCAGCATCTCTCTCAGCTCATGCTGCATTCCCCTCAGCTTCTCCTTGTCTCCAGCCCTAAAAGCTCTCCTCTTTTTGTTCAGAAGTGCTTTCAGGCCACTGGTGACCCATGGTTTGTTGTTGGAGAAGCAGTGTACAGTCTGAGCTGGCATGGTCATGTCTTCACAGAATCTAATGTATTCTGTGATGCAGTCAGTCATGTTGTCTATGTCCACCCCATGTGGTTCACACAATACGCTCCAGTCTGTTGTCTCGAAACAGTCCTGTAGTGCATCAGCAGCCTCCTGTGTCCACCTCCTCACAGTCCGTGTATAAGCAGGCTGCCTTTGCACAAGGGACCAGTTGGGTTTTTTTTTCACCCAGGACCAGTTTGTCTTGGGAGATCCTACCAGAGGCAAATTGCCCCAGACAACATAGCCCCTGGGATCACTAGGGCATGCAAACCCCCCACCACGATAAGGCGGTGATCCATGGGAATGGAAGTTTAATATTTGACAGAAAAAACTTTTTTCAGATTTTTGCAAAGATTTATTTATTTATTTTGAACAGATCTTTATTTTTTCAGTGGAAGCTGCCTGGTTTGTGTCATTGATCTTAATTAATGATGAAGACCATGGACTCTGTGTGAGTTGATCATTTTTTAAAAATCTATGGAATATTAAATATCTCCACGAGTGGAAAGAGAATGGGCATTGACGTCATGCTGCGGTGCATTCTGGGCCGTTGTCGCCATCGTCATGGTCTGGCTTCTTTGTTTACCTGTATTCTAGGCAACTGCTAACGTGAACAGACATGCGTGCAATGGAACGGAGCAAACAGAAAATTCAAATTCCTTGTTCAGAGAATCTGAATAAGGAAGCAAAGGAGCGCTATTTCTAAAAAATTTAAGACATAAACGGGATGATCGATATGAGCACAAGAAATGGACCAGGGATCTCGACCAACTGCCTCGAGTCATGCTGTCAGATGTGTTTGCCTACCTAGTTTGTGGGGTAAACGCATAAATCCATGAGCAATTTAAAAACTATAAATTATTAGAGGCTTATGTTCATTTCACCAATGGATGGGTCCAGCTGTCTCAAATATTCTGGGTGAACGACCAGAAACCCATCATTTAACACAAAGGTAAGCAGTCATTGTTTTCTACAGAGTTGAAATCTGTCAAGATTAATGTCTAGCATACCCCAAAAATTATTTCTAACACATCAGTAACACTCTCTGAACCTATGTGTAACTCACTGAACAGGTTTTTAACTTACAGCTACCATAAATTGGATTGAAATACACCATTATAACTTTATTTATATAGTGCCATTTCACAGCTAGTCATCTCATAGCACTTTCAAATATAGGGGAAAACCCCACAATTGCAGAAAGACCCCAGCAATCAGACGATCCCCTGTGAGCAAGTGCTTGGCGACGGTGGAGAGGAAAAACTCCCTTTTAACAGGAAGAAATCTCTAGCAGAACCAGGCTCAAGGAGGGGCAGTCATCTGCTGCGACTGGCTGGGGGGGTGAGGGGATAGAGAAGATGAAAAGAACAGACATGTGTTGGCCTTGTGATGGACTGGCGATCAGTTCAGGGTGTACCCTGCCTCTTGCCCAAAGATGCTGGGATAAGCTCCAGCCCCCCCGCGACCTGAAAAGGATTAAGCGGAAGAAGATGGATGGATGGATGTAGAGAGCAAACATTAAAGGAGGGAAGCCCAGTACATTATTAGAGGTCCCCCGGCTGTCTAAATCTATTAGCAGCATAACTAATGGAGGATTCAGAGACATATGATTCCTCCCTAATTGTAGGCTATATCGAAAAGGAAGGTTTTAACCCTATTCTTAAAAACAGAGATCGAGTCTGACTCCCGAATCCAGATTGGTAACTGGTTCCACAGGAAAAGAGCTTGATAACTGAAGGCTCTGCCTCCCATTGTACTTTTGGAGATTCTAGGTATTACAAATAATCCAGCATTTTGGGAGCGTAGTGCTCTGTTAGGATAATAGGGTAGCATCAGATCTTTTAAATAAAAAGGGGCTTGATTGTTAAAAGCTTTGGAAGTGAGAAGAAGGATTTTAAACTTAATTCTGAACTCTATGGGAAGCCAATGAAGGGAGGCCAGAACCGGAGAGATATGATCTCTCTTTCTAGTACCTGTTAAAACTCTTGCTGCAGCATTTTGGATCAGCTGAAGACTTTTTAAAGATATTTTAGGATAACCTGATAATAAAGAGATACAATAATTAATCTAGAGCTAACAAAAGCATGGACCAGTTTCTCAGCATCATTCAGAGACAAGATGCTCCTAATTTTGGCAATATTAGATTAGATTAGATTCAACTTTATTGTCATTACACATGTATGAATACAAGGTAACGAAATACAGTTTAGCATCCAATCAGAAGTGCAAAGGACAGCAGTGCAGTATATACAGTAATTAACAGTATGTGCAATTTAAGCAAATATATGCAAATATATGCAGCAGTGCAGAAAGTTAAGAGTACTGTTATGTGCAAATAATGTGCAATAAGTTAGATGGGCAGTTATGTACAGGTGAGGATGGTAAGAGATGATGGTAAGAGAGTCAGCGGGGAACTAAGTTCAATAACGTGACAGCTGTTGGAAAGAAACTGTTCCTAAACCTGCTGGTTCTAGTCTGAAGGCTTCTGAAACGCCTTCTGGAGGGGAGAAGCTGGAACAGTCCATGAGCAGGATGGTTGGAGTCCCTAAGAATGCTGCGTGCCCGGCGCAGACATCTTTTCCTGTAGACGTCCTCTATAACTGGAAGTGGAGTCCCTGTGATGTGTTGGGCGGTTTTCACCACCCGCTGCAGCACCTTACGGTCAGCAACAGAGCAGCTCCTATACCAGACTGTGACACAGTTGGTCAGGGTACTCTCTATCATGCAGCGGTAGAAGTTGCCCAGGATGTCAGTTGACAGATGGTTCTTCTTCAGTGTCCTCAAGAAGAAGAGGCGCTGATGGGCCTTCTTGATCAGGCTGGTGGTGTTAACTGACCAAGACAGGTCCTCCGAGATGTGGGTCCCCAGGAATTTGAAGCTGGGGACACGTTCAACAGCTATGCCATTGATATGGATGGGGTCATGTGTCTCTCCCCTCTCCTTCCTGTAGTCCACTATGAGCTCCTTGGTTTTGCTGGTGTTAAGGAGCAGGTTATTGTCAGCGCACCAAGTAGCCAAGTGCTCAACCTCTGCCCTGTAATCTGACTCGTTGTCCCTGATGAGTCCAATCACCGTGGTGTCATCTGCGAACTTTATGATGGAATTGGATCCATACATAGGCCTGCAGTCATGGGTGAAGAGGGAGTAGAGGAATGGGCTGAGCACACAGCCCTGTGGTACACCAGTGTTGAGTGTGATGACGGAAGAACGGTTGGGGCCTGACCTAACATGCTGGGGTCTGTTGGTCAGAAAATCCATGATCCAGTTGCAGGTGGAGGTATTGATTCCCAGGTCCCCAAGTTTAGTGATCAACTTGGAGGGGATAACTGTGTTGAATGCTGAGCTGAAGTCAACAAACAGCATTCTTGCGTAGGTGTTCTTGTCATCCAGGTGTGAGAGTACATAGTGCAGCGCTGTAGAAACCGCATCCTCTGTACTCCTGTTGCTCCAGTAGGCAAACTGGTGAGGGTCCAGTGTAGGGGGCAGGCATTTTTTGAGCTGTGCCAAGACCAGTCGCTCAAAGCACTTCATGACTATGGGCGTCAGTGCCACAGGGCGATAGTCATTTAGGCACGATGGTGTTGAATGTTTCAGCAATGGTACTATAGAAGTGGTATTACGAAATATTACGCAAATGATAGAAGGCAATCTTAGAAACAAACTTAATATTTGAATTGAAAAACAGATCTTGATCAAAAATAACTCCAAGGTTCCTCACAGAACTATTAAGAGAAAAAACAACCACATCCAAACTAAAAGTTTGGTTTGGAAAGGTATTTCTAAGGGTTTTTTTGGACCAACAAGAATGACTTCAGTCTTATCTGAATTTATTAGCAAGAAATTACAAGTCATCCAAGCTTTGATTTCCTTAAGACAGGCTTCTAACTTGGCTAACTGATTACCATCATCAGCCTTCATTGACATATATAATTGTGTGTCATCTGCATAACAATGAAAATGTATACAGTGCTTTCTAATAACGTTGCCTATCGGAAGCATATATAAACTAAAAAGAGTAGGGCCTAGCACAGATCCCTGTGGAACTCCATGACTAAGCTTTGAGTTGGAAGAAAACTCATTATTGACATGAACAAACTGGAGCCTATCAGACAAATAAGATCTAAACCACTGCAGCAAAGTTCCATTAAGTCCAAGACAGTGTTCTAATCTATCAAGTAGAATATTATGATTGATAGTATCAAAAGCTGCACTAGGGTCTAAAAGGACAAGTACAGAAACAAATCCATTATCAGATGCGATAAGGAGGTCATTAGTGACCTTCACTAAGGCTATTTCAGTACTATGATGGATTCTAAACCCAGATTGAAACTCTACAAATAAACAATTTCCTTGCAAGTGGTCAAATAGTTGTATAGCAACAACTCTTTCTAAGATTTTTGAAATGAAAGGCAGATTACAGATTGGTCGAAAGTTGGCTAAAACTCCTGGATCCAGCATTGGCTTTTTGAGTAAGGGTTTAATTACACCAGTTTTAAAAGCCTGCGGTACATGGCTTAATGTTAATGAAGAATTGATTATTTGAAGAACAGGGCTACCAATAAATGGGAAGATTTTTTTAAAATAATCTGGTAGGAATAGGGTCCAAAAGACAAGTTGAAGGCTTGGATGAGGAAATTATTTTATCTAACTCTAAAAGGTCAATTGGAGTAAACTTATCCAAACAGATATCAATTGAAAGAGTTGTAGTAGTTACAGTATTTAAGTTAACAGTGGGAAGAATCTGACTGATTTTATCTCTAATAGATGAAATTTTATGGTTAAAAAAGTTCATAAATTCCTGACTAGTAAGCTCGAAGGGAATGCAAGGATTGACAGAGTCCTGACTCTTTGTCAGCCTGGCTACAGTGCTGAAAAGAAACCTGGGATTATTCTTGTTCACTTCTATCAATGCAGAGTACAGTGATCCCTCGCTACTTCGCGCTTCACCTTTCGCGCCCTCAGTGCATCGCGGATTTTTCAAAAATATTCATCAAAAATTCAAAATTGAGAAATAATGGGCGGGCGCTAGCAGAAGGCAGGGAGACTACATTAGACCATCAGGTGTCAACACGGAGAGCAGCACAACTCTCTGTTCGCTGTTGTTGTGTTGGCTGGGCTCGGAAATCTCGCAAGCTGATTGGCCGAGACGTTTCACCCCGCAAGCTGATTGGCCGAGACGTCTCACCCGCCTCCTCTCCCTGCCGAGCATCCATGAAGGGAAGGAAGACCGCATTCATTGCTTTTTATCGCTCGTGTTACTTAGTCTCGCCGCGTGGAACTTTTTGCTGTTCTCTTGTGCCATTTTGTGCGAAATAGTCTTCCCGTCGAGGCACTACGCCGCCTCCTGCAGCTTCAGCTCTATCGGAAGCTGCCCTCGATGATCCTGCGCCTCCAGCACCTCACGATGAGGCGTCACCTGAGGAGCAGTAAAGCTCTCATTAACCTGTGCAGTAAATCATTTTCATCTTGAGTTACGTATCTTGTTATAAGAATAAAAGAGTTCTAAAAACATATTTATGTACACTTTGTTTACATCTACGTATGTATGTACACGTACACACACACACGTATCATATGAGAGTGAGAGAATGAACGTACGTATTGTTTATGGATGACATCATTGGGGTGACGCTACTTCGCGGTTTTTCACTTTTCGCGGTCGTTTCTGGAACCCATTAACCGCGATAAGTGAGGGATCACTGTAATAGCTTGTTCTAGCTTTTCTAAGAGATTTTTTATAAATTAAAAGATGATTTCTCCAAGCTGAATAGATTTCATCTAAATTAGTGGAATGCTATTTTCTAATTGACGAGTCTTCTGTTTTAAGAGTTTCTTTGTTGAACCAAGGGGTTAGAAATCTCTGATTGGACTTTTTCTTTTTTAAAGGGACCACCATGTCTAGAGTCTGATGCAGAGAAGCTGTCACACTATCTACCATGCTATCAATCACAGAAGGAGCAAGCTCTTCCGGCTCTTCTCTCTCTTCCGGCGCCACACGAGTAGGCTGCCTTTTTGCAACAGTGGATCAATTTCTTCCTATTTCTATTTACTATCTGGCTTCTCTTGCTAATCTTACTGATCTGGCAACACCCTATACATCGGACAGACCCATGGATCACCCAAATGTCTCCTGAGCCGGCAGACGGAGCCACTGTTTTTAGCAGGATACGTTACAGCAGAGACCAGCTGTTAGCACTTAACCGGACCAAGATGCTAGCGCAAGACCTCGACATACCGGGTGAAATAAGACAGAAACGACGTGGATGCCATGCTGGAGCAAGACGGCGGGCGAGAAATATAAGGTACAGACCCATCCTTCCATCCGTTATTATGGGGAACGTTCGATCGCTACTCAATAAGACAGATGAGCTAGCGGCTATGGCTCGATACCAGAGTGTCTTCAGAGAGATTAGCTTGAGGTTGTTTACTGAGACGTGGTTAACAGAACTAGCAACAGATGCTAACATCGAACTGGAGGGTTTCCACACAATACGGGCAGACCGGACACCAGACAGTGGGAAGGCAAGGGGCGGAGGAGTGATAATGTATGTCAATAACAGCTGGTGCAGACTGGGACATATCACGGTTAAACAACATCACTGCAGCAAAGACATTGAGTTGCTAGCTGTTAGCATGCGGCCTACCTATCTCCCGAGAGAATACTCACACGTGATCTGCATTGTTTTTTTTTTCCACAATATCTTTATTGAACCTTTTTTTTTTTTTTTTAACAAACATGATACAAACAATCAAACACTAACACTAAAGTACTACAAAAAAAAAATGCACTAAAAAACACCAACAACCACCAACAAAATCAAATCTTCAACAATGCTCCTCTGTTTAGTCTAGACAATCCAAAACATAAGTATACATATTATGTTCACCAGTTTGGAATTTACAAGGTCCACACACATCATTCACCTTCTTCTTCAAAAGTTATGTTTAAATTTTTTACATAATCAATAAAAGGTCTCCATATATTCTCAAACACAATTTCCTTTGATTTCAGTATATATGTTATTCTTTCTAATGGAAGGTTTGTTAACATCTGTCTTAACCACTGAGTCACATCTGGTCTATGAGTCTTTTTCCATAATAGTGCAATACATTTTTTGGCATTGAGCAAACTGAGGTCTATGAATGTTCTTTCACTTTTATTAAAATTATGCTTTTCTGGGTACAGACCCAACAAAAACAATTTAGGATTCAATATGATTTGTTTTGAGATTATTTTTTCAATTGTTACCCTCACCTCTTCCCAAAACATTCTTATTAATCTACATTCCCATACACAATGAAATAGAGTTCCTTTACTTTCCATGCATTTTGTGCATGTATCTGGTATATTTTTGTTATATTTATTTAACTCCTCCGGTGTAACATACATCCGCATTAACCATTTGAAATGTATCAATTTAAGGCGTACATTTATTGATTTGGTTTGAGCTTCTGTACAAGCCAATTCCCATTGTTCCTCTGAAATTTCAGTTTGCAGATCTTCTTTCCGGTAGTTTAATCTTTTCAGTGAATTTTCACTTGAAGATAGTGTCAATGAGTTATAAAACTCTGAAATAATACCCTTTCTTTTACTATCTTTCATCATCATTTTTTCCAAGGATGAATAAATAGGTCGAGTGAGAGCTTTATTTTGATTTGATCGAATAAAGTTTCTAAGTTGAAGATATTTAAAAAAATGTGTTCTATTGAGATTAAATTTGATCCTCAGCTCTTCAAAAGACATTATGTTTTCTGCACATGGCAAATATAAATCCTGAATCTTTTGTATCCCTTTTAAATTCCATACTTTAAATACAGCGTCTGCTCTCCCTGGTTTAAAATATTGATTACCCCATATTGGACTAAATTGTGACAGTAACTGTGGTTCTTTTAAATAGTTTTTAGCTTCACACCATATTTTGATCATATGCTTTACAAATGGATTTTTAACTTGTTTTTGTAATTTTTTTGCCGAATCTGAGTATATGAATATGGGAAGAGGTAAAGGTAAATTGTATGATTCCATTTCAGTCCAGTGAGGGAGATCATTTGATGAAAAATAATATGTCATAGACCTCAGTTGTGCCGACCAATAATACAACATAAAATTTGGACATTTCAGACCTCCACGATCAAATGGTAAATATAATAAAGACAGACGTAATCTAGCCCTCCTGTTGTTCCATATAAATTCCACTAACTTTTTTTTTTATTCTTGAGAATAAATCTAAAGGTGGTGATAAGGGAATGTATTGAAATAAATAAAGTATTTTAGGTAAAATATTACTTTTAAGTATATTGATTCTCCCGATCATCGACATTGGTAGTGACATCCATCTCTGAGTTAACTCACTGATATCTGTCATTAAGGCTTCATAGTTGACACTGGCGACTGATTCTAGCTTAGGCATAATTTGGATTCCTAAATATTTAAACTGATTTACAACATTGAATTGATTTACCTCAGGGGCTGGGTAATTTCTCTGGGTCTCATTTAGCATTAATATTGAAGATTTAGTTTTATTTATTTTATATCCTGATATTTCCCCAAAATTCTTTATTAAATTCAACAAGGTTGGAATTGATTTTTTTAGATTCGACATAAACAAAATTATGTCATCGGCGTACAGGGAGATTTTATGTTCTGTTGGTCCAACTTTAATTCCATATATTTGTGAATGTAAACGTATCGCTATCGCTAAAGGTTCAATTGCCATAGTAAACAGTAAAGGTGAAAGTGGACAGCCTTGTCGACATCCTCTATTGATTTTTATTGGTTTTGAAATATTGTTATTTGTTAGGATTTCTGCTGTAGCATTATTGTATATTATTTGAACCCATTTTATGAAATTATTTCCAAGTCCAAACCTTTGTAGGACTTCAAAAAGAAAGGGCCATTCAACTCTATCAAAGGCCTTTTCGGCGTCCAGTGATAGGAGAGCTGTATCCGGTGCTTCTTTATTAAAATAAATAATATTAAATAGTCTTCTTACATTATGGAAGCCTTGTCTTCCCTTTATAAAGCCATTCTGATCTCGATTAATAATATTTGGTAAAATTTCTTGTATTCGTCTTGCTAAAATTTTACAGATTATCTTAAGGTCGGCGTTTAATAGGCTTATTGGTCTCATATTTTCACATTTATTAGAGGGCTTACCTGGTTTTGGCAGCAGTATAATTAAGGCATTATTTATGTATGATGGTAAATTATTATTTTGAAATGCTTCTAAAACCATTTCCAAAAAAGGTTTTATTAATTTATTCTTAAATTTCTTATAAAGGTCAACTGGAAGACCATCTGGTCCTGCACTTTTTCCTGATTTCATATTATCAATGGCTAGCCCATCTTCTTCTTGACTAATTTTAGACTCCAATATCTCCCTGTTTTCATTTGGAATACACGGTATAGATAGTTCGTTCAAAAACCCATTTAGTTTTGTTAAATCAAATTCATTTTTAGTATCATATAATTTTTCATAGTAATCTCTAAAGGCTCTGTTAATTTCTAAAGGATCTATAACTACCTGTCCCTTACTTATAATACTAGTAATTGGTGTTTTAATTTCTAATTGTTTAATCTGCCATGCCAATAATTTTCCTGATTTTTCACCTTGTTCATAAAAAGATTGTTTCAATCTTAGAAGACTCGAGGCAGCTCTATTCGCTGATTTTTTGTCGTATTCAGCTCTCAAAATCAGTAATTCATTCTCCAACCTTGGATCACTTCCTGCATACACTTTTTCCTGAAGACTTTTCATTTTATGTTCCAATTTAGCTCTCTCCTCTCGAGTCTTCTTAGATTTTGATCCTGTATAACTAATAATATGTCCCCTAATAAAAGCTTTGAAAGCTTCCCACTTTACACATGCTGATGTTTGTGTAGTATTGATGTCAAAGTACTCGTCTATCTGTTTTTCTATATACTTGACAAATTCCTCATCCTGAAGCCATTTATGCTGAAATTGCCATCTACCTGATTCCTTTGTCAATTTTTTATCTACATATATTAGACAACAGGGTGCATGATCAGAGATCACGATGTTATCATAAAAGCAGTTTTGAATCTTGGATCTTAATTCTGTGGAAATCAAAAAATAATCAATACGTGAGAATGTCTTGTAGGTACTGGAATAACAAGAATAGGCTTTTTTTTTTTTTTTTTTTTTTTTGTTACTTATTTGTACCCGTAGGTAGACTTGGTTTGCAGTCTGGTGACAAACCACCGGCTGCTGGTCGCTGCGTGCGCGAGCGCCCTAAACCTACATGTTTTTGGTATGCGGGAGGAAACCGGAGAAATCCCGGAGTAAACCCACGCAACACGGGGAGAACATGCAAACTCCACACAGCTCACTGTTGGTCGGGGGCTGGGATCGAACCCACGACCTCATGATCCCCGCGATCCCCCGGCCAAGGGTAAAACTGTGCTGCCACAGTGCTAAACCACTGCGCCACCGTGCAGCCCACACTTTAACTTTAACTTGTGGTTTCATTTCTCTCCATATATCTAACAATCTCAATTCTTTCATAAAATGATTAATAGTCATCCTACATCCATTGTGCGTACAATCCAGTCCTGTTGATCTATCTATACCTGGATTCAATGTACAATTAAAATCCCCTGCTATTATATGTTGCCCTGTAAGTGATGATAAAATAAGAAATAAATTAGCAAAGAACTTTTGATCATCTATATTGGGACCATATAAGTTCACAAGATTTATATTTTCTAATAGCAAAGAACCTTGAATGATTACATATCTTCCAAGTTTGTCTCCAATTACATTTTTCACTTGAAAAGGGACTGATTTATATATGAGAGTCATAACTCCCCTGGCCCGGGATGAAAATGATGAGGTGAATACACTTCCTTGCCATCTACTCCTAATTCTTTTTATATCCTCCTCTATTAGATGAGTTTCTTGTAAAAACACAATTTTTGAACCCATGTCTTTTATTTTATTCATAACTTGTTTAAGTTTTTTTAAATTTTGTAGACCTCTGCAATTCCATGAAGTTAAATTAAGATTAACGCTTTGGTTTATGATCAATAGAGAGTTTGGGATTACCTTGCAGTGTAAACATGCTCATACAGAGAAGCAAAAACATGAGTGGTTGAACATTCATCCTACAAACTACACACAAACAAATTCCCCCTTCCCACACTTGTGGCGAACCCCCCAAAATCAAAAGAAAAATTCCGTCTCCCGATATAGCCATCGACCGTTCCACATCCACGGGGAACAGCCTAAGCCACTCCTTCTTCATCCTCCCAATCACCCTAACTCTACTGCTTTTAATGACGTAACATTAACTCTCCTCTGTAGTTTTCCAACTTAACTCCAGAATTTTTAACAACTTTGTACATCATAGTTTTTTTTTGTTTGTTTTTTTTTTTTTTTTTTTTAATATATAATACAATCTATATTTTGTAAACTTGCTGTTTACTTCAAGTCAGTCAGATGCCTGTGCAAATACTTAATTATTCTACCTTATATTTTGTTCATGCTTAGCTCCCACCAGTCTCTTCTTCTTCTTTGATCTTCTTGATGAACTCCTGCGCCTCCTCTGGGGTCTTGAAGATGTGGGTTCTGCCCTCATACGTGGTCAACAGTCTCGCAGGATAGATTACACCATGACGAATCCCAAGGTTGCGCAGCTCCTTACGTATGGGATCAAACTGCTTCCTCAATTGTTGGATTCCTGTGGCCAAATCTGGGTAGAACCGCACCTGCTGATCCTGGTGTTTAATCTCTCCTTTAGCTCGTGCAGCGTTGAAGATCTTCATCCTGTCTCTGTTGCTAAGAAACTTCATAATTAAGGTCCTCGGCGGTCCCTTATCTCTCCGTGGGCCAATACGATGTGCTTTTTCCAGAACCACTGCTGATTGCAACTCCTCGCTGCCCAGCACCTCCGGAATCCACTTTTCCAGAAAGGAACATACGTCCGGACCTTCTGATTCCTCTGGAAGACCCACCAGCCTCAAGTTATTCTGTCTCGACCGAGATTCCAAATCCAAAATATTATCTTCTAGACATTTATTTTTTTTTCCAAAGTGCGCACCTTTAATTGAAGACAACGTGATCTGCATTGTTATTTATGCAAATCCGATGGCAAACGCTGGGACAGCGCGTGATGCCATCCACTCAGTAACTGGCAGGCTGCAGACAGAACACCCAGATGCTCTTCTCCTCATCTCAGGTGATTTCAACTATACGTATTTCACTGTCCCCCATTCTGCCCACGTTCACCCAGTATGTCACATGCCACACTAGAGAAAATAAAACACTGGACTTATTCTATGCTAACACTAAGGAGGCATACACCTCATCACCACTCCCCCCACTTGGGAGATTGGATCACAACTTGGTTCATCTCCTGCCAGTGTACAAACCGCTAGTACACAGATAACCTCCGGTCATATGCACGGTGAAGATATGGTCTGAGGAGGCAATGGACGCTTTAAAGGACCGTCCTGAAACTACTGCCTGGGAGCAGCTCTGCGATCCACATGGTGAGGACATCAATGGCCTCACTCACATCATCACAGACTACATCAACTTCTGTGTGGACAACACCATACCCACCAAGACCATACGGTGTTGCTCGAACAACAAACCCTGGATCAACCCTGAGATTAAAACACTTCTGAGAGAGAAGAGGATCTTCAGGTCGGGGAACAGGGAGATGCTGAAGTCCGTACAGAGGGAGCTGAGGAGGAAGATCAGAGAAGGCAAGGACAGCTTCAGGAAGAAGATGGAGGACAAGCTGCAACAGAGCGACATCAGGAGGGTCTGGAGAAACCTTAAAACCATCTCTGGGCTCCAGAATACCTCCTCCCAGGCCACGGGGGGCAGGGAGTGGGCGAATAATCTGAACCTGTTTTTTAATAGGTTTGACCAACTACCCTCTCCCCCCGACTGCACACCAACCACTGCTGCCTCTAAAGTCATCGAGCCCTACTGTCCACACCCCACTCCACCAACACCCCCCCACTCCCAGCACACAGCCCCCCAACCTGACCCTCACTAAGACCCAGGTGAGGACGGAGCTGAGGAAGATCAAGGCGAGAAAGGCCTCGGGACCGGACGGCATCAGTGCGAAGCTCCTCAAGTCCTGCACAGACCAGCTGTGTGGGATTGTGGAGCACACCTTCAACCTGAGCCTGAAGCTGGGGAGGGTACCACAGCTGTGGAAAACATCTTGTGTGGTACCTGTACCAAAGACTTCCCACCCCAAAGACCTGAACAGCTACAGGCCAGTGGCCCTGACGTCTCACATGATGAAGACCCTGGAGAGACTGCTCCTTGCTCACCTCCGCCCCCTGGTGGGACCAGCGATGGATCCACTCTAGTTCACCTACCAGCATGGCATTGGGGTGGAGGATGCAGTGATCTTCCTCCTTCACCGTTTCCTGTCCCACCTGGAGAAGCCCAGGAATGCGGTAAGGCTCATGTTCTTTGACTTCTCCAGTACTTTCAACACCATCCAACCAATGATCCTGAAGGACAAGCTGCTGTGCGCAGGGGTGGACCAACACCTGTCATCATGGATCCTAGACTACCTCACTAACCGGCCACAGTTTGTGAGAACCCGGGATTGTGTGTCTGACATGATCATCAGCAGCACGGGGGCCCCCCAGGGAACAGTTTTGACTCCCTTCCTGTTCACCCTTTATACTGCGGACTTCTCACACAACACAACACACTGCCATCTACAGAAGTTCTCTGACAACTCTGTGATCGTCGGCCTCATCTCCAACGGAGATGAAGCTGAGTACAGAGGACTTATCCAGGACTTCGTGGACTGGTGCCATAGGAACTGCCTCCAGAGCAACTCGAGGAAAACTAAGGAGCTGGTGGTGGACTGCCGCAGGCAAGGACAACCCCTCATAGCACCAGTAAACATCCAGGGAACAGACATTGAGATGGTGACATCCTACAAGTACCTGGGTGTTCATCTGAACAATAAACTAGACTGGTCACATAATACCGACGCACTCTACAAGAAGGGACAGCGCAGGCTGTTCCTACTGACGAGGCTCAGGTCTTTTGGTGTACAAGGGGTGCTCTTGAAGACATTCTACGACATGGTGGTGGCATCAGCCATCACTTTTGGAGTGGTCTGCTGGGGCAACGGCATTACAGCAGCCGATAGGAAGAGACTGAACAAACTAATCAAGAAAGCTAGCTCTGTCCTGGGGCAACGCCTTGACCCAGTGGAGGAGATAGGAGAGAGAAGGATGGTGGCTAAACTGTCATCTCTGCTGGAGTCCGAGTCCCACCCTATGCAGGACATACTGGACGCACTGAGGAGCTCATTTAGCAGTAGACTACATCATCCTATATGCGTGTCTGAGAGGTTTTGCAGGTCCTTCCTACCTACGACTGTCAGACTGTATAACCTCCTAAGCAGGGCTGCTCGCAGGGATAGCAAAAAAAAGTGACGACATAAGAGTATTGAATGCAAAAGACGCAACAGACTTACACAAATGGTACCCTCCAGTATACAACTAGGACAATATCATTCTCTACAGAGGGTGACAATATGTATGGGTACATATTCATACCATGAAGGGTAACTAAATAGACAGTTATGCTGTTTAGTCCATCTTGCTACAATGCTTCGCACTGTGTATATATACATATACTGTATATATTTATGTGTACATATGTGGATGGCGCGGTGGCAGAGTGGTTAGCACTGCGGCAGCACAGCAACTCACCCTTGACCGGGGGATCCTGGGTTCGATCCCAGCCCCCGACCAACAGTGATCTGTGTGGAGTTTGCATGTTCTCCCTGTGTCTGCGTGGGTTTACTCCGGGATTTCTCCGGTTTCCTCCCACATGCCAAAAACATGCAAGTTAGGTTAATTGGCATCAAAACTGGGGATTCTAAATTTTCCTTAGTTATGACTGCGAGAGTGAATGGTTGTCTGTCTCTCTGTGTTGGCCCTGCGATGGACTGGCGATCTGTCCAGGGTGTACTCTGCCTCTTGCCCAAAGATGCTGAGATAGACTCCAGCCCCCCCGCGACCCGAAAAGGATTAAGCGGAAGAAGATGAATGAATGAATGAATGAATGAATGTGTACATATGTATATTCACTGTTCTTATTTTCTTATCTTCTAAATTATTGCTCTGAGTTTTGCTATCCCTGTGCTGTTGCAATCCTGGAATTTCCCCATTGTGGGACTAATAAAGGCTTATCTTATCTTATCTTATAGCTTATTTCCGTTGTGTTGACACATGGCATAGAGGAGACAATCTGCATAAATTTGGTAACATCATCATCATCTGAAAGACATCTGCTGTAGTAATATTTTTCCTTAGGAATCAAATAGTCAGAAATAGTAAAATCAGAGGTTTACAGACAATGGTCTGACAGTACAGGGTTATGAGGAGACACTACCAGATTTTCTATTTCTATGCCGTATGTCAGAACAAGGTCCAATGTGTGGTGGAGATAATGGGTAGAATTTTCTACTTTCTGAGAAAACCCCATCGAGTCTGATATTGAATTAAATGCCATATTAAGACAGTCACTATCAACATCTACATGTATATTAAAATCCCCTACTATAATTATTCTATCTGATTTCAGCACTAAATCAGCTAAGAATTTGGCAAATTTGGATAAAAACTCTGAGTAGGCTGAGGGAGGACAATAAACTATGACAAGGAAAATTGGGTTTAACCTAAAATTGCTAACATGCCCAATACTGAGGACCAGGTCCTCAAAGGAATTAAAACATGATTTTTGCTTTACATTAACTAGTAATTTAGAATGGTAAATTGTCGCTACTACTTCTCCATGACCAAAACTTCTGGGATTTTGATAGTTTAAATAACCAGAGGGAAAAAACAAGATGGCGACCGGGATGGTCACACTTTTTCAGCGCTGAGACAAAGTCGCTGATTTTCCCATTAAAAGTACCTAACCAACAATTCAATTCAATTCAATTCAACTTTATTTATATAGCGCCATTTCACAACAACAGTCATCTCATAGCACTATCAACTGTAGGGAGGACCCCCACAGTTGCAGAAAGACCCCAGCAATCAGGCGATCCCCTGTGAGCAAGCACTTGGCGACGGTGGAGAGGAAAAACTCCCTTTTAACAGGAAGAAACCTCCAGCAGAACCAGGCTCAGGGAGGGGCAGTCATCTGCTGCGACTGGCTGGGGGGTGAGGGGATAGAGAAGAAGAAAAGAACAGACATGTAGAGAGCAAACAGCACGATGGGGACTCAATCTATGGGAGAGAACAAACAAATGTTAATGACCAGCAAAAAAAAAAATATTTCATAGAGAGTGAGGAAAGGAGTGAGGCCCAGTGCATTACTGGAGGTCCCCCGGCTGACTAAACCTATTAGCAGCATAACTAAGGGAGGGTTCAGAAAACACATGATCCCTCCCTAATTGTAGGCTATATCAAAAAGGTAGGTTTTAGCCCTATTCTTAAAAACAGAGATCGAGTCTGACTCCCGAATCCAGATTGGCAGCTGATTCCACAGGAGAGGAGCTTGATAACTGAAGGCTCTGCCTCCCATTGTACTTTTGGAGATTCTAGGTATTACAAGTAAACCTGCATTTTGGGAGCGTAGTGCTCTGTTAGGATGATACGGTAGTATCAGATCTTTTAAATAAAAAGGAGCCTGATTGTTTAGAGCTTTGTAAGTAAGAAGAAGGATTTTAAACTTAATTCTAAACTCTATGGGAAGCCAATGAAGGGAGGCCAGAACCGGAGAGATATGATCTCTCTTTCTAGTACCTGTTAAAACTCTTGCTGCAGCATTTTGGATCAGCTGAAGACTTTTTAAAGATGTTTTAGGACAACCTGATAATAAAGAATTACAATAATCTAATCTCGAGCTAACAAAAGCGTGGATCAGCTTCTCAGCATCACTCTGAGACAAGATGCTCCTAATCTTGGCAATATTACGCAAATGATAGAAGGCAGTCTTAGAAACAAATTTAATATGTGAATTGAAGGACAAATCCTGATCAAAAATAACTCCAAGGTTCCTCACAGAGCTATTAAGAGAAAGAGTAACTGCATCCAAACTGAAAGTTTGATTTGGAAAGGAATTTCTAAGGTTTTTTGGACCAACAAGAATGACTTCAGTCTTATCTGAATTTAATAGCAGGAAATTACAAGTCATCCAAACTTTGATTTCCTTAAGACAGGCTTCTAACTTGGCTAATTGATTAGTATCATCTGGCTTCATTGACAGGTATAATTGTGTGTCATCTGCATAACAGTGAAAATGTATACAGTGCTTTCTAATAATGTTGCCTAACGGAAGCATATATAAACTAAAAAGAGTAGGGCCAAGCACAGATCCCTGTGGAACTCCATGACTAAGCTTTGAGCTGAGAGAAAACTCATCATTTACATGAACAAACTGGAACCTATCAGATAAATAAGATCTAAACCACTGCAACGAAGTTCCATTAAGTCCAACATAGTGTTCTAATCTATCAAGTAGAATATTATGATCAATAGTATCAAAAGCTGCACTAAGATCTAAAAGGACAAGTACAGAAACTAGTCCATTATCAGATGCAATGAGGAGGTCGTTAGTGACCTTCGCTAAGGCTGTTTCAGTGCTATGATGGATTCTAAACCCAGATTGAAACTCCTCAAATAAACCATTTCCCTGCAGGTGGTCAAATAATTGCATAGCAACAACTCTTTCTAAGATTTTTGAAATGAAAGGGAGATTAGAGATTGGTCTATAG
Organism: Pholidichthys leucotaenia; assembly: GCA_020510985.1. Taxonomy (NCBI): domain Eukaryota; kingdom Metazoa; phylum Chordata; class Actinopteri; order Cichliformes; family Pholidichthyidae; genus Pholidichthys; species Pholidichthys leucotaenia. Next base: position 200,689,466 of record CM035837.1, on the reverse strand, counting down.
TTAGCTAAAGCTCCTGGATCTAGCGTTGGCTTTTTGAGTAAGGGTTTAATTACAGCCGTTTTAAAAGCCTGCGGTACATGGCCTAAAGTTAATGAAGAATTGATTATATGAAGAATAAAGCTACCAATAAGTGGGAAGACTTCTTTAAATAACCTGGTAGGAATAGGGTCTAAAAGACAAGTTGAAGGTTTGGATGAGGAAACTATTTTGTCTAACTCACAAAGGTTGATTAGAGTAAACTCATCAAGACAGACATCAATAGAAGGAGTTGTAGTAGTTACAGTATTTAAGTTAACTGTGGGAAGAATCTGATTGATTTTATCTCTGATGGATGAAATTTTATTATTGAAAAAGTTCATAAAGTCCTGACTAGTAAGCTCTAAGGGGATGCTAGGATTGACAGAGTCCTGACTCTTTGTCAACCTGGCTACAGTACTGAAAAGAAACCTGGGATTATTCTTGTTCTCTTCTATTAATGCAGAGTAATAACTCGTTCTAGCTTTTCTAAGAGATTTTTTATAAATTAAAAGATGATTTCTCCAAGCTAAATAGATTTCATCTAAATTAGTAGAGCGCCATTTTCTTTCTAATTGACGAGTCTTCTGTTTTAAGCTACGAGTTTCTGTGTTGAACCAAGGAGTTAAAAATCTCTGATTAGACTTTTTCTTTTTTAAGGGGGCCACCAAGTCTAGAGCCTGATGTAGAGAAGCTGAAACACTATCCACCATGTTATCAATTACAGAAGGAGCAAGCTGTCTATAGCTTATTTCCGTTGTGTTGACACATGGCATAGAGGAAACAATCTGCATAAATTTGGAAACAGCATCATCTGAGAGGCATCTACTGTGATAATATTTTTCTTTAGGAGCCAAATAGTCAGAAATAGTAAAATCAAAGGTTAACAGACAATGGTCTGACAGTACAGGGTTATGAGGAGACACTACCAGATTTTCTATTTCTATGCCATATGTCAGAACAAGGTCCAATGTATGGTGGAGGTAATGAGTAGAATTTCCTACTTTCTGAGAAAACCCAATCGAGTCTAATATTGAATTAAAAGCCACATTAAGGCAGTCACTATCTACATCCACATGTATATTAAAGTCCCCTACTATAATTATTCTGTCACGCCGCGCCATTCATCAGCGGCGCCACCTGCTCACGCACCTGCTACTCGTCAACGGCGAAGGATAAAAGCCGCCTCGCCCTGAGCTTCGGCCTGAAGCCGTAGACTTCATTTTCCTTGCATGGACTTCTACCACATTCTCTTCAGCATCCTCTTTACCGGTAAGAAGTTCACTTACCTCATCTCTCCAGTCTGCTCCCCTGTGCACAGGTGGATTCCTCGGCGGCGGACAACCCCGTCCCTCGTCTCTCCTCGCTGCTGCACCGAGCCCTGCAGGTGGCTGTCTCCCGGGCTTCCATCCTTGAAGCGCCAGTCATCTGCCCAAACAAGTAAGCTTCTCTCCCTCGCCTATTCTCCTCCTGTGTTGGTGTGTGCTCATCACCCTGTGTCCAATTTCTCCCATAGGGTTGCCGGCTGAACGGTCTCCTGCCTCTGGGTCCGAAGCAGACGCCACCACCAACACATTAACATTCCGCAGACACGCACCCAAACATCCCTGTTGTTAATAAACAGTTTGAACTACTCTGAGCCTGTGTGTGTGCGTCTCCTGAGCCGAACGTTATGTCAGTACGGCTTCAGCAGAGCGGCTCGGCAGGCGGCGGGCTCGCACACCGGTTTACCATCCTCGAGGCTCGGGTGGATCAGATTGTTTATCAGCAACAGGTGGTTCTTCATCAATTATTAGAACTGACTAACCGATTGAACCGCTTGGACCCCCAACAGCCGTTCCTCCCGACTCACCAGGGTGGCGCGGCTCCTGCTGTTCCAGCGGCCGTCCAGCCGGCTCCAGTGGCACCGGTTCGGCTCACGCCGATTCCGACCCCCGCCCGCTTTAGCGGTAAGCTCGGCGGAGCGCGGGGGTTTATTATGCAGTGTGAGTCCGTGTTCCACCGTGTGCCCGGAGATTTTCCCTCGGATCACAGCCGAATTGGTTACATAGGGAATCTTCTGGAGGGGCGTGCGTTAACTTGGACCTACGCCGTAATGGCGAGGCCCAGTTATGCCACCCTCACCTATGACCAATTCGTGAGGCGCTTTCTGGAGGTCTTTGACCACTCTCAAACCGAAACGGTCCAGGTCGATCGGCTTCTCGCTCTCCAGCAGGGAAGCCGGTCGGCAGCGGACCACTCGGTCGACTTCCGGGTAGCGGCGGAGGAATTGGGCTGGGAGGAACGCTCCCTCTGTGGCCTGTTCCTCCGCAGCCTCAATAGTGATCTGAGGGATGAACTGGCTGGTCGGGATATCCCTGGGACGCTAGCGGAGCTGACATCCTTAGCGATAAGTTTGGATAACAGGCTGCGCGAGCGCTCCTCGGGGCGGAGGTCTTCTTCTTCTCGCCCTCGTGGAGCCTCGCCGCACCTGTTCCAAGCTCGCCCCCTGGCGGCGCCGCCAGCATCGCGCCCCGAGGAGTCGGAGCCGATGGTGACGGCCTGGACTAAACTTTCCCCTGTGGAGAAACAACGCCGCCGTGAGTTGGGCCTCTGCATGTATTGCGGAGGCGACCAACACACCGTGGAGCGTTGTCCACGGAAAGCCAGTCGGTGGGGTCCGCGAGTCACTGTTGGAAGCCTCGCGGATGTCAATCGGTTAGGATCACTTTCTCAATTGAAGCTGCCCATCCGTTTCTGCCATAACTCTACTGGGCACCTCACCCACGCACTGGTGGATTCGGGCGCAGAAGGCAGCTTCATTTCACAAAGCCTGGCAACCCGATTGGGCATCCGCTGCCAGGCACTCAACACTCCCCTCTCCCTGATCCACCTCTCCCGTGCCACCCTCGGGAGAGTGACACATCAAACTGTTCCCCTACCGGTCATCATCTCGGGAAACCACCGGGAGGAGATGACCTTTTACGTCCTTCCCAACTCTGTGTCGCCCGTCATCCTGGGGTATCCCTGGCTCCGCCTTCACAATCCGGTCCTGGATTGGAAATCAGCTGGGATCTCGGCATGGAGTACGTTCTGTATGGGCACCTGCCTTCAGTCCGCTGCCTGCTCTCCGTCCGCTCCTCCCCCTGCGACGGACGCTGCACCCCCGGACCTGTCTCTGGTGCCCCCAGAATTTCACGACCTGGGTATGGTGTTCAGCAAAGCGAAAGCTATGTCTCTTCCCCCTCATCGGCCCTATGACTGCGCCATCAACCTCCGCCAGGGGGCTCCCTTACCTTCTGGTCGCCTTTACAGCCTGTCTGCGCCGGAGAAGGAGACGATGAACGCCTACCTGAAGGAATCATTAAGTGCTGGGATTATCCGCCCATCATCGTCACCCGTGGGGGCAGGGTTCTTCTTCGTGGGGAAAAAGGATGGGTCCCTCCGCCCTTGTATCGACTACCGGGCCCTCAACAATATCACGGAGAGGGACCGTTACACCCTGCCTCTCATGGACACTGCTTTCCACTCCCTCCAGGGGGCGACCTGGTTCACCAAGCTGGACCTACGCAGCGCTTACCACCTCGTCCGGATCCGGGAGGGAGATGAGTGGAAAACGGCCTTCCGTACCCCGAACGGCCACTTTGAATATCTGGTGATGCCGTTCGGGTTGACCAACGCTCCTGCAGTCTTCCAGCGCCTCATTAATGACGTCCTCCGGGACTTCATTGGCCTTTTCGTGTTCGTCTACCTGGACGATATCCTCATCTTCTCCAAGTCCAGGGATGAGCACCAGGTCCACGTGAGGCGGGTCCTCCAAAGGCTGCTGGAGAACCGTCTGTACGTTAAGGCGGAAAAGTGTGAATTTTACGCCAGGAGTACGTCCTTCCTGGGGTTCATCATCGCCCACGATAAGGTGCTCCCCGACCCAGAGAAGGTAAAGGCGGTGGTGGAATGGCCTACACCTGCATCCCGGAAGCAGGTGCAGCAATTTGTTGGCTTCGCCAATTTCTACCGCCGCTTTGTTCCCAACTTCAGTGCCATCGTGGGACCACTGACCCGCCTCACGTCCCCGAAGGTCCCGTTCCGGTGGACCGAAGAGGTCGCTGCCGCCTTTGAGGCGCTGAAGGCGGAATTCTCCTCCTCCCGGGTCCTTCGCCAGGTCGACCCGCG